>OY970784.1:0-621475 GCA_963853795.1 Xestia rhomboidea
CTAACCTAACCGAAACTCTAACCTAACCTAACCTAACCTAACCTAACCTAACCTAACCTAACCTAACCTAACTAACCTAACCTAACCTAACCTAACCTAACCTAACCTAACCTAACCTAACCTAACCTAACCTAACCTAACCTAACCTAACCTAACCTAACCTAACCTAACCTAACCTAACCTAACCTAACCTAACCTAACCTAACCTAACCTAACCTAACCTAACCTAACCTAACCTAACCTAACCTAACCTAACCTAACCTAACCTAACCTAACCTAACCTAACCTAACCTAACCTAACCTAACCTAACCTAACCTAACCTAACCTAACCTAACCTAACCTAACCTAACCTAACCTAACCTAACCTAACCTAACCTAACCTAACCTAACCTAACCTAACCTAACCTAACCTAACCTAACCTAACCTAACCTAACCTAACCTAACCTAACCTAACCTAACCTAACCTAACCTAACCTAACCTAACCTAACCTAACCTAACCTAACCTAACCTAACCTAACCTAACCTAACCTAACCTAACCTAACCTAACCTAACCTAACCTAACCTAACCTAACCTAACCTAACCTAACCTAACCTAACCTAACCTAACCTAACCTAACCTAACCTAACCTAACCTAACCTAACCTAACCTAACCTAACCTAACCTAACCTAACCTAACCTAACCTAACCTAACCTAACCTAACCTAACCTAACCTAACCTAACCTAACCTAACCTAACCTAACCTAACCTAACCTAACCTAACCTAACCTAACCTAACCTAACCTAACCTAACCTAACCTAACCTAACCTAACCTAACCTAACCTAACCTAACCTAACCTAACCTAACCTAACCTAACCTAACCTAACCTAACCTAACCTAACCTAACCTAACCTAACCTAACCTAACCTAACCTAACCTAACCTAACCTAACCTAACCTAACCTAACCTAACCTAACCTAACCTAACCTAACCTAACCTAACCTAACCTAACCTAACCTAACCTAACCTAACCTAACCTAACCTAACCTAACCTAACCTAACCTAACCTAACCTAACCTAACCTAACCTAACCTAACCTAACCTAACCTAACCTAACCTAACCTAACCTAACCTAACCTAACCTAACCTAACCTAACCTAACCTAACCTAACCTAACCTAACCTAACCTAACCTAACCTAACCTAACCTAACCTAACCTAACCTAACCTAACCTAACCTAACCTAACCTAACCTAACCTAACCTAACCTAACCTAACCTAACCTAACCTAACCTAACCTAACCTAACCTAACCTAACCTAACCTAACCTAACCTAACCTAACCTAACCTAACCTAACCTAACCTAACCTAACCTAACCTAACCTAACCTAACCTAACCTAACCTAACCTAACCTAACCTAACCTAACCTAACCTAACCTAACCTAACCTAACCTAACCTAACCTAACCTAACCTAACCTAACCTAACCTAACCTAACCTAACCTAACCTAACCTAACCTAACCTAACCTAACCTAACCTAACCTAACCTAACCTAACCTAACCTAACCTAACCTAACTAACCTAACCTAACCTAACCTAACCTAACCTAACCTAACCTAACCTAACCTAACCTAACCTAACCTAACCTAACCTAACCTAACCTAACCTAACCTAACCTAACCTAACCTAACCTAACCTAACCTAACCTAACCTAACCTAACCTAACCTAACCTAACCTAACCTAACCTAACCTAACCTAACCTAACCTAACCTAACCTAACCTAACCTAACCTAACCTAACCTAACCTAACCTAACCTAACCTAACCTAACCTAACCTAACCTAACCTAACCTAACCTAACCTAACCTAACCTAACCTAACCTAACCTAACCTAACCTAACCTAACCTAACCTAACCTAACCTAACCTAACCTAACCTAACCTAACCTAACCTAACCTAACCTAACCTAACCTAACCTAACCTAACCTAACCTAACCTAACCTAACCTAACCTAACCTAACCTAACCTAACCTAACCTAACCTAACCTAACCTAACCTAACCTAACCTAACCTAACCTAACCTAACCTAACCTAACCTAACCTAACCTAACCTAACCTAACCTAACCTAACCTAACCTAACCTAACCTAACCTAACCTAACCTAACCTAACCTAACCTAACCTAACCTAACCTAACCTAACCTAACCTAACCTAACCTAACCTAACCTAACCTAACCTAACCTAACCTAACCTAACCTAACCTAACCTAACCTAACCTAACCTAACCTAACCTAACCTAACCTAACCTAACCTAACCTAACCTAACCTAACCTAACCTAACCTAACCTAACCTAACCTAACCTAACCTAACCTAACCTAACCTAACCTAACCTAACCTAACCTAACCTAACCTAACCTAACCTAACCTAACCTAACCTAACCTAACCTAACCTAACCTAACCTAACCTAACCTAACCTAACCTAACCTAACCTAACCTAACCTAACCTAACCTAACCTAACCTAACCTAACCTAACCTAACCTAACCTAACCTAACCTAACCTAACCTAACCTAACCTAACCTAACCTAACCTAACCTAACCTAACCTAACCTAACCTAACCTAACCTAACCTAACCTAACCTAACCTAACCTAACCTAACCTAACCTAACCTAACCTAACCTAACCTAACCTAACCTAACCTAACCTAACCTAACCTAACCTAACCTAACCTAACCTAACCTAACCTAACCTAACCTAACCTAACCTAACCTAACCTAACCTAACCTAACCTAACCTAACCTAACCTAACCTAACCTAACCTAACCTAACCTAACCTAACCTAACCTAACCTAACCTAACCTAACCTAACCTAACCTAACCTAACCTAACCTAACCTAACCTAACCTAACCTAACCTAACCTAACCTAACCTAACCTAACCTAACCTAACCTAACCTAACCTAACCTAACCTAACCTAACCTAACCTAACCTAACCTAACCTAACCTAACCTAACCTAACCTAACCTAACCTAACCTAACCTAACCTAACCTAACCTAACCTAACCTAACCTAACCTAACCTAACCTAACCTAACCTAACCTAACCTAACCTAACCTAACCTAACCTAACCTAACCTAACCTAACCTAACCTAACCTAACCTAACCTAACCTAACCTAACCTAACCTAACCTAACCTAACCTAACCTAACCTAACCTAACCTAACCTAACCTAACCTAACCTAACCTAACCTAACCTAACCTAACCTAACCTAACCTAACCTAACCTAACCTAACCTAACCTAACCTAACCTAACCTAACCTAACCTAACCTAACCTAACCTAACCTAACCTAACCTAACCTAACCTAACCTAACCGTTGATATCTTCACTTCCAGACGTGCGATTTTGAAGCTTTTTTCAGCGTTTTTAGACCAAACTAGGCCTCCGCCTACGTACTGACCATATCGCACGCACACACGCGCGTCAGGACTTCATCCCTTACCACACTTAGGAATTTTTCGACTTTTTCAAAATAAATTCTCAAAATTTAGTGTTTTTTCCAAATTTTTTGCAAAAATAGTTTCAGTTTATAGTATAAATAGTACTCACCCTTCATCCCTGTATTCTGGTTCGCGATCCGTGCCCCGGTCTCCAGGTTGTGGGGTGAAAATCAAAATTTTTTGGTTCAAAAACTGGTTTTTTTGACCAAAACCCAATATTTTTGTTCGGCACCTACCCTGTTTTATTCCATATATAGCTAGCCCGCGCGGAGACGCGTCTCTGGACCCCTTGACCGCGCCCCTAGCCCGAATAGAACATACATATTTTTTCAAAATTGTGATTTTTCATACTTCGCTGCTGGTACCAAAATCTACCTAAGGGATCGAGTAAAAAACAAAAACGTTGATATCTTCACTTCCAGACGTGCGATTTTGAAGCTTTTTTCAGCGTTTTTAGACCAAACTAGGCCTCCGCCTACGTACTGACCATATCGCACGCACACACGCGCGTCAGGACTTCATCCCTTACCACACTTAGGAATTTTTCGACTTTTTCAAAATAAATTCTCAAAATTTAGTGTTTTTTCCAAATTTTTTGCAAAAATAGTTTCAGTTTATAGTATAAATAGTACTCACCCTTCATCCCTGTATTCTGGTTCGCGATCCGTGCCCCGGTCTCTAGGTTGTGGGGTGAAAATCAAAATTTTTTGGTTCAAAAACTGGTTTTTTTGACCAAAACCCAATATTTTTGTTCGGCACCTACCCTGTTTTATTCCATATATAGCTAGCCCGCGCGGAGACGCGTCTCTGGACCCCTTGACCGCGCCCCTAGCCCGAATAGAACATACATATTTTTTCAAAATTGTGATTTTTCATACTTCGCTGCTGGTACCAAAATCTACCTAAGGGATCGAGTAAAAAACAAAAACGTTGATATCTTCACTTCCAGACGTGCGATTTTGAAGCTTTTTTCAGCGTTTTTAGACCAAACTAGGCCTCCGCCTACGTACTGACCATATCGCACGCACACACGCGCGTCAGGACTTCATCCCTTACCACACTTAGGAATTTTTCGACTTTTTCAAAATAAATTCTCAAAATTTAGTGTTTTTTCCAAATTTTTTGCAAAAATAGTTTCAGTTTATAGTATAAATAGTACTCACCCTTCATCCCTGTATTCTGGTTCGCGATCCGTGCCCCGGTCTCCAGGTTGTGGGGTGAAAATCAAAATTTTTTGGTTCAAAAACTGGTTTTTTTGACCAAAACCCAATATTTTTGTTCGGCACCTACCCTGTTTTATTCCATATATAGCTAGCCCGCGCGGAGACGCGTCTCTGGACCCCTTGACCGCGCCCCTAGCCCGAATAGAACATACATATTTTTTCAAAATTGTGATTTTTCATACTTCGCTGCTGGTACCAAAATCTACCTAAGGGATCGAGTAAAAAACAAAAACGTTGATATCTTCACTTCCAGACGTGCGATTTTGAAGCTTTTTTCAGCGTTTTTAGACCAAACTAGGCCTCCGCCTACGTACTGACCATATCGCACGCACACACGCGCGTCAGGACTTCATCCCTTACCACACTTAGGAATTTTTCGACTTTTTCAAAATAAATTCTCAAAATTTAGTGTTTTTTCCAAATTTTTTGCAAAAATAGTTTCAGTTTATAGTATAAATAGTACTCACCCTTCATCCCTGTATTCTGGTTCGCGATCCGTGCCCCGGTCTCCAGGTTGTGGGGTGAAAATCAAAATTTTTTGGTTCAAAAACTGGTTTTTTTGACCAAAACCCAATATTTTTGTTCGGCACCTACCCTGTTTTATTCCACATATAGCTAGCCCGCGCGGAGACGCGTCTCTGGACCCCTCAACCGCGCCCCTAGCTCGAATAAAACATTCAAATTTTTAAAAAATAGTTTTTTCATACATTGCTGCTAGTACCCGAAATCCACCTTAGGGATCGAGTCAAAAACACAATTGTCGATATCTTCACTTCTAGACGTGCGATTTTGAAGCTTTTTTCAGCAGATTTAGACTAAACTAGGCCTCCGCCTACGTACTGACCATATCGCACGCACACACGCGCGTCAGGACTTCATCCCTTACCACACTTAGGAATTTTTCGACTTTTTCAAAGTAAATTCTCAAAATTTAGTGTTTTTTCCAAATTTTTTGCAAAAATAGCATCAGTTTATAGTATAAATAGTACTCACCCTTCATCCCTGAATTCTGGTTCGCGATCCGTGTCTCGGTCTCCAGGCTGTGGGGTGAAAATCAAAATTTTTTGGTTCAAAAACTGGTTTTTTGACCAAAACTCAAAATTTTTGTTCGGCACCTACCCTGTTTTATTCCACATATAGCTAGCCCGCGCGGAGACGCGTCTCTGGACCCCTCAACCGCGCCCCTAGCTCGAATAAAACATTCAAATTTTTAAAAAATAGTTTTTTCATACATTGCTGCTAGTACCCGAAATCCACCTTAGGGATCGAGTCAAAAACACAATTGTCGATATCTTCACTTCTAGACGTGCGATTTTGAAGCTTTTTTCAGCAGATTTAGACTAAACTAGGCCTCCGCCTACGTACTGACCATATCGCACGCACACACGCGCGTCAGGACTTCATCCCTTACCACACTTAGGAATTTTTCGACTTTTTCAAAGTAAATTCTCAAAATTTAGTGTTTTTTCCAAATTTTTTGCAAAAATAGCATCAGTTTATAGTATAAATAGTACTCACCCTTCATCCCTGAATTCTGGTTCGCGATCCGTGTCTCGGTCTCCAGGCTGTGGGGTGAAAATCAAAATTTTTTGGTTCAAAAACTGGTTTTTTGACCAAAACTCAAAATTTTTGTTCGGCACCTACCCTGTTTTATTCCACATATAGCTAGCCCGCGCGGAGACGCGTCTCTGGACCCCTCAACCGCGCCCCTAGCTCGAATAAAACATTCAAATTTTTAAAAAATAGTTTTTTCATACATTGCTGCTAGTACCCGAAATCCACCTTAGGGATCGAGTCAAAAACACAATTGTCGATATCTTCACTTCTAGACGTGCGATTTTGAAGCTTTTTTCAGCAGATTTAGACTAAACTAGGCCTCCGCCTACGTACTGACCATATCGCACGCACACACGCGCGTCAGGACTTCATCCCTTACCACACTTAGGAATTTTTCGACTTTTTCAAAGTAAATTCTCAAAATTTAGTGTTTTTTCCAAATTTTTTGCAAAAATAGCATCAGTTTATAGTATAAATAGTACTCACCCTTCATCCCTGAATTCTGGTTCGCGATCCGTGTCTCGGTCTCCAGGCTGTGGGGTGAAAATCAAAATTTTTTGGTTCAAAAACTGGTTTTTTGACCAAAACTCAAAATTTTTGTTCGGCACCTACCCTGTTTTATTCCACATATAGCTAGCCCGCGCGGAGACGCGTCTCTGGACCCCTCAACCGCGCCCCTAGCTCGAATAAAACATTCAAATTTTTAAAAAATAGTTTTTTCATACATTGCTGCTAGTACCCGAAATCCACCTTAGGGATCGAGTCAAAAACACAATTGTCGATATCTTCACTTCTAGACGTGCGATTTTGAAGCTTTTTTCAGCAGATTTAGACTAAACTAGGCCTCCGCCTACGTACTGACCATATCGCACGCACACACGCGCGTCAGGACTTCATCCCTTACCACACTTAGGAATTTTTCGACTTTTTCAAAGTAAATTCTCAAAATTTAGTGTTTTTTCCAAATTTTTTGCAAAAATAGCATCAGTTTATAGTATAAATAGTACTCACCCTTCATCCCTGAATTCTGGTTCGCGATCCGTGTCTCGGTCTCCAGGCTGTGGGGTGAAAATCAAAATTTTTTGGTTCAAAAACTGGTTTTTTGACCAAAACTCAAAATTTTTGTTCGGCACCTACCCTGTTTTATTCCACATATAGCTAGCCCGCGCGGAGACGCGTCTCTGGACCCCTCAACCGCGCCCCTAGCTCGAATAAAACATTCAAATTTTTAAAAAATAGTTTTTTCATACATTGCTGCTAGTACCCGAAATCCACCTTAGGGATCGAGTCAAAAACACAATTGTCGATATCTTCACTTCTAGACGTGCGATTTTGAAGCTTTTTTCAGCAGATTTAGACTAAACTAGGCCTCCGCCTACGTACTGACCATATCGCACGCACACACGCG
This sequence comes from Xestia rhomboidea, assembly GCA_963853795.1. Lineage (NCBI taxonomy): Eukaryota > Metazoa > Arthropoda > Insecta > Lepidoptera > Noctuidae > Xestia > Xestia rhomboidea. The sequence continues at coordinate 7,675 of OY970784.1, forward strand.
CGTCAGGACTTCATCCCTTACCACACTTAGGAATTTTTCGACTTTTTCAAAGTAAATTCTCAAAATTTAGTGTTTTTTCCAAATTTTTTGCAAAAATAGCATCAGTTTATAGTATAAATAGTACTCACCCTTCATCCCTGAATTCTGGTTCGCGATCCGTGTCTCGGTCTCCAGGCTGTGGGGTGAAAATCAAAATTTTTTGGTTCAAAAACTGGTTTTTTGACCAAAACTCAAAATTTTTGTTCGGCACCTACCCTGTTTTATTCCATATTTAGCTAGCCCGCGTGGAGACGCGTCTCTGGACACCTCGGCCGCGCCCCTAGCTCGAATAAAACATTCACATTTTTAAAATATAGTTTTTTCATACATTGCTGCTAGTACCCAAAAACCACCTTAGGGATCGAGTCAAAAACACAATTGTCGATATCTTCACTTCTAGACGTGCGATTTTGAAGCTGTTTTCAGCGGATTTAGACTAAACTAGGCCTCCGCCTACGTACTGACCATATCGCACGCACACACGCGCGTCAGGACTTCATCCCTTACCACACTTAGGAATTTTTCGACTTTTTCAAAGTAAATTCTCAAAATTTAGTGTTTTTTCCAAATTTTTTGCAAAAATAGCATCAGTTTATAGTATAAATAGTACTCACCCTTCATCCCTGAATTCTGGTTCGCGATCCGTGTCCCGGTCTCCAGGTTGTGGGGTGAAAATCAAAATTTTTTGGTTCAAAAACTGGTTTTTTGACCAAAACTCAAAATTTTTGTTCGGCACCTACCCTGTTTTATTCCATATTTAGCTAGCCCGCGTGGAGACGCGTCTCTGGACACCTCGGCCGCGCCCCTAGCTCGAATAAAACATTCACATTTTTAAAATATAGTTTTTTCATACATTGCTGCTAGTACCCAAAAACCACCTTAGGGATCGAGTCAAAAACACAATTGTCGATATCTTCACTTCTAGACGTGCGATTTTGAAGCTGTTTTCAGCGGATTTAGACTAAACTAGGCCTCCGCCTACGTACTGACCATATCGCACGCACACACGCGCGTCAGGACTTCATCCCTTACCACACTTAGGAATTTTTCGACTTTTTCAAAGTAAATTCTCAAAATTTAGTGTTTTTTCCAAATTTTTTGCAAAAATAGCATCAGTTTATAGTATAAATAGTACTCACCCTTCATCCCTGAATTCTGGTTCGCGATCCGTGTCCCGGTCTCCAGGCTGTGGGGTGAAAATCAAAATTTTTTGGTTCAAAAACTGGTTTTTTTGACCAAAACCCAAAATTTTTGTTCGGCACCTACCCAGTTTTATTCCATATTTAGCTAGCCCGCGCGGAGACGCGTCTCTGGACCCCTCACCCGCGCCCCTAGCTCGAAAAAATTCTGCCCACCCACCCGCCCTCTGGTCTATAGGAAGGTAGACGTGGGAGTTTCGGCAAAATTTATTTTTTCATATATAGTTTCTTTTGCATATTTTAGGCCCATAACTAGGTGATTGGTAGGGAAAACTCGTTTTTTAAAATTTTTTGACCTGGATTTTAACAGAATTTTAATACTAATATTTAGATATATTATTTAATTTTGTAATTTAATTGTTTTTATTGTTGTTTAATATTTTAATTGATTATTTTTATATTACTTATTGTGTTCCCCCCTTTACAGGGTCACATAAGTACCAGTGTTCCTCTGAACATCTCTTCTCGAGCAGATATTGCGGTTCCGTCCCCCTCTTTACAGGGGCCTGTTCTGACAGTACCTGCTCCCAAATTATTAATATGTTTCGCACCCCATCCAGCACCGTGAGGGCCCAAGGCTCGAGTGGCTCGCCGCGATCGGCGGAGAGGGCGGGGCCTTCGCCTGACGCGAGGAGGAGAATCTCCTTCGGAGACGAGACTCCTTCGGCGTCACGAGGGGGCCCTGCCACTCCGGGGACGCGGCGAGCTCCTCCGAGCTCCGACTTCTTGGCACTGCTCAGGAAGCCTGAGGCGAGGAACCGCAGTCGCACTGAGGAGGCGAGAGCTTGCCTGAATAAGGCCAAGCTAAACTTGGGCAACTCTCGCAACCTCAAGGCCGAGATAAAGACTGCGGTGCTGGAAGCCATAAACAGGCTTTATGAGCTGGTCAAGGAGTCGGAGCAAGACCGGGCCCCTGCCGCACCTATCGCTGTACCGGAACCCGTGCCCACTGCTGACTTCGGTCCCCAACCCATCTTCCACGAGGTTCTTGCTGGCCAGACTGAGCTTCTCACCACCTTGAAGGAGCACATCTCGGAGTTAAAAGACAACTCCGAGAAACTCGTCGGACTCCGAGACAGTCTGGCCAGCAGAGAAAGTGCGGTGGAAACAACCTACGCGAGTGTAGCGGCCGTCAGAAAGTGCCAAACCGGGGCGTCAGCCCTGGAGCGAAAGACGCTGCACTCGGTGGTTGTTTCCTCAACACAGGAAATGGATACGGGCGCCGAAGTCCTCGAAAGAGTGCGAAAAGCAGTGGACGCGAAGGAGGGCTGGGTGCGAGTAGAGAGGGTCCGAAAGGCCAAGGATCAGAAAGTGATCATGGGGTGCGAAACGAAGGAGGAGAGGCGCAAACTTAAGGCGCGATTGGAAGCGGCCGGAGAGAACCTCGTCGTCGAGGAGGTGAAAAACAGAAACCCGCTTCTGATTCTTAGGGACGTGTTGCTGATCCACAGTGACGAGGACGTGTTGCGAGCCCTTAAGAATCAGAACCGGGAGTTATTTGACGGCCTCGGCGACGAGGAACAGAAAGTATCCATCAAGTTTCGGAAAAAGTCACGCAACCCTCACGTGAACAGCATTGTGCTGAGTGTTTCCCCAGCAATCTGGAAGAGGGCACTCGAAGGAGGCAAGCTACGCATTGACCTCCAGAGAGTGCGCGTCGAAGACCAGACGCCTCTGGTGCAGTGCACCCGCTGCCTAGCATACGGTCACGGCAAGCGTCTTTGCACGGAGCCGGCCGACCTGTGCAGCCACTGCGGCGGTCCACACCTTAGGGTGGACTGCCCAGTCAAACATCTTGGCGAGGCAGCGGCATGCGTGAACTGCACCAGAGCCAAACTCGGGGAACACTCGCACAATGCGTTCAGCACAGAATGCCCGATACGCAGTAAGTGGGACGCATTCGCACGAGCAACTATAGCATACTGCTAAAGTTGTCGAGGCGCCCACTTCCGCGTACAGAGAAACTAGTTTGACACAGCCAGATTGCAGACGCATTGAGCGAACCACTAGAGTTGGCTTAATGGAGCGGGGTAACTGTAGTCACTTTCGTGAGAAAGTGGCTAGAATTATGCTAGACTGTAAGTCAGCTCTAGTGGAATCGACAAGCTGTGTCAAACTGGTTGAAAACCTTGGCTGTTATTGTTTTGTAAGATCGGCGGTTAAAAATAACTATGATATTCAGTTATATACTGAGTATATAGTATGAAATATCATAAAATAAAACCAAAACTGACTAATGAAAAACAAAACAATAACAGGAAAGCAAAAACGTAGAATACTGCAAGGGTAAAAAATTAGGGTCAATTAACTGCAAAATTAAATAACAAAGGTTAAGTTAATATATAATGTAGAATTGTAAATAAATGTTAAAATGGAAAATTAAAAATATCAAATTTTAGTAACTTATGTAGTAAATAAATAATAGTAGTAATAATAATAATAGTAATTAAACAATAAGAGGAATATTTTAATAAGAGTTGGATACAGTTCAAAAACACATTGCTAGCAAACATTTAAGCGCACCGAGCGTGGTCTCTTCGGCCTCTCACCAACAAAACGCGAAACAAGGCTTAACATAGTATAAAAGGTCTCTGATAATGTCAGAGGGACACTGGCGGGGCAGGAGTGTGGTTTTAGCCGGTTCGAGTCCGGCACTACCTCGACTGTCTCACAAGAGAAATTCCTGTGGGATAGTCGAGGTGTCCGCGGGGATTTCCCACTCCTGCCAAAACAAAAAAAAAAAAAAAAAAAAAAAAAAAAAAAAAAAAAAAAAAAAACCTAACCTGAGCGAACCTAACCTGAGCGAACCTAACCTGAGCGATATCTTCACTTCTAGACGTGCGATTTTGAAGCTGTTTTCAGCGGATTTAGACTAAACTAGGCCTCCGCCTACGTACTGACCATATCGCACGCATTTACACGCGCGTCAGGACTTCATCCCCTACCGCACTTAGAAATTTTTCGATTTTTCAAAGTAAATCCTCATAATTTAGTGTTTCTTCCAAATTTTTTGCAAAAATAGTTTCAGTTTATAGTATAAATAGTACTCACCCTTCATCCCTGAATTCTGGTTTGCGATCCGTGTCCCGGTCTCCAGGTTGTGGGGTGAAAATCATAATTTTTTGGTTCAAAAACTGGTTTTTTGACCAAAACTCAAAATTTTTGTTCGGCACCTACCCCGTTTTATTCCTTACATAGCTAGCCCGCGCGGAGACGCGTCTCTGGACTCTCGCCCGCGCCCCTAGCTCGAAAAAATTTTGCCCACCCACTCGCCCTCTGGTCTATAGGAAGGTAGACGTGGGATATTTGGAAATTTTATTTTTATTTTTGTAATTCTGTCTGGCTTGTATTGCTGAGGTTTTGTAGTGTTGGTAGGGAAATTTGACTTTTTAACTTTATTTGACCGAGTCCGCAAAGGCCCACACAGGTTTTAGACTTTTTAATTATCATTAATTTTGTATTATATTATTCAGATTTTATTTTATTATATACTGTGTACCCCCCTTTACAGGGACACAAGACTCACACAGGTTTTCGATTATTTAATTATTATTAATTTTGTATTTTATTATTCAGATTATTATTTTATTGTATATACTGTGTACCCCCCTTTACAGGGACACAGTACAGTCCAGTGTCCACCTCTAATATTACAGGTCTCTCCTCCCGAGCGGATAACACTGACCGGACCTCCACTTTACAGGGGTTCGGTTTTCTCTGTATTACCTGCGCTGCTCGAGAACCTAAACATGTTCCTCACCCCATCCGCTACCTTGAGAACGCTGGGCACCCGGGGCTCGACGCGATCGCCGGAGAAAGCGGGACCTTCCTCTGCTGACGCGAGGAGGAGAATCTCCTTCGGAGAGGACACTCCTTCCGCCTCGCGGGGGGACCCTGCTACTCCGGGGACGCGCCGAGCTCCTGCGGACTTCTTGACACTGCTCAAGAAGCCTGAGGCGAGGCACCGCAGTCGCACTGAGGAGGCGAGAGCTTGCCTGAACAAGGCAAAACTTAATTTAGGCAATTCTCGCAACCTCAGGACCGACATCAAAGCTGCGGTGCTCGAGGCCATAAACAGGCTTTTTGAGCTTGTCAAGGAGTCGGAACAAGACAAGGCGCCTACCGCACCCATCGCCGTACCGGAACCCGCGCCTACTGCTGACCAAAGTCCCCATCCTATCACCGTCGACGTTCTTGCTGGCCAGACTGAGCTCTTTAACAGTCTAAAGGAGCACATCTCGGAGTTGCGAGACAACTCCGAGAAGCTTGACAGACTCCGAGACAGTCTGGCCAGCAGGGAAGGGGTGGAGGGGACAACCTACGCGAGTGTGGCGGCCGTCTGTAAGAGCCACACCGGGGCTCAGGCCCTGGAGCGAACGACGCTGCACTCTGTGGTTGTCTCCTCAACTCAGGAGATGGATACGGGGGACGAAATCCTCGAAAGAGTGAGGAAGGCAGTAGATGCGAAGGAGGGCTGGGTGCGCGTAGAGAGGGTCCGAAAAGCCAAGGACCAAAGGGTAGTGATGGGGTGCGCAACAACGGAGGAGAGGCGAAAATTAAAGGCGCGATTGGAGAAGGCCGGGGAGAACCTCGTCGTCGAGGAAGTGAAAAATCGAAACCCGCTTCTGGTTCTTAGGGACGTGCTGTTAGTACACAGCGACGAAGAGGTGCTCAGGGCCCTTAGGAACCAGAACCGGGAGATCTTTCACGGCCTCGATGACGAGGAACAGAAAATCTCCATAAAATTTAGGAAAAAGTCACGTAACCCACACGTGAGCAGCATTGTGCTGAGTGTTACCCCAGTAATCTGGAGGAGGGCACTCGAAGGAGGCAAGCTCCGTATTGACCTCCAGAGAGTGCGCGTCGAGGATCAGACGCCTCTGGTGCAGTGCACCCGCTGCTTATCGTACGGCCACGGCAAGCGACTATGTACGGAGCCGGCCGACCTGTGCAGCCACTGTGGCGGTCCACATCTTAGGGTGGACTGCCCAGACAAGCACAGGGGCGAAGCAGTGGTGTGCGTAAACTGCACCAGAGCCAAGCTGGGGGAACACTCGCACAATGCGTTCAGTGAGTTATGCCCGATACGTAGGAAGTGGGACGCATTTGCTCGAGCATCAATAGCATATTGCTAAAGTTGTCGCTGCGCCCACATCCGCGTACACAGCAATGACCGGTTTGACACAACCAGATCGCAGACGCATTGAGCGAACCACTAGGGTTGGCTTAATGAAGAACGATAATTGGAGTCACTTTCATAAGAAAGTGGCTGGAATTATGCAGGACCGTAAGTCAACTCTAGTGGAATCGTCAAGTTGTGTCAAGCTGGGCGACGAATTCTGCCGTCGTTTCAAAAAGTGTTTAGCAAATTTCTGTAGCAAAATAACATTTGATCCATTTAGGCCTCAACTCACACATTAAATATAATAATATCAAATTATATAATAATCATACACCTTAGATATTGTTAATAAATATGGAATTAATAAAAATAATAGTGACAAAATTTAACTAATAGAGAAAATTCATAAGCGCAGAATACAAGTTGTAAGGGCATAAAAATAGGTTTAGTGACATAAAAATTGGTAAAACAGTAAAGTTAGATTCATAAAATGGTAAAGAAATAGTTAATTTTGTAAATTATAAATATTTTGTTATAGATAATAGTAAGAATAGCGTCAGTAAGGTAGTAAAAAAGTACTAAAAACTTCAAGAATAAATGAGTAAAAATAACATACCAGCTTTAAAACAAAATCTACAGTGCAGGCTCTCCGGCCTACTCTCAATAAAGTCGCAAAAAAGGCAAAACAGAGAAAACAAGGTCTCTGATCATGTCAGAGGGACACTGGCTAGGCAGGAGTGGTTTTTAGCCGGTTCGAGTCCGGCACTACCTCGACTGTCCCACAAGAGAAATTCCTGTGGGATAGTCGAGGTGTCCGCGGGGATTTCCCACTCCTGCCCAAACAAAAAAAAAAAAAAAAAACCTAACCTGAGCGAACCTAACCTGAGCGAACCAAACCAGTGCGTCATCGCTCGCATTAATAAGGTTTTTTTTTTCATTTTTAATTCATTTTCATTCATTTCATTTTGAATGTTTAGTACTCATTGGATACATCAAGTGTGCTGCCGTTGTAAACTAAAAAATCGCGACGTATAACGGTGTACTTATTTAATATTGTTTTATTTATTTATTGTCACAAGAACCACAGTCTAATCGAAATCATATAGCTAGCACATTATAATTAATTCCAACCTAAACATTGCTGATATAATATTAGATATAAATAGGTACATACAGGGTGTACACCACCTCATCACGCAGCCGTCAATCAAGAATTCTGTACATCAAATTAAGTAACTTATTGTACGCAAAAATTATTGCTGGGAAACGACTTTTTTTGTTGTGGTGAAAAATCATTTTTTGTGGTAGAACTTAATGTAACGCATTCAAAACATTGTGCTGATTGATGCATGGATTGAATAGTACGGGGATTGTGGAGGTGTTTAAAATAAAATACTTACGTTAAAAACTTGTGATTAAAAAAAATGTCGAGAATCGAACCTCGACAGACTGCAGGCAGCGCTCGCGAGCCGCTGAGCCAGGCAATGCGGCGCGCGGAGCAGGCGGCGCGGGGGCGCAGGCGACGGGCTGCGCGGGCGACGGGCGGCGCGGGACGGCCGGCGTCGCGCACTCGCGCCTCATAGAACACTTCTCCACGGGCCACCGCGTTGTACATGTCGGTTTCAGTCAATAAATTCAGTTTGTACCAGCCAATTATACAGTCCAATTATTTCTCATCACCATCATCGAGACCTTCACACTGTTCTCAACAAAAAAAGTTGTAAAAAAGTTGGAACTTTGGCCCTCAATATCTCCGTAACTAGACGGCATGGTGTAGAATAAAAAAAATATCGCAATGACGAGAAGAACAAGTACCTTTCGGCTTCGTTAAGAGGTGTTTTACACCCTGTATAGGGACCCTATTAGTGTTGTCGGTACAGAATAATAGATGTCGCCACCATTCAATATTCCCGCCAGCAATCAATTTATTTTGCGAGTCAGCCCTCTTATAAAATTTATTTGAATACAAATCTAGATCACGAAGAAGTTTTAAAAAACACAACACACACTGTGAAGGTTACGTAGTCTGAATGAATAAGCAAATACTTTAGAACGTCTGTTCACGCAAATGTGCTAGATCTTAGAAAAACTAGAATTAAATTTGAACGTCTGATCATGCCAGATTTCATTTATATGTGTTTTACATATTATTTATTAGAGTTCTGTGCAATCTGAAGTAGTAAGAAGTTCGTAAATAGCAAAAAACATTAAGTTATTTTTAACGCGGATTAATTTGTGAAACTATACAATTCAATAATACTTATCAGTATAAAATAAAATAAAATAAAATTAAAAATCTGTTTAGCTGTCAAAGTCAAATGTGACATTACTGCCTACTGACGTTTTATCTGTTTTATTTCTAGCGGTCGGTGTTTTGATTTATTTTCATTTAAGTGTTTTAAATTATCTTTAATATAGAAGCCTATATTTATAGCAATACAAAATGGTGCTAATTGAGCAAATTTCGGCTGGAACTATCAAAATTTTAGCAGATTACCGCGTAAGTCAGTCATTCATTTGACATTGTGTACGAGATTACCATTCTGCCATTTCTTTCAATGGAGTGTCAGTGGTTGATCATTGGAAAGTCATAATGACGCCACTATATTAGTAGATTACGAAACTTGTCAAAATCAACTATTATGATCCATTGAAAACAAGAAGACGATGGAAGTAATGAATAATAAACATAAAATTTTGGAAAAAGCGACCAAGAAGTTGGCTAGCGAGACAGTAACTCCAAATAGGAAAATGAAATTTCACACACCTCTCAAACTGACTATACAAAAATCACACAAATCAGACAACTCAAGATGCGGGACTCCAGAGTTATTTACCTCCACTCAAGTCACCACTGGAATTACTCCTTCGAATAAACCGGGACAAACAACGACACAAAGGAGAACAAGATCGACCATTCAGGAAAAGAGCAAGCTCTGCATTATAAGTAGCAACCGATCGAATAATATATTACCAATTGCAGAAAATACCTTTCCATGCCACCAAACATGTCACTTTCTTTCACCAAATTGTGGCATAAAGGGCTTATTAAGTAATATTAGCACTAAACTAACTGGCTTTACAATGAAGGACAATTGCATAATATTTATTGGTGAGGATGACTTCCTAAAAACGAACAATTACTTTGAACTAATATCGATCATACGTGAAAGTTTATCAGTTATAAAGCATACAAATGTAATATTATGTTTACCTACTTATAAATATGGTTATTATTGCGGAATGTATAATTTTAGAATGGAAATGTTTAATAATCTATTATTTCAGGACATACAAATTGACAATTATGTTACATTATTTGATTCCAATTTTGACCTACTATACGAATATTCAATGTTTCAAAGAAAGACTGGTCGAATTAACAATTATGCCGTTTCAAATATTTTTTCAAATCTTAAAGATTATATTATTTCAACTGATTGTAATTTAAATATTCAGAAACCTGTGAACGAGCCAGCGTCGGAAAAAGATCTTTTGTATTGTGACTCACCTCTTTCCTTTAATTCATGTACCACTGATGTCCTCGACCAAAATTTTTTTCGTGTATAATGCATTATGTGTATTGCATCAGAACATTAATGGACTGTTACCCAAGGCTGATGTAATGACAGAACATTTAGATACGCTCTCAAAGAATGGGAAATATGTTAATATTTTATGCTTTACGGAACACAATATGAAGCAAGGTGACCTTGACCTTCTGAATATACCAAATTTTATTTTAGCTGCAAGCTTCACTAGACTAAAGCGAAATGGTGGCTCTTGCATATTAGTTAATAACCACATTCATTTCAAAGAAATAGAATCTGTAAAGAAGTTTAACATTCCCAATGTGTTTGAATGCTGTGCAGTGGAATTAACTGACGATAACGTTATAATTTTGTGTATTTACCGAGTTCCAAATTCAACTAAGGTACATCTTTTCTTTGAGAATTTAGCGAATATATTGCAACAGTTTTGTTATAAAAGTAACCAAAAAATAATAATCTGTGGCGACTTTAATATTGATGTTCTTCAAAATACCAAAAACTCTTCACTGTTTAAGCAACTTTTGAAGGAATTTAATCTGAAACTAGAAATATACGAACCAACACGTCCTAGTAGTGGTACATGCCTAGATAATTTTCTCCACAACATATCAGGCTGCAAAAGTGAGGTCTTGGAGCTAGGTGTGTCTGACCACACAGCCCAACTTATGAAGTTCCCGGTAAAACAAAAGTGTATTTTACCATATTATTATGTATATAAACGGGATTACAGCATGGAAAATATTAACCTTTTTAGAAAACATATCGCCAGTCTCAGTTTCTCCGAAGCTTATGAATCTGATGACGTAAACAAATGTTTTAATTCTTTTTTTGAACTGTTTAAATTAATATATGATCTCTGTTTCCCAATTGTCAGACGCAAAATTTCTACAGTTACTAAACCAAAGTGGATCACACGCGGAGTCAAGCGTTGTAGTAGAACTAGACGATCATTATTGTGGAAATATAGACTGACTCGAGACACTGATTCAAAAATGGCATTCAATACTTTCTCGAAAAGATATCAAAATGTTATCAAACTAACACAGAAAGCTCAGAATACTTATTATATTGGAACAAGCACCAACAAGTCGATGGCAACTTGGAAAGTTATTAAATCTATAAAACCTAACATTCCTAAAAATAACATAAATGCGATTAATGTAAATGGCAATTACATAACAAAACCCAAAGAGATAGCGCAACAATTTAATGACTATTTCGTATCCTCAGTCCAACCGAATACTAACTATTCAAAGTCAAATGTTTTTAGCACAGCTGGATCGCTTAAATCCATGTTTATGTCACCGACCGTACCAAGAGACATAATTACAATAATAAATAGTCTTAAAAATACAAATAGTACAGGCTATGATTATATTAGCACCGCTGTAGTCAAAAAAGTCGCTCTTATTATAGCGCCCATATTGAGTGACATTATAAATAAAAGTATACAGAAAGGCACTTTTCCCGATAAGCTAAAGATTTCAATAATAAAGCCATTACACAAAAAAGACGATAAAACAAAAGTTACCAATTATAGGCCAGTGGCACTGATACCAATTTTTTCTAAAATTTTTGAGAAAGTTTTTTATAACAGCATTAACAGTTATTTAGAAGCGAATAATATCTATTGCAATGAACAAATGGGCTTTAGAAAAAATAGAACCATTAATATGGCTATTTATAACTTTTTAGAAAAAATACATCATAACATGGATAACAGAAAACCAGTGATGGCGTTGTTTATGGACATGACCAGGGCGTTTGACTACGTAGACCATAATATGCTATTAACAAAGCTCGAAAGATATGGTATCCGAGGTAACGTGCTTAATCTGATAAAATCTTATTTGGAGAACAGAAGTCAAATTACACAAATTAGTAAAGTAAATGTAAAGACCAAAACTGAGATGGTATACTCCTCTAGCTCTAGATAACTGTCATGTGGTGTACCGCAGGGTTCTGTGCTAGGACCGTTACTTTTTATTTGCTATATTAATGACTTTCCCCAAGTAATCAAACATCATATGTCACTATTTGCCGACGACAGCACTGTTATTTATAATTCTGGTACTACAAAAGAAATAGAAGAGCATGTAAACAATAGCCTTATTCCTATTACCGACTGGTTAAATTCTAATAACCTTAAAATAAATCTAACTAAAACTAAAGTAATGAATTTCAAAATTAGACATAAAGAACAACCACAGTTTCAAATAAACTATAAAGGGAATGAAGTACTTGAATCTAGTGTTACGAAATTTCTTGGACTATATATTGACAATGACATGACATGGAGGACTCAAATTGAAAGTGTTTGTGGAAAGCTGAGTAGATTTTCATATGCTCTTTATATGCTGGGTAAAATTGCCAATAAGACTGCCCTACTAGCAGCTTATCATGGTTACGTCGCCTCAGCTCTACGGTATGGCCTCATATTCTGGGGTAATGCCCCTAAGGTTCAAGAAGTTCTTGTAGCACAGAAAAAATGTATCCGAGCTATTTGTAAAATAAAGCAAAAAGAATCTTGCAAGCCACATTTTCATGAGCTAAAAATATTAACTTTACCGTCACTCTACATCTATGAAGCCTGTATTTTTATAAAACACAACATACATTTATATAGATTTGTAGAAAGTAAACGGCGCTCAAAAAAGCTGCAGGTGTTAGCAACAAAAACACAATTTTATAGCAAAAGCTTTTATGCAATGGCTCAAAAACTATATAATAAGTTACCAGGACAAGTTATCTCAAGTGTGAACATTAATGAATTTAAAAGAAATCTATTCAAATTGTTAAATAACAAGGTGTATTATTCTGTTGACGAATATTTAAATGACAAATTTTAATTTTAATTCCTTGCCAAATCCAATTTGATAAAATGTTATGTGACATACGAAATGATTTTGTTAATCTTGAATTGTTGTATTGTCTTGTTGTATTATTGAATTAGTGACATTGTTATTATTATTTTTTCGTTTTTTACTTTATTTAATTTGACATTTTATCTAATTTTTACATGATTTATAATTATTGGGATTTTACTTACAATGGCTGAAATGTATCTGTTTTAAAAAATGACCTTTGATATTTTGTATGCCTTTTGGCGGGACACAGCTCGGATCTAATTTATTTTATTATAATATCTTCTGTATGTATGTACCCTGTGTTCACGAAATAAATTAATTTGAATTTGAATTTGAAATGAAATCAATGATAGATCATCGTGACACTATTGTAATAGCAGACTCGCCCCCCTAGGGGGCGAGTCTGCTGTCATTGATTTCATAGTTGTTGATCGATGACAATGGTCATTTTGCTAAAAAATCGTAATCTGCTAAATTCATAATGGTCTATCATTGTTCGGTCAATGATCTCGTAATAGAATTGTGTTATAATGACATTGTTGTATGGCCATTATTAAAAAAACCTTAATAGAAATGATTTTCGTAAAACTAGAATTAAATTTGAATATCTAACCATGCCACATTTCATTTATATATGTTTTTACATATTATTTATTAGTGTTCTATGCAATCTGAAGTAGTAACAAGTTCGTAAATAGCAAAAAACATTAAGTTGTGTGTAACGCGGTTAATGTGATACTTTACAATTCAATAATATTTTATCCGTTTAGCTGTCAAAGTCAAATGTGACATTACTGCTTACTGGCGTTTTATCTGATTTCATTTCTAGCGGTCGGTGTTTTGATTTATTTTCATTTAAGTGTTTTAAATTATCTTTAAAATAGAAGCCTATATTTATAGCAATACAAAATGGTGCTAAATGAGCTTTTTCGGCTGGAACTGTCTAAATTTTAGCAGATTACCGCGTAAGTCAGTCATTCATTTGTCTTGTGTACGAGATTATCATTCTATGCCATTTCTTTCAATGGAGTGTCAGTGGTTGATCATTGGAAAGTCATAATGACGCCACTTTATAAGAAGATTACCAAACTTGTCAAAATCAACAATTATGAGATCAATGATAAACTATTGTGACACTATTGTAGGGTAGGTTTTAGGTATTTTGATAATTTTGGTTCTATTAGTCTGTGGATCACGTGTTCTCATGGACGTATCCGTGTTCTGAATTGTTTTTATTTATTTTTTTGATTGATGATAATTTTAATTGATGATAATTTTAATTTTGAATTCGATGCTCTTTTTAGTGATTTGCGTTTTCACTTTTTCTATAAAATTGATCTGTAATTCTTCATAATTATTAATAAATAAATAAACTAAACTAAACTAAACAATGGTCTATCATTGATTTCATAATTGTTGATCGATGCCATTGTCATTTTGCAAAAAGTTCGTAATCTGCTAAATTCATAATGGTCGATCATTGGTCGGTCAATGGTCTCGTTATAGAATTGTGTTTTATTGACATTGTTGTATTGTCAATGTGGCACCGATCCGCTCACGCAAAGCAAGTAGATACTGCTCTAAACGAGACGTGTCGGTTAATATCGGGTTGCTTATAACCGACTCCACTCAATAAGCTCTACCCGCTAGTAGGTATCGCACCACCTGCTGTACGAAGGGATATCGCATGCGCGCTGGAAAAAAAGAACCAAGAATCCGGACATCCCCTCTACGAGCACACAACTACCCCGGGCAGACTAATAAGCCGCAAAAGCTTCCTACGCTCCACTCAGGCAATCCAAGACAGTCCACCTAAGTAAGAAGCAAGTTATGGCAAGAGAAACCACACGAGTTTTAAAAGCCAGAACACCTGGCTTCTGGCAGTTAACAACAGTGGAATATTTGGAAAGCTCTGAATCGATTGCGTACCCAAGTAGGCCGCTGCAAACATAACCTGGCAAAATGGGGTATAATTGGTTCTTCCAACACCGAGTGCGAGTGCGGCGCTCCGGACCCAACAATGCCCCACCTGATGGAGTGTCCCAGGTGTCCGTTTACCTGTACTCTCGACGACCTGTGTAGTGCCTCTACCGCTGCAATAAACGTGGCCACCTACTGGGCCCAAACCGTGTAATTGGAAGGAATATCGATACGATAAAAAGAAGAATTGCCATTATTATAAAACCTGTTAATAGAAATGATTTTCGAAAAACTAGAATTAAATTTGAACGGTTCCCTATCCATTTGCATAAAATTTTAAGATCTAATATAACTTGGCATACTTTTGTTACTCCTAATTATATTTTCGCATAACATTATTTACGCATAATTTTTTTAAGCATAATTTCTCTGATTATAATAATGATTAAGCATAATATTTTTAAGTATAAAGAAGACAATTTTTTTAGGCCGTCTCCTTAGATGTTGTATTTATTATGGGATCCCTTCTTTTTGCATAATTTTCTTTTTCCTAATATACTTTGACATAACTGTTTTGGCATAATTTGTTTAGCCATAGTAATACTTTGCCATATTTTTTTTGCCATAGAGTTTATATTGGCATAATCATTTTGAAGGCTAATTTATTTTGGCATAAATTGAATTTGCATAATGTTACTAGGCATAATCACTATTAGCATAATAGTATTTAGGCATACAATTAATAGAAATAACGGAATCAAATTTGAGTTATTTTTACGTATTTATTTTGAATTAATCAAATGCTCACATATGTTCACAATCAACTGTTCAAAACAAATATGTTAAGTATGGGTCTAGTAACTTTTTATGTCATAATATTATTTTGCATAAACTTCATTTTGCAGAAAATCGTTTGGCAGACACTCATTTATCATACGTTCAAAACTCATATTTTTGTAAGTCAGAATCATCTTTAGGCATAAATTTCATATGCATAAGAATTAAAAGTAGGACCATCTTATCGCAGAAAGTACACATTCAGAATCATCTTTTGGCATAAATTTTATATCTATAGTCATTTAAAGGCAGAACTATCTTAACTCAGAAATTTTACAGTTAGAATCATCTTTTGGTGTACATTTAATTTGCATAATAATGGAAAGACTCATCTATCACATCACAGAAAATTCATTAAAACAGTTGATTGTGAACACGTGGTTTTTATTTCCCTGTAAGAAGCAGGCAAACATGCAAACAAGCATACATCGTGGATGCAGCAAGCATGCAGTATGCAAACATGTAAACAAGCATGCAGTATGCAAACATGTAAACAAGCATGCAGTATGCAAACATGCAAACCAGCATACACCATGCGTGCAGCAAGCATACACCATTCGTGCAGCAAGCATACAGCATGTAAGCAAGCATACAGCATGCAAACAAACAAGCAGCATGCAAGCAAGCATGCAGAATGCAATCAAGCATGCAGAATACAAGCAAGCATGCAACATGCATCAGGCATGGTTTCTGTCACGGCTCCGGCGCTGCGGGGCTCTACATATACGTAGTTTTGGCGTAAATTGAATTCGCATAATGTTATTAGCATAATAGTATTTAGGCATACCATTAATAGAAATAACGGAATCAAATTTGAGTTATTTTTTCGTATTTATTTTGAATTAAAAATTCATTAAGTTGAACTACAAAAGTTAGTGACAGAAACGAATCGCTGCAAAACCGACTCCACGTAGTATTGTCTGCCCTACCCCTAGAGTGTAATTTAAGCCCGCGTAGGCGCGGAGGGGCGAGGCGGCCCGCAAGCTGAGGAGCAGGTGGTTTTAACTCTCGCCGGCGGTGGCTGGATAAGCTCGCGTGGGGCCACCGGAGCCCCGCAGCGCCGGAGCCGTGACAGAAACCATGGCTGCTGCATGTTGCATACAGCATGCATGCTTGCTGCATGCATGCTTGCTGCATGCATGGTGTAAGCTTGTTTGCATGCTGCATGCTTGCTGCATGCAAGGTGTATCCTTGTTTGCATGCTGCATACAAGCGGCAAACATACATGAAAAAAACTCACATATGTTTACAATCAACTGTGTTCAAAACAAGTATGTTATCTATTACCTGCTTCAGGAGATATAGTTTTTTTTCCAGACGTCAAAATAAATTGGTTTATACAATCAGGGTATGTCTAACATTTTAGGAGTTAATTACTATGCTTCTTTGTTATGCCTATAAAAAATATGCTTTAATATCATTATGCGTAAATAAATGTATGCCTGAGAATGTTATGCTTAATCATTATTATGAACAGAGAAATTATGCTTAAAAAAATTATGCGTAAGCTGTTATGCATAAATAATATTATGCGAAAATATAATTAGGAGTAACAAAAGTATGCCAAGTTATATTAGGTCTTAAAATTGTATGCAAATGGATAGGGAACCTTGGTAACGTTGTAGTACTCATTTGTGTTAAATAAGAAACGAACGAAATCGTCGAGCCATTGTAACTTGGTTCCAACCGTCCGCGTCACCTGATACACCTGTGTTCTGTCTCACTCGCTCCCACTCTCTTCCCAGCTGTCCCCGCCGAGCGGCCATAAAAGACGAGCGATCTAGCAGAGGCCAGTCGAGACGCATTCACGCATACGCTTTACTTGTGCATGACGCTACACATGCAGTCTCATCTTAAACTGATTTTATTTAAAAAGTAACTATAAGTAATATTATACTCCTTTAAAGTATTTTATTTAAAGACTTTCATAAACTTTAATATCAGTGTTATCCCCATATTGGGTAAGTGTTGACAAATTCACGCAGTGCTTTTTATCACGTGTCATGGTGGTCAATGACTTGCAAAATTGTATTTCATCATCTTTTTTTTTGACACCATTTCTATTTTCTGGAAATAAATTCCAGGGTTGAAAGTTCGGGTTTTTTCATCCGGGTCACTTACCTACCCGGTGGGAACCGTCGCCGTGTCATCTGGTGGACATCAGACGCAGACAGGCACCACTACTTCAGGCATCTGGCATCCGACACCACTACCACCTACCCTGCGGGTCCTGCACCTAGCTCCAAGGGTCTGCTCCTCGGCTCCAGCGTCCCTACAGCACCGCGCTAGCCAGGATACTACTTGTCGCGCCTACCTCCATAAAACGGAAAGTTAAAGACGGGCTTTTGTACCTACGACCCTGTAATAAATATCTTACGGAAGGTGTTAGTGAGTTTTTTTTTTTAACTAATAACTCCAACGCTTCACCTTTATAAATCCTTTCTCATATTTCAGTCTATCAAATCGTGAAAATCGTATCAAAATCTGTTCAAGTTCAAGTAGTACAGACAAGGATGAGTGACTTTGTTTTATACTACTTTTGTTATTAAACAGTGAACTACTTCAACTTAAAATACCGGTTAAACATATCCAATTCGACAATATCGCACGTTTTGAGGTATTTGTTAGATTCACGTTTTCATTTTTGAATTTCTCAGCATTCCGGTTAGACAAGGCTAAGCTAATATTACCACTGTAATCTAGAGATTATAAGGAAGAAATCAATATACGTTTCATTACTAAACGCTACGATTTAAAAGGTGGCCTGTTCTCCGAACAAAAAAAATGTTTCCTTTATTTACGCATAATGATATTAAAACATAATTTTTATAGGCATAACAAGGAGGCATAATAATTAACTCCTAAAATGTTAGACATACCATAATTGGATATACCAATTTAATTTGACGTTTGAAAAAAAAAACAGTAACTCCTGAAGCAGGTATTTAACATATATTTGTTTTGAATTAGTTGATTTAGAAGATATGTGGGTTTTTTCCCTGCCGGCCAGCTTCAGCCGCAGCGGCGAGTGTTGCAACCACCTACTCCTAAACTCGCGGGCCGCCTCACCCCTCCGCGCCTACGCGGGCTTAGATTACACTCTAGGGGTAGGGCAGACAAGACTACGTGGAGTCGGTTTTGCAGCGATTCGTTTCTGTCACTAACTTTTGTAGCACAACTTGAATATTTAATTCAAAATAAATACGTAAAAATAACTCAAATTTGATTCCGTTATGTCTATTAATTGTATACCCAAATACTGTTATGCTAATAGTCATTATGCCTAGTAACATTATGCGAATTCAATTTATGCCAAAACAAATTAGCCTTCAAGATAATTATGCCAACATAAACTGTATGCCAAAAAAAATATGGCAAAGTTTTATTAAAGCAAAACAAATTATGCCAAAATAGTTATGCCGAAGTATATTAGGAAAAACAACATTATGCAAAAAGAAGGGATCCCAATTTGAACATCTAATCATGCTAGATTACATTTATTTTATTTATTATATTTATTTTTACATATTATTTATTAGTGTTCTATGCAATCTGAAGTAGTAAGAAGTTCGTAAATAGCAAAAAACGTTAAATTATGTGTAACGCGGATTAATGTGAAACTATACAATTCGATTATATTTTATCTGTTTAGCTGTCAAAGTCAAATGTGACATTATTGCTTACTGACGTTTTATCTGTTTTTATTTCTAGCGGTCGGTGTTTTGATTTATTTTCATTTTATGTGTTTTAAATTATCTTTAGTATAGAAAGAAGCCTTTATTTATTGCAATAAAAAATGGTGCAAATTGAGCAAATTTCGGCTGGAACTGTCAACATTTTAGCAGATTACCGCGTAAGTCAGTCATTCATTTGCTATTGTGTACGAGATTACCATTCTATGCCATTTCTTTCAATGGAGTGTCAGTGGTGCACCATTGGACCGTGCCCCGCCGTCCCCCGCCCTTCTGCTCCGGTAGAGAATACGACACGCGTAGCTCTGTTGACCCCCAAACCAGCTTACGGCGCAATTGCTGCCTCAAACAATTCAGCTGCAATACGACCTAAGCAGCAGAAAGGGGGAAAGCAGAACCGTCGCTGTGATACCCTTCCGAGGAATCCGGTACAGCGCTGTCCAGCAAAGCAAGAGTGTGATGAGGACGGCTTGACCATAGTTCAGAAGAAGAAAAAGAAGCCTACTTGTCGCAATCAATGCGGTACTGGACTGTCAGGACCAAATATACTGCTGCGTCCAGCGATTCCATCGACGTTGCTTTATGTGTCCCGACTGCATCACTCCACGAAGGTTGAGGAGATCGTGGAGTACATGAAGAAATGCAAATGAATACACCAATTTCAAGTCGTTTGTGGTGCGAGTTCCGACACAACATCTCGACAAGTTTCTCAAGGAAGAGTTTTGGCCGAAGGGTGTAGTCTACCGACGGTTTCGCGGCAGGCTACGTGACACCGCGCAGCGTAACACGACGGACGCCGCCGCTTCGTGTGTCTTAGTTCATAGATTATAAGTTATATTTTGTATGTATTAGTATGTTTTTATGTTGTAATGTAATTTTGTGTATTTTGTCTATGGGCCCTATGATGCCAGATAATAAAATGATTGATTGATTGATTAATTGATTGGAAAATCATAATAACGCCACTATATTAGCAGATTACCAAACTTGTCAAAATCAACAATTATGAAATCAATGATAGACAATTCTGACACTATGTGCACACACGAAGTGTTTTTGTTTATGCTGTGAATTTCTGAGTTTTGCACGTCAAGACTTAGGCCTTAAATTAACCAAAACAAATGTCCTGACAAACTGCCACTCGAAATTCTCCTAAGCGATACCAAAATCACGTGTTTAATTTTATTCTCGGCTTGTTTACGTTTGGGTCACGTTCCGTGCTGCTGAGTGTATGAATATTGTTTACATAACGAAATGCTTATTTTACGGCCGCTTGAAATGGTTATACTTTATTTACTTTTATAGATTAATTTATTGATAAGGAGAGCACCAGCCCGCTGCCCCGCACTCGCAAACATCGCTGTTGGACGCTGTGGCTGCCGACAGTTGGTTCCTGTTTGCGACCATTATTATTACTCAAGTACTCTTGTTACTTTTCACGTTTTTTTGAAGGGCCTAGCTATGCATTCGCTAAATGTCCTTTTCCATGTAAGTACGATTTCTACGTGATTATTGGGCAATTTATATATTTTTTTGAAGTTGTTTTTTATTTTCTTTTTTGCTATAAAAAGGGTGTAAACACCTCTCAACGAAGCCGAAAGGCGCTTGTTCTCCCCGTCCAAGTCATCGCGATCATTGTATGTATATCATACGTATTCAAACATCACATGACAGAAATAATTATTACTGGTTGCTGTAGCACCCATCCATGGGTAGGAAAATGCGATATTTATGTTGTTCAACTCTTGAGACATTATGAATTTTCAATAGATTATTATAGGAGATCATTCATTTGGTTTGATGATTTGGGACAAAAAAAGTAACGAATGTTGTATAATATTTTATTTAAATGGTGGTAGGAGTGGCAACACTTTTTTGTACAGCGACAATGCTGTAATGAATTCGGGACCAAAGATATACAACAATATTTAATTCTTAAAACCCCAAATCCAAATTGTTCAAAGCAATGGGTTCTATTCGTAGTGTGAGTGTTCGAGTTTGACGCCATCGTAAACAAATAATGCGTAAAAAAGGGGCTAAAAAAATGTTTTCTCCTCCTTTGTTCTTTTGATTAGAAGTGGATTTATTTTTGTACACTAAGTATATGCATCTGTCTGAAGCTCATAATTAGCGGGTTCGGGTAAATAATTTAGAACTAAATTGGAAGCACTCAAAACATAAGTTCAAAAATTAAACCCTTTGACTACGGTGTAGTATTGTTTATTTACAAAAACATTACCTAATAACAAGTAGTTCTAAAACTAAAACCTGACCACTGAATGACATCGGTTAAGGGCAGGTAGACCAAATTTTACCAATTTTACATAACTTTGATTCAATAGTAAACTAACAAATCGTAATTTTTTAAACCAAAAAAAAATATAGATTTTATAGTTCACTATATCTACTTTGATAATTTGTGGTTCAAAACACGATATCGAAACTTCACTCAAAAAAAAAAATCCGAACAGGAGCCTAATTCGAATATTTTTCATGTTTTTCTTATTTTTCTTGAAGAAAATGAAAATTTACTTCCAAAAAAAAAATATCTAAGCAAAGTAAATAACATTTAGAACAATTATTTGTAGTTACATTTTGCAAAAGAGTTTAATCCTTTTAATAATAAATTATTATATAATACAGCGGCTTGCGTACGTGGATTCAATTCAGTCGCCCGCCGGGCCTTGACGAGGTAGGACCTATGTCCCTTTTGCTGGCGCACGACTGTCCCGCTGATTTATCGAACGATTTATTCATAGATCGTAGTGTAAATATAATGGTATGGTATTTTTTAACCGACTTAAAAAAAGGAGGAGATTTCTCAATTTGACCTTATGATAACTTCGTCGTTTATGAACCGATTTTGATGATTCTTTTTTTGTTCAAAAGAAGATATTTCAAGGGTGGTACCATAATCAGAAAATTAGGGTCTTATGATGGCATCCCAGAGAAATCGAGGGGAACCTTTGAAAATCGTAGTGCGACTAGTGCGTTTGTTATTTTTTTTCATAGAGCGTTTTAAAGCATTACTATTTAATGAAGGTCTGGAGTCGATATGATGATGGAACCCGAAGATAGTTGAGGGCACTCCTCAACGATTCACAACAGTAATCGGGTGTTTGGGCTTGATTAATTTGTATTGATGAGAACTTTACACCTAGATGGGTTGTGGCTATCATTAGGGGTCTGATGATAAAGACGAAGGACAGTCAAGGGAACTCCTCAACGTTTTACAGTAGCTACCTAAAGGCTGGGTTGCGCACATGCGACAATTGGGCCGGGCGGGTGTTGGTTACTCATCTCTTCGAACGAAGCACTTCGTATAATTATGATAGAACTTCACGTACAAGCGAAGAAGCAGAAACGAAGCAGGAGTATAATTATACTCCTGCTTCGTTCTCGAGATGAGTAACCTGCAATACAATTTTATTAGTATTCACATTCCACTTGTAGACTTTGAGAGTAAGAACCTAAAGGTATCTGCTTTGAGGAAATATTAATGAAATTCATTTACCAATTAATTTGTGTATATTTGTGTTTATACAATCTACATCAATAAACTTAATTAAATATTTACAAATAGATGAAAAATTATTAAACTAAGTGTCGCACGTTTACTTCATAATTTGTTTTATGATTAAATTCACATAATATATCTTAAATATTAGCCGTTTATAATCAACCTGGCAAGAGAATCACTTTGATTAGAGATGATGGTTCTATCGTAGAACCTTGCAAATGTGTCAGATGTACCGCTCCAGCCCGCAGTTTTGCGGATAGTGTCGACGCTGAGGCCGAGGCGGCGCGTGCGCGACGTGCTCTTGTGCCGTGTGCTATGCGCGCTGAATATCGATACATCTACACCACATTCTTCTAGGGTCGACTTAATCCAACGACCAATGGATTGTGAACTAACAATCGCGTGAGGTTTTCTGTAGCTAATAAAAAGATAGCGACAATTACCTCTTAGTTCCCTAGTTCTTTCTAAATAAGAAAGGAGTGTAATTGCTGGGCATATTTCTGGCTTTTGCCTAAAAAATGGCAAATGTAAGGTTGGCTGAATGCTGCCCACCCGCGAGGTTTTGATCAGATCCGGAATTTTAATATCTAATTGTGAATCAGTTTCTACTATGTTCTGAATATAAATTTTTGACAATGTCTGCACGCGGTGTGCTGTTGTCAATGCCAATAACAATGCACATTTTTAGCCAATAGCTCCAGTCACAGTTCCTCGTTCGGGTATCGCGTTGCAAGCGCCTCAATTAAACAGATATGTAAAAAAAGAGAGAATCGATGGAATAGATGCTTCGTAAAAGTTAAGCCTATTCACCTGAGTATAATTGAACCAGCGCTTAAGGCAGACATTATATTGTTTGATGGAGTTGGTGGACAAGGATGCCAGCATAATATCTATAGAGTCTGCAGGAGCGTCTCAGCGCAGTAGCGCCGCCCGCAGAGCACCCCGGCAACCAGGGTAAGGCTCGATTTGATGTTGTCTCGGCTGAAATGAGAGACGAGAACGTTTTCACAAGGTTCGAGCAAGCGCAAGAAAACTGGAAACCATGGTTGTGTTTCCCATACAGGGACCACGAGTATTCCCGTAGCTATCTATAATATTTTTTCTTAAGGTTTTTAATATAACCGAGATAGGCGGAAAAGAGTAAAAGAAGAACTCTGACCAGTCAATAGTGAATGCGTTTATCGTGAAGGCGTCTGGGTCTTTGTGCCACGAGACGTATTATTTATTCATTCGACTAGCGAAAAGATCAACCTGAGGTTGACAGAAAATGGCGGTTAATCTCTGAAACGCAGATTGTGACAGCTCCCACTCGATGTCGGGATGAATACGTCTTGATTCAGCGTCTGCTATAGTGTTATCCTCTGATCGGATATAAGACGCGTAAATGAATATTTTTCGAGATTCGCACCATTGCCCGATATCTTTGGTAATTTCCGTTAGATTTGGGAACTGTACACCACCCATTCTGTTGACATAGGATACTGCTGTGCAGTTGTCGATTCTGAGAAGTATTTGGCAATTTGAATAATTTTTTAAAAAATGGCCTTCTTTAACTTTTTAACCAACTTAAAAAATGAGGAGGTTCTCAATTCGTCGGAACCTTTTTTTTTTTATGTATTTTCCCCGATTACTCGAAGATGGTTGGACCGATTTGTTTTTTTTTGTTTTGTTTGAAGTACTTCCCAGGTGGTCCCATGATCATCAAGTCAGGATCTGATGATGGGATCCTGGAGAAATAGAGAGAACTATTAAAATTTTATAGGCACACTCGAAACGATTTGGATAGTTTTTGGAAGAGTACTTTCTCGGAGTAGTCCCATTTCAATTTGATGAAGATCTGATGAAGAACTTCGGGGATAGGCAACGGAACTCCTCAATAAATGATAGCAAACGGACTGGGATTGATGAAATCTCATGTCTGTCTTTTGTTTACACCAGTTCATAAGATGACATCACGCCGGTACGCTGTGAAGGTGTAAGCACATGTGAACAACTAAAAAGTGAAAAATAAAAACCAACTTTTTTGCAAAAAATAAAACCGACTTCAAAAAACACAAAAAAGTGAAAAATAACTTTAGCTTCAGAAGTCGGTGACCTTTGTTTGATTGATTTAGTTTTTTGACACTTTTTTGTGTTTTTTGAAGTCAGTTTTATTTTTTTGCAAAAAATTTGGATTTTATTTTATACATGTATACCTACACGATTTCCTGATCATTTATTGTGAATAAATTTTAGTCACTTCACTCGTAAACATCGATTTCTTGAATATTTTAAGTACATCCGTGATCCAATTATCCGTGAAAAAGTAACATTTACCAATTTCAAAAGAAATCTTGGTCTTAAAATCCGAAATTTTAAAAATAATTGCAGATATAGGAAACTTTCAAAGAATAAGTACTTGAAATATGCATTACATCGACAACAATGATCAAAGAAACAGACCAAATTAGCATTTAACTGATGTAAGCACAGAGCCCTGTTTTATAAACGTGACAAATATGTCCGATTGCGACAAAATTGACAGTGTCAATCGCGTTTCATTTAGGTCTACAATTGTCAGTTTTAAAATGTCAGTATTAATAAAATTGTCAAGACTCTTTTGTCATGGTAATCGACATAATTGTCGTAAATTGCGACAAATATGTCACAGCATACATTTTTGCTAAAATGATAAAGCGCAGTATGAGGGTAGCAATAAAAATGTTTGTCTTACATTATAATTTTGACTAGCATTCTAGGATTTGTTCGGTATTAGTACTTGCAACAAGTAGCTACAATTTGACAATTTTGTCAAAAACTGACAAATTGTCAACTTGTCACGTATATAAAACAGGGCCCGTCACACTATTACGCTACAATATGAATTCGTCGAAAAGAAAAATCTCCAAAGGAAATTAAAAAAAAAGTGGCGAGCGCCGAATTTTTTTTAAAACTATCTTCTCCACTCCTCTAGGAACTCAATAAAAAAAGTTCCATGAAATTCTGACCACTATAAACTTCGTTCCACCTTTTGAGTATTTTTTGTTTATTTGCACTCGGCTGCTATCTCAAGGACACTTGGGCTTTTAAGACGAATATAACGATACCTATCCAAAAAGCCGTTTGGAAAATACAAGGTTAAATTTAGAAACAAACATACAAGATACGCGCGAAAAACATAACCCTTCCTTGGCAGTCGAGTAAAAAGATTCATTAAAATAACTTGGACAAAGGAAGGAAACGGGTACTTTAAGCCCTCGGCGTACGGTTGAAATTACAATGACAATTTCCGGTGTTATTATAAAAGTATAATTTTATTAGAGTGTTGTGTTGTGTGCTCAGTCCCGCGCGTGTTTCAGATCGCCGTGCTCATCGCCAGCGAGCTGCAGCGCGCCACGTCGAACACAGCTGCTCTCGACTACGTGGACTACTGCCTGGTGCCGGACATCGAGTACTGCGACCCTCCGACAAAGCACATCGTTTGCCAAGCTCAGAGTCTAGGGAAGGTAAGTCGCACCGCACTCTTATTATAATAGCCAGCTCATTTGTAAACTAGGCTATTCACGTCATCAAATGATCTAAAACATCAATCATCTAAGCACGTTTCTAGACTTATGATTCGACTGACTGACATCGATGTCGGTGCACACGGCCGTTGGTTTTAACGTGAAAGATCTATCATAACAGCGAGCCGCTTTTAGTGTTTAAAGATTGAAAGGAAACCAGATTGACTTCGTTCTAAAATAACATTTCATTGGGTTCCTCCAAAAAGAGTTCCCAAACTGCTCCATGAAAAATATAATATTTTTAATTAGGTTTCATTCTACTCCATGCCATTTTTATAGATAAGTTGCATTTTACTATGAAAGGGTAGCTGACGTCAGAGCGGTCGACCTCAAAAGCTTTGCATTTTTATTTAACCCATGATCTGACCACGAAGTAGACACAATAGTTAAACAATGGCGTCTCGACCAAATCGGTCATTCGACAGATCATGATATATTTTCGAAATCGTCCAAATTCAATTTCTTGCAAATCGATTCCAAATGGTTTAAATAGAAAAAACGTATAAAAAGTTGTGTATATAAAAAAAAATGAAAAAAAAAGAACTGTCCGGCACCCGTGTCTGACGTGTCTCGAACGGTACAAATAATGGTCCATGCGCTGTGTTAAGGACGCGTTTGCAAAATTGATAGGTACAGAATCGAACTACTACATTGACACGGGTCATACACACAAGTGTACGCACGACTAACTGCGAGAATAGTAGTCAAGTGAACTCATTTTGATGCTTTGAAAGATTTTTACGTATTTCTTAGAAATAAAATTATGGTAGGTCCCTACAAAAAAAAATATTTTTGCTGTTTTTACGAATTACCTCCGGACTTGATGGAGTGACCTGAAGGTATACTTCAGTGACTGCTACTGGAACTTCTCGACGTGTTGTACTAGGTGAGCCGAGTTTGGGCTCGTTTTGTTAGTCATGATGATACCTTACCTCCGGACTTGATGGAGCGACCTGAAGGTGTACATCGGTGACTGCTACTGGAACTCCTTGACGTGTTGTACTAGGTGAGTCGAGTTTGGGCTCGTTTTGTTAGTTATGATGAGACCTTACCTCCGAACTTGATGGAGTGTCCTGAAGGTGTACTTCGATGATTGCTACTGGAACTCCTTGACGTGTTGTACTGGGTGAGCCGAGTTTGGGCTCGTTTTGTTAGTTATGATGAGACTTTACCTCCGGACTTGATGGAGTGACCTGAAGGTGTACTTCGGTGATTGCTACTGGAACTCCTTCACATGTTGTACTAGGTGAGCCGAGTTTGGGCTCGTTTTGTTAGTTATGTGTGAGACCTTACCTCCGGACTTGATGGAGTGACCTGAAGGTGTACTTCGGTGATTGCTACTGGAACTCCTTCACATGTTGTACTAGGTGAGCCGAGTTTGGGCTCGTTTTGTTAGTTATGATGAGACCTTACCTCCGGACTTGATGGAGTGACCTGAAGGTGTACTTCGGTGACCGCTACTGGAACTTCGCGATGTCTTGTACTAGGTGAGCCGAGTTTGGGCTCGTTTTGTTAGTTATGATGAGACCTTACCTCCGGACCTGATGGAGTGACCTGAAGGTGTACTTCGATGATTGCTACTGGAACTCCTTGACGGAGTTGGCGAGCCCAAACTCTGCTCACCTAGTACAACATGTGAAGGAGTTCCAATATCAATCACCGAAGTACACCTTCAGGTCACTCCATCAAGTCCGGAGGTAAAGTCTCATCATAACTAACAAAACGAGCCCAAACTCGGCTCACCTAGTACAACATCTGAAGGAGTTCCAGTAGCAATCACCGAAGTACACCTTCAGGTCACTCCATCAAGTCCGGAGGTAAAGTCTCATCATAACAAACAAAACGAGCCCAAACTCGGCTCATCCAGTACAACACGTCAAGGAGTTCCAGTAGCAATCATCGAAGTACACCTTCAGGTCACTCCATCAATTCCGGAGGTAAGGTCTCATCATAACTAACAAAACAAGCCCAAACTCGGCTCACCTAGTACAACATGTGAAGGAGTTCCAGTGGCAATCACCGAAGTACACCTTCAGGTCACTCCATCATGTCCGGAGGTAAAGTCTCATCATAACTAACAAAACGAGCCCAAACTCGGCTCACCCAGTACAACACGTCAAGGAGTTCCAGTAGCAATCATCGAAGTACATCTTCAGTTCACTACATCAGGTCCGGAGGTAAGGTTTCATCATAACTAACAAAACGAGCCCAAACTCAGCTCACCTAGTACAACACGTCAAGGAGTTCCAGTAGCAGTCACCAATCACTTCATCAAGTCCGGAGGTAAGGTCTCATCATAACTAATAAATAATAAAAATCTTGCCTTGTCAAGTATCAAATTTGGTTTATCGAATATTTTGTGTTTGTACAGCGATCTTTTTCAACTCGAGCCGCTCCAAACAGGCGTTACGTGTCCACTCTCGACGGCGGCCGTGCGCGGACTAAAGTTTCATTCAAAGTGTTTGTGCAATAAATCAAGACGGGTATCCAAAATAAAATAACCCCTAATGCAATCGATTAAGATTCATCCAGGATAGCAAAAAATGTGAAAAAATAAGATTTGGTTTTCATTTTTTCTGCAACTATATAAATCATTTAGATAAAAAAAAATCCTTGCATTAAGAATTGATTATGTTTGCCAACATACAGTATTTTGAGAAATAGTAAAATATGTTAATAATAGCACAAAAAATGTACCTAAACTCAACCCTGTATCGTTAATTTTAGGGAAAATGGCAACGACAGATCGATTTAACATTATAAAAAACTAAAATTTTCAATGATCAAGTTCCTACTATTTGAAGATGAAGAACCAATCTATACGAGGTAGTTATTAGTTATATTGGTTTTTGTTTGGTTATGCCATAAAATTGTACCGAAAAACAGCATAATTTTACCTGATATGCAAACGCGCCCTTAAGCATCTTGTTCGGTACTTGACATGCTAGCGAAGGAGGTGGCGCAACGTGAGAGGGAGAGAACCTCACGTCACGTCCCAGCCACCGCGGGAGACGCACCGGGCGTCGGGGGCCACCGTAAGCGCGGGTCTGTGGACGGTGAGCTATGGGATAGCTCGCCGTCCGTCCGTCATATTATACGAGATACCGCGGCTCCGGAACACAAAGGGCAAAGAAGGAACATGGATGGTTTTTAGTCAGTAAAAGTCTGACACTCCCTTTCGCTCCGCCCAGAGCGGGAGGGGTCACTTTCGGAATAAGCCCATTTGATGATTTCCCACCAGAAAAAAAGGTAGTATTTATTCTAACAGTTCCGTCTGTTCACATAAGTTCTGAGTAATAAGACATCAACATCTCCTTTCTCCTTCTTGATTTTTTCTTCTAGTACTTTCCGTTCACATTCTAAATTGAATTGAATTCTCTCGTAGCAAAGCTTAGTGTGACAGTGAGACTTATGTACCCTACACGATTCTGTTCTCGTAGTACTTTTTTTTAGATATTCACTAAAAAGACGATTATAACGGCACCAACATCGCTTTCTTGATTCTTTTCTCCTAGTACTTTCTGTTCAAATTCTAAATTGAGTTCTCTCGTAACAAATCTTATCAAAATCAAAATCAATCAAAGCATTTATTTCAAGTAAGCCAGTTACAGGCACTTTTGAATTGTCGAAACAAAGATGAAAATTAAATGTACCTACAGTCCCAGTCACAAGACATAAAAACTGTGAAAGTACTGTAGATGTATGATATGTGTAGATGTTGTGTATGTGTAGATGTTATGTGCCCGAGAGAGACAAAAGATAGCAACATCAACAAGAGGTTCCTTGTAACTTTTGGGGCTGACTGTAGGTAGGTACTGTACAAAAACAAATGAGAATTGAATCGGTGAAGTACTTTGAAAATAATGTCAGATACCTAAGGAGCAGAATGGGAACAAATTGACAAGTATTTCTAAATAGTAATAATTCCTTGGAGTAACTTGGGAATTAATGTATGAGATTCTTAAATATTTGTAGTTCAAAGGAAATGGAGTACTTTGGGAATAACCCATTTCATTTAAAGCGCCACCCTGAGCAAATGACCTTGAGCGAGCAGTTTTTTGGAGCCTACTCCTCTTTATCCAAAAGAAAAACAAACTAACAAAAAAATAATTTAAATTTCTACATATTCTTGACTCCAAAATTGACGTTTTTTTTTTAAATAGCATAGGCTATTAAAAAAAAACGACAATTTTGGAGTTGTTTAATAAATCCCCTCACAACGAAACCACAGAAATGAGAAATAATGATTTATAACATGCTACTCCTTGTAAAGTAACCATTATTTTGATTTGCTAGTTACGCTAATGGATAGCCAATTAAATAATGAACATAATTGTCGTTTTTTTTTTCAAAACACAAATATTTGATATTATAAAGAATAAAAACCACTCATTTCGCACTATTCGACCCGCAGTGACCGACGTAATAACCACTTTGTAGTGCAAGCTGATTAGAACTTTATTCTAACAGTATTTCAAACGAAGTTTAAACCACCACAAATAGAGTTAATTAATAATATTAAATAATTTTAGGTAAACGAGCGTTTTAGGAATGAAAGACCGAATGATTATAATACAGTCAAATAGGGTGGGGTAACTTAACACATAAAAAACCGTACAAATGCGAAACATCTTAAAATGGTTGCATTATACCTGAGATGACAGTTCTTTATAACCATCAAATAAATTAAAATAGTTTTTAAATATAATAAATAAATAAGTTTATTGCGTATCAATTTGGGTTACGTAGCATTTCAAGGAGTCTCCATTTAGGCATAGAAAATGCCTGTAGTTGATGGCTGCGCTCTTCCCTTACATCTTATAGATACAAAATAAATAGGCAAGTAACAATAATAGAAAAAGTAAAAATTAAAAAAAAATAAAAAACAAAATTAAACCAAGTACGATAAATTGCATAAATATCATGGATAATACAAAGAAGCGCATTGCTAATTTTATTTTGGATTGATTCTATTCAATAGAACATTCTCGAAAGTACTTCGCTACTCAAGTAGTGATGTGGTCAAGTCGAATGAAAAATACCGCCATCTATGGTTAAGTTGTAGAAATTACTCGTCAATCGAATCTAGTGTGACTAAATATCGTAAATACGTCCTGCCGCTAAAGCAAAATAAATCTTATTTGTAGAACATCAGGGTTTATTTCCAAATCTGTTACGTAGGCTAGTTTTGACTAAACTTAAAAGCTTTTTTTGGCATTCTTCTTCTTTGCGTGTCGATAGACCCAAATAATACCCGACCCTGGGAACCTTCTAGTTACGGAGATATGGGGGTCCAAGTTCCAACATTTTCACAAGTTTTTGACGAGATAACGGTCGTGTATATACCCTCTGAGGCGTATTAACTGTTAGTATCCAGAAATGCTGCAATAACGGCTTTCCACGGCTATGTAACCTCCACTCTAAGGTATGGAGTTATCCTGTGGGGTTATTTATTGACATTTATGATTGTTACTTTTATTACTTATTATTATTTTGACATTTATTCAATTCAATGTTACAATTTTAATGGGATTATCTGCTAAATGACTGCATGATTGTGATCAATAATTAATTTAAATAAATAATTGTAACTTTATCTTTTATCAGCAAGGCAGATTAAGAGAACAATTTCATACATTCTACCAACCTTCTGTACCTACCTTATTTACGCAAATAAATAATGATCTGTCGAATGACCAATTTGGTCGAGACGCCGTTGATAGATCATCTTAATCTTAATATATATAAATCTCGTGTCACAATGTTTGTCCTCAATAAACTCCTAAACCACTTAACCGATTATAATAAAATTCGCACACCATGTGCAGTTCGATCCAACTTGAGAGATAGGATAGTTTAAATCTCAAATTATAGTCGCAATTTTAATTTATTGCTAATTATTTGTCTGTTATTATTTGACAGTCACAATTATCTGTTAACTCCAAATGATTCTAACAGATGTCGATACCTTTCGACTGGGTTAAGTAAGTAATCAATAGATGGCGCTGCTATGGTAAATCTACGAAAGTGTAATATAAGCTACATTTTAACAGCATAATTACCACGTGTTGTTGACGCTATAAAATTAATTAAATTTATTTTGTAGTGAACGAAATACCGTATAATTCAGCTAATTATTTGTCTGTTATTATTAGTAAAAAAATATGAATAGGTACATATGTCGGCAGATTATATTCATCTATTTGGTGGACTAAACGATTTACAATAAAACAAAAAAAAAAAAAATACTGAACCCGTGCGAAGCCGGGACGGGCCGCTAGTGGAATAAATGATTTTTGGTAGGTACAGATTGATCCATATGATTGCCCCTATCGATTGATGTAAAAAAGTACAGGTTGTACTTTTTTACATCAATCGTTTCTTTTTTGTTTTTTGTTTATTTTTGTTTCTTTTTTAACCGACTTCAAAAAGGAGGAGGTTCTCAATTCGTCGGAACCTTTTTTTATGTATGTTCCCCGATTACTCGAAGATGGCTGGACCGATTTGGTTTTTTTTTGTTTTGTTTGAAAGGGCTTCCCAGGTGGTCCCATGATCATCAAGTCAGGATCTGATGATGGAATCCTGGAGAAATAGAGAGAACTCTTCAAATTTTATAGGCACACTCGAAGCGATTTGGGAAGTTTCTGGACGAGTACTTTCTCGGAGTGGTCCGATTTCAATTTGGTGAAGATCTAATGAAGAACTTCGGAGATAGGCAACGGAACTCCTCAATAAATGATATCAAAATCAAAGCATTTATTTCAAGTAGGCCAGTTACAGGCACTTTTGAATTGTCGAAACAAAGATGAAAATTAAATGTAGCTACAGTCCCAGTCACAAGGCATAAAAACTGTGAAAGTACTGTAGTTGCCCATTCCCTAGCGTAGATATAGCGTAGAGATAGCAAATGGACTGGGATTGCTGAAGTCTCATGTCTGTCTATTGTTTACACCAGTTCATAACATAACATCACGCCGGTACGCTGTGAAGGGGTAAGCACATGTGAACCACTAAAAAGTTAGAAGTAAAAACTTTATTGCAAAAAATAAAACCGACTTCCGCTGTTTCCTTTGAGTAAAATTTGCTATATCCAGTATTTAGAGTACTTTCCCTCCAGGTGGCATTGACAAATTCTACCCAGTATATATGTCGCAGAGTGTACTTTTTGAAGGTGGAAGTTATTGGATTGTCAAGCAATTATAATTATAAATAAATAATAAATAAATAAATCAAATTATTGTCCTTTAGTTCAAACATTTTAGTATTGCTGGAGTGTGTTTGGTTGTGACGCGGTTACGTCCGATAGATGGCAGTTCGTCGAGTTAGAGGGGGCGGACGTGCAAACAATTCATTTCGTTGGAGCGGACTGCGGAGCCCAGTGGAGGATTCATTTGATGTTGAGCAGAGCTAGCAGTTGGTCGTGATCGCGTTATAACCAACCTCACTGCATTCCATGTTATTTGGTTTGATTTTGAATCGTTGTAAATATTGTGAGCATCCTTATTATTTTGTGAGCAAAGTCCTAGAAGCCATTGTCTTATCCCGTCTCTTCCTTGTTCTTCCTCAAATAAATGCACACAATTTGATCCCCGAACAGTTTGGACTTCGTAGCTCACACTCAACCACACAACAGCTAGCCAGAGTAGCGGAGCACATAGCTCACGGGCTAAACGGTGGCCTCTCCACACGCATTATTTTATTAGACATAGAAAAAGCAGTTGATTCTGCTTGGCATGATGGCCTGTTTCACAAATTAACTGAATTTGAAGTTCCTCTCTGTCTAGTAAAACTCATCCAGAACTACTTACGAGATTGAACGGTCTCCGTTTATATAGGCCAAGACCATTCTGATCCTAAGACCGTCCCAGCCGGTGTGCCCCAAGGCTCGCTCGTGGGCCCTTACGTATTCAAACTGTAGGTACCTGATGACATTCTCAAACAGGCTCACACACAACTCGCCATCTACGCTGACGATACGGCAACATTCGCGACCCACAAAGACGTTGATGTGGTAACTGAATGACTGCAATACGCACTGAAACTACTTAGTTTTTTTTTTTTTAAACCTGAAAACTTAAAGGTAACTCAACAAAAACTGAAGGCATTCTGTTTACCAGGAAACGCGCACCTCCCACCAGACTTGTAAATATTGATAACTTTCATGTTACATGGCGTCCTTCGGTTAAATATTTAGGTATTATATTAGACAAGACACTTAATTTGAATAAAAACACAGAACGTTTTTCGTCTACTTACGTCTACTACTTTTCGATTTAATTCTACATTTACGAAATATTAAACTTAAAAATGCAAATTTTTGTTCCAGTAGGGCGTCCCCCCCCTCTCTAAAAGCTACTGCTGGCTTGAAAAATCTGGGATAATTCTTGATGTTAGTACATTTCATGAACTTTAAATTAAAACTATAGCGGTTAAGATAACTTTATTAGTTTAGCAGTAATAGTCGTTTAACTTGGGTGTTGGAAAATTGTGTACCATATACAAAATCCTTAGAATAAATCCTATAAATAAAGTGACTAAGATGAATTAGTTGCTTGTTTAGAATGGGTAAAGACTTGCATTGAAAAACAAAATCTAAAGTAAAAAACATAATAAATGTATTCACAAAGCTATATGCTAGATGGCGCTGTACGTTCGTTATACATTGTGATAACGGGCTACTTCGGAACCCTACACTGCGCGTGGCCTGTGACTGTAGCTACATTTAATTTACATCTATGGTTGGGGTGTATGTTATAGGAAATCAAACGTCCAAACTTACAATCAACTTGGTGTATTGTCCAAAGTCCAAAGTTCCCAACACAAAGAAATACAGAAGGCACAATAAGGTAGGCGTAAGCACAAGCACAATAGCACAGTTCAAAAGTCCGTAGATGAAGAAATAGAATGATAGAAAAGTTCAGGATGAGAAATGAAAACGATAGCATACAATATAGGCAAGCGTAAAAGATCGCGGCAATAAAATCGGCGAGCAAAGAAGCGTGCGCTCCGCGTCGTGAATTCTTGGGAACGTAAGGCCTGAAAGATGAAGTACTGACGTCGCAGTACAATGGAGTTCGGCTTCCAGGGACATGAAGTTCCTGCAACTTCAAAGAGGAACCTTCGGCAAGAATCTTCTGTAGTTCCGGGTCAGAAGACTGACCTTGGGCAAAATTTTCAAGGCTCACTGGGTCTCCCAGTTCCTCAAAGCGTGACAAAGTGTCCGCAACCACATTATCCTTACCGGATATGTGTCGGATGTCTGTGGTGAACTGGGAAATGAAGTCAAGGTGTCTAAACTGCCTGGGCGAGCAGTTATCCTTCCGTTCATGGAAGGCAAAACTGATCGGCTTATGGTCAGTATAGACTATGAAATGCCTTGCTACCAGCATATGCCTGTAATACTTGATTGCCTCATAAATGGCCAGCAGCTCCCGGTCATATGGCGAGTACTTTACCTGGGAAGGACTTAATTTCCTGGAGAAAAACGCCAACGGTTGCCAAGCTTTATCCTTAAATTGCTGTAGTACTGCTCCGATAGCTTTATCTGACGCATCAGTAACCACAGCAAGCTTCGCGGAACAGTCAGGATGGGCTAACAAAGCGGCATTAGAGAGCCTATCCTTGCATGCCTCGAACGCTGCTAAAGTCTCACCTGTAAGGGTAATCGGCTGCGTTCCTTTAACAGAACCTGTTAACAGGGCATGCAAAGGGGTCAGAATCTCAGCTGCTTGGGGCAGGAATCTCCTGTAGAAATTAAGCATTCCCAGAAAACCTCTTAGTTGCCGGACGTTCGTAGGTGGAGGAAAGTCCTTAACCGCCTGCACCTTAGACTCAAGTGGCCTAGTACCGCTTTCGGAAATGCAGTAGCCTAAAAAGGTTATCTCACTGACACCGAAAACGCATTTCGAGGTGTTCACCAACATGCCATGCCATGCCATGCCATGTCTTTGAGCCGTTTAAAAACCTCACGCAGGTGATGTTCGTGCTCTGCTTCGCTCCTCGAAAATATTAAATAGTCGTCTAAATTACAGTAAACGAAATCTAGCCCTCTCACCATCTCGTCTACGAACCGCTGAAAAGTCTGGCCCGCATTCCTAAGACCGAAAATCATGAATGGGAATTCGAGTAAGCCGAATGGTGTTGTTATGGCGGTCTTAGGAATGTCCTCCGGGCTGACAGGAATCTGATTATAAGCTTTTTCAAGGTCTAGAGTACTAAAGACTTTACACCCAGCTATACTATGGGCAAAGTCGTGAATATGCCTAATCGGATACCTGTCAGGCACGGTGCGGGCGTTCAGCTTACGGTAGTCGCCACAGGGACGCCAGCCATTGTTTTTCTTCGGCGCCAGATGCAAGGGTGACGACCACGGGCTCTCGGATGGTCTAGCTGTGCCATTGGCCAGCATTGACTCGAATTCCTGTTGCGCAATCTTGAGCTTATCTGGGGCTAGTCGACGAGGGGTGGAGCTTACTGGAGGGCCTGGTGTCGTGCGTATGTGGTGTAAAGTTTTGTGTGGTGTTGTATGATATTTACCAGCTGGTCGCGTGATTTCGGGAAACTCGGCAAGGATTTTATGATAACGGGTCTCACCAGTCACAACCTTAACAGAAAAAACATCATTACAATTAGCTAAGTAAGCTACAGCTGTTACAGTAGTTGATGTATCTATAAGGCGCTTATGGCGACAATCTACGGCAAGGCTGAATTTTAAAAAAAAATCTACGCCTATGATAGGCTTCGTTACATCCGCCACAGTAAAACGCCATTGACGACCCGAATGGCGCAGCGGTAGTGAGGCTGCCTTACGTTCGTTGGGTCCCGGGTTCGAATCCCGGTAGGAGCAAATGTTTGTGTGATGAGCATGGACATTTGTTTCCAAGTCATGGGTGTTTATATGTATAATAAGTATGTATTTACAAACAAAAAAGTATCTATGTAGTATATCAACTATCTGGTGTCCACGACACAAGCCTCGTTGCTTAGTGTGGCACTAGATGGCGCTGTGTGTTAATGTCCAGCATTATTTATTTATTTAAAAGTTCTACGCAACCCAAAATCTAATTCTAAATTTATACAGCCATAGGTGGCAATATTAGTACCGTTAGATATCATCTTCTGGAACTGCTTGCGTAGCTCGGCGACTTCCTTGGCCAGATCAGCGTTGGCTAAATTGGGCGCAGGAGCTGCAGCGTTGACTGCGGCAACCGCCGGGGTAGCCGGAACGATGTCGTGCACCCGATCAGCTAGATCAGCCAGGTCCTCCAATGACCTGGAGCTGGGTTGGCTTGCTAGCACCGTCTGGATGGAGACGGGAAGTCGGCCTGTCCATAGGGTCTTCAGGAATTCATCTGGAACCTCGGAGTTGGCAAGACCTTGAAGATGGCGGAGGAAATGGGATGGCCTACGATCCCCGAGCTCCTCATGCATCAGCAACTGCTGAATCTTCTTCTCGTTCGAAGAACTGAGCCTCTTGATCAGTTCCGTCTTCAACTTCTCATATTTGTTTGTGGCCGGTGGTTTGATGATCAAATCTTTGACCTCCTTGGCGTGCCGGTTCTCAATTTGCCCGATGACGTAATTAAATTTGGTCGTATCGCTTGTAATTCCGGCTAAGGCGAACTGGCCTTCAATTTGAGCGAACCATATTTCGGGTTCTTCGGGCCAGAAGCCTGGAATACGGGCGCTCACCTTGAGTACTCCGTTTTCTATCGACATGCCGGGCTCAACACTAGTGCCGGGCAACGTGGCCTTTTCTTGTGCATCTTTAAACATATCCTCTTCTTTGCCCATAGCGGGGTCACCAGTATGGTTGGGGTGTATGGTAAAGGAAATCAAACGTCCAAACTTACAATCAACTTGGTGTATTGTCCAAAGTCCAAAGTTCCCAAAACAAAGAAATACAGAAGGCACAATAAGGTAGGCGTAAGCACAAGCACAATAGCACAGTTCAAAAGTCCGTAGATGAAGAAATAGAATGATAGAAAAGTTCAGGATGAGAAATGAAAATGATAGCATACAATATAGGCAAGCGTAAAAGATCGCGGCAATAAAATCGGCGAGCAAAGAAGCGTGCGCTCCGCGTCGTGAAGGTTTCACCACTAGCTACTCCAGTGCGCGGGCGACGCGTGTAATATTCCGTGCCCCCGCGCCGCCCCGCGCGACCGGTGAATCCCGTTATCTATAAGTACGCTAGTAATGTCCAGCGTGACGATAAACGCGTAGCCATCGACTATCGATATCGACATCGACCAACCGTTAAATATCATATCGATATTTGTAATATAATTTGTGTAAATAAATACGTGTATAAATATGTTTATTTATTTATTTAACACTTCAAGCACAAAGTACAGATG
The DNA here is from genome assembly GCA_963853795.1 of Xestia rhomboidea. Taxonomy (NCBI): domain Eukaryota; kingdom Metazoa; phylum Arthropoda; class Insecta; order Lepidoptera; family Noctuidae; genus Xestia; species Xestia rhomboidea. The sequence goes on from OY970784.1 coordinate 46,326, forward strand.
CGGACTTAATGCCGTAGACATTTTCTACCAGTCAACCTTATGCCATATGTTTTAGTGTAAGTTGTAAATAAATATTTTGTAGACATAAATACCGATTAAATAAACGTAATATATATGAAAGTAGCCTACACATCTTTGTTTCGACAATTCAAAAGTGCCTGTAACTGGCCTACTTGAAATAAATGCTTTGATTTTGATTTTACGCCTTCGAAAGCTGATCATTGATGAATTCGTGATAGAGTGTCACATGTTGTTTCCAGGAGCCGCCAGAAAAGCGATGCCTCCATTACATGAGAACGGATTTCAACGCCACGCACGTGAAGCAGATATTAAACTTTGTGAACACGTAAGTTTGAACACATATTATTGTTATTAGCTGACTTAAAAAAATTGAGTGTTTCAATTCGATCCGTGTGTAACTGTGTACCTACCTATCTTATATGATTAGAATTGCACAATATTCGCGTATGTTGGCTCACCCCTATATTTAACTGGTCGCAAAAGATATGTAGATATTAATGGTTTCCAATCAAGGTCAATTATTGTCACCTCTGGGGTGCCCCAGGGGTCAATTATGGGGCTCCTGCTCTTTACTTCATTCATTCCCAACTTGTAACGTATGCCGACGACATCAAGATTCACACCTAATGTGTTCATTTACGGAGACGCGGCGCACGACGCGCCGCGTCTCCGTAAATGAGCACTACGTCGTGCAAAAGCACACAAGATTGCCTCTTGTACGGGAGGACCTTGATACACTTTCTCGATATTGTTCATCTAACAAACCTCAACCTAGCTTACCTAAGTGCAATGCTTTCACAAACTTTTATTAGATTATAGTCTACATGGTACATCCGTTTGCAAAGAGTTGACCACATTCGAGATCTTGGGGTTGTGTAGGACTCGAAATGGCCCTTTAATCTTATATTGATAACATTGTTAACAAAGCAATCAATCAATCAATCAACTTTATTTCTCACCACAATATACATCAATTATTTTACATTGGTCAGATTCGACAATGATACACAATTCAGGTAAGTATATATTGTGGGATACTGGTGCCTGAGCTAGGTTTGTGGCCTGTGTTTCAGGACACCAGGAGCCCACCCCTTTACATTTTGATTTTATAAATTATGTACTAGGCGCGCTGACAGAATGTAAGTAATCATACGACATTTTATAGTTTTTTTATTATGCTTAGAAATCTAGGTTATGTATGCGAGACGAATGTTATTAGATGTGTAGAATGGGTGATTGTGTGTGTGTGTGTGAGTGTGTGGGAGTGTGAGAGTGCTTGATTGTATGTTTAGGTCATTATAAGGATGTTTTCAGTATCATTATAGTTTAATTTTAGTAGCCAGTCAGTTAGCCTCTTTTTGCATTTATGTTTTGTGAGACTAAAGATTTGTAGCACCTTATGTGTTTTATTGTATAAGTTTACCCAGATAGCAAAAGAAACGCCTTGCAAAGATAGTTTTGTGACGTAGATGATGGCGCTCCACTGGGTCATATCGTGTTTTCGCCCTGGACAACGTTGCATTATAAACCAAGAGAGTATGCTGTTTCAGCAGAATGTGCAATATAAACAGTTAACGCACTGTCAGGACTAACTGTTCAGTGGGGTAGCGATACGGTCGAAAAGACAACACTTTCAGAATAGCTCTTTGGGTTCTTTCAATTTCTATTAGGATCGTTTTTGGAGCTCCACCCCAAGAGGTGATGCGGTAGCATATTATAGATTGAGCAAGGGTACACTAACTTACACTAACTTCATAATATTTTTATCGAGTACATGTCTCAGCGTTTTAAACGCATATATTAGCTTCCGTAATCTGTTACTAAGGGTGGTTATGTGATCTTGAAATCTTGGATTTTTATCGATTATTATTCCCAGATATTTTACATTCTCAGCCTTGGTGAGAAGTTCGCAGCTACAACTACGGGTGAGTGGGTTTGTGCAAGAGTGAGCTACAATAGTATTAGGTGATGTTTGGGAGGATCCACTGTTATTCATGGAGAACGCTATGTAATTGGTCTTGGTTGTCTTGTAGTGGTTAGATTGTCGCGTAACCAGTTAGATACTATATCAAAGGCTAGTTGTGCACGCTCATAGACATCCTCCCACGAGCTCGCGCTGAACAAGAGGGCAGTGTCATCAGCAAAGCTGATAATTTGGCCATTGGGAATATTGGGCAAACCCAGATCGTTGATATAAATGAGGAATAGTGAAGGTCCGTGGACACTACCTTGAGGCGTGCCGTAGTTAATTATTTGTTCCTCACTGGTGAATTCATCTATCTTTACTCTCTGGGTACGCTCACTCAAATAGTCTTTAAAGCGTATCGTATATTTGGTTTTGTCTTGCGATCTTCTAACGACTTTTAAAGACCGTCTTTTTTTCCACTTCTATTCAAAGCTTTGGTGGAATCTCTCTCTCAATTGGAATTCGTAGTACCGATTTGGAGGCCCATTTTTGATGTTCATAATTATAAAAATAATTGAAATGGTTCAAAAAATATATATTTACGTGATATTAATAAATTAAGCTTTATTTCAGACTCAAGTCCATCGTTTTGTTTGTATTTTAGTATTAGTAACAATGATGCCTAGGTATTAGGTTAGTATTGTTAGTATCTTAATAATATTAAACCATTTAACTTAGATATATATTTGTTAGTAACAATGAAAACTTAGATAAAAACTATGTTAGTAATATTTACGCTGGGTGAGGCACACCGATCCTGGGGAATGTCTACTTGACTGCGTGCAGTCGTATCCACCGCCCCAAGATCGGAGAATTATATCTATCAGCCAACGTTCTCAGAATGGTGTTGGGGCTGGCGCGAACACGGCGTAGCAAAGATGCGCATCTCTTGCGTATGATTGCCAAAAAACTATCAACGTCCGCATCCGCAAACATGCCGGACGCGCTACAAAAACGCGGCAGCCCCATCAGCACCCGGAACGTGTTGTTGTGTGCGCAGACCACTGTATGCCCTTTGCGTAAAGTTCACCCATAGGCTGCACGTGTAAAAGGATTGGCAGTAGGCTTTGAAAAGTGCGTAAAAAGCGTACAACTTGCAAACCTGTGGGCCAACATCCCACATCGAACAGCCAGCGACCTGCGCTCCCGTTCTACATCAACATTATCTTTTAAATCGTCTGAGACCCAATGACCCAGATATTTAAAACATGCAACTCTTTTTAGAGGTCTGCCACCCAGCATAACTGGTGGAATTTTGCTGTAACATTTACTGCCTTCTTTAAGTATCATGAGTTCACTCTTTGATGCATTATATTTGAGTCCATGGGTCTCGGCGTACGATTCACATATGTTAATCAGTTTCCTTAATGCTCTGATCGATGTGCTGCAAGCAGAACCATATCGTCTGCATAACTTATAATATTAATGCATACCCCATCAATATGACAGCCGATCCCGGTTCTGCTAAGCTCATCGATCAGATTATTCATGTACAGATTAAAGCGACTACAGGAGCTAAACGCGAGTTTTATAAAGCAAAAAAGCATATGATTCACTGCAATAAACAAAACCAGAAAAATATATGAAATTCTTCAGGATATAATTATGCTAGTATGATAGTGTTTTGAAAACATAATACAACTAATTTTACTCGATAAAAAATCACTAACTTATCTCTAAAAAAATCTTTTAACGAGTAAAAACCATACTCAAGTGTACATGCGATCATTCTGATTTTTAGGCAAATAATTCTACAAGCAACATATTAGCATGATAGTGTTTTATTTTTTTAGTCCAATCAATAGATTTTATGTAAATCGCAAAAAAACCACTCATTTCGCACTATTCGGCCCGCAGTGACTGACGTAACAACCACTTTGTAGTGCACGCTAATTAGAACTTTATTCTAACAGTATTTAGCTCCTGTAGTCGCCTTAAACAACATGGGCGAGGACAGCCCCCCCTGCCTCACCCCGCACTCAAGCCTGTACTCAGCTGAAATGGAGTTTGCCCATCTGACACGGTTCTGTTGAATAGCGTACCAACATTTAAATACACTTATGACTTCCCGAGGCACATCCGTTTCATGCTGCAGTTTACCCCATAGTACATTATATGATACCAGGTCAAATGCTTTTGACAAATCTAGGTAACACGCAAATACTGGTGTTTTTCTAGCTGTGTAGTACTGCACAGTCTGCTTAAAGCTAAGGATAACACTCTCTGCAGATAAACCGGGCCGAAACCCGAATTGAGCATCATTTATTTTTAAATGTTTATCAAGCTGGCATACAAGCAGACTGTCCAGTACCTTAGCAATTACCGTCGCCAAAGAAATTGGTCTATAATTTGACAGTACAGATGAATCACCCGTTTTATTTTTATTATTTATTATATTTATTTAGATATTTATTTATTTATTTATAAATGACTCCTCCCGCTCTAGGCGGAGCAGGAGGGAGTGTCAGACTTTTACTGACTAAAACCCATCTATGTTCCTTCATCGCCCTTATTTTCCGGGGCCACGGTATCTCTTTCGAACAGTCCCGCAGCCCCGGCAGGAATCGCCCCTTGCGGATCCCTTCGTTGTTGCTGACTCTCTTTGAGGCGCGCGTGGAACAACGCGCCGTTGACACGGCCTGTCGTCATGAGACGGACGCGGCGAGCTAGCCCATAGCTCCCCGTCCACAGGCCCGCGCCTACGGTGGCCGGAAGCGACCACGTGGCCCCCGACGCCCGGGGCGTCTCCCGCGGCGGCCGGGACGTGTGGGTATTTCCCTATCACGTTCCGCCACCTCCTTTTTCTAGCATCACTGCTTCGCAGAAGGTGGTGACGGCGTCCCATTCCGTCTCGCTCCGGACCATGGATTGAACCAGGGCCGGGAGCGAGAGGTCGCCGCCGCAGCCAGTTACTTGCCTACGCTTCGTTATATTTTATAGTAATAACTGTACTCAGCAGCGTTTACAAGTGTGCGTTCAATGTTATTATACATTTCATCCAACAAAGTTAAGTGGCAGGAATCATTACACAACCGGCCTACCCACTGACTAAATTCGCTTGGAAAATCAATTTGCTTTAATTCTGTATGACAACAATCGTGATATTTAGGTATTTGTTCAGCATCACGTTCACCCCCAATGATATTTTCACCCCAGATAACTTTGTTTACATGTGCGCACGATTTCGTCGCCGAATTGTGCATTGTGATGTTATTAAACTTACATTGTAACATAAGAGGTAAGTGGTCCGACCAGTATGAGTCATACCCCTCTCCCCCACTCTCAGGGCTCTGTCACTCCGTGTGTAGGCATCACATAATTACCTACCACTTCGCTCATATTGAATAATTAAACTCATCATTTTGTAAGTGTGTGAGTGAAATGAGTGTCTGCCAAACGATTTTCTGCGAAATGAAGTTTATGCTATCCGCTGTTATCCCAAATAATATTATGACCTAAAAAGTTCTGCTATAAAGGGTAGACCCTTCGAGATCACACTGTGTAGTGCGGATTCTGCTGATCTCCCCGTGGAGTAGACGTGATGTTGTTTGTGGGTGTGAGTGGCAGCTCCATCATAGTCTCTCAAGGGTTTTCAAATCAGTAGGAATGCTGTCAGGTCGATTGGTCTTTACGTTTTAGGTTGTGCCCGGTTTAGGGATGGAAATAACTTTCACCTCTCGCCATTCAAGTGGTACATAGTTGTGTGCTGAGCCGGCTTGGTAGATGACAGGCAGCCACGGCGTAAGGACGTCTACTCCCGACGCCAGTAGGGCTGGGAAGATTTCGTCTAAGCCTGATTTGTAGGGTTTGAAGGTTTTAGTGGCCCATTTTATTCTGTCTTCGGTTACAGTTATTACGGTACGGGCTCTGGGCCAGCCCTGGTCATTTAGTGTGTATATTGGCTGGCTTGCCGAAGCTCTGTCCTCGGAGAGGCTGCAGTCTGGGAAGTGTGTTTCCAGAAAAACTTTACTTGTTTTGTGGTCCAACTTGGTGTAAGTGTTGTCTGGGTTCTTCAGCGACCCGAGGGTGCGATCCTGATCGGTGGATAGGATCATTCTTACTCGCGCGGCTTCGCTGTTTGATTCAATGTCCTCGGCTGCCTGCGTCGAATGTTATTCCTGATACATTTTCGAAGTGAAAGCGTGCCGTGCGCACTCCGACGCCGCGCGTCGCCTCCACCGCCGTGCCGCCCTATGTTTTAGTAATCAATTGAATATTTCTCCTTTGCGACTTCGTAGCACGAGGTAGCATGAGGTGGCACGCGATGGGAGAGCCTCGTGGGCATTGACGCAACACTCACTTTACAAAATAAAACTGTTGCAGGTTGAGAAATGAAGTCGAACGGGGCAGAGCGACGGGACACAATAACGAGAAACTGCCGAGAGGCTATGGAGTTAAGCCTTTGGTAAGTTTTGCATTTATAACATTAAATAAATAAAAAAGTGCCAAACGCTAAAAGTTCCCTTTACTAGTAGCTCTATGAGCCAAGTGTTTCAACATCAAACAGCTCAAAAATGATAGCCTCGTTTTAATGAAAAATACACGAAAAGTCTGTCGTCTACAAAATGCATGTCGTCTGCGAAATGATATGCCACAATCACCGGTTTTCACATCCTCGCTCCAGGGCACGGAGAAATTATTTAGGAATAGCCTGACTTCCACACTGATTGATTTTGATGTGCCGTGCTTCTGCGAGGCCGAGGCTATCGATGCTTGGAAACTCGCTTGCCCGCATTCTGAAGAACCCGACCATCCATGTTCCCAGAGACATTGGGACGAGCCAGTAGTTCAGATCAATCTACTGAACGCGTCTGCTACTACAGCTGAGCGTGAGCGACTGCTGGCTGTGGCCGAGTGGGAGTCGGGTCTTTGGCTTCAGGCACTACCGTCGTCGAGTTTTAGATTTTAAGCCAAATGGGAAAGCCAACGAGCGCGAGGGATATATATTGCTTAGCGCTAGATCGCATTAATCGCATGGGTATTTGTCAATGTTTGTATTCATTTTCACTCTCTAAATGGATGTAAGAAGTTTATAGACCGTTGACAAACACGTGATCGGTCTATAATTCTTAGGTTCCGCGGGACTACTTGACTTATGGAGCAGGTGGGTAACGCCTGTTGTTAAAAATTGTGGTACCCAAACTCTAAGGACGACTGGAATTGTGATACCAGGCAAGTGTGTAAACTACTAAACCATTTGAGCCAGAAGTTGTGCAGTCCGTCCGGTCCCGGTGACTTCCAGTTCGGTAACGGACGAACTACTCTGGCTATATCTAATGGTGCATAATTGGTTCCATTTCTGGAATAGATTCACACACTCACTCGACATCACGCATCCAGTCAGCCTCAGTATGACAGACGGGTACCGACCAGATGCTGCGCCAGAAAGAACTCGTGGCGGCATCATCCGGGCGGCACACGTCTGTCATATTTTGCTCGGGTCACTCCCAAGCTCTGTATACCCACCTCTCATCGCTTTGGAACATGCGATTCTGCGAGTACTGATCAACTCGCCGTTTATACCGCCGAATACGGTTCGCCCATGCATAAACTTTCTGCTTCAGGAAGTCTATGCGCTCTGTGACACGGGACATGTATTCTTGAGGACTGATTTTAGTCTCGGAGAATGCCCGCCTCACAAAGCGTATCACTCGTAGTCGGGAATTGCCCTCCCTGAAGCAGTATAGTTTGCCGATGAGTACCCTGGCCCCGTCGATACGGCGCTCGATCCTGCGCTGCCAGGCGGGTACGGCTGGTTTTAGTCGAGTAGCTAAGTCACAATTTGGGAACTTGACATTAGCTAAACGACATGCCGCAACAGCCCCACAGAACAGAATCGAGTGTGTATCAACGAGGTCCTCGCTACTCTCGAATATATTCTAGAGTTGAAGCCACACACCAGCGCCCTATTTTTCTTATGCATGGGTAACCGTGGTAGCCTAATGAACTCGGTTATCATTGTGCCGATTGACGTGACGGCCAATGGCCTTATAACCAAGAGCTTCGATGACCATCTATCGAAGCTTTCTTTAGGTTGTTGGATCAAGGGCCTGATTCAGAAGGCAGTACTCCTCGATACGGCTCGCATTGTGAGGAGGTTCCTGTCTCTGCAGCCCTAACCACCGGTGGCTTGGACCCTGCTCCCGACACCGGTGGACCTCAATTTTTTTATGTTTTATGGGTTTTTTTGTTTGTATCGTTTTATTTTAAGAAATACTGAACAAGTAATAAGAATATAAAAATGAATAAACGAAATAATAATAACAATCATTTTATTATCAGGCAACTAAGGCCCACATAAAATACACAAAATAACATTTAACAACAATAAATTAGTACATAATTATTTCAAATCATAATAAACTAAAACTATTGACGTAACGTTGTCGGCGTCGTGTTTCGTCGCGTGGTGTCGCGGAACCGTCCTCACGCGGAAACGTCGATATACAACACTCTTCGGCCAAAAGTCCTCTTTCAAGCAGGTCTGTAGATGGTGGGTTGGAACTCGTACCACGAATGACTTAAAGTTGATGTTGTGGCGCGATTCCAACCTTTCGACCCTCAGAGGCTAGTTGGTCTTCACTTTCAAATACTGCACCACTTCCTCAGTTGTAGTGGAGTAATCGCAGCGCAGCAGCGTGTAGGGTCCACTCGGTGCGGTACCGCACGGGTTACGAGAACAGAGCTTACGCAGGGGTAATAATATGATGATGAATTTTAAATCTTCTAAGTCCATTCCACTTGCCAAATAAATCTCAAGGTTTTGGACATTCTTTGATTCACGGGAATAGCTTCCCTCATTATTAGTATCCTGTTTTCGTATTATTGGTTCTACTTTAAGCAATAAGTTTTTGTAAGAAACATCATCCATTCTAAGAAAGTTCTTCTAATCATCTGGTGCTGTAGCTTCTAGCACTTACTGTTGATGTTCGTGTGTGAAACGGTATCTTAGTTTGTACCATTCTTTGGGACCAAATACTATTTCTTTTCTTTTTCTCTTTTTGCGTAAAAACGCAGGACATGGAAATCGCGAACCCTGTTCGAGGGCATTCCACAATTTGTCTGCGTGACAATCACAAATCTAATTACGGCGGCGTACCGAACCAAACTGCGCCGTGTCGTTCGACAACCGTTCAAACCGACATCAAACAGTTTAATCAAACACGTACACGTCGTTTGAATCAAACCGTTTGACCGTCTCGGCGTGAATTATTGAGTTATTAGACATATGTTGCACGACGACGAGAGGCTCACGTTTGATGACGCTACCGGTCGTGACGAATGTGCGATGTGTTGCAGGAATGGGATCGCGACCTGGCGGGGCTGGCGAAGAAGCGCAACGACTTCTGCAGTCCTGACTCGGACTTGGAAAGCTGCGTGGCCTTGAGTGAGTCATCCCTGCTACTTACTAACCTGCTGCAGAGCAGTACCACTGCACCAAACATGTTCCGTGTGGTTAACTCAGCCTTTATTTTATTTATTTTAGCACATGGAGGACTAGCATTTATTTATTTATTTTTTTAATAATAATTATGGTGTGACCACAAAAACAAGAAACATTATCATCAGCCTATAATGTTCCCACTGCTGGGGCACGGCCTCCTCTCAATAAGATGGAATGGGCTATAATCCACCACGCGGGCCCTGTGCGGATTGGTAGATGTCACATGTCTTCGAATTTTTGGTTCTAGGTCATGCCGGTTTTCTCACGATGTTTTCCTTCACCGTTTTGAGAGCAGTGGTGTTGAAATAAAATATTACACAAATATAATATTACCAAAATGAAGACTGTAGTAAGAAGTACTGAGCTTCACGTGGATAGGCATCCACTAAGGAAGGATTTTTCGAAATTCAACCCCCAAGGAGGTGAAATAGAGGATAAAAGTTTTTATGAAACTTTATTCCTTGGACATATTTGCATGAAATTTCGTATGAACTGAGTGCAGCAAAAATAATGAGTTACGTATTTTAGCGTTTTCCAAATACAACCCCTAAAAGAGGGTAAATTTAATTTTTGGACACAGGTATACAGTATTATATCGCAAATAATAATATAAGGTTTTATCAATATAAACGACGGATTTAATTGCGTCCGCAAGTTAGAGACACGAATCGGCAGAGGTGAGGTCGACCCGTGCGTGGGGTGAGGGGGTAGGAAGCACGTGGTTGAATGTTTTGCTACGAAAAAAATAAAATTTTATTACAATTCCTTCACTAATTAATCGAAAGGAACTTCGTTCCACCCGGGTGTCCCTTGACACCTCTCAAGTAGTTTTTTGTTTTTCTTTGTATTATGTTTCGTGAGCTAAGTAATATCTTAAATGTAGGGTCTACTATTGTATTTTATGTCTATAGCCATTCATTTTTTTTCTCTTATGTTTATGTATACTTATACTATATATTATAATAAACTATACTTATTCTTGTGAATGCTGGTTAACCTGTAATTGGCGACTGTGTAAGTCCAAGACTGTAAAGCCTATGTATACCTAAATGCTGTACACAGAAGCTGTTGGTGAACCTATATTAATAAATAAATAAGTAAAGCGCCTTTCTGAGTTCGAACCCACGACTTACTGTTCGTAAGTTGGGGCCGCTACCACTGGACCAGCGCTGGTCTGTCAAGAAACACACCGGTTTAATTCAAACAATAAGTTAGTAATAGTAAAATCCCATTTTTTTGTTTTTAAACTAAATATTTCAAATTTTTATTTTTCGGACTTTTCACTTTATATGTGCTGTTAGACCTTGCTTTGGAGACAATTTTTTATAGGCCCCCTTGGACGTTGCGTTTATTATTCATATTACACCAAAAATAAGTAACAGTTTATCATAGTAACAAACGAAAGAATACATAGAAACGAAACCGGAATCTTAAAATCATAATAAAAAGTAATATTATGATATTTTTTTGCGAGTCAAATCATTTCTGTTGTGGTCAATGTCATTTGACAGAAAATACTTACGTGAATAGGGACGTTTTTTCCGTTTACAAAAATAAGTATGGTACCCAGTGGTAATCATATCTGCTTTAATTAAAACAGAATAGAATATAAAAATAAATATTATTAAACTGTCAGCATTTTATAGGTATTTTTAAAGGTTTACGCTAAAGTAGATGGTTTAAACAATCAACGTGACACGGAGCGTTGTAAATCCGCCTTTTTAGTGGTTGATAGGCAACTTCATTATTTTGACATTTACTCTTTCTGTTTATTTCGATTTTCGTAAAAGTGTTTGTGCAGTTTTCGCATTTATTCCGGTTAGACAAGGCTTATCTAATATAACCACTGTAATCTAGATATTTTAGGGAAGAAATCAATGTAGGTACTGATTCAATAATAAACGCTACAATTTATGTGGGTGGCCTAATCTCCAAACAAAAAAAATTGTCTCCTTTCGTGATTCTAGGTGAACGGGAACTACCATATATAGGTTTTTCTTTTGCCTTTACCATTCGCGCGACAAACTTTTTGTTTTTATTTATTATAACATTTATTTTCTTCTTTTAAGTGCATTTTATAAAAGCTTATTTTTAAAAAGGTTTTTCCGTGTGGTCCCGGTTTAAGAATGTGGCCACCCCATCTCATTCCGTCCCGGGTGTCGTAGGAGGCGACTAAGGGAGCATAAGACCCAGTGCATACCATAAAGCACCTTGGGTTCCCGAATGGTGACGGGTAAATCACCAACAATAGCATTCCCAGAGAGGGTTAGTGTCAGGCAGGCAGCCGACTGTAAGACTAAAGTCATTCCCTTTGCAACATGACTAGTGACTAGGGCGTACCCCACAGGTGACGCGCAGGGGCAGCGCGCGGCTCCTGCGGGAAGTGGACAAGGGTTGTTACCCCACCCCGGGCGGGTGCGACGTAAGAAGCGAGCTCCGGAAGTGAGATTGAGGTGTGGTAGTTGGAATGTTGGGACCATGACTGGAAGAGCCAGAGAATAAGCGGATGTACTCAAAAGAAGACGAATAAATGCGAGGGAAATTAGTGAGGGATACAAGTTTTTCTACTGTGGAAGTGACGGGAAAAGGAATGGCGTGGGAATAGTGTTAGATAGTAAGTTAAAAGAAACCGTGATGGATGTAAAAAGCGTTAATAATATATTGACAGTTGTAAAAGTTATGTTGGAAAATGTAATGCTGAATGTAATGAGTGTGTATGCACCGCAAGTCGGATGTGATTTTAGTGTAAAAGAAAAGTTTTAGGAGGATTTTGACACCGTTCTGATGAACATCCCGGTACATGATGAGTTGATAGTTGGAGGGGATTTTAATGGACATGTGGGAAGAATGGGAGGGAATTATGAAACAGTGAATGGAGGATGGGTCTTCGGGACTCAAAATAACGAGGAAGAGACCTTTGTACAATCTGCTACTGCATTTGACCTTGCAGTAGCCAACACTTGGTTCCAGAAGAACGACGGACACCTAGTTACGTGCGTACTTTTTAATCCGACGAAACAAGTTAAAATACATCAAAGATTGCAAAGTCCTACCAGGAGAAGATTTGGTCTCACAGAACAGACTCCTGGTTCTGAAATTAGACGAACAAATTAAACTTAAAAACAGCAAAGAGAGATTTCCCCCAAAAATAAAATGGCATATGTTAGAGAAGGATGATTGTGCGATAGAATTTAAAGAGCGAGTGGTGGATAAAATGATAGAGATGGGAGACACGAACAAGCGAAGTGTAAATGAATGTTGGAATGAGATGGCTGGTTGTATTAGGAGTGTAGCAAAGCATATTTTAGGAGAGACGAAAGGAAAAGGTACGGTAGATACATGTTGGTGGTCGACAGAATTTCAGAATGTGTTGAAGGAAAAGAAGAGAAATTTTTTTAATGGCAGAGTGTTGAAGTACCAAGTGTTAGTCTGAAAGCTGAAAGGAAGGGTGAGTATGATGCTATTAAGAAAAAAGCGAAGAAAGCTGTCGCCACAGCGGGTGCTAAAAGCCCAGGATAATCTTTATGACGCACTTGATAGTCCAGCAGGTCAAAAAGACCTATATCGGCTTGCGAGAGCTAGAGAAAAAAAGTCGAGGGATGTATGCCAGATAAAATGCGTAAAAGATGAAGGTGGAATGGTTCTGTCGGATTACGAGAAAAAAAAGGATAGGTGGAGGGATACTTCGAAAGACTGATGCATGAAGAAAATGACTGGAATGGTGTGCTGGACAATAAACCAGTGAATGAGGGGCTAGTGAGAACGGTTAGTATGGATGACGTTAGTGAGAATAGCAGTAAATGGAATGAAGAATGGTAAAGCATTAGGGCCTGACGGTATACTAGTCGAAGTTTGGAAGTTATTACCGGTGGATGGATGGATGTGGTTAACTTTATTTTTCAATAAGTTGTTGCTGGAAGAAGCCATACCTGACGAATGGTGCAACAGTTCGCTGGAGCCTTCATGCGTCATTAACGAGTCGTTCAAATTAAAGTGATAATAAATTAATAATTAGGATTAGGTAATGGAAGTGGATGTCTGGATGTCATGATGATGACATCCAGACATCCACTGCTGGACATAGGCCTCCCGCAAGTGTAGCCACATTGACCGGTTCCGTGCGACTCGCATCCAACGGATTCTTGCAACCTTCACCAGGTCATCGGTCCACCTAGTGGGAGGTCTTCCAACGCATCGTCTTCCGGTTTGCGGTTGCCACTCCAGAACTTTTCGGTCCCATCGGCCATCCGTTCTGCGAGCAATGTGCCCTGCCCACTGCCACTTAAGTTTGGCAATTCTTCGGGCTACGTCGGTGACCTTGGTTCTCTTGCCGTTCCCTCCGAACATAGCCCTCTCCATTGCCCTTTGGGTGACTTTAAGCTTTCTGATTGGGCCCATTGTGAGCGACCACGTTTTGGTCCCGTCTTGAGACACTGAGGTAAGTTGAACGGGAAGATACCGCGCAGCTTCCCAAACACAGCCCAGCCGAGTCGGATTCGACGATTGACCTCTTTCCTGAAGTTAGACCTACCTAACTGGATCGTGTGTCCCAGGTACACGTAATCGTCTACAGCTTCGAGTGTAGTGTCTCCGATCTTGATAGGAGTGTGTGTTACATGGGCATTCAACATGATCTTGGTTTTGTCTATGTTCATTTTAAGACCCACTCTTTCGGAAGCTCTACTGAGGTCATCGAGCATTGTACTGAGGTCCTCCATGGTCTCAGCCATGACCACTATATCGTCGGCATACCGAAGGTCAGTGATGTACTCGCCATTTACGTTGATGCCTAGTCCTCTCCAGTCCAGAACCTTGAAGAAATCCCCGAGTGCAGCGGAGAACAGTTACGGAGATAAGATGTCTCCCTGTCTCACACCTCGCTGCAGAAATATAGGTTCCGAGGCTTGGTCCTGAAGTCGGACTGACATGGTGGCGTTTTTGCACAAACACTTCAACGCCTCGATGTACTGGTAGTCGATTTGGTACCGTTGGAGAGACTGCAATACAGCCCAGGTCTCGATCGAATCGAAGTCTTTCTCCAGTCCACAATGTAAACGCTAAACAGAGTGGCAGGTTATACTCTTTGACTTTCTGTGTAACCTGCCGCAGCGTATGTATGTGGTCCTCGGTGCTAAAGCCTTTTCGGAAATCGGTTTGTTCGGGAGGCTGAAAATCGTCAAACCTGCGTGCGAGACGATTCGTGATGACTCTTGAAAACAACTAGTAGACATTGCTTAGGAGTGAGATGGGCCTATAATTCTTCAGCCTGGCATTGTCACCCTTAGAGTACCACCACACCCCTGCACCATTCCTGTGGCGTTTTCCCCTCGAGTATGACGGAATTAAACAGCTTCTGAAGGACCTTAAGTACCGGTTTTCCACCCGCCTTCAGGAGTTCGGCCGTAAATCACCTGGTGCTTTGTTGTTTTTATGCTGTTTCAGAGCTATCCTAATCTCGTACAGGCTGACGTCCGGGATGTCTTCGGTATAGTATAGTGTCGGGTCAGTCTAGCTCTTGGGTCGTTTGCTAGATCTACAACGGGTTTACTAGTTGACGTGTACAATTGCCCATAGAAGCTCTCGATCTCTCTCAGAAGCTCCGGTTTGGCGGATAAGATCCTGCCATCGTCGGTCGTCGGCTGGCTCTGCCCAATAGCCAGATCTCTTGTGAATACCTTGGAGCCCTTGTTCCGCTCGATCGCGTCTTTAATACGCTCGGTATTAAAGTGGTGGAGGTCGCTCTTCAAAGATTTAGAGATCCGTCTATTGAATTGCCGGTATTTCAACACCTCGTCTCCGCCTCACCCGCTCCCTCATGAGCTTGAGTTTGATCGGAGAGTCTCTTGTTCTGATCTGTACGAAGTGTCTTGAAGAACTTAGACCCGGTCGTATGGACAGTTTCCACGAACCCATCATTGTATTTATCCACTGAGCTTTTTAGGCACTCGAAACGATTCTGGAGGTCAAGCTAAAAGCTCTTGGGGTTTTGGATTTGGATCTGCGCTGGACAGAGCGTTTTTCACGTTTTTTGAAGAAGGAGTTCATCATTATAGAGGCTCTCCTTCTCCATAAAACTAGCGGTGATTCCGTCGTCCAACTCCATATTGGAGTTGGACGACCTGCAGCTCATCCCCGTCTCGTTTGCCCAGTTTCGCATTGAAGTCCCCCTTGCCAACGGTGAAAGGAGTTTTGAAACCATGCATGGTTTTAGAGATATCCTCATACATGGTCCACTTCGTCGTCGGGGTATGACCTTCAGCGAATATCGTCGACACACTCTCGATCTTCACTACGTTGTTCACAAGGGACTTGTGGACGATAAACCCAACACTACCCTGGGACTGCCGGTCACCCTTTCGGAAATAGAGCAGGTTGCCGGATTTCAGGATTATCGTGTCCTCCCCCTCTCTTCGGACTTCAGATAATCCCACAATACTCCATCGCAGCCTGCTCAATTCCTCTTCGAGTTCCGTTATCTTCTCGTCGGTCCCGGATCCCATCCGGGGATTCTTCGCACCCCTTGCCACGCCGTAACCTCGACCGCTTTCGTAGTCGAGGGTAGACGAGCTGCCGGGCACTAGGGGCCATTTTCGTAATGCGGTATCCATTTTGGGGGGTTTTGCCATAATCGCCACGCTTGGTGATGGTGCTATTCTTAACGTCCGACACCATACGGAACATTTACGACTGCCGTGTTCGAAACAAAAGAATGGGTTTGTTTGTTTACGGTTCTAGTCTAAGACCGTTAAACGCCTAGTGGCTTGGGCTAGATTTGATTCACAAACTTAGCACAGACAGAGTGTTTGCTGTTAAAACGTTTAGTCAACTAGTTTTAAATAATCAAAAAATACACTTAAATACGGACGCAAAAAACACCTACTCATAATTACGATCACTGTTTAAATTCTGTTTCCTAAATTTGAAATCTAGTTTAACATTCTACATGTTGAATATATTTTCAAAACGTTAAGGTATGCTGCTTAAGAAAAACATTAACTAAAATCAACAATCAAAACGAACAATTTCACAAAAAAATCACAAACGAAACAAGTAAACACCGGCGCTGATTGGCCAAGCACGTCGGCGGCATTTAAATCCGGCTAAGCTCTATGATTGGGCCCGCAGCCAGCTACTGCAATCTTCATTGGCCGCGGCTCACGAAAGTTTTATGTAATTACACTTTTGAATTTAACACAAAAACACGATAATATTCAAATTTAACGCCTAATACCTTTAAAACGATATAACATAAAAACACACGTAATATAGCCATTGTTTGCATTTCTATCAATAATTATTGGCAAAATACCGCGAAATGTATCAGCGTCCCTTCAACGGTTTTTCATGTTTGTTGAAATGACTATTTCTGGCCCAAATCTCCTGTTGTTACAATGAAAAAATATTGATTACTTACCCAGGCATAAACGACACAATTCACTAGATTTACACACGAAAAACTGTTTTATTACTGCGAGCTGCAACCGTTCAGCGCGCTGGCAAATTCGTTACTGCAGGGGGCCGATTTTGGTCAGTTCCAAGCGTCGTCCGTTGTTGAACTGAGGCAAAATATCTTTCTTGCCCTTTCTCCTATAGACTCTGTGCAAGTAAGAGTGAGATAGAAACAAGTTTGTGCAAAATAGAACCCTGCTATCTCTTATTACCTACGCAACGAAAAATAAATTGCATAACCTGACCATTAACAGACTAACAAAGCCTCGCCTAAGCTACCGATAGTATAGAGGTAATGATAATACCCAGACACCCAAAACAACGCGAGATTAATAAAAATCCTAGTACAGTATCATTCGTTAATTAGCTCTTTCCACAGGAACAGTAATAAGCTTTTCCCGCAGGCGTAAACTATAAGGGTACCCACACACCCACATACCCACGTACGTACCCACAAAAAAAAGCAACACGTAACGAATCCCTGCGAAGCCACAACAATGAAAGCAAAAACGGAGCAGCACAATAGCAAACAGGATCAATTATAATTAAATATAAAACTCGAAAATAGTCCATATGATCGGAGCTATGGAAACTGCTTGTTGAGAGCCATCGCGCACCAAGTAAACGCCATATTTTTCCTGACGTTCGACCACCACATGATAAGAAGAGCTCTGACTAAATATGTTGAGGAGAACCAAGGCCGGCCGAACATAGCACTAGCGCTCGCGGGAAACCTGCCTACTACCACACACCAAGGAAACGCAGATGAGAAACGCAGAAAGGAAAAAATATATCGAACAACAATACAAAGTATAGCACACTTAATTCTCTAGACTCTGCAACAGATTGCACATAACACAATACGCTAAATACAAAAACAACGTTATCGCCTGCTGAACAACCCGACGCCACCGGATATACAATACTAAAGGTATGGCACACTACACAATCACCGCACCGGCACCGCTCCAACCCAGCACTTAACTTGCTTTTCAAATTAGAGCATTCAATCGTGTGTCGTATAATATTTATTTTATAATGTCTATATGAAAAAGCTTACGGCGGGCGGTCAGCGTGCTTGCCGCTACCATACGACTCGACCCGCGGGCGCCTCGTAGTTGGCGTAGTCGGACCGCGTGCTTGCTGCGCGCCGACTCAGAGTTGCCCGCGAAACAACGTCGTAAACAAATGAAATAGAATTGTGTTCGCGGTGACAGCAAGCTCATAGTCCGGGAAGTGGCGTTGCAAATAAAAAAGTCATAGTAAGCCGGCTGTGGCTGATAGTATCATCGAAGTTTGATCTTATATTACCTTTTATGTGAACCAACCGTCAGCTGCTCAAGTAGCGGTGTGTGCGGGTGTGGGTGGTACCGGAAGTGGTAAAAAAAATGGTCACCATTTTTTTTCACCACTTCCGTAACTTTTCAATCCTCCACCCACCGCGGGTGCGTCAGCTGATGCTGGGTTCACTTATCAGTCATTCGACATCTATTAAACAAGATGGCAAACGATCGACGTAAAAACACAAGTACCTAAAATGCAACGCTAGCTCCCGGACTATCCCAGCCAGTACGCGGACTGCGAGCTTGCACCTCGCGGTCGGCGCGCGGCCCGTGGGTGGCCGGCGTGCTTACACCTCGCTGACGACGCGTAGTAAGCGCGGCGTAGCCTAAATTCGAGGCAACGCGGGGCAACAGCTGTGCTGGTGCGGTGCTTGTGTAGTGTGCCATGACCTTTAGACCGTGGAGGCCATAAAACTATAACAGATATTAATAGTGTCAAAATCGCAACCTAGAATGTTAGAGGCACCGACACACATCATCTGCCTAGCCTTTTCCCAACTATGTTGAGGTCGGCTTCCAGTCTTACCGGATGTAGCTGATTACCAGTATTTTACATGGAGCGACTGCCTATCTGACCTCCACAACCCAGTTGGTACCGGGCACCGCCACACATTCCATGAAAAATAACATTGACAAAACCTTGAAAGATAAAGGGATACACATAGCATGCTTACAGGAAACAAACCTAAGTACCGGGTTATTGAACTCAAGACACTACACCTGGCACCTTAGTGGCTCTACCAAACGCCGCGGCCTCGCGTTACTTGTAAGAAAAGACACGATTCTAACAATTCAAATAACAAGAAGAAATACAAACATCATGGCAGCAGTTATAACAGCTCTCTGCGAATGGACAATCTGTGAATTTGTATATAATAACAACACACATACCAAGCATTAAGCCAAATAAGTCTTTTTCCGATTTGATCAACTGCATCAATGCAAAACCAAAAAGGTCAAACATGATCATCCTAAGAGACTTTAATGCGCACATAGGAAAGCAATACATAAACACCAATGGAAACCAAACGCTTAATAAAATAGGTGGCAACATATTGCACACAGTATCGAATAGCAATGGTGAAATCTTATTAGATATAATAAAAACAAAACCTTAGATTAAATACAACGCGAGGCAGATCAAGCTGCAAAATAACGTGGCAATCTGGAAACAGGAAATCACATATTGACCATATACTTACTGCTGCGGACGAGCCAAATATATTTAACTACATAAAAGACGAGTGGAGGAAAAATATATCAGACCATAAAATTATCCTCGCGGATATTAAATTATTACTCTGAACCTCAAGAGGGAGGAAAAAAATCCGACACTGCAAATGCAGAAATCCAACGAGAAACCAATGCACAAATCTGAGCTGGAATTTAACTACAGAAAATACGACTGTAGCCGACTCCAAAGTGAGGAAATATTGAAAGAATATCAAAAGGAAATTAAAAGCCAACCTCAGGTAACAAATCTACAAAACAAGAAAAATAGCCAAGTTAGCTAGTGTCATGGGAATCCCTTATGAATATCATGAAATCAGTAGCGGCAAAGATACTTATAAGCAGGCCAATCAGATCCAGAGAACATAGAATCGCGCTCGCAATACAGCAAAAAGCCAAATTTACCAAATACGTAATATGTTACCCTAGAGAAGCATTTGCAATCAAGCAACTAAGAGAAGCAAGACACAATCTGCAAAATATAAGAAATAAAGAAGAAGTGAAAAAATGCGAAATATTCTTTAGAAACCTAAGCAGAACTCATCCATCACAACAAATGAGAATCACATACGATTTTTACAGGAGACATAAAATGAACATGAAGCGCAACAACAAACAACGTTTCATACCCATGTCAAGGTGGGAAGAAGAGTTATAGGAGTCAGCAGGCCCACACATAGAACTCCTACCCAATGAGAACCCATCAGACGTAAAAGAGGAACTATCGGAAGAGGAAATAAGTGATGATCATTAAAAGCACGAGCAAAGCACCAGGTACTGAAAAACTAGTATCCGAGCTATTCAGAGCCTTGCCGGCAGAAATGCTATCGGAAGTTATAAAACACATGCGGGCAGCATGGGTAAGCAATGATATACCAATATCTTGCAACAAAACGATCCAAATTCCAGTACCTAAAAAAGCAAAGCCAGACGGAATTAATGACTACAGAAGGTTATCTATGTGTAACGTGGTATATGGGATATATGCGAGCTTTCTTCTAAGATAACTGGATGCTTCAATAAAAGAACTAGGAAACTACCAAGCAGCCTCTCTTCGCAATAGATCGACCGACGATCATATGTACACACATAAGAGAATTCTTGACGAGGAATGGAGAGCAGCAAAGGCCCATAAATATATACCTTATAAACTAACATAAATATAAAGTAAATACAAGACTTGTGTTGATAAACTGACTTGTCTTGACTTGTAAATGGCCTTCGAATTCGTATGGTTTAAGAACATTGTTTATAATAATAATAATAAATCATTTAATAGGACCAAACATACATACATATACACATACATATATACATATTAGCTGTAAGTTTACCGAACAGTATAAAATGAAATAAAATAAATAAATAAGACTTTAAACTGTGTTAGTAGCACTTCACTTAGTCACACTTCACTAGTGGTGGCTGTCCAGTGGAACTTGTCCGCGGAAGCGACGGAACACCACGTCCTGCGGCCAAAAGTCTTCCTCCATCACCATGGGCAGCTAACAATTCGGTATTCGCACCACGAACGCCTTGAAGTTGACGTTGCGGCGCGACTCCAGTCACTACACCGTCGGTGTGTACCTCGTCTTTTGGCGCACGTACTCCACGATGTCCTCCGCTTTAGTGGTGTAATACAAGCGGGAAATCTACACCGGTGTATTCGGCTTGGCAGCACGCAGGCTCACTTAGGTTTACACACACACTAGGTTTTTTTTTTTAAATTGCCCGTCTTATCTATAGTCATGGAACCTGCAGCGACACTCATAAATATGATAAAGAGTACGTGAAACCCCGCGAACAAGGAAACACGCGAAATTCTTATGGGAAAAACAATTACCAAAAAAATCAAATACCAACGGTTATGCTACGGGCACATCCTCTGACGACCAGAGCCTCACTTACTACACGCAGCTATTAGATACAAGGCGAAACGGCAAAAAGTTGGAAGACCAATATGTACTTACATGGAATATTTCAATAAAAGCAAAGATGAATGGATTCAGTTAACAGCAGATAGAGAAAAATTCAAATCAGCCACCTAGGAAATATATCACCTTAGCGAAACTGACAGGGAAACAAATACTACAGACGATGAAACATATAAGCGAATATAATATTTTTAAATAAAACGTGTGAAAAACGAATAGAATCGAAACCACAAGAAACGAACATGATTCTCCAATGATAGAAGAGACCAATCAAACGAAGGTCAAAACACCAATACTCATTCCTACGGATTGTACCTGTCTTTACCACTATTCCTATATTGGCTCTAGGCTGCATAGTCGGCTGATTGTGTCCGACTGGCTGCGGTTGGTCGGGCTTCCTCTCCCATCCCAGAGCGTGTCTCTCCTTACACAGTGCCTCCTGGTGTATCCGGCTTGTCCGGGTCAGGCTTGCTCCTGGCTGGGTGTGGTGCTCAATCATCATCATCATCATCATAAAAAGTACAAAATGACATCAATGTTAACATCAACAAAAATATAACAGTGTTTTTAATAATCATCCACGAATTCATTTCTGTAAACCAGATTTATAGATAGTTTTTATTAACTGACAATAGCGTTTTAACACGACCCACGAAACAAATAAGCACACTTAGATATTTTAATTACACTTTGTTTTTATATTTTAGAGAAATTTCCGGAGCCTTTTGACATAAGGATCGCTCCTAAGAACTATGTTAAAGCAGGAGTGAAGTTGACGTTGGACCCTGCAGAACAACTAATAAAATATCACTTGGACTTTTTCCAAACATCTGTTTCAAATTCACGCAAGAAGAAAAGTTCGAGCCTTGCTGCTATTAGGGAGTGGCCTAACCCTACTTCCCTTTTTGTTAGGTAAGTCAGCTTTTTAGTATTTATTTGTTGACGTTGTTCCCACGAGTATAAGACAACAACGGTCCATCCCCCCAGAGGTCCATTGTAGGGAGATAAGGGCTTCAGTACAACAAAGTTCGCCCTGATACCCTGAAACGCAAGCGCAACGTTGGCGATATGACATAATATTTATACACCCTCATACCATTCAGCCCTCGGCACGTGCTCACCTTGATATTGGGTCACCCATACATAACAAACGGAACGAACGATCGAATGAACTTATTTTCCATATTCACATCCACCAAACCACCACCACTCACCACCCATCAAGACGAATCAAACTCGACGCGGTAGTGTCGCTTACTTACTGACTTTTATTTCCTATGGCCACCTTCCTGCTCCATCATCAAACCCTGTTACCATCTAGCACCAAAGTACTCGACAAGACGAATCAAACGAGCCCAAACTCGATGGGGTTATGTCGTTTAATTACTGAGTTCCTATGGCCATCTTCCAGCTCCATCATCAGACCCTGGTTAGTATCTAGCACTAAAGTACTCGACAAGGCGAATAGAACGAGCCCAAACTAGAATTGTCAATTTTGGTTAAAAGCAAGGTCTTACAGCACAAGTAAAGGGAAATTTGCGAAAAATAAAAGAAAATTGAAAATAAAGGTAAATTTTGGTACTTACAAGTTTTCGCGAAAGTCTAAATCAGCCCATATCTTTTTATCGTATTGACTCAAGACCTTGATTTGTTGTTGTTCTTATAATCGGTATAAACACAATCACACAATAACGTGTATAGTTACAAAAGGCTTTTTATGAACAAAATATTTATAATTATCTTTGACCTGCACTCGTATATTCAGTAAATTATGTAAATATTTTTACCGTTACTGAGAAATATAATAAAAAAATAAAGATAGGTAATTCTAGCATACTTAACATGTTTTTTTGCCGGCCATCTGAAATAAACTCAATAATTAAATAGAGCTTTTGGATATATATATTTTTTATTATTTTTTAACCA
Source organism: Xestia rhomboidea (assembly GCA_963853795.1). Lineage (NCBI taxonomy): Eukaryota > Metazoa > Arthropoda > Insecta > Lepidoptera > Noctuidae > Xestia > Xestia rhomboidea. The sequence goes on from OY970784.1 coordinate 69,636, forward strand.
TGCCTTAGTTTTATATAAATAACTAGCTGACCCGCGCCACTTCGTCTGCGTCATATAAGAGAGACAGAGAGATGGTTAAAGAGAGTGTGAGACACTCTTAACAGATAGACACAATAATGCTATCGCGGACTTTTATAGAACTTATAGAACTTTTTAAGAGGAACAATTCCGTCATACACGATTGTTGCGTAACTTTAACCGTTTACGCAGCGCACGCAACGAAAGACCTCAAAAGGAATATTTTTTCCCTTTTTTGCAACAATTTTCATTGATGCTCTGCTCCTATTGATTGTAGCGTGATGTTATATAAACGTTGTAACGTTGTTGTTCGTTGTTGCATTTTCCGATAAATGGGCTATCCAACACTAATAGATACTTTCAACTCTACCCAGTAGTTCCTGAAATTATCGTATTCAACCAACCAAACAAACACTTCAGCTTTATAATATTAGGTACAGTATAGAATCAAGTAGGTAACAATTTAATTTCTCTGAAATACTTGCATTAATCGCTAAAATATTCTGTTTTTCCAAATAAGGGCTTCACTCGACAGCCTTACGTTATCATCTGAGACACTCGATGAGAGTCATACTACAGCTAGGTCGAAAGTTCTCATCAAGGTGCATAAAATGATCCCAAACTCGATATAGATGCTGTAAACTCTTGATGACCTCTTGCAACTGCCTTCCGTCTCCATCGTCAGACCTTCGATGTAAGTCATACTCTAGCCAAGTTTAAAGTTCTCATCAAGGTGCATAAAATGAGCCGAAACACAATATTGCTGCTGCAAACTGTTGCGGACCTCTTGCAACTGACTTTTGTCTTCACCGTCACACCTTCGATGACAGTCCAGGCAGGTCTTAAATTCTCACCAAGGTACATGAAATGAGGCCAATAACAACATAGCTGTAAATATAATCTACGTAAACTGCGTGTGGATTATTGATTATTGCGAATAGCACAGCACAGTTCTTGCACGGCAAAAACACGTGAAATTATCAGGCTTCTGATGTTCGCTATACTACTTTTTGGAGAAATCATCATCATCATACTTCTACCATTATCCCAATTTATTTGGGGTCGGCGCAGCATGATTGTATTCATTCTCCCATACTTAACCCATTTCTCCCATCTAAAAGTAATAGAGACTTTTTGGAAAAATATTTCACGAAAAAAATAAGAACTATAGAAATGCAAACAACTTAAATGCAAAAAGAAATATAGGAAATCTCACAGCAGCAAAAAAAAAAAAAACAAATCACAAAAAGTGAAAATAATGTTGGGGGGGTTTGAACCTGCAACCCCGTAGTTTACAGAGCGGTCATGAATCTGCTATGCTATTTACTTCGTTGATATAAGCTACAAATAGCCATTCTCATGTACTTACGTCATGACTGAAACGTCAAACAATTGAAGTATACGGACATAATGCAAAACTGCCTACCCCCTTAAGGAAGTAGCGTGATAATAAAAATAAAAATAAAAATAAAATAAAATTCATTTACTTCAGATAACATGATCCATACAGTGAAAATAAAATTAGTATTACAAAATAAAATAAATTATCACAAATACAAAAATAAAATACCATCAATTATTAAAATCACATAAATAATCAGTTATAAAATAATCAGAATCAAAGAAAATAATCAGAATCAAAGATAAAATTTAAAATTCATTCATAATTAATATAAATAAAACATTCAAAATTAAATTACGATAAAATAAAAATTAAACATTCAAAATACAATAAGATAAAATAACATTCAAATTACCCGGTTAATAAAAGACACCCATATCAGAGAAGAGATCCTATCAGCAACAGTCTTCAGAATTCCGTTGCAGCTGCCACGCATTCTGCAGATCAGGGAAACAGTTTTCTTGCGAATGACGGCATGAAAGCCATCAGTTCGATACAGCGCGAACATCCCCGATGCACTACAGAAGCGAGGCAGCCCCAACATCATCCTAAAGATGTTGTTATACTGGACGCGCAGGATATCAAGCGATCTTTTGGTGTGCTTGACCCACAGATTTCCCGTATAAAAGCTTTGACAGTAGGCTTTAAACAACGTTATTTTTACTTGTTCAGAGCAACGGAAAAACCTGCGGGCCAGCATGTTACCTCTGACCGCCAAAGCCCTGCGCTCCCTCTCAATGTCCATATCATCTTCAAGACCCTCGGTAATTAAGTGCCCCAGGTATTTAAATTTCGTGACACGGTTTAAGCACAAGCCATTTAAGGTAATATTATGAGAATACTCAGGGCAACCACCGGCGGCCCTAAAGACCATATATTCTGATTTTTGGACATTGTATATTAGACCATGTGCAGCAGCATAGGACTCACATACCCTTAACAGCCAATAATATATAGTCTAAATATTTAAGAAGCCTATGCAGTAGTTTTGACGTGATGCGCGCACAAACATTTCGTACCAACTACTTATACCGAAGAAAGTTGATTTTCTTGAGTTCCGCTATTTGTGCGTGTGCACGTCAAAAATCAAATTTCAAGAAAACTAAGAAATTGTATTTACCTGTATTAGATATAAAGTTTATGTAGCAACTTTAAAAAGTTACACTTAATTGGTTTTGAATGTATAGGTGTTCGAAGTTTATTAATTTTAAACACATAACCCTCTTCTTTGCGTCTCTGGATGACATTATAAAAAAATGCCAAAACAGGTATTTCTTTATTTTTATTAATAAGTATTTTATTCTGAGTTTCATGATTCTTGAACAATCTAAAAAAAAATATTTCATACAAACTTTACCCCTTTTTTCCAAAAAAATCCAAAATGTCTATAGTCTAAATGTTATTCTGAATTTATTTAAATAGATTTGTGAACTTTTCAACAATATCAGTTCCATAGTTTTTACGTGATGCGCGGTCAAACAAACAAACAAACAAAAAATTTTAAAATGGTTTTAATATGTTCAGTTACTTATTTTAAGTCGCCATGGTCGGTTTTTTTTTTGTATCTTCAATGTACAGGTTTTTTGGTCTCAACGATTTTATTATATGTATAGATAAATGATTCCAATAATATAAAACCCACATAAAATATGAACAGTAATAGTAAAAAAGCTAATGGTCCATGAAGACGCTAATGAAGGGAGATGGAAGATCTGCCGATCTTCTTGAAGCCCAAACTCATCGATGTGTATGTCCTGCCCGTCCTAACTTACGCTGGTCAGACCTGGTCACTCACCGGTGCGCTCAAAAACATGATCTACAGAAGTAGGCAAAAAAGCTGCTAGGCTTAAATGGGATTAACAATCATTGCGCGATGCTCCAATCGATCTATCACCTCAACGTCAGGCTTATTGGCAATAGTCCTGTCAGTGACAATAGGTCGATCCTAATACAACGTGATATTACCATTATCGAGATCTTTGTCGAGCGTATACTTATAGTGTGGCACTTCTGATTCCACAAGATTGTATGTCAAAGCAAGTTTCCTGGTGGATAATTCTGACAATGAAATCGTGTCTATGCAAATACTCTCCGTTAGCCAGACGAGAACACCCAGAAATACTGTGTTGAATAGATTTTCCCGGACGTTCACAATGTATTTCCGGTAGTTATTCGTCATCATAACTTCTTCCATTATTACACAGACAAAACCTTCGGTTTTCCCGAAGAGGTCACCGAAACGCAGCTAGGATACGGACGCTAAGATGTCTACATCAGGCCCATCCCGGTAGAAGCACCCGTGCAGCTCCTTGCTGGTCTGCCATACCTCACTATTGAGCGGACATTAGTGTCTAGTACACCACCAGCACCAGCACCAGTTCTCGCTAGCCAGGGAGAGCGGGGTGAGGCCCTTGTCCACTGAGACCACATCTCGGTGCATCCCCACGTGTCGGCTTCTAGGATGTATTTCCTGATTCTGCATACCTCACGGTTGTGCAGGGTCTTAGCATTTAAGAAGCCACAATCCTCGCACTTACAAAAACACAATCTGGGTATTCTCAGATATCTTGTGGTTGAATAACTTCTCGATGAAATTATGATATGATCTATCCAAATAATAAGTTTAATTTGGTTGGCACTTTTGAAAATAGTCCAATCTGGTTGATTTCCTTTTACTTTTTCATTTTTAGACGAATTAATATCCTATACTTAGGTACAAATACTTTTGCTATGCATTTTACATTTTTAACAATACAATTAATGGTACGAGGCTTATCTTCTATCTATCTATCTATATCTATACATATAATAAAATCGTTGAGACCAAAAAATCTGTACATTGAAGATTAAAAAAAAAAACCAGCCAGGGTGACTTAAAATAAGTAACTGAACATGTTAAAACCATTTAAAATTTTTTTGTTTGTTTGTCTGTTTGTTTGACCGCGCATCACGTAAAAATTATTGAACCGATATTGTTGAAATCTTCACAAATCTATTTAAATACATTCAGAGTAACATTTAGGCTAGAGACATTTTGTTTTTTTTTGGGTGAAAAGGGGGGGTAAAGTGTGTATGAAAAAAAATTTTTTGATTGTTCTAGAATCATGAAAATCAGAATGAATACTTATTAATAAAAATAAAAAAATACTTGTTTTAGCATTTTTTTTTAATCTCATCCAGAGCAAAAAAGAGGGTTTTGTGTTTAAAATTAAGAAACTTCAAACACCTATAAAATCAACACCAATGAAGTGTAACCTTTTAAAGTTGCTACATATACTCCATATCTAATACAGGTAAATATAATTTCTCAGTTTTCTTGAAATTTGATTTTTGAGGTGAATACGCACAAAATAGCGGAACTCAAGAAAATCAGCTTTCCTCGGTTTAAGTAGTTGGTACGAAATGTTTGTGCGCGCATCACGTCAAAACAACTGCATAGATTTCTTTAAAGGCTTCTTCAATATTTAGGCTATATATTATCACGCTACTTCCTTAAGGGGTAGGCAATTTTGCATTCTGTCCGTATACTTCAATTGTTTGACGTTTCAGTCATGACGTAAGTACATGAGAACGGCTATTTGTAGCTTATGTCAACGAAGTAAATAGCCTAGCGGTTTCATGACCGCTCTGTAAACTACGGGGTTGCAGGTTCAAACCCAACAAATATTATTTTCACTTTATGTGATTTGTTATTTTTTTTTTATGCTGTGAGATTTCCTATATTTCATTTTGTATTTAAATTGTTTGCATTTCTATATTTCTTATTTTTTTTCGTGAAATATTTTTCCAAAAAGTAATAGAGTAGTATGGAAGAAGAATACAATCATGCTACCCCCAAATAAATTGGGATAAGGGCAGGAGTATGATGATTTCTCCAAAAAGTAGTATAGCGAACATCAGTAGCCTGATAAATTCACGTTTTCTTGCCATGCAAAAACTGTGCTGTGCTATTCGCAATAATCCATACGCAGTTTACGTAGATTATATTTACAGCTATATTGTTATTGGCCTCATTTCATGTACCTTGGTGAGAATTTAAGACCTGCCTGGACTGTCATCGAAGGTCTGACGGTGAAGACAAAAGTCAGTTGCAAGAGGTCCGCAACAGTTTACAGCAGCTATATCGTGTTTCGGCTCATTTTATGCACCTTGATGAGAACTTTAAACTTGGCTAGAGTATGACTTACATCGAAGGTCTGACGATGGAGACGGAAGGCAGTTGCAAGAGGTCATCAAGAGTTTACAGCATCTATATCGTGTTTGGGCTCATTTTATGCACCTTGATGAGAACTTTAGACCTACCTGGAGTATGACTGTCATCGAGTGTCTAAGAATGATAACGAAAGGCTGTCGAAAGAAGCCTTTATTTGGAAAAACAGAATATTTTAGAGAATTATGCAAATATTTCAGAGAAATTAAATTGTTACCTACTTGATTCTATACTATACAACATGTAACATAATTAACGCACATCCTGAAATTACTTTGTTCAGAATCGTTTACTGAATCGATTTCTATGATTTTTAATATAGGTAATTTTTTATCCCAAAAATAATTAAAGCTACTTAATTTATAGTCACACTACCCCTGTATAGTCCAAGCAAACTGAAATGGACCGTAACTCAAGGCAATAAGACTTTTAAAAGTGCAGTTTTATTTGTATTAATACAAATTCCACCATTCAATACAAAATAAAGAAAAATGAACCGTATTTCAAGCAAGTTAAGTCTTTACAAAAACAGTTGAAGTAAACATGGCGATTTAACTGCACGCACACACTTACAGACACTGGATACAAAGGAAACAATAGTTACCCATACCAACAAAATGCAAAATATGTCGTACCAGTTTTCGTTCCCTTTCTCGTGCAAATTAAAAACGCGGGATAGAGCGAGATAGCCATCATGACAACGGGCGGCGCGGGCGATGAAAGCTAACTTAAATAAATGTAAACAATATTTAGTCTCGCGCTACCTTCCGTACAGTGTATGCAAATATCGCGTGGTCTTTCGAATAATTGACACAAAATGTTCAGTGAAATGGTGACTAATAGTGAGGCTTGTGGCACGGTGCAGTGTGGTTCTAGCTGGCAGAACATTCAAGTCAACCAAAGGTATGGTACAAGAGTAGACCGCCGGGTAGGACTATGTTAGCTGCTACTTCGTGGCCATGCAACGTTCCGTCCGAACACAGCCATCGACAGGGGAGCCGACTGGCGTACACGTACTCGTTTTCAAAACGAAATATGGGATTAATTCGATGAGAATCCCCAATCAGCTGATTTGACGACTTTTTTTGTGGGGACGTATTAAAAAAATTGGATAGTGAACGCTTTTGATACAAAATGACGAAGTGCTTTCTAAATTAAAACATCAATTAAGAAAACAGGCATTAAAATGTATTGAAGTTTTCTATTGAAGTTGAGTCGAGCGACGACGCGACGTTAACAGCTGTCTCGAACGCGAGCGAATACCTACAAGGCTAGCAAGACTCACACAGTCGCATACGTAGGTATGAGACCTACGTATGCGACTGTGTGCGTTCGTTGATTTGTACTGTGACTACAACATTCTTCCGGAATTGTACCCTGTGAATCCAATACACTGTAACTACGAAAGACAGGTTTTGAGAAAACGAGCAAAAACCCTTTCTTTTAGTTTTCAGAGGATTACCTCAATGTTTTCTTTAGAAAATTTTAAAACCCTTCTTTTAGTTTTCAGAGGATTACCTCAATGGTTTTCTTTAGAAAATTTTAAGTGTTTGATATCAATAAAAAGGTAATTTTATAAGGTATTCAATGCTAGTAATTAAAACAATATTTTAACGTAAATACAATGATTTAACATAGATAACTTGTATTGCCGCGATAGTCATCAGAAGCAAACTTAGAGATTGTTAGGGTAATACACTGTATTTAGAGTTACAGTGAATTGCCTTGTTAAATCAGTGTTCTTTTTACTGGTTCAAACAGTGTATCTAAGAAAGTTTGGTTTGTTTTATATCGAAAGTTCAAGTAAAAATTATATTATATAAATTGAATTGACAGTTTAGTCATCATCATCATAAAAAAAATATGTGTAAGTTATCAATATGAATGTAGGTCCTCCTATTATGCCGCAATAAAACAAACGAGTTTATTGTTGAACGTTTTTATATTTGGACAGAATATTTAACGTATAATATCAATAATTACTTATGACATAAACTTATTAAAAAAATGAAAACGCTTAACATTTTAACAGCCTTTAACAACAGAATCAGTCTTAAAAATCTAGATAACCGACTAGGTAATCATTGGGAACATAACATTATTTTAAACAAAATTAACTCTTTTTAATCAGTCTCACCAGTAGATAGTGTAACAACCAATTAGCTTACATAAGTATTATTTTTAGAACCAGAACATATAAATTAATCATAATTTAGAAATGAAAGTCTACAAAGTACCTAGTAGTATTCACTTACCATGTTTGCTAAGAATGATTATGAAGGAGAATATAAAGAAATACATTTTTTTTAAAGAAAAGATGCGCAAAAACTATCTAACGACATTGCAAAAAGCAAAACTGATCTGCTTGATGATCTACCAAGAGAGAGTGAAGCCAGTGGCATAATTGAAATTAAAAGAAGAGAATTGTTACTGCTGTGCAAGTCTATGCCTTCATCAAGGACAGTATTTTATGAAAATCTTGTTGTGTCATCTGATCCAAACCCTGACGAATACACTGATGATCCAAATATTTAGTATTCAAGTGAATACTACTAGGTACACACTGCAAATTAGATAGGTTTGCAGGGCACACTAACATAGATATTGGTGTGCGTAAAATCAACGGCTGTCTGGCTTCGCCTATATTAGTGTTTGCGCTTCACAATAACCCGTTGTCCACCCACACACTTGCAATTTCTTGTCACTTGATGTTGCAGGGAATATGAAGCATAAATTTAACCAATGTTTCAATCTTCTCCGTGGCGCAATGGTCGAGCGCGCGGTAATCAATTACTTACACCGCCGGCGCATAGCGCCGTAGGTTCGAATCCGACTTCCAACGACACAATGTTTTTGTATGTTTTAATAAAATATTTTACGTTTTGTTTGTTCAATTCATTGCTTTACTATTCGCAAGTCTTCTTTATATTTGAGTTAGAATATATTAGAGGTCTACCCTCTAAAAATGACAAATCATGTTTATGTTATTAGTTTAAGTTCATCGTCATAATGCTATTGACTATCGGGCTTTCGTTACGTTTAGACACTATACCCTACGTGTTTTGAGAAGTGCTTTTATTTGTTACTCAATATGAATCACTTAACTACACTTTTAAGAGCTGAGATTATTATTTTGCGTGAGCAAAACGTTTCAATTAGTGAAATTGCGAGGCGTTTAAAGATATCGGTAAGTAACAAAATGTTATTATTATGTTTAGAAGATTTATGTTTATTAATCCACATTTGTTATTGATTGTTTTTTTTTGTAACAATATTTTATTATTGTTCACAGAGAAGGACTGTGCAATTGTGGGTACATCGTTATGCAGATTCGGGAAGAATTGATCCTTGCCGACCGGGACCAAAGGCTGGATTAGCATACACAGATGCCAATGCGCGGCACCGTGATATAGTAGCTACGCATAGCGCTGAGCCCTTCCTCACTACCTACTCGTTCCACGGCGACTAAACATGACTTGACATTACAAACTGTACGGAACCACTTGCGTGCAGCTGGTGTGAAATATCGTAGGCCAGCCAAGAAAATATTACTGTCAGATATTCACAGACAAAACCGAGTACGCTTCGCAAGAGAATATTTGGATTTCGATTGGTGCAATAATGTTGTTATATTTAGCGATGAAAAATGTTTTAAGTCAGACAGAGACGGTCGCAAAATATTGTGGCGAAAAGATGGTGAACGCTTTAATAAAAAAAATATTCTTCCATGCAGGTCTAGTGGATCGTTATGTCGTCATGGAATTCGTGAATCTCACTTGCGCGAAAATATGGTTGCTAGCATGAGGACACGATTGCAAAAAGTAATAGATAGTGAAGGCGCACCAATCGGCTATTAATAAAAATATCAGGGGTAATTAAATTTGTTTTATGTGAGTGATGTTATTGTTAGTGAGATAACAGTTTGGGATACCTGTATCTTAATATCTTTCTTACTAACATGTTTATTCATATCACTAATAAATAAATTACCCACTTGTATTGAAAAATAACGTTATTTTCTGTCTGACTTAGAATATTTGTCATGCACAAAACTTTATAATTTGTAATTTTTTTTTTTTTTAAACTACTCAATAAATATTGTTGATTTCTTAATACAAATTGTTTAATTTTCACTTCCATTTTTTCTTTCTTATTATCAGATATAATACAAAAATAAAAATTCAACAAAATGAAAAACAATTGTTTTTAAAAATGCCTAAAGTGTGCAATGTCAGCGGCGGGATTTGATCCTACGACATTTGCTTTACAAGCCGGTTGCTTTTACACATATGCCAAGAGACCAGTTATTTAGTTTATTAAATTTATGCTTCATATTCTTTGCCTACTTAGTCCTTCGAACCGTTTTCAATCACGGCGGCCAATCTTAGAGAAGATTAGCCACACACACACACACGTGTTTGCTGACATATATTGTGAGGCGAAGTAATACACCAGTTGATTTTACGCACACCAACATTATGTTAGTGTGCTCTGCAAACCTATCTAATTTGCTGTGTGTACTTTGTAGACTTTCATTTCTAAATTATGATTAATTTATATGTTCTGGTTCTAAAAATAATACTTATGTAAGCTAATTGGTTGTTACACTATCTACTGGTGAGACTGATTAAAAAGAGTTAATTTTGTTTAAAATAATGTTATGTTCCCAATGATTACCTAGTCGGTTATCTAGATTTTTAAGACTGATTCTGATGTTAAAGGCTGTTAAAATGTTAAGCGTTTTCATTTTTTTAAATAAGTTTATGGCATTTAGAGTAATTATTGATTTGTACGTTAAATATTCTGTCCAAATATAAAAACGTTCAATAATAAACTCGTTTGTTTTATTGCGGCATAATAGGAGTACCTACATTCATATTGATAACTTACACATATTTTTTTATGATGACGATGACTAAACTGTCAATTCAACTAAATAATATAATTTTTACTTGAACTTTCGATACACGAAAAACGAAACGAAAAGCTGGGGCACTCCGATTCACTTAATGGTATTAAAGTTGGGCTGATATCACGAGAGTCTATATTTAAGTCCATGCAATCATCATAAGGTACACAGAGACTTGGAGGATCCGTGATAGAAGTATCATTTTCTTTTTGAAAATGATTATTTAAATCAGACACCATTGTAGCACTATTTGAGTTATTATAATGTTGCACATGGCTTTGTGATAACTTTATCAACAATTTATTACGATAACCACTCATTGTAACAACTTATAATCTAATTAATTCACATAGTAATCCGAAAACAAACAAAAAACTGTCATAACTAAACAACAACAGCGCCGCGCGTAAACAATGTGGCTGCTTCAAACTGTTTAAATCGACCAATAACGATCGAGACTGTCGGTCAGCCGCGCTCTGTAGGCTAATTCACGTAACTAAAGAAGTGCTGTTGCAGTGCAGTTGTAGTTAAGTCTCGATCAAAACAACGCTTTTCGTATTCTCTACCGCTGTCAGACACGCTCGCGTCAAGTTCGCGTCACGCGAGCGCAATAACGGCATTCTACTATGCGCGTCTTTAGTGCGTGCTTCTTAACGCAACATGATCGGTATTCTACTAAGTAAGAAAAAGCACAAAAATCTGTACCGGGGTATTATTTTAATAACGTCATATTCATTGAAATGTAATCGATTCTATTCGATTATTTAGTGTGTAATATTTTTTCTCTCAAATGGCCACACCATAAGTCAGTTTGGTTGTCGTACAGTTGACGTGCAGTTTACGCGCAGCTTACGCGCAGTTCAAAGATTACAAGATTACCGTTTATCACTCGAAATTGCACTTGACTGCAACTGCACTACAACTTCATCGGCGCGTCATAAAATTACGTGAATTAGCCCTCTGATTGGCGCGCCCGCCATCGCACGATAGTTTTGACAAAACACTGTATCTTGGAACGCCCGAGGATTATTTTGGCATCACACTGCATCTTCGATTACCGTATTTGCTATTTTAGGACTTAAGATTTAGTGAAATACAGTGTATTTTAGATTATGATATCTCGGTTTTTCATGCATAACGACCAAAATATATTAATGCAGGACCATGTAACAGGCAAAGAGAAATCGAATGGGCGTTGTTAATTCGAAACACTGTAACTGCAGATACAGTGTATTGGATTCACAGGGTACAATTAGGAAAACGAATTTATTAAATAATCATTGCTTATACATGTTTTATTAAAAATTCAGTGCATGTATTATGATTATTACATAATAAACTAATTGGGGTGTCTGAGGGTGTGCGTTAATTACGTTACATGTTGTATATACCTAATATTATAAAGCTGAAGTGTTTGGTTGGCTGAACACGCTTATTTCGGGAACTACTGGTTCGAGTTGAAAGTACCTATTAGTGTTGGATAGCCCATTTATCGGAGAAGGCAACAACGAACAACAACGTTACAACGTTTATATAACATCACGCTACAATCAATAGGAGCAGAGCATCAATGAAAAATGTTTGCAAAAAAAGGAAAAAAATATTCCTTTTTGAGATCTTTCGTTGCGTGCGCAACAATCGTGTATGACGGAATTGTTCCTCTTCAAAAGTTCTATAAAAAGTTCGCGATAGCAGTGATATGTCTTTTAAGGGTGTTTCACACTCTCTCTAACCATCTCTCTCTTTCTCTCTCTTATGTGACGCAGACGAAGTTGCGCGGGTCAGCTAGTCCCCATTACAATGGTGTAGGTTCATTCCGTCGTTTCGTGCAAATAGAACCGTTCCGCAGAATAAATGTAAATGTTACATTTTTTTATGTACTTAAATGAGTTTTGTTTGTCACCAGATTCGTTTGTTGTGATTTTGTTTGATTCGTGAAGTGGAAGGCACGTTATTATCTTGTTATTAATTACAATTGAAATTTAACAACTGGAAGGTGATGAAAAGTGAAAGGATTATAATGAACTTGGGCGCGATGTTAATGACATATGTTGGGATGGCAATGATACTTTCATTTCCTTCCAAAACAGTTCATTACCTCCCCGCAAAAAAAAAATGGAGGGAACGGACAGTAATGAAGTGGAGATGAATGAAAAAATCAAATATCTTGTTTAATAATTTCGTTACCGAGTAGGTACTATCGAGGACACTCCCGCCTGATGACCACTAAGCTTATTTTTGCTTTCACTCGCAACATAGAAACGCTCTCTTCTTTGTAAGAAATAATGAATGAAAGACAATAGCGATCGGCCGAACGCACTAACGACGCACGCCAAACGAGAGTTATTGTTATTTTGCGCGCCAAATTGACGCTTTCTTATGAGGCCTAAACTTAGGTTACTTACTTAATAGGCTCGGCGCCTTCGCATGATTTAAGCGAAAAAAAATTTTACTGATCAGGCGGAAAAGACCACGACTACATTAAAAACTCGATAGTATAATACGATCAAAATAAATTTGAAAGACAAACCTAGTGAAGTATTTATAATAATTTGTTTACTACAGTACCTTGTGAAATAGAAGGAATGTGATGAAATTACACAGTTCCAATTATATAAAATGCAAAGACTGTAAATAATAATGACAGCGATAGGCGTACGTTCGGTTCGCACTGTTTGCCGGCTGACTGCCCAGTAGAAACACGTTGTGAGCTGCACTATACCTATTAGGGCCGAATAAATCACTGGGTGAACTTCCCAAATGACTTATTTTTTTGTGTTTGGTGAAATTAGAGGTAGTTATTGGGATGTGGCAAAAATATAATTTGCCTAGGACTATTACAAAGGTAGATAAAAATACATAAACCTCTATTTTTTTCAAATCGATGCTGTCCCTCTACTTTTTTTACAAACAAAAAAGCTTATACACTAATAAAAATAAGTAAGGTATATAACTTATTCTATTTCATTGAATGTTAGTTTTGTTATTAATATATAGCATATTTTATTACATAATTAACGATTATTATTACTGAGAGGCACAAACGTACTTGTCCTGCAAAATGTTCTCATATCGCTGGACAAAAGTAATTTAAACCTAACATTACATCGACGAGTCCGACAGCGTCCCCACCCCAATTTTATTTCCCTCGTTAGTGAGTGCTAGTGCGCAGTCAGGACGGATGTGTGTCAAATCGCTGCATATTCCCGCCAATAACGTAAGTACGCCATTTCAGTTGCTCCCGGACAATTATTTTATGTTATCGGTGGTTGCCTTTTTCTAGTGTAATGAGTAGTTTTATTATTGTTGTTTGGTTCTAACAGAGGTAGTAAGTGAATTAGCTTCATTTACTGTTATTGAATGTATCCTAGATATTATGCATTTTTTCTAATTTTCTAAAAAGTGTGTTATTTCTTACGTCGCTGTTCTCATATCGCTGTAATCGGTGGTCTTTATTATCTTTGGGTGGACTTTATATTAAAAAAAACAATCGGTCTCTTATATATAATATCGGTGTTTTGATTCATGATCAACGCACAGTTTTGTCACATCGGTGGATTGCTTTATCATATCGGTAAATCCCGTGTCATTTCCTTAAGTATACAAAGAAACAATGGAACATATAAACATACATACAAACACATACATTATATACATACATATATACCTACATACAAACATTCACACATACTTACCTACATAGACTGCCACAATCATTACCACGATACCTCTGGGTAGTAGAAGATGTTTAAATATATCCCTGATATGAAGATGTGTATATATATATTAGGGGAGGTCTGTATTCGGTAATGTACGTCTATAGGCTGAGATGATGATGGAGAGGTGGAGCAATTGAACGCAACGGCAAAACAATTATCTGGTAGCAATCGTCCACAGTAATAAATGTGTATTGTGAAATTTTAAACTAAAAGAGATTTTTGTTTTTTTTTATATACTTAATTTTAGTAAAGACAATAATAATAAAAATAAAACATTCTTTTTTTTAATGTAAGTACCTATAGTAAATATCGTAAAAAAAAATAAAGTAAATATAATAAAATAGGTACTTACATAATTTCAAAAAATACATTTTAATTGGATTTCTAAGAAGTCAGTTCTCTTTGGATGTGTTACTTACATAAGACCCTCAGTTCAGGTCTTCAGTTCTAAGTCACCCTTGTAAAAATATATAGGTACCTACTGTTTCCTTTTTGATGTTCAAAGGTGGATAGATTATCATATCGCTGGATATGTACATCATTTCGGTGGATAAACTTATCATATCGGTGTACAGAAAAAATAATTCAAAATGAATTTTCTCCTTAGTCTTAAAAGATACGTTGATGATATTAAATTTGGGAATATTTGATATCCTAAAGATTACATAAAACCTGAAAAATATACAAAAAAAATATATATGAAAAAGTTCACCGATATGATAAAAAAATGGCATTTGTTGAAATTCACCCCACTACAAAATTACGAAGTTTCCGAGTACGGGTGGTGGTGTATAAGTACTCGCGGCTTCTCGAAGGACCATTGGCGGGAGAGTAACTTATATGCCCTGAAGTATTGGACGACACACAGAATTGAGCAAAGGGAATATGAGGGTTAGTTATGAGTAGGAAAATAGAACTGACTTGGAAATCTTCTGGACGCAACACGTTCATGCAAAGACAGCCTTGAGAAGATGTCGCACGTGTTCGCCGATGTTCTTCACTTTCACTGTGGTGCACTTGCACTTGTTCTGTATATGTCACACTTGTGTCGGCCAAAACGAATTAGAGAGTTTTTAGAGTTTCTGATATAGTAGCGGATTATTTTATTTTCCTTTGTGGAACGGTGCGTGTGCGGTTGCGGTTATACGGGAAGTCGGGAACAGAGATCCAATTTGGCGAGAATTTCTCTCAAATCACAGCGAAAGCTCCTCTGATTCGGCGCGTGCGGTGAGCATCTTTCTCGTTCTGTTCTATGGGAATTGGGAGGGAAGGAAATATAACCAAAACTGTGGTCGGAAATGTTTATGAAAGTAACTATATTAAGTACTAAAGCTTGGGCGAGCAGTTGGCGATAAAGTTTTTATTGTGACAAGTAGAAAATATAGCTTTTCATCAACTATTACTACATTATGTTAATGGTTTAGTCAAAATTCTTAAAGAATAGGTCAGGGGTTTGGTTCTTACAAACCTATATTCATTCTGCTCGTCGCAGTCGTTGAGTGCGGACGTGTGTTCGATCTTACTAGTGCCTGATTGGTGGACAAGTTTAATTTCAATTCTCTGTCTTTCCTTAAGTGTTTATATGGACTGTTAACGCCTTTTAGGCGTGTCTAGAAAGAGACATAGTGAATATTGTTTGCCCGTCTTCAAATTTCGCTGGGCCGTTTTTGGTGATTGGCGGGATTCGAACTGCCGGGCGCGTGAGTTCGGTGCGGTGAAGTGTTGTACCTGTTGCCGCTGAGCCATACCAACATTGAACGCTTACTCATAATTAGCGACCACAGTATCGGCTACGACGCGCGTCGACGTCACAGTGCTACGCGCGCGGAGACGACCGTCATCGACTCTGCTACGTGCTACGGCTACGATCACAAATACGCCCCGCCCCATTGCGCACCAGTGCTACGAGACTAATATCTGCTACGAACTTTATCTATCCGTGCAACACCTACAAGTCCTTGTTTACACAACAAATAAAAATAGTAAATGGCGTTTGTGCGACGTACTCCGCCGAAAAATACGAGTAGTCCATCTCCTACGATGACGACGGATCAATCGCAGTCAGTCCCGAACATAACTCAAGCTGTAAATGACCCAGAATTCACCAACATAACCGCACGCCATAAGCGCCCGAGGCTAGACGTGAGCTCTGCGAGTGACCAGCTAGAAGAATTTAAGCTTGAGATCATGGAAATGCTGACGTCATGGAAGCGTGATCATGATAACGCTACAGCGAAAGTATTGGCAGAACAAGCAGCCCTCGTCACAAAACTGGTTTCTGATTTTACAGAATTGAAACTCCAGAATCTCCAAATTCAGAAAGCCAATGCGGAAATTGAGAAATCAGTCATCTCCATCGGTCAATTTTACGATGATATAAACGGGCAAATGAAAACACTGCAGAATGAGTGTAGAGAATGTAAAAAATACACAGAGTCCCTGGAAAAAACAATAAGAGACCTCCAATATAAGTCGCGATCTTCAACAGTCGAGGTTCGAAATATACCTGTACAGCCCAATGAGTCGACTATTGATCTCGAAAAACTTATGTCAAATATCGGAAACACCGTTGATCTCCCAATATCATCAACAAATATCCGAGACATATACCGTGCCCCAGGCAACTCGGCCAACAAAGCGATCATTGCGGAGTTTACCAGTGTTCAAGTCAAGTCAGAATTGATCACCCGTATACGAGGATTCAATAATAAACAGCCAGGTAAAGATAATAAACTGAATACACATCTAATAGGACTCCCTGGACAAAAACAACCTGTATATTTGGACGAACATCTGTGTCATTCTGCAAAGAAACCATTTTATCTGGCAAGACAATTCGCCAAGCAGCATGAGTATAAATTTTGTTGGTGTAATAATGGCAATATCTTCCTGCGCAAGCAACTAGGACATAAGCAAATTCTTATTACATCGGAATCTACCCTGCATGATCTCCAGAATAAGATATGACTACTGCTCGAGGTGGTAACACTGGTTTTCTCATGTTGTTTTGAACCAATATCTTGTAATACTCTTCTTTCCATTTTTATTTTTGTACTGACTGATATATCTTTCTATTTTGTACCACGTAGGAATTTTTCAAACACTATACACACAATACACACACAAACATATTATGTTCTACCCCCCCATACACACACACTTTTATACTATACCAACTCACAAACACCATCACACTTACACGCATCATCCCTTTTAACCATGTTATGGTAAAAGGCTCACCTATTCGTCGGGATACACATATCTTGCTTTTATCGTATTTCACCCTACTGGTTATTATTTATTCTACGAATGGCTAATCTAGTTGAAAATATTATCACTGACTTAGACAATATCGAAGTCGCGAAGGCGTATACATGACATGTATTCCGAATGAGTGCAAAAAATATCTAAATGGTTTAGGTGCTTCCACTACCATTCTCCATATCAATATACGTAGCATTAAAAGAAATTTTGAGGAACTGTTAACTTTACTGTCTCTAATTAAAGCTGATTGTGATGTCCTTATACTAACTGAATGCTGGCTGAGCAAAATAAGAGACTTGCCTGTGTTGGATGGCTACAACACTTACTAAACAAAACAAACAAAAAATCAGAATGACGGCGTAGTTATATATATTAAAAGCAAAATTCAATACACGATTAATGAACCAAGTTTCATAAATGCTAACTGTCTCACCTGCCAAATTAACAACGAACTAGCAATAGTTGCTGTCTATCGATCTCCCTCATACAAAACAAAATTGGAGTTTGAGCAGTTCCTACATAGTCTGGATGACGTGTTAGCCACCTTCGACAAAACCAAAAATATTTGTCTCATTGGTGACACCAATATAGACATCATGCCATCAAATATAACTGAACGTGCAGCCAACTATTTAACCCTCAATGCTACTCATGGCCTGCTACCTGCCCATTCTATTCCAACTAGAATATCCTGTATTGATCACGTTATCCTAAAAAGTAAAAAAACTACTACTGTACTTATCCTGGATTCTCACATTACCGACCACCTTCCGTTGCTTGTAAAAATTGATGACACAAACTCAATAAAGTCAACAATACCTGCATATAGAATTCCTAGGATAGACTACCCAAATATTATGTACACAGACGACCCCAACTTAGCCTCAACCGCACTAATAACCACAATTAAAGATATTCTTAATGTAAACACAAAAGTAATTCAAGTATCTAAAAAAAACAGAAACATGAAACCGTGGATTACCCCCGGTTTATTAAGATGTATTCGCCACCGCGACAGATTACATAATAAAGCACGAAAGTCACCTGATAATCCAATCCTACAACTCACATATAAACGGTATCGAAACCATTGTAACAACCTCCTTAGAAAACTTAAAACTTTACATGACAAATGCGAACTAGAAAAAGCAAAACATAATCGCAAACCACTCTGGAATAAAATAAAAGACATGACTAACACAAAAAAGAAATGTCCATCACCTACAGAACTGCTGAACACTAAACCTGATCCAAGATCCTGATGAAAGGCAGCAATTAATAGTGTGTGTAATTTCTTTGCCACGATTGGCGCTGACCTAGCCACAAAAATTCCTGCAACTTCACAGCTACCCGCTATACCAAACACCTCCGTAAATTAATTTGTATTTCTTGAGGTGACCGAACCTGAGGTGGAGTCCATCATCATGGGCCTGAGGCACGATAGTGCTACAGGTTGGGATGGAATACCGACTAACCTTCTCAAGATTTGTCGGAAAACTCTCGTGCCTCTAATAACCCACATTATTAACATCTCCATAGCAAAAGGAGTATTCCCACAACCATTCAAGAGGGCACTAGTCCACCCGATTCACAAGAGCGGGACCAGAGACTGTGTCAACAATTATAGACCGATTTCAGTACTCTCGGCTCTCTCCAAAGTAATGGAGAAGTTCATAAACAGTCGCCTTGTAAACTACCTGAACAAGTACAACATTGTAGCATCAAAACAATACGGGTTCAAAAAAGGAGTCTTCACCGAGGATGCAGTTATCGATCTAACCCAATTTGTAGCACAAAAACTAGATGAACACCAAAAATGCACTAGTATTTTCCTAGATTTGAGGAAGGCCTTTGACACAGTCTCTGTTCCCACCCTTCTCTACAAACTGGAGTGTATAGGTATTCGTGGTAAACCTCTCGACCTCTTCAGGGATTACCTACAAAACAGAAGGATGACAGTTAAAATCGACTCATGCCAAAGTGACGAAGAAACTGTGACATACGGCGTCCCGCAGGGCAGCGTGCTGGGACCAACACTTTTCCAAATCTACATAAATGACTTATGCACGCTGTCCCTGCATAAATCGCAGATCTTTACATACGCTGATGACACTGCGATTGTCGTTTATGGTGACACGTGGAGCGACGTCAAGTGTACTGCGGAACAGTCCTTGAGGACTGTTGGGGCCCGGCTACGACAAAACCTTCTCACACTCAACGTGGCTAAAACCAACTTCATTCCGTTTTTTATTCACTATAAGAACAAAGCACCTCCGGATTTTGAAATTACAGCACATACATGTCTCGATCACACCTACTGCACATGCGCAACGCTTACTCGCGTCAGCCAAACGAAGTACCTGGGTGTTGTGATTGATGACGGACTGAAATGGTACAACCAAATAGACAATATTACTTCAAAAGTCAGAAGACTTATTTATATTTTCAAATCCCTGAGACTCTGTGCAGACAAACATATTCTGAAAATGGTTTACCTAGTACTTTGTCAGTCCGTTATCACTTACTGCATCCCGGTCTGGGGAGGGGCTGCTAAAACCAAGTTTATCGAAGTGGAAAGGGCCCAGAGAGCTGTGCTCAAGGTTATGCTTGGTAAACCATACAGATTTCCGACTATAAAACTATATGCGGACTGTAAGCTACTTACGGTGAGACAGCTTTTTGTCCTCCGAGCCACACTTAGGAAGCATAAACTAATTCCCCCACCAGATAACACTAAGCGTAGAGCAAAAATGATATTCCCAACAATAAGCCACAAGACCGCATTCGCCAGGCGCCAGTTCTATGTTGTGAGCTCTTTCATTTACAGAAACATAGCTAAAACTACTCCATTAACTGCGCTAAGTCACCATGAAGTCAAGGTTAAAGTACAAAGTTGGCTTCAGGATCGGGACTATGTCCGGACAGAGGAACTACTTCACCTCTGGCAGTAGCCGTGCAATACTTCCTCTACCCATATTTCAGCAAAATACATAAATATACTAACACTACTACACATATATACGCAAATATATACAATGACAATCACACGCACACCTTTTCGCACACTTAACCCCCCAAATACACACGCTCACCCTAGCAACACACCTACACATACAATTACCTACACATGCACACTCATATACAACTCCGTTTAATAAATTCCTTCACCCCTAGTTTAATCTTTGTTAAAATAATTTTATTGTACTTTCTAATCTGTTTCGTTTTTGCCAAGATTTAGTTAACACACTTTTAAGTAAAAGGTTTTTGTATCATAGTGACAGCAGAACACTGACTCCTAAGTCACAGGATCTCCTAGTTTGGGAGTCAGGGTTACTCTATCTATCTCTTTAAGCAATGTTGAAGGTTTTTGTATAAATAAAGATTTTTATTATTATTTATTATTAATTAAAGCTATCAATTCGAAAGTAGACAAATAAACATGAAAATATACGCCGAGGTCCCTAGTTGGAAACTGAGAGGAATGAATTTAATTACATGCACTCTTATTCGTTTTTTTTTTTAAATAAAATTTTCGAATCAAATTGTAATTTTAGCGATACACCTTTTAAAGTGACTATGTTTTTACAGATATTTATTTTTGTTCTTGAAAAACCATATTTATATTATATACATACTACAAACTAGAACTATATATAATTACAAAAATAAAACTAAACGTAAGTACCTACATATATCCAACGACGTCAAGGCGTCAAAGTACTCCTCCGCATCGCTGTCATTCGGAAACGTGCCCAGAAGACTGGCAGCATTGCCACGTTGAATGGCAATGCTAATTCTTTGGCCAAAGAAAGAGCCAGCCCTCTGGTCACGCGAAGTGTCGACCAGTCGGTGGGAGATTTCCTTAAAAAGGAGACGCGCACTCGGACCCAATAACCCGAGCGTTTTTTTTTTTTTTCGTTTTTACCCATTCTGCTTAAAAAATAAAATTAAACGTCTGGATATCTTTTTTGCACGAAACTTCGGAACGGCCCTGTACTGTACACATTCTGCGTACCTCCCTCAGAGCATACAGGCGTGATGTTATGTTGTGTGATTGCGTAAACAATGCATATTTATGCGATAGTAGCAATCGCAGTTGATTTGCTGTCATTTTTTGAAGAGTTCCGTTGTCTTTATCCGAAACCATCAGATCTATATGAAATTTGAATGAGATCATTCCGGAATAGACCTCTTTCGAATAAAATAAAGAATTTTGCAGATCGGTTTATATATGACGGAGTTATGCCGAATTGATGACCTCCTCCTTTTGAGTTCGGCTAATAATCAGTTATTTCATAGAAAAAATCACAACACACTAAAATATTATCTGTACGCGATTTAAACCCGTTTAAATTACAAACCATCACACTGTGTTCTTCGGCTACCTTGAGTCGGGGTGTTGGAGTACTTGCGCAGCTCGTCACGCTCCCCCGGCCAGCTTATGGCGGCCGGAGATCGTTGCGGCGCGCTCCCGACCAAGGACTGAACTACGACCACAACTGAGATGTTATCCACAGAACCGACCGCCTCGACATCACGGCGCTGCATTGCCCAGACTGGGCACACTTTCATAGTGTGCTCCGCCGTGACGTCGGAGCAGTCACCACAATAGTGACAATGGGGCGTCGGTTCCCGAACTTTACGGCACAGGTGCTTTTCGAAGCACGCATGCCCGGATAACACATGTGTCAGCCGGAAAATGAGGACGCCATGCGGTCTCTTCAGCCATGTCTTCGCCGCGGGTCTTATCGCCGTAAAAGTGGTGTGCGCTGCGTTTCGTTGCAAGAGCCTCTCATTCTCCCACTAGGACCTGGTGGAGCACATCCCTGGACACCTCTAAATCATGGCAATTCATTTCCCTCATGGTGATACGTGGTGAGGTTTTAGACTACCCCTCCCCCCCCCTACCCAAAATTACATACCATACCCATAAATACTTTACAGAATTATAAGACTTGGTTACACAGCACAGACTCCTAGTTTTGGAAATAGTTACAGAAATAAAAGTTAATAAAACCACAGACCAACCTCCCCCTAAAATAAAAAGGTATGGTTAGAGAAGGATGAATGTGCGAAAGAATTTAAAGAACGAGTGGTGGATAAAATGGTAGAGATGGGGAATATGAACGAGAGACATGTAAATGAATGCTGGAGTGAGATGGCTGGTATTAAGAGTGTAGCAAAGCATGTCTTAGGAGAGACGAAAGGAAGGGGTACAAATATGGATACATGGTGGTGGTCGACAGATATTCAGAATGTGTTGAAAGAAAAAAAGAGGAAATTCAAGGAATGGCAGAGTATTCAAGTGGCTTTACGTTAGTTTGAAAGTTGAAAGGAAGAGTGAGTATGATGCTTTCAAGAAAAAAACCAAGATAGCTGTAGTCATAGCTAGAGCAAAGGCCCAAAACAAGCTTTATGACACTTTGAATAGTACACCAGGCCAAAAACAACTTTTCCGGCTTGCTAGAGCTAGAGAGAGAAAGGCGAGGCTTGTATGTCAGATTAATTGAGTAAAGATAAGGCTGGATTGGTTATTTCGGATGATGAGAAAATTAAGGGTAGGTGGACTACTTACGAACGTACTTTGAAAAACTGATGAATAAGGAGAGTGACTGAGACGGTGTGCTGGATAATTAGCCAGTGAATGAGGGGTTAGTGAGAAAGTTTAGTATGGATGAAGTGAGAAAAGCAGTAAATGGAATGGAGAATGGTAAAGCGTTAGGACCTGATGGTAAAGTAGAGTAGAGTGGGGACTCCATTGTCCGCATTTAGACTCTCATTCGGTCCGTTGTGCGTAGGTGTCCTGGCGAAGTTAGCCAGCATAGCTCTGCCCAGAAACACAGAAGTTTCCTGGGAGCTTCACAGGCTTCGCGGAGCGTCCTCGCATTCCAGGATTACGTGGGCGGCTGATTATTCGGCGTCAAAGCAGCCCTGCCCTGCAGAGTGGGTTGTCCGTGGCGCCTTTGTTAAAGAGATGTTTGTTTAGGGGGCAAAGGCCCGTTATTGTCCCTATTATTATTCTGAGGTTATTTCTACTTAGGTTGAGCAGTTGTTAGTCGCAGATGTAGACTTGGCATCGCCATTTTTGACTGCCTGCAGTCTGTAGACCGTGACCATTTGTTGTTATGAAGTTCAGTAGAACTCTGGCGAATCCATGTACGGAATTGTGAGAAAGGTAAGGGAAGAAGTGGGTACGGGCCTAGCACTGCCATCTCGGAACCTTTCTTAGCAAGTTTGTCTGCGGTGTCATTGCCTAGGGATCCACTGTGCCCCTTAATGTACTGGAGGGTGATTCTGTTAGGCGGCGATATACTCTCCAGGGCGAGGTGACATTCAAATATTAATTTACTGTTAGTTTGTTTGTTTTCTAGGGCTTTAAGCACAGCTAGGCTATCAGATACGAAAATCAGATTGCGTAGTTGCGAATGCCCAGACGCTTTACGGCTGTTGCAGCTTGTGTTAGGGCGACACACTCGCATTGGAATATCGAGCTGTGTTCGCCTAGTGGTAAGTGAAAGTTAATGTTGAGGTCTAGGGAGTGTACGCCAGCCTCTGAGCCGTTTTGAATTTTGGAGCCATCTGTGTAGATGCGTACTTCATTGGCTCCTGACTGATCCCTTAATTCCTCTGTTGTTTGTATGCTATAGCTTTTGTTGAACATAGGTTTATTAGGTGTCCTATCACACAGGGCAGCGATGAGTGGTTGATACTCAATCACCCGGTCCAGGATGTCTGCGTGGGGACTCGTGTGGTTCTGGCCTATATGCCTAAGTGCATAAGCCTGATAGCTGCTAGTGCTGCCTCCTGCTGTATGTACAATTCAAGGGGAGTTAATTGTAGGGCTATCTCCATTGTCGCAGTTGGGGTTGTCCTCATTCAGCCCGTGATAGCGGAACAGGCCAGCCCTTGGAACCGTCGAAGCCTAGAGACGGTGGTCGAGAATTCAGTTCTAGGACCTGATGGTATACCAGTTGAAGTTACTACTGGTGGATGGATGGACGTGGTTAGCTTTATTGTTCAATAAGTTGTTGCTAGAAGAAGCCATACTTGACGAATGGTGCAACAGTTTGCTGGTGCCCATCTTTAAAAACAAAGGTGATGAGCTGGAGTGCAATAACTATAAAGGAATATAATAATAGTTTGGAAGAAAGTTATTGAAAGATAACTGAGAGAAGAGAGCGAAATTTTCGCGTAACGCATTCACCAGCTTACTCCCCAAGTCAGGCGTGCCTAAAGAAATTGTACTTCAAAAAGTTTTTTGCTTTTAGTTTTTGCTATCTTAAATGCCGCATAACGTGGCATAACGCTCAAATAATATTCTTTATATTTTTATTACCTTTTTATATTTACCGTTTGACCTTCCGGCAACAATTCCGAGTGCACAACACCGCGACAGTCAAAGCAAACATTCAACATGACTTTTGATCGAGTTTGGCGTGGTTTTTTCGGTTTCGGTTAAGTTGGAAGGCGCCACTCCGAAGCTTGTTGACTAGTTTGCATGTCAAACTCGTAAACCCACGTCTTGTCACCAGTAACAACGCGTTTCATGAATGTTCGGTTGGATTTGACTCGTTCTAGCATGTCCTCAACGACTCTTATGCGATTGAGTTTTTGGAGAAATTTTCTTTTGGTAATGTCTTTTGGGACTAGCCGAGCGGCAACATGTTTCCCCAGTGATTATATAAAATGGTACGGATTGACTCGTGAGACACAGAAAGTTCGGCCGCTAACTCTCTCAAACTTGAATGAGGATTTTCACTCACTATTTCCTTCACTTTTGCGATGTTCACTTCAGTTGCAGACGTTCATGGCTTACCAGAGCGAGGCAAATCTTCTATCACATCTCGACCGCTTTTGAACGCTTTTTACCACTCATAAGCACGTGTTTTTGATAAAGACAATTCACCGTAAGCCTTCTGTAATATTTTCAGTGACTCCGAACACGAAATTCCATTGGCGATGCAATATTTAAGACAAACTTTTTGTTCGATTTTTTTTTCCATTCTGAATTAATTCGCAATACACACTCAATATGATATAACTAAAAACAGCACTGTATTTAATCTAAATAACAGATGTAACTCAAACTCCGCGCCAAAATGGAAAACAGTTGCGCCAATCTAACAATAGGTAACAAAAAAAAACTAAAAATTGAATTTGGAACCATAAACAAATGATACATTCCCGATACGGTGTCGACTGAATGTATAGGTGATTGCACATAGCTTTTTCAAACATTTTGGAAAAGGTTAGCAGTGCCATGGCTTTATAATTGCTTGTATGTGCTTGATTGTCACCTTGTTTATGCACTGGTTTTACTAAAGCTACTTTAAGTGCGTCTGGAACTTGGCCGTCTTGGAAGCTTTGATTGATCAAACACATCAGAGGAATGAAAAGTTCTATTGCGCATTGCTTTAATAATCTTGGTGGAATGTCATGAATACCGCACAGCTACAGCTCCTGAAGATGCCCGAGGATACGCGGCCTTCCCCAATCGATTTGTTATTCCGGATCCTAGATCCGGATAACCATTTATTTTCTTATTTTTTCAAAATCATGATGGGCAGTACTATTGACGAGAACAACACTTATAGTAACTTATGTTTGTTTGTAATGCAGAGATAGCCATGACTACCGTTACATTGTTCTTCTCACGGAAGCAGCGACACACATCGGGTGCAACGGAGTGGTATTTTTCACAAACGAAAACGAATATGATGAAAATCCCCACCCGGCAGGGCTATTAGTAAGTGACTTGATTAATTGTTATGTTTTACTGCACACACTAGTAAGTTGCTCGTTCATGCAGAGCGTTTACATAGCGCGGGCGCGGCATGACAGCAATGACAGTGGTGCTCTGAGAAGAGAGCTTGCAACGAACAACCAAAAAATTGGAATGTGTGTATATAATATATGTTATATGTGTTATTCCCTTTATTTAATAACTAGCGAACCCGCCCCAGCTTTGCACGAGTGCAATGTCGACACTAATGTCGGTAATTCCGTTGCGTACGTCTATGTAGTTTAAACGATCTAAGCGTACAGACAGCGAGAGCGACTTTGTTTTTTACTATGTAATATTTAGTATTGTCACGTCGGTGGTTTTACAATATTTGAGATTACGCTACGTTCGAGAACCGTGTACGGTGTCGGAAGCTGGACAGTTTACAACATTCTACAAGTTTGAACCCTTTTTCCGAACTGGTTCGAGAGTTTTCCTTAGAATTTTCCACTATAATCGGTCGGTATATAAATAGCCGTCGGGTTCAGGTAACCAGTCTGATCTGAACAGCGTCGCGGCGCTCCTACCGAACATAACGACAGCTGCACTAGCGAGCTGCGTCCGCGCTTGCCCCCGGCCTCGCCCATGCGGTGATGCGGCCCATCAGTGAAGTACACGGTCTCGGGTACCTCACATGACTCCGCGGGCCCGAGCACACTGTCCACCACCCGCCACCCGAGCCAGCCTATACGTACTTGAAAATAAAAACCAGTATGGTTGTGATGTAGAGTGTGCAATTGCGTAATAAGTGTTTTGTATAAACTTTACTTTATTAATTAAAGAAACATTTTAATAAAAATGTTTAGATGACCAAATATTTTTTGCCGTAGCTATTATAGCCTACTTCATGCATTTCAGTATTATTTTCGTATTATTACATTGTATCATTGTATGAAATGTAGGTATCGAAAGAGAAAAAACAGGATAGCAGCATAATTCGTTAAAAAACCAACACTCGACCTAATTTGGGTGCTTCTTTTTACAGTGGAGAATAATGCAATGCTACCTCTCACATGGACCCAAAAAAGGACGCCCTGTGTACAACACCGACAAACCCACAACTACTGAATCAACAACTACTCAACCAACCACTACTGAATCTAAAACTACTGAATCTACAACTACTGAATCCTCAACTACGGAATCAACCACTACTGAATCCACAACTACTGAATCAACCACTACTGAATCTACAACTACTGAATCCACAACTACTGAATCAACCACTACTGAATCCACAACTACTGAATCAACCACTACTGAATCTACAACTACTGAGTCAACCACTACTGAATCCACAACTACTGAATCAACCACTACTGAATCCACAACTACTGAATCTACAACTACTGAATCAACCACTACTGAATCCACAACTAATGAACCCACAACAACAGAATCCACAACTACTGAATCTACAACTACTGAATCAACCACTACTGAATCCACAACTAATGAACCCACAACTACTAAATCAACAAGAATGCTAAGTAGGTATCATGTTGTTGCAAGACGTTAGATAGAATAAGCAAAAATATGAATGTAAATCCAATGGGTACCTAGCTGTGCAAGAACCGGAAATGTATAACTCACTGTGAATGAGCATCGTGTAATTGTAATGTAAGGTAACCATGGTGATGCTACAACCATTTAGTACTTAGTTTGGCAAGACGATGTGCCTGATACATTTTGCAAGATCGACTATTGAACAGGTTTATTTATTTATCATGTATTTTGGCGCACACTTGGCGACTTTGGTGTTCTGACCTTACTTGTCTAAACAACGGTAGGTATTTTACTATAAAAACTGTCGAGCTCGAACATATCTTCTTCGTCTCGAATCGATGACTCGGACTCGTACTCGACACACGGAGCGACCTGGACAACTCTGTCGTTATCCTCATTCGTGTCCTGGAGGGTGCAATTAGATGTGCACAACGGGCAGGGGAGAAGGCATCTCCTGGGGTTTGGGGCTCCACACTCGAATGTGATGGGCCGGCTATTGGATCTGCAGCGGCCAACTTGAGCCCGCTAGCTGTTCAAAGATGTCTAAATCGGCCACAAAATCATTCGTCTCGCTGCATACTTGGTGGTATACTGCGATGGTTTGCTAATACAGACCGCCAAATAATTGTTGAGATCATTGTGTAGGTTTGATAATTTCTCCTCATCTCAAGTGACTTACAAAAGAATCCGGGAGGGGACGCCTTAGAGGACATACGATGACCTCATCGGTGAGGTCCTCCAGAGCGGTCAGGTGCGCGGTACTCGTAACGGGCGTGCGCACGTGTGACCAGTCGAGTGAATGTAGACGAGGCGCTAGGAGTATGTAGGGATCGTCCTGTAGTATCTGCCCCCCATGGGGAACAGGCGTGCGTTCATGTATGTGCTTCTATCATTAAATAAAAACAAGCTAGTTGATGTCCCGCTACATTGGCCGGTGTGTGTGTTCTCTCATAATGTGCCGCACCTATACTCAGCCATCAACTAGTGGCCCTGCATTTGTTGCTAAAAATTACGAATGCTTTCAACATTTAGGCATTTTTTTTGAAGGGAATGTAATGTACAATCAAAGAAAAGAAGTAAAAAGAAATCTATACTCAACATAATTATTGCTTATTTTATTTTCACAGCCTTTTCCACACAACCCTTATATTTTGATGGCCCAGTTTACGCGACTCAACGAATAAGAGGTATGAGAATCATCGTTTTGATTTCACTTTAATAATAATGCTTTCATTGTCCGTTTGTACTCGCAAACACAAACACCCAGGCCCGGAACAAATACCTGTAGCTCGCCACCAAACATCTGAATTGAACATTATCATTACTTGCAACTATTGAACATAATTTAGTTATAGTTTCCATAAAAGTACTGATTATACCAGCATTGTATGAAAAACCAGCCAAGTGCGAGTTGCAATCGCATGGGGTGGGTTCCGTACAATGCCAGTCTTATATTGAGTTTACCACTTTATTCTCAATTGATAGAATTCTTATAGGTTTTCCTGTAATCTACAAGCAATGAACACTATATTTTGTATTTTTATAAAATTTTAGGCCTAGAGTTTCCGAGATCAGGGGGGGGGGGTCAATTTTCGTCTTCTTTCTAATAGAAATTTTAATTTATTTTACAATAATAACAAAATAGTACATCACGATATTAGTGCGTTAAGATGGTTATAACATGCGAGGCGGAATTTCAGCCCGAGCCGAAGGCGTAATTGAGCCGAGCATGTTATAACCAATACGCACGTATATCGTACGACGTTTTTTAACATATTTGCGAGGAAACAGAAAAAAAAAACATTTTTCATACGTGGTTATGTATGGATGATGACCTTGGATATTGACGGCAGCAAGCTGTCGCATGCGGTTCGCGCTTCTGTTAGTATATCCGGTGGAGTTGAAATATATATATTGCTCATCTTCATTATTGAAAGTTGTCATTTTTAGATATTCACAATACAAGCACAAAGAAAAGAAAATTTGAGAAAAATGGCGCGAGGATTATTTTCTGCCGTGGCTGCGTGAAAGTGTTGGCAAAGACACTAGAGCATGCAGCCAAGTTTTTAAATTACCGAATAAACCGTTTTTTTATTTTTATTTTAAATAAACTCAATCTGTGAATGCACACTGTTGCTTTCCCGCCATTTTAACAGCACCTATTGACTGGTGCCGCACGGCGATTAGTTCGAAATTTGAATAGCAACAACGCGCTGCTCACTAGCTGGAGTCGTGCGGCGGCAATCAGTTCCATATTTGAAATGGCAAATAATACTGTTATGGAATTTGTATGGACTATAACTTAACTATTTGCTTTGGTAACACACGCGTTTTTTATGACCCGCTTTACATCTTTAAAACCGATGGAATTACATCAGCTTTACGAGCAAGGGTGTTAAAAATATATTTGAGATACTCTTATCAAGCCCTTTTATTTGATATAATAACACAGTAAGGTTAGCAAAACTTTTTCTTTCATTACCTAATTTGTCCCCCGAAAATGACCCTTGTTTATTTACTTTGCACATCTGTGTTTGGGTCATAGGATTACACCCTATTTTTGTTGATCTGAGATTACACCAACCTACCAAATTTAACCTGATTTGGTCCAGTAGATTCGGAGCTTATTGGCTGTTA
This sequence comes from Xestia rhomboidea, assembly GCA_963853795.1. Classification (NCBI taxonomy): domain Eukaryota; kingdom Metazoa; phylum Arthropoda; class Insecta; order Lepidoptera; family Noctuidae; genus Xestia; species Xestia rhomboidea. The sequence continues at coordinate 100,083 of OY970784.1, forward strand.
CAGACGGATGGACAGACAGACAGACGTATGTACATACGAGTGACCCTATAAGGGTTCCGTTTTTTTATTATTTGTACGGAACCCTAAAATAAGACTTTAAGTTTATATGTTAAAAAAATATTACGAAGTTTAAATGCTTACACTTTTTGTAATATTTTTTTCGATAATTCTTATTCCTATTAGACATGCGAAATGTAGCTCACTGAAAAGAAAAGAGAGATACAGCTCTTTTGATCAAAAGCGCTGTATCACTCTTTTAGCTCTTTAGCTTACCGAATAACTCTTTTAACTCTTGAGCTCAATTGATTTACTTGCGAGCTACAGATCAAATTGAGCCGCACTACTTTACGCAAGTCAAACGATACAACTAGCTCAGTGGCTCTATATAATCTTTGAAGTTCTTTAAGTAGTTCATTTAACTTAGTTGCGAGCTACCTATAGATAAAATTAGATTCATTGGATTGTTTTGTTCTTATTAAAAAAAAAATGAAAGCGAATGATTTTCCTTCATACTTGAACAGGCTTAGGACTGTCAATCTAGATGAATAATATTGAAAAGCTAATTAATTGACAGTATAATGTAATGAATGAAGTATTTCATATATGGAGTCAATGAGCCGTTGAGCTAAATGAACTAGTGAGCTATTCCGTGAACGACTGAGCGACTGCGAGCTAGATTGTAATTAAAGAGCTAGTTCAATTTTATCTCTCATTCACGAGCTACCCATGTCTAATTCCTATACAAATATTTGTTCCTAGCGGTAAACGAACCCGCAACACGCAGCGCAGCAGCCACTTAGCCACTGCGCCTACCGTGCCGTCAGTTACACTGAACCCTATAATGATGAGTTATAAGTAAAGGCTTACAGCCGTCTCACAGCCAGCCAGCAATATGAAGTAGCTTGCAACCCAGTTTGTTCCCCACCTTCCAGGTGATCGCATAACTTTACTTAATACACTTGATTCCCATTCAAGCGATCTTTGTTTAAAAGCGTTTTGGGAAGGACCGGCGGACTCTATGACATTTGGTGGCAGCAGTGAGAACACGGAAGTCCCCAGTATCTTTCGTCGTGATCTTTGCCATAGTCTTAAGCATTTTTGAACTTATAATTATTAACAAAAGTCTGCTGCGGTATCAGCTATGATAATAACTGAAAATTCAGTATAGTCGCGTCGTAAATCATTTTTAAATTGTCTTCAAATGATTTAATCTGGGATTTTTCATAAAAAAACTAAAATGTAACTAACTCAAAACTACTGAATTGCGTTAGAACGTTTGATAAGATAAGATAAGATCATATTTTATTTGCTAAACACAGGTACAGCATGTTTGCCACATGATGTGACGTGCAAAAGTACTGATAAATTAAAGGTAACAATACCAACAACGATGATAATGACTCTAATTGGATGGTCAATTGACTTTGGAAAGTCATTTATGTAAAGTGTAAAAAGTGGAGGTCCTAAAACACTTCCTTGCGGAACGCCGCCGTAGGTAACGGTTCGTTCCTCCGATACAATGTTTTCTTCATGTTTGGTTTTAGTGTTTAGTCTACTTATTTCGGTTATTTTCTGTCGTGCAAATATGATTGAATACGCTCAAGAACATTCCCTCTAACTCCGTAGGCATCAAGTTTTTTTTAACAAAATATCATGTTGGACATAATCAAATGCCTGCGTCATGTCGCAAAAAATAGCACAGACTGGAGTATTTTTATCCAAATTTGACGTAATCGAGTGCAAAAAGTCATAAACTGCCATATTTATTGTTTTCTTTTTTCTAAATCCTTTTTGTTCGTTACAGAGTATATTGTTCACTTCTAAATAAGAACTAAGTTGATTATAAATATAGTATTTGGGTGTCCGAGCTACACTTGACCCACTTGTGAGATTACCTCTTGGATTTTCACCTATGACAACACTGAAATGCCACCTTAATCACCCCCGCGCGCGTCGCACCCCGCCCCGCTGCGCGCGCCCCGCCGTCATGCCGCGCCGGGCGAACGGCTCGCTCCTCAGTACGTCTTGAATTTTCACCGTGAACGGATGCGTTCGTACGGGACAGGAAATAATTATTAGTTTCCTTGTTTTCATAAAGACAACACCCTTTCTACACTACGATACCGCTAAGGTAAGTACCAAAAAATATTATTTTCTACCAGGCATGGGTTAGCCCCCATGCAACGTTTTAACGAATTGAGTGATTGCCCGCTCTCAGGACGGCAAACTCACTCAGCAATAAATACATTATCGAGAAAGCCCTGGTTAAACGTTTATTGCAACTATTATACCTAATATACAAAGACTTTCAGTCTTTAGCAGACCGTCGGCTGCGCGAACAGACGACACGTCGTCTGCACAAACTAACGGTCAGCCGTCAGTCGGCTAAGCAGCCAACGGCTTTTCGGCTGCCACGCAGCCGACGGCTACATAACATAGCAATGCGGCTGCGTTCTTACACCAGCACGCGAACAACAAACCTACTCTGAGCCAATGTCGTTCTTTTCAGATGGCACAAACGACTATGGGCGCGCTGGCTGATTGGAGCCCCGCAGAAGAGGATAAAAACTTCTATGTCAATTTAGTCCGCATAATAGAGGACTTTTATCCAGACGACTGGAAGACCTGGGTTGTCAACAAAAACTTTTTGGCTGCAGAATCGTCCTTTAGAAAAACTTCCGACTCCCTGTTGCAATATGCCTGTGGTAAACGAGCAGAGGTAATCCAACAAAGAAGAGGCATCTATAAACCACCCAACAAAACTTTAAATGAGTTCCTGCATGCCATCCCGCCATCCGAAAATCACCTGTTTAAGGAACTCCAATTGTCAGAGCTGGTAAAGGAACAAGGCGGAGTATCAAAACTCTTTCCCGGGAAGTTTCGGAAAACAACGATCGCATCTTCTAACACCAGTCGAGCAGCAATGCCGATCAGACGGCCGGCAACAACCAATGCTACTGCAACTTTGGAAACTAGGGAAAGACCTCAGACTACCAACAACTACCGAAACTCATTCCGAAGACCAGACAAAACTAGATTTCAGGCTAAGCGTACACCCGCAAAGCAATATAAAAATAACAAAAAAAAATAATTTTCGTGCAGGACAGGTGAGCACAAAAATTCATATCTGGGAAACACTTGGGGCACCTGGGAATATCCTGTCAATGATATCAGGATATCGTATATCATTCATCGCCCGTCCACCGTCCTTCAGATTAGAAAGAAATAATTTATCGCGATATCAAATCACACCCTCTAAAGATATGTCCCAGGAAATCAAAAAATTAATAGACTCGGGTGCCGCTCAGATATGCAAAAGTGAGACAGGCTTCTTGTCTCCCATATTTTTGCGCCAGAAATCGGCTGGCTCTAACCGACCCATATTTGATCTAAGAAATTTAAACCGTTATCTACGGCCTCCTATATTTCGCTTACTTAATCATTTCAAAATTCCAACTTGCTTAAATTCTACAGACTTTATGACAAAAATCGATTTATCACAGGCATATTTTCATATACCTATTGCAGAGTCAGATCGTCGGTTTCTGGCATTTGCTTACAGAAATATCGCTTACGAGATGACCTGTCTTCCTTTTGGCTTAGCAACAGCTCCTAGTGCATTTGCCAACGTATCTAATTGGCTTGCGAATTATTTCAGGAAGTAAGGCATACGCATTGTAGTGTACCTAGACGACTTTTTAATTATGCACACAAACCTGCAAGTACTCGAACAACAAACTCAACAGGTGATGCAATGCCTCACAAATCTAGGATGGTGCGTGAACCTAGAGAAGTCAGTTCTCACACCGACAAAAAGCTTAGAATACCTCGGGATTGTGTGGAATACCGATCAAAACATCAAATGCCTCCCAGAGACCAAAAAATTCCAAAATGGTCAAACTAATCAATTTAACATTAAAGAAAAACTGGTGGACTTGGTACACAGCAAAAACGATTCTCGGTCACATCAACTTTGCAGCATTCATCGTCCCTCTCGGAAGACTTCATTTCAAGATAATACAAATAGAAGCAAATGCGGCTCCCCGAAACCAACAGAAACAAGAAGCTTCACTTGCCGGAGAGCACTGTGCGAGAACTATGTTGGTGGTTAAAACACATCGGTCAAACATCGCCCATCCATTACTGCGATCCGACGATATTTGTAACGACCGACGCCTCAGTTCGAGGATGGGGTGCCACAGTGAACGATACAAAGTTAAACGGTATTTGGGATACCGAACAGCTATCGTGGCACAGCAATCACAAAGAGTTATGGACACTGAAAGAAGTGCTTCAAAGACTGGCGCCGAACTTCAGTCATCAAACAATCCTTGCTCAAACGGACAACAAATCTGTAGCAGCGTACATAACCAAAGAAGGTGGCACAAGGTCACAAACCCTTTTGAAAATAACAACGGACATTTTCGAGATAGCTCATCGACACCGGATTCACCTCATTGCTCGTTATCTCCCAGGACGGTACAACTTAACGGCCGACAGCCTCTCGAGGTTTGGTCAAACACCGGAATGGACTTTATCTACACACGTGACACAGGTCATATTCAAAAAGTGGGGCACTCCATCGATAGATCTCTTTGCAAGCCACCGGTCAGCTGTAGTGGAGCTCTACGCGAGCGAAGATGTTCGAGACCAAGCGTGTGCCTTTGTGAATGCTTTCAGCAGAACTTGGCACTACAAGCTCGGATGGATATTTCCTCCGCCCTCGCTGATACCTCGTGTGTTACGGCACCTAGAAAAGAGCTCGGGAATCTACCTACTAGTTGTCCCAAAGTGGGACAAAATGTTCTGGAAGGCGGAACTGAAACAGAGAGCTCTGAGCCCCCCATTCAAAGTCTGGAACCTACGCAAGCACCTAATCAACCTTCAGACAGGAGAAGCTCCACCAGCAGTGGAAAAGCTGTATTTGCAGGTATGGAGGGTACGGGCTGGTTCCGTTTAATAGAAACATGGGATAGGAAAAATAGAGAACTGTTAGAGTCGTCTTGGCGTAAGTCTACTCTGAAAACTTACAAGTCAGCATGGGAGAGGTGGTGTTCGTGATCAGAAGGAAAATGCCCCACTGATAATCCTCAACCAAACGACGTAGCAGAATTCATCTGTCACTTACATAACAGTGTAAAATTAGCTCCTAGGACAATTGCAGTGCATAAATCTGTAGTCGTTACATTTGCAAACCCTTAAAAGTCAGATATACTTGCTAAGCATCCACTGGTTAAACAATTGTTAAAAGCTATAGATTTATCGAAACCACCTCCCAGAAATCCCTCTACGTGGGATGTTAATAACCTTATTGAATATCTGCCACATTACAGTATCGATGTTGACAGTTTATTTCAAATTTCGCGTCATGTTGCGATTTTATTACTGTTGTGTTCGGGTAGGAGAGTACACGATCTTACTCTCTTAGATGTGAGCTCGGAATTTTATGAACGTAAAGAGGATCACATCATATTATGGCCCAAATTTGGATCGAAAACCGACTCAGCAACTTACCGTCAAGCAGGCTGGCGACTATCAGATTGTGGTCCTGAAAAACTCAACCCCGCTCAATGGATCAAAAAGCTTATTACTTTGTCTCAAAGTCGAAGACAATCCAGACAGGACCTTCATAGTTTGTTCATTACCACCAGAGGTAGAGTCAACGCAGCATTTCGAACAGTCATAGCCGGCTGGATCAGAACTTTGTTTAAGGACGCCAAAATTAAAGCCTCTAAAACTGCCCGGGGGGCAGTTTTAGATCTGCCGTAAACTCAAACATATGGTTAACAATAACGTGAGCATAGATGAAGTACTGCAGAGAGGCAACTGGAAAAGTAAAGACACGTTCTTTAGACACTATTTTAAGGAAGTACCCAGCTATAGAGGTGCTACTAATTCAAGCAATTTAAGTAGCTTGTTTACACCAGTTTAATAATGTAAGATTTTGTGCCATCTTGGAAATCAATGATCTCTTTAAAGTTTACGATAATCTTAGAATTAGTTCAATTTTCTAGAAGAATTTAAATATAATGTAACGAGAATTTAATTTGTGTTTTACAAGTGGTTGATTATCATTATTTTGTTATTTTGCAATATACTACGTGGAATACTTCTCTATCCTTAAAGTTATTTTACTTACATTCCTTTACCTACTGGTTGTCTATTGCTTACCAGAATATCAATCACTAAATCACAGTACGTCATGAGACGCCGGCAGATAATAAATACCTCTCACAAGTGGGTCAAGTGTAGCTCGGACACCCAAATAACACCGTTTCCCCCCGAAGGGTAGAAAACGGATATTTGGGTTCCAGCGTAACTTGACCCACTAATATTCTAGTGCCTTGCCGGCTGTGAGAGAGTACTGAGGAGCGAGCCGTTCGCCCGGCGCGGAATTTTTGATATGTCATTCGGAAAACTTGGAGCGATAAACATAGAATTCTTTCTGTTCAAAATATGTTTTGTTACTTTATGCCCTGAATTTATCGAGGGTTGAATTTTGACAGTAAAATAATCATTAAATGAATTAGAAATATGGTTTGGGTCCGAGATAATTTCATTATTAATTCTAATTTTGGGGATACTATTCTTTGGTATATTTAATTTTGAATCGTTTATAATTTGCCAGGTTGTTTTGGATTTATTTATTGATGTCTTTCTTTTGTAATTATTTTGTGCTTTCTGTGTTAAAATTATTATTCTTTTAAATAGTTTTGAGTAATTGTTAAATCGCGTTTTATTCTGTTCAATAGGTTTTATTCGATACTGCCACAATAATTGATGTTTCTTCTCACTGCATTTTTAATACCGCGCGCTACCCATTTTTGTTTATTGTGAACATTAACTGAAAATATATGATTTACGGGGAAGCACTGATCATATAACAAAATGAAAATATCTTGAAGCGTTGGAGTTATTAGTTCAAAGAAAAAAAACTCACTAACACCTTCAGTAAGAAATTTATTACAGGGTCGTAGGTACAAAAGCCCGTCTTTAACTTTCCGTTTTATGGAGGTAGGCGCGACAAGTAGTATCCTGGCTAGCGCGGTGCTGTAGGGACGCTGGAGCCGAGGAGCAGACCCTTGGAGCTAGGTGCAGGACCCGCAGGGTAGGTGGTAGTGGTGTCGGATGCCAGATGCCTGAAGTAGTGGTGCCTGTCTGCGTCTGATGTCCACCAGATGACACGGCGACGGTTCCCACCGGGTAGGTAAGTGACCCGGATGAAAAAACCCGAACTTTGAACCCTGGAATTTATTTCCAGAAAATAAATCTCTGGGGTCTCTGCTTTTCCTCTCCTGACGGTGACCACAGCAGCGTAAGCGTGAGGATACGTACTATTGCGCTTAAGGACGCGTTTGCAAAATTGATAGGTACAGAATCGAACTACTACATTGACACTGGTCATACACACAAGTGTACGCACGACTAACTGCGAGAATAGTAGTCAAGTGAACTCATTTTGATGCTTTGAAAGATTCATTTTTTTACGTATTTCTTAGAAATAAAATTATGGTAGGTCCCTACAAAAAAAATATTTTTGCTGTTTATGTTTAACGAATTACCTCCGGACTTGATGGAGTGACCTGAAGGTATACTTCAGTGACTGCCACTGGAACTTCTCGACGTTTTGTACTAGGTGAGCTGAGTTTGGGCTCATTTTGTTAGTAATGATGAGACCTTACCTCCGGACCTGATGGGGTGACCTGAACGTGTACTTCGGTGACTGCTACTGGAACTCCTTGACGTGTTGTACTAGGTGAGCCGAGTTTGGGCTCGTTTTGTTAGTAATGATGAGACCTTACCTCTGGACCTGATGGAGTGACCTGAAGGTGTACTTTAGTGACTGCTACTGGAACTCCTCGATGTGTTGTACTAGGTGAGCCGAGTTTGGGCTCGTTTTGTTAGTTATGGTGAGACCTTACCTCCGGACCTTATGGAGTGACCTGAAGGTGTACTTTAGTGACTGCTACTGGAACTCCTCGATGTGTTGTACTAGGTGAGCCGAGTTTTGGCTCGTTTTGTTAGTTATGATGAGACCTTACCTCCGGACCTGATGGAGTGACCTGAAGGTGTACTTCGGTGACTGCTACTGGAACTCCTTTACGTGTTGTACTAGGTGAGCCAAGTTTGGGCTCGTTTTGTTAGTAATGATGAGACCTTACCTCCGGACCTGATGGAGTGACCTGAAGGTGTACTTTAGTGACTGCTACTGGAACTCCTCGTTGTGTTGTACTAGGTGAGCCGAGTTTGGGCTCGTTTTGTTAGTTATGGTGAGACCTTACCTTCGGACCTGATGGAGTGACGTGAAGGTGTACTTCGGTGACTGCTATTGGAACTCCTCGATGTGTTGTACTAGGAGAGCCGAGTTTTGGCTCGTTTTGTTAGTTATAATGAGACCTTACCTCCGGACTTGATGGAAAGTCTCACCTAGTACAACACGTCAAGGAGTTCCAGTAGTAGTCACCGAAGTACACCTTCAGGTCACTCCATCAGGTCCGGAGGTAAGGTCTCATCATTACTAACAAAACGAGCACAAACTCAGCTCACCTAGTACAACACATCGAGGAGTTCCAGTAGCAGTCACTAAAGTACACCTTCAGGTCTTTCCATCAGGTCCGGAGGTAAGGTCTCATCATTACTAACAAAACGAGCCCAAACTCGGCTCACCGAGTACAACACGTCAAGGAGTTCCAGCAGCAGTCACTAAAGTACACCTTCAGGTCACTCCATCAGGTCCGGAAGTAAGGTCTCATCATTACTTACAAAACGAGCCCAAACTCGGCTCACCTAGTACAACACGTCAAGGAGTTCCAGTAACAGTCACCGAAGTTCACCTTCAGGTCACTCCATCAGGTCCGGAGGTAAGGTCTCATCATTACTAACAAAACGAGCCCAAACTCGGCTCACCTAGTACAACACATCGAGGAGTTCCAGTAGCAGTCACTAAAGTACACCTTCAGGTCACTCCATCAGGTCCGGAGGTAAGGTCTCATTATAACTAACAAAACGAGCCCAAACTCGGCTCACCTAGTACAACACGTCAAGGAGTTCCAGTAGCAGTCACCGAAGTTCACCTTCAGGTCACTCCATCAGGTCCGGAGGTAAGGTCTCATCATTACTAACAAAACGAGCCCAAACTCGGCTCACCTAGTACAACACATCGAGGAGTTCCAATAGCAGTCACTAAAGTACACCTTCAGGTCACTCCATCAGGTCCGGAGGTAAGGTCTCACCATAACTAACAAAACGAGCCCAAACTCGGCTCACCTAGTACAACACGTCAAGGAGTTCCAGTAGCAGTCACCTAAGTACACCTTCAGGTCACTCCATCAGGTCCGGAGGTAAGGTCTCATCATTACTAACAAAACGAGCCCAAACTCGGCTCACCTAGTACAACACGTCAAGGAGTTCCAGTAGCAGTCACCTAAGTACACCTTCAGGTCACTCGATCAGGTCCGGAGGTAAGGTCTCATCATTACTAACAAAACGAGCCCAAACTCGTTTCACCTAGTACAACCCATCGAGGAGTTCCATTAGCAGTCACTGAAGTACACCTTCAGGTCACTCCATCAGGTCCGGAGGTAAAGTCTCATCATTAGACGACCCAAATGGCGCAGCGGTAGTGAGGCTGCCTTACGTTCTTAAGGTCCCGGGTTCGAATCCCGGTTGGAGCAAATGTTTGTGTGATGAGCATGGACATTTGTTTCCGAGTCATGGATGTTTATATGTATAATAAGTATGTATTTACAAACAAAAAGTATATATGTAGTATATCAACTATCTGGTGTCCACGACACAAGCCTCGTTGCTTAGTGTGGCACTAGATTGCGCTGTGTGTTAATGTCCAGCGATATTTATTTATTTATTTATTATTATTTATTACTAACAAAACGAGCCCAAACTCGGCTCACCTAGTACAACCCATCGAGGAGTTCCAGTAGGAGTCACTGAAGTACACCTTCAGGTCACTCCATCAGGTCCGGAGGTAAGGTCTCATCATTACTAACAAAACGAGCCCAAACTCGGCTCACCTAGTACAACCCATCGAGGAGTTCCAGTAGGAGTCACTGAAGTACACCTTCAGGTCACTCCATCAGGTCCGGAGGTAAGGTCTCATCATTACTAACAAAATGAGCTCAAACTCGGCTCACCTAGTACAACACATCGAGGAGTTCCAGTATCAATCACCGAAGTACACCTTCAGGTCACTCCATCAAGTCCGGAGGTAAGGTCTCATCATAACTAATAAATAATAAAAATCTTACATTGTCAAGTATCAAATTTGGTTTATCGAATATTTTTTGTTTGTACAGCGATCTTTTTCAACTCGAGCCGCTCCAAACAGGCGTTACGTGTCCACTCTCGACGGCGGCCGCCCGCGGACTAAAGTTTCATTCAAAATGCTTGTGCAATAAATCAAAAATAAAATAACCCCTAATGCAATCGATTAAGATTCATCCAGCATAGCAAAAAATGTGAAAAAATAAGTTTTGGTTTTTATTTTATCTGAGACTATATAAATCATTTAGATAAAAAAAAAATCCTTGCATTAAGAATTGATTATGTTTGCCAACATACAGTATTTTTAGAAATAGTAAAATATGTTAATAATAGCACAAAAAATGTACCTAAACTCAACCCTGTATCGTTAATTTTATGGAAAATGGCAACGACAGATCGATTTTACATTATAAAAAACTAAAATTTTCAATGATCAAGTACCTATTATTTGAAGATGAAGAACCAATCTCTACGAGGTAGTTATTAGTTATATTGGATTTTGTTTGGTTATGCCATAAAATTGTACCGAAAAACACCATAATTTTACCTGATATGCAAACGCGCCCTTAAGGCGAATGTGTGTAAAGGTCACCTTCAGAATCGGAGTTTCCAAAGAATGAAACACCAAGGGGGTGTGAAGCACTTTAGGTTAATGACCACCTACTATATACATAATATTGTAAGCAAAGTTTGATGGATTGAAGATCGATGGCTAAAAAAAATAGAAATGGTGTCAAGAAAAAAAGATGATGAAATACAATTTTGCAAGTCATTGACCACCATGACACATGATAAAAAGCACTGCGTGAATTTGTCAACACTTACCCAATATGGGGATAACACTGATATTAAAGTTTATGGAAGTCTTTAAATAAAATACTATAAAGGCGTATAATATTACTTATAGTTACTTTTTAAATAAAATCAGTTTAAGATGAGACTGCATGTGTAGCGTCACGCACAAGTAAAGCGTATGCGTGAATGCGTCTCGACTGGCCTCTGTTTTTTTTTTTTTTTCGAAATGGCATCTCGCAGTTCAACCAGAGAGGTTGTCGTCTGCTTAACCGGACTTTCCTGTGGGTGCCTTAAGTGTAAGGCCTCCAGCCAGGGCAAAAAATTTACAAACTAAGCGACTACACGTTAAGGGCACCCCCTGCGGGGTACGGGCCTCGGCTTAGGGCGTCGCTGGGAGAGGACAGCAAGGGGACAGGCTGGATCGGAGTGGTCGACTGGCCTCTGCTAGATCGTTCGTCTTTTATGGCCGCTCGGCGGGGACAGCTGGTGTGGGGAGGGAAGAGAGCGGGAGCGAGTGAGACAGAACACTGGTGTATCAGGTGACGCGGACGGTTGGAACCAAGTTACAATGGCTCGACGATTTCGTTCGTTTCTTATTTAACACAAATGAGTACTACAACGTTACAATCTACGAACTCCTTAAATGCTACATTTGGGTCCATGGCTGCATAGACATCTAAAAAAGTTAGGCTTTGCAGATAGCCTTTAGACTTATTGATGTTATCGTTATTGTAGCCACGACTTCTCTTAATCCACCGTTTAAAAGTACATACGTTACTAATTGGACATTTCAATAACTGCGCAGTATGGTCAGACAACGCTAACTCCAATACTGTGGCTTTACAGGACTTTTTAAAATGATGAGCAAAATTGTCTATGCATGTTTGGCTCATAAGGCGCGTCGGTTGATAAAGAGCTAGTTTTAGGTTAAAGCTTAATAACGTATTTTCAAATTCTATTGATTGCCTATTTCTCTTGAGAACATCTATATTAAAATCACCTACTAAGACAATATTTTTATAATTATTTTTCACTATAGTCTGTAATATTATTTCTAATTTATTCATACATTCGTTGAATTTTTTAGCATAAGGTACTATAAATACAAACACAAACAATCCTATGAGTAACAAGTTCAATGGCACAGCTGCACACAAAAATGTCATCAACGGGTATCTTTGAATGATACCCGTTGATGACATTTTTGCAATATTTGGCAACTCTCTCCATTGATGGCCTGATTTCACCAATATGCATGCACCACCTCTCTTGCTTTCTTTTCTACTGAAAGAAGCCGCCAAGCAGTAATTCTTTAAGTTAAGGTGTTTGTCAGAGCCTTCCATCATGGGATGCTCCGTAATGCATAGAACGTCCACGTTTATGTTTCTATCTGATTCTGTTTCGATATAATTCATTTAAGCAAACTGCACAAGGGTGTCACATTTAGCCAGCAAGCCTGCGATGTTTTGGTGCAGGATATGCGGATGTTTAGTCACGAAAAAAATTGTCATCCGTTGTAGTTCCTTTGTTTAAGTCGATACCATTTTGTTGTATGTCAGCGTAATTATGAGTAATTTCAGCAAATAATTCCCATAAATCGATAAATATTATACGTAGCCCAAGATTATTGATAGTCCCTGTGTATCTATTAAACATGCCGTCGTCATATTTCAGATTGAGGTTGCTGTCTAAAAGGTATGCATGTCCATGCGTCATAATGTCCAAGTATAAGAGATTTTTGAATGTCTCTACTCGACAGTTGAATAAAGTAGCGTCAAAGGGATACATATTTGTAGGCAAACCAATAATTATGTTAGTATTTCTTATATCTTGAATTTTACATCTCAAGTGGAATATAATATCATAATAGTCATTCGTTTTTTTGAAGTCTTCTTGCCCAAGGAGTATGATGCAGCAATCTTCCATAGTATAATCTTTTAATTTGGTACCCATTCCATCCAGAAGATGTTTTGTATTTCCATTTGATTTTAAATAATGCAATAGAATACAGTTATTCTGAAATGCATTATCAGCAGTTAACAATACATTGTGTTTATTATTACTACTTATTAGGCATATTTTCGCCCTGGTCTTCGCCGTGTGGCTGTTCGGTTTTGTTAAAGGTGTTTTAGTAGTTTTCAAGTTTGTGTTATTATTTGTAGCCTGTCTTCCAGAATCAGGCATAGACTTTCTTAGGGAACTTATATCATCAACAGCCCTTTGTTGAGTTAATGGTTTTAACGGAGTTGATAACTTTCTTGACTTTGCTGTTTTTTTCAAGAGCTCACATTTATCATTCCATACAAATGAAGGGTGCACGTAAAAACATGTCGACTTAAAACACGGTGAAGCGCAAGGCATTTAGACTAGTTTGACATCTCTAACTTAGTTCATAGCATAGACTAACAGCCTTATTCATAAAAAAACCTTAATTGAGGTTTGATCGGTCTGTTAGTTAGCAGACTCATTAAGCTTGTTTGACGGTTGTCAAGAAGTATGATTCATAAACGCTTGCTAGCAATCTGCTAGTTAATGAGCTGCTGATAGACGGATTAGACGCATTATGTTGGCCATCTTGACAAATAAAAAAAAAGCCTCATTGAGTATTTTTTTAAAAATTGACAGCAGTGACAGCAAATTCATCGATCATCAAGCGGACAGACGGACAGACGGACAGGCGGGCAGGCACGCAGGCAGGCGTCAGACGACAGACGACAGACGACAGACGACAGACGACAGACGACAGATGACAGACGACAGACGACACACGACAGACGACAGCTGACAGACGACAGACAGACAGGTAGGCAGGCAGGCAGGCGACAGACGACAGACAGACGGTATGGTCTTTTGCTCTTGTAAAAAATTTACAGCAGTGACAGCAAATTCATCGATCATCACGCGGACAGACGGACAGAGGGACAGACGGACAGGCGGGCAGGCAGGCAGGCAGGCACGCAGGCAGGCGACAGACGACAGACGACAGACGACAGACGACAGACGACACACGACAGACGACAGACAGACAGGTACGCAGGCAGGCAGGCGACAGACGACAGACAGGCGGTACGGTCTTTTGCTCTTGTCAAAGTCAGCTGTTCAAATTTGCGGCAGCCATTTTGTGACTTAGCAGGGAGATAAAGGAGGGTCAACAGTCCTATAACTTTAGCAGAACCTTGATGGACTGATTAGCGTTAACAGACGTTTATGAATCATGTTTTTTAGCATCGGGCCTTCAAGGAGCCTTCAAGGAGGCTCTAACTTTTTATGAATAAGGCTGTAAGTCTATGCTTGTAATGATAGGTATCAGCGCCCACCCTCGATATAACGATATTATAGCCAATGCTAATTGTGCCTAGTTTTTACAAATTAATAAACAAACAATGGAACAAAATAAAAAACGAACAATTAACACGACAGTCGGGTAGAAACAAATAAACGATAATTGTATGAGTGTGTGTGTACCGTTGATGTTTATGACTGGGCGCGTGCATGTGCCTGTGTGTGTGTATGTGTGCCATAGGAAAACTTAGGATAAAAATTTTATATGAGTACAAAAACCATACCATGTTACAAGAAGAAATACTTTACATTTATTTAAAATAATAATAAAATATACGTTCTTAACACCCTAAATAATAATTAACACTACAACCAACTTTACAATAATTGTGTTGGTGATTTGAATTATTATTTTAATATTCTGTAAATAAATGCATTTGTTTTACGGCCACACATTACTCACATAATATCGATGTAGATAAAAGAGTTACTTACCATGACATGAATAACCAAAAACTACAGCAGTATTCTACTTCTGTGGCAGAAAAAGAAGGAGCTAGACGTATCGATAGCTCCGTCTCTCTCTCACACCGGAGAGACATTACAGTAGAAGTGATGGTGCGGGCCCTGAAGTGCAAAAAAAGAGATAATAAGTTGATTTTCGCGGGCTACCCAGGCGCTTCCGCCCTAAGCATATATTTTACGGAAAACAATGCTTAGTTCATTTAATTAACAATATTCATCCTCAGGCCCTACGGAACCCACGGAGTCCACGGCGCTTATGTGGCGCACGAGGCGCACGGTACGCATATCGCCCACGGAGCTTGTGTGGCGCACGAGGCGCACGGTACGCATAGCGCCCACGGAGCTCACGGCGCTTATGTGGCGCACGAGGCGCACGGTACGCATAGCGCGCACGGGGCGCACGCCGAGCACGGGGCGCACGGTAAGCACGGGGCGCATGCCGCGCACGGGGCGCACGGTACGCACTGGGAGCACGGTGCGCATGAAACAACTTTAGAAAGATAAAATGAAATAAAATTTCATTTCATTTCATTTAAAAAAAAAAGAACAAAATATTGTTCTTTTTCAAGCTGTTGTCAGGGTTGTCACAAAACAAAATAAAAGTGACCCTTGTACACCTGCATGCGACAGTAAGTACACACATATATTTAGGTTTGCTGTTAGAAAACCCACATTTCGATTGCGAAATTTTAGTATGTACCTGTGTACAGTACGGAATTTGTATTGTATAATTATATTTTGTTTGTTTTGTTTGCAATGAAGAATAAGAATACTCTAGAAGAAAAATAAAACAATATGGTTACAATTAGTTTTGCTATACCTACCTATTTATACAATTAATGAAGTTGCGCGTTGTGGGCCTAAAGTGCGCGCAGCGCGATGTAATGAAAACATGTATGGCGATGAGCACACCGGGACTACAGCTTAGTACCTACGTCCGTTATTCCAAGTGCGTTTTTACATAAGTGAGAACTCCTTCAATCTATCCCATATTTCTCTGTATTGGATAAACCTATCAACATTATTTAATTACACATAAGTTACAATAGGAACTTAGTTTTAAGATAATAAGAATTTTTTTATTTACGTGAAAGGGTAATAGTTGTAATAAATTACTTAATTTGGTTCACCGTCGGAAAATGTTTTGTGCTAGTTATAAGCCTGTAAATAAATATTTTTGTACTTTGAAGTATGATTTGTATTATTTTATCGTATGTAGATAACCCTTCCACCTTTTAAAAGTCATAAAATACATTATGTTACAGATTTACTTTTACAGAATCCTTTTTACCCGACTGCGCCAGAAGGAGGGTTATGTTTTTCGAGAGTATGTATGTATGTATGTCTCTAAGTATGTATGTATGACTGTATGTATGTATGTATAATTGTTTGGCACGCTCTGTGGCCTGAACGGCTCGATGGATTTTAGCTTGAGAGGTGTCGTTAGATTCGTATTTATTGTGAGACTGACACTGGGTATATCAAAATAAAAAAAAAAAACAAAATTGCGGGTTTTTGGGCGCCAAATTTAAATGTTTCGCACGCTCTGTAGCTTGAACGGCTCGATAAATCATGAGGATTATAAAATGGTATTTCTAAGTAACTAAAAACTGTAAAATAAAAAAAAATAAAAAGAAAACCCGACTGTTGCAGTCAATATGTCCTGTTTCTTGAACTGGTTTTTTTTCTTTTCAGTTTTTAGTTACTTTAAGTTATTAGTTATTTTTTATGCAGTCAGGTTTTTTAATTTTTTAAATTAATTTTTTTCAATACACTTTTGAAGAAATGAATTTTATGAGCGAAAATATTTTTGTCATGAATTATTAGGAAACTATGATTTTTTTTTTTTTTCAATACACTTCCTCGAAAACTGGTTCATAACGCACTATGATTAGGTTCAACATGCAATGTATTTCACACACGTGCGATTTTTTTCATTTTCCAACACGTGTGCGGGAATGAAAAATGCCACAGATAACTATACCTACACTTAGTCCAAATTGGTTCATTGCCTATTGTCGGAGGTGAATGTTTTTTTTATTTCGGCAAAGTAATAATGTGTCTTTACGGCGTAAATATTTTTTGAATATTCAAATTGTGTTTATAAATGGAATATCATAGAAAAACATGATTATTTAAAACTAATATTTACTTTTATAAACAAATTAACATTTATTTGTGTTCTAAATTCAAAAATACAAAAAAAAACTATTTTTTATATTAGGCTGTATAACGGCTTCATACCTTTGCTTCTCCTTCAACCTAGCGAAAGCAAAGCGCGGAAAAAAGAAAAGAAAATCATAGTTTCCTAATAATTCATGACAAAAATATTTCTCTTTCTTTTACTTAATTTCTTCAAAAGTGTATTGAAAAACGTCGTTTGAAACACGTGGACATTTGTTATTGCAGTTCTCGGCTCAAAAACACCCTCGCCTACGGCTCGGGAGTTAATTCCGCCTCGGATGCAATAACAAACTTTCTCCACTTGTATCAAAATGTACTATTTTCAGCGCCATGCTTTCGCCAGTTTGAAGAAGCTAAGGTATGAAGCCGCTAAACCGCCTAATACTTATAAATTTATATATATTTTTTAATATACATATTTTTGAATTGAGAACAAAAACAAATGTTAATGTGTTTATAAAAGTAAATATTAGTTTTAAGTAAACATGTTTATCTATGATATTCTATTTAGAAACACAATTTGAGTATTCAAAAAATATTTACGCCGTCAAGACTCATATTGCTTTGCCGATAGGTGTTAGAGTTAAAACCCGTTTTTAGTTAAAACGCGTTTTCCCTAGCTAAATCTAGTTTTTACTAACTGCCTTAGTTAGAACTAGTATTACCACAGAACATAAAAATAGTAGAAGTCGCATGTGGGCGGGGCGCGCGTACCCCGTGCATTGCGCTGTTTCGCAAAGTGTTTCCCCCACGTATACGCCACGTACATCAGTCTAGATAGAAGCGTCACAGTGACAGTAACTTAAAAAAAAATACTAAAATGCCTTATTGTGCTGTTCTAAAGTGTAAACACGATAGCAGAACCAAAATCGTATCAAATAGTGGTATATCATACCATTGGTAAGTCTTAATTCACTCTAATTCGATTAAAATTTGTAAAAACATTATTTTATTAGACAAGACAAGTACAAATAGACTTTATAGTTTACACTATAAGGTCTACTTTCTTTTAACTCAAACATATTATTCTAGAAGATTCCAACTACGCACATGTCACAGTCCTCTACTCAATTAGAGATTGACGTTATCGATAATGAGTTATCGATATTTTAAACTTCAATAATGTATCGGCGAAAATTAACCCTTTTTTTTTTTCGGATGGGAATTCATCAAATGACTCCTCCCGCTCTGGGCGGAGCAGGAGGGAGTGTCAGACTTTTACTGACTAAAACCCATCCATGTTCCTTCATCGCCCTTTATTTTCCGGGGCCATGGTATCGCTTTCGAATAGTCCCGCAGCCCCGGCAGGCTTCGGCCCTTGCAGACCCCTTCCCTATACTTGACACTCTTTGAGGCGCGCGTGGAACACGAACGCGCCGTCGACACGGCCTGTCGTCATGAGACGGTCGGACGGCGAGCTAGCCCATAGCTCCTTGTCCACAGGCCGCTGCGAAAATTAACCCTGTGTGCGTTTTTTTTATGATTATGTATTAGTAACAAGTAGTACATATTTCGATGAATTGTACCAACCTTTTTTTTTTTGAGAAAAAAAATTCTCGACCTTGGGCCATTCACAAAGTCTCGAACCTATAAAAAAAAAAGTGGTTTTCCTATTATTTTATAGATTCAGATTTTCTAACGATCTAGACAGAAAAGAAAAATGGATTGAAGCGACTGGAAGGCAAAATAGTAGTATAACAAGACAATATTAACATAACAATAAATTCTTAATTATTCTTTCTATAAATCATGAGCATTATTATAAATTTATAACACTTGATTTCAAACATAAGTAAGTACTTAATTCATTTTGAAATTTAAAATATTTATCGACTCTTGTATTTTATTTGGAAATAAAACGGAATGTCGATAAAAAGGCAACGGCAGTGGTACAACCCTAGAAAATAACGAATAGCACACAAATAGTAATGAGCTCGTTACGGAAATATCAATCTTATTACAAAACAATTAAAGGTTTATTAAATGCATTTAGTGTAGTGACATCTAGCGGCGAGTAGCAGAACTTGCTCGTGAAACTATTCCGTATGAGCTAATACGTTAACAGTAGGCTTAGCCAAGTTGACAATCTACAATCGTTAACGCTAATAGAAAACGAACCAAATGTATGGGAATGACATCTATCAACGATAAGTCACGTGGTCAAAACAAACGAATGGAAACTTTAAACTTTAGTCAAAACTGTAAGTTGGCCACGATTTATATGGGATGTAGGGATCACGATTGTAGAAACGAATACATTTCATTCTATCATCTTGATCGATGTAAACTTGTCTACGAAAGTTTATATTCGCTTGTTTTGACCACGTGACTTAACGTTTACGATTGTAGAAAGAGAATCGATACGAATCGTTTGTAACTTGGCTAGGCCTGCTGAATAGATAATAAACGACTCTATCGCTATATGATTATGGTTTATTTTCAAATAAACGAAGACTAATATATTACTTACTTTCATTCAATTTTAAATTACCAATCACACCACGCTTTTAATAGTATTACGAAATACCATTAACCTGTTAATGTGTTAGTTTGCGGTACGCTGGTTCCGATACTTATAAAGCGCTATGCGATTTCTACTGTTTTTTATGTTCTGTGAGTATTACCTAACTGCTGTTCAAAAATGAATATCAGTGAGAACACTGTTTTAAGCTTACACGGTTTAAAACTAAACTTATATTTTCACTTACGGGATATCTTACGTGATTATTATTTGTTTTGTTTTGTCAACCCGCGATCATGGCGATTGCAACAGGGTCGAAATATCGGCAGCTCAAAACAAATAATAATCACGGAAGATATCCCGTAAGTGACAATATAAGTTTAATATCAGTGAAAACTAATTTTAACTAAGGAAAACGCGTTTTGTCAAAATGATTCAGTTTCAGGCCTCCCTTTATATAATTATAACAGCCGCTCGGGTCGATCTTTAGGTTAAGCCGTGCTTGCCTAGGTTGGTCTGTAGATTGGGGTCCACCCTTACATACCGAGTGTCCTCCGTGCCTCAGAGAGTACGTTAAGCAGTTGGTCCCGGCTGTCATGTCATTTGTAGATCTTTGACAGTCGTTACAGGTAGTCAGTGGCCCAAAAAAACTGACAACCAGTCTTACCAAGTGGTAGTTCCAGTTCTAACTGGATTGGTGAGGTCAGATAGGCAGTCGCTCCATGTAACATACTGGTATTCAGCTGCATCCGGTTAGACTGGAAGCCGACCCCAACATAGTTGGGAATGAAGTAAAATGATTCTTCGTCAGCAGCTGAGCTAGGCCTAATACTGATCAACTAGGCCGCGCCAGTCTCCAAGTCGCCCTTTCAATGAATAGGACCAACAGAAAACTGATGACGAACTGCACAGAGCGTAACATAGAAATTGGGGGTGTGGTGATTGAATATTATGTCTATGAATATATCTCGGCCAGATAGTCTCTTTCCAGGCAAGACGAGAAAAAGAAGTAGCTCGGCTCACCGAGAATGCCTGGAAGAGCTACTGGTCGATGAAACATGTAATGAAAAAATTACCACTCAGTGGATACCAAATATCAGGAAACGACAACGCGGCAAGCCCAGAAGGAGATGGTGGCATGAGCTGGACTCTTTCTCAAAGGATTGGCCTATAATTGCACTAGATCGCGAAATGTGGAAGGAGGGAAGGGAGGCCTTTACCCTGGAGTGGTTTATTTAGCCCTTTCGAGTGCCCCACTGCTGGGCGAACGCTTCCCCTTGCCCCTTCCAAACCTCTCACCGGGCGCAGTCGTGCTACGTAGCCAGCCCACTCCCACCTCACTGGGACAATATAAGCTTATAATATTATGATTATAAAAGTAAGATGATTATTTTTGTTTAACATTTACTTAAAAATAAATCTTTTTTCACTTCTCATGCTCTAAAAGTACGCCAATATAGCCCTACGAAGCGGGACTAAAGTGACCACTTTAGTCCCTAGGGAGTAAAAAGTAATTAGTTTTTTAATTTCCTTTATGTGACATAGACAAACTCAAACAGCCAGTAAATATACTAGTATTATCTGTGGAGTGTGGACCATCTTCATTGCGAAAATGTTGAGAGTTTTAGTTCCATGGTTTTTCCGCAATGAAGGTGGCGCCATGCGTTTTAAATTGTTAATCTGTGACTGGTTTAGAAGAAAAAAAAAAACGCGGAAGATTTACCTAAAAACTTACGAAAGTTCTATGGACTGGAGAAATAATGAATGTTTTTGTACTAAATTAGCTATTTTTCTCGCACTCAAAGTGAAAAGTACAGTTTGCACCTCGAGACTAAACACCAACTTAATATACCCTAGGTTTCATTGACTCCCTCGCAAGCTCGGGAGTCAAACCACCTCTGGTATATTATGGCTTCGTTTAGTCCCTCGTTTTAAAATATACTATATACTAGGGATCCCTTCTTTTTGCATAATATTTTTTTTTCCTAATATACTTTGGCATAACTGTTTTGGCATAATTTGTTTTGCCATAATAATACTTTGCCATATTTTTCTTTGACATACAGTTTATATTGGCATAATCATCTTGAAGGCTAATTTATTTAGCAATAAATTGAATTCGCATAATGTTACTAGGCATAATGACTATTAGCATAATAGTATTTACGCATACAATTAATAGAAATTACGGAATCAAAATTGAGTTATTTTAACGTATTTATTTTGAATTGCCGAAGCCGTGGTGGTGAGCGTGAACCACATCTGCGACGATAAGCTCGCGTGGGGCCGCCGGAGCCCGCAGCGCCGGAGCCGTGACAGAAACCATGCCTGCTGCATGTTGCATACTGCATGCTTGCTTGCATGCTGCATGCATGCTGCATGCTTGCTGCATGCATGGTGTATGCTTGTTTGCATGCTTCTTACAGGGAAAAAAACTGACATATGTTCACAATCAACTATGTTCAAAACAAATATGTTAAGTATTACCTGCTCCAGGAGATATGGTTTTTTTTCCAATCGTCAAAATAAATTGGTATATCCAATCAGGGTATGTCTAACATTTTAGGAGTTCATTATTATGCTTCTTTGTTATGCCTATTAAAAATATGCTTTAATATCATTATGCGTAAATAAATTTATGCCTAAGAATGTTATGCTTAATCATTATTATGATTTTGATTTTGTTACTCCTAATTATATATTCGCATAACATTATTTACGCATAACAGCTTACGCATATTTTTTTTAAGCATAATTTCTCTAATCATAATAATGATTAAGCATTACATTCTTAGGCATAAATTTATTTACGCATAATGATATTAAAGCATATTTTATAAAGGTATAACAACGAAGCATAATAATTAACTCCTAAAATGTTAGACATACCCTGATTGATAAACCAATTTATTTTGACGATTGGAAAAAAACTATATCTCCTGAAGCAAGTAATACATAACATATTTGTTTTGAACACAGTTGATTGTGAACATATGTGAGTTTTTTTCCCTGTTAGAAGCATGCAAACAAGCATACACCAAGCACGAGGCAAGCATGCATGCAGCAAGCAAGCATGCAGTATAAGCGAGCGTTAAAACCACCTGCTCCTCAGCTTGCGGGCCGCCTCGCCCCTCCGCGCCTACGCGGGCTTAGATTACACTCTAGGGGTAGGGCAGACAAGACTACGTGGAGTCGCTTTTGCAGCGATTCGTTTCTGTCACTAACTTTTGTAGCACAACTTAACGAATTTTTAATTCAAAATAAATACGTAATTTCTATTTCGTTATTTCTATTAATTGTATGCCTAAATACTATTATGCTAATAGTCATTATGCATAGTACATAGTACATTATGCGAATTCAATTTATGCCAAAATAAATTAGCCTTCAAGATGATTATGCCAACATAAACTGTATGCCAAAAAAAAATATGGCAAAGTATTATTATGGCAAAACAAATTATGCCAAAACAGTTATGCCAAAGTATATTAGGAAAAAGAATATTATGCAAAAAGAAGGAATCCCGGTATTTACTACGAACTATTTATTTTTAGTTACCTATAGAAATAAAACACGAACATAATAAAATATTTTATTTTAATTATTAGGAAAAACAAACAATTAAACACTAATAATGGTTAACAAAGAATTGTACGAGACTACAGCGGTGTGCAACTAACAATGTTAACCACATCTTATGATTAAAATTAAAAGATACAAGCACGAGTACAATGAGCCTTAGCTTTATTAAATTTATACTAATACAGGGTGATACGATAAACGGGGCAGTAAGGGGAACTATGTACCTTAACCGTTGCAGCTACACGAAAATGGTCTTAGGAGAACATCGATAATTTTTCGTGAAATTTTGATCCCCATTCACCGATTTACGAAAAAAAAAACAATTAAGTATCAAGAAAATGCCCATTTTACACAAATCATTTTTTTATTGCTAACCGATCCTGTTTCTAATACTGATCAAAACGTTCAAGATCAACCCAGGTTGAAGTAGGTACTGAATAAGTCAAAAATTGCAAATTGTAGAGTGCGATGGGTCAGTTGCAGCTCAGACCGATTACATCAGACGTTTCGAATTCCCCTTTGTACCCGACTGCAGCGTAGTCCAGAAAGATGGTCATGTGTTTGAAATGTCTAGATGTCCGTTTCTTTGTTGCATCGTAACTTCTAAACGGATCTGGATAAATCGTATGTCTTTAGATTCGTGTTGTTGGCGCGAGTGGCACTGGCTACGTTAAAAGTAAAAAAAAAAAATAAAGAAGAATGGCGGATTTGGGGTGCCATATATTGTGGAGTTCGAATTTTTTTTCTTATTATAGAATAGAATAGAATGTCTCTTTATTCGAGTATCCATGACTCAAAAGCTGTTAGTAGAACTTACGACTATGTTAGTAAGCACTGATAAAACAAACAACACAACAAATAATGGTGGATCACTGCTGCGACAAGCCATGAGGATGGAGGAGGGATTATATACGTAGGTACCAGCAAGTGGGCTATCAAATTGAAGGTTACAAAAATATATAAAACTTATATGTTTTAAAGTAATTCGAAGTGCCAAATCGTTTAAAGAAGGTAAAAATCCCATACAATAAAAATCACCTAAATCGTCTGCAAAATCTTTCACGTAGAAAAGTTTTACAAAAGTTGGAAGCAGGCAGGGCCCATTCCGTTTTAATAATTTTATAGTGGGCCCCGCCTGCTTCCAACTTTTGTTTAATTTAAAATGTGCTTGTTTTTTGCTTTTCAGTTTTTTCAGTCGGGTTTTTTTCTCCACGAAAAGCGACCCTATTCAATTATTTTTACATTAAAATTTTAAGAAAGAGTATGTATAGGTTCCTGTCAATTTCTTTTACTTTAAAAACTTTTCGAATTTGTTTGATAAACCTCTATTTAATTCACGGCCGTAAAAATGGGGCATCTTTTGTATTTTTTGGAGGTTCGTAATTTTCTGTACCTAAAGGCGCTGAAAACAAGAAAACGACAGGGACGTGTCTACAATTGACCTTGATTTTATGAAAAAATAAAAATGATTGCTCTAGAAGCATACATTTATACATTTGTGTGGAGAATCGCAGCCCCGTCCCCTCTCAACGCAGCAGCGTTGTGCGCACACTCGCTGACAGTCTCCTATGCGTCCTTCTTGAGCTCACTCTTCGCTTCCACCTTCGCATCTCCGTCACTCTTGGCCTCGGCGTTGGCTTCACTCTTGTCTTTGCTGTCAACCTTGTCGACGTCAATGGAACTCCGCGACAGTTGTCGCAGAATGTTCTCGAATATCCTGGGCGCGCTCTTCGTGTTCGGCAGTGAGATGTCTGTCTGCGTGGTGGCGGTCTCGCACCTCGCCGTCTGCTTCACGTCGAGCGGGATGCTGGTCTCCTTCAGGTCGAGCGTCATGGTCCTCTTCTTGTCGTTGAGCTGGGGCTCGGGACTGGCGTGCGCGCGCCGGTCCATGGCGCGCGCCAGCACGCTGCCCAGGAGGTGCGCGCACTTGATGATGTTCTGCGTCTCGCGGGGCGACAGGTGCAGCCCCTGCGTCCGGATGATGTTGTTGATCACCTCCACGTTGTCCGGGGAACGCTTCCTGGAGCCGTCGGAGAATTCTGAAATAAAAATAATTATAGGGAACATTCAACCTGTTAATGGTGGTGATGGTTAATGGCATGGTTAATGTTTTGTATGTATTTGTGAGCCGATTGCAAATTAGATTAGTTACAGTTTAAGAAATGAATTCATATTTAAGATTTTTTAATGTACTGTTTATTCACTTAAATCTTCTTTTGCAAATATCGCTATCGAAATAAGGTTTGCTGTATGCTGTTTGATGTATGTATAAACCCAATACTGGGTTACGCTCGGCTTTGTACATCATTTCTAACTAATATTATAAATGCGAAAGTAAGTTTGTTTGTTTGTTACTTTTTCACGCCTAAACCACTGAACCGATCATCTTAAAATTTTCAGGTGTTCAGAAACGGACATAGGGTGGGTACCTTTCACACAACAATAACATTCTTATCATAATAGATAGCGCCACGTGTTTCTGTATAAAAGTATTTTTGTTATGGATTTTGTGATTTAATTTGTTTTTTTTTCCCGCGCTTTGCTTTCGCCAGGTTGAAGGAGAAGCAAAGGGATGGAGCCGCTAAACAGCCTAATATTTTTAATGAAAAATATGAAATTCATATTTTTGCATGTTAATCCTAATCGTAGTGCGATAGTTGTTAAGTATTCATTTTTTTTAGACATTAGCAACAAGATCAAAACAGCAGAAAATGAAATAAAGACAGTTTGGAAAGTCACAAAAAACGAGACTAACAGGAAGATAATACGTAACACTAGCTACACATTAGATACAGCAAGTGGTCCTAAAAGCTCCTAATCGGGAAGTAGCTCAAGAATTTGGAAATTTCTTTACCGATATACCATTAAAAACTACGGAGGCTCTTATTTCCTCACCTGAACTCTCAATTGGTTTATTAAAGGCAACATTCGCCTTTAATAAACCAATTGGCTGCCTGGCTGAATTAAATAAACCCTATGATAGTTATTAAAGCTTTTCAGCAAATAAAAATCAAACTAACCGGAGATCTATGGGGAATGTCTATCAAAGTTTGTACATCCACACTTAAGACTTACTTAGCTTTAATTTTTAATTTATGTGTGGACCAGTCATACGGGACGGGGACAGTAAAAATACTAATAATTATAGACCTGTATCCGTGTTACCAGTGTTTAGCAAGGTTTTTGAAAAAGTAATGTTTAATCAAATTATGCCCTATCATTTTAACACCAAAACAGAATCTTACACGATCAACAGTATGGTTTCACCAAGGGACGTTGTACAACTGACGCCGGTGTAACCTTATTAAAGCACATATTTACTGCGTGGGAAGAGTCCCAAGACGCCATAAGATTTTTTTGTGACCTCTCCAAAGCGTTTGATTGCGTAAATCACGACATATTACTATTGAAACTTGATGGTTTACTATTGAAACTTGATTGATTATGGACTGGGTAAACTTGCACTTAGTTTGGTAAAATCTTATTTGAATGATAGACAACAACATGTTCAAATTAATGGTGTTAATTTACAGGGTTTAAAAGTAAAAATGGGGGTTCCACAAGGCTCAATATTGGGTCCTTTCCTCTTTCTAGTATATATAATTAATGATCTACCCTATTTATTGAAAAACCAACCTCTAAATATGGTGTTATTTGCTGATGACACTTCCCTAATTTTTAAGATAAATAGACGGGCCCAAAATCTAGATGATGTGAATAATGCCCAACTTCAGGTACAAAATTGGTTCACAGCAATAAAAATATATTTTATTCAAGAGGAACAGTAAACAGCTACAACATAAAGTATAAAAAAGATACGCATCACAATTGAACAATATTGTAGCCCACAACGGTGTTCACAGTAATGATGAGAAGAGAATGATTGAATAATATTGTAGCCCACAACGCTGTTCACAGTAATGATGAGAAGAGAATGATTGAATAATATTGTAGCCCACAACGGTGTTCACAGTAATGATGAGAAGAGAATGATTGAATAATATTGTAGCCCACAACGCTGTTCACAGTAATGATGAGAAGAGAATGATTGAATAATATTGTAGCCCACAACGCTGTTCACAGTAATGATGAGAAGAGAATGATTGAATAATATTGTAGCCCACAACGCTGTTCACAGTAATGATGAGAAGAGAATGATTGAATAATATTGTAGCCCACAACGGTGTTCACAGTAATGATGAGAAGAGAATGATTGAATAATATTGTAGCCCACAACGCTGTTCACAGTAATGATGAGAAGAGAATGATTGAATAATATTGTAGCCCACAACGCTGTTCACAGTAATGATGAGAAGAGAATGATTGAATAATATTGTAGCCCACAACGCTGTTCACAGTAATGATGAGAAGAGAATGATTGAATAATATTGTAGCCCACAACGCTGTTCACAGTAATGATGAGAAGAGAATGATTGAATAATATTGTAGCCCACAACGCTGTTCACAGTAATGATGAGAAGAGAATGATTGAATAATATTGTAGCCCACAACGCTGTTCACAGTAATGATGAGAAGAGAATGATTGAATAATATTGTAGCCCACAACGCTGTTCACAGTAATGATGAGAAGAGAATGATTGAATAATATTGTAGCCCACAACGCTGTTCACAATAATGATGAGAAGAGAATGATTGAATAATATTGTAGCCCACAACGCTGTTCACAGTAATGATGAGAAGAGAATGATTGAATAATATTGTAGCCCACAACGCTGTTCACAATAATGATGAGAAGAGAATGATTGAATAATATTGTAGCCCACAACGCTGTTCACAGTAATGATGAGAAGAGAATGATTGAATAATATTGTAGCCCACAACGCTGTTCACAGTAATGATGAGAAGAGAATGATTGAATAATATTGTAGCCCACAACGCTGTTCACAGTAATGATGAGAAGAGAATGATTGAATAATATTGTAGCCCACAACGCTGTTCACAGTAATGATGAGAAGAGAATGATTGAATAATATTGTAGCCCACAACGCTGTTCACAGTAATGATGAGAAGAGAATGATTGAATAATATTGTAGCCCACAACGCTGTTCACAGTAATGATGAGAAGAGAATGATTGAATAATATTGTAGCCCACAACGCTGTTCACAGTAATGATGAGAAGAGAATGATTGAATAATATTGTAGCCCACAACGCTGTTCACAGTAATGATGAGAAGAGAATGATTGAATAATATTGTAGCCCACAACGCTGTTCACAGTAATGATGAGAAGAGAATGATTGAATAATATTGTAGCCCACAACGCTGTTCACAGTAATGATGAGAAGAGAATGATTGAATAATATTGTAGCCCACAACGCTGTTCACAGTAATGATGAGAAGAGAATGATTGAATAATATTGTAGCCCACAACGCTGTTCACAGTAATGATGAGAAGAGAATGATTGAATAATATTGTAGCCCACAACGCTGTTCACAGTAATGATGAGAAGAGAATGATTGAATAATATTGTAGCCCACAACGCTGTTCACAGTAATGATGAGAAGAGAATGATTGAATAATATTGTAGCCCACAACGCTGTTCACAGTAATGATGAGAAGAGAATGATTGAATAATATTGTAGCCCACAACGCTGTTCACAGTAATGATGAGAAGAGAATGATTGAATAATATTGTAGCCCACAACGCTGTTCACAGTAATGATGAGAAGAGAATGATTGAATAATATTGTAGCCCACAACGCTGTTCACAATAATGATGAGAAGAGAATGATTGAATAATAATGGAATTTGGTATTAAATGAAAAAAATAATCCAAATGCATAAGATTTGCTTTACCCAATGTTAAAAGTAGTGATTGTGATATAATATTGAACAAAGAGAAACTTGAGTTCGTAGATAAAACGGTTTTCTTGGGGATTACGCTTGATTCAAGGCCACAATGCGTTTCTCATTTAACATCTCTTGCGGGGCGGCTAAGTTCAGCAGCATATGCCATTATAAAAATCCGTCAATATACTGATGTAGATACCGTTAGACTGGTTTATTTTAGTTACTATCATAGTATAATGTCTTATGGCACACACAAAGTATTCTTGAACTGCATGAGACGAAATTTGTAAGCATTGTAAGCAAGGATATCATTACAAGTTGAGCGATTATTTCGCTGAAAAAATGCTTGGCTCCATGCTGGTCCTGCTCCACAAGCACAGGGCGCATAAATTGATAGCATTACATGGTATTGTTGGAGCTGCTGAAGATTGTACAACTATCTTTGCATTGTGTAGATTCAATCTCTTTATTATTATACGTATATAATCGCATAGCCCATATTGTGTGAGTACTATGTACTAGAAAGCTATAATTCACTGGAAACCTACGTCTTTTCTTGACTTGAATGTGCCCTGGCGGTTGTGAGTATGTCATGCGCACTCAAATGTCTCACTGATGGTGGCGCGTGTGTCGGATCATTTAGTTCCCTTCAAAATGGTTAAGTTGAATGGTGCTGATCCATGCGTCATGTTCGTGAACGGGCGCTGTCAGTTGTGACTGGTCATCTCTTAGTTGCCATGGCTTATTTGAATGAATTATTTTTGTTTTTAAATTGTATTTTTTTTGTCATTACTGTGGACACTTTTAACGTGCACATCTTGCTACATTGTTCTCACATAATATACCACCTCAACATGAATGATGTAACCAAGATTTTGTAACAATATTTTGATTTAAAAGAGTGTCCATGGAGTTTCTTGCCCGTTCTTCTCCATGGCGATCTACGCTAGGGAATGGGCTACTAAGAACTACAAAGTTCACAGTTTTTATGTCTTGTGACTGGGACTGTAGCTACATTTAATTTTCATCTTTTTTTCGACAATTCAATAGTGCCTGTAACTGGCCTACTTGAAATAAATGCTTTGATTTTGATTTTGATAAGAGCCAGTAAGAGCGAGAGCAGCGGTGGCCCAGTGGTGGCGGCCCCGACTTACGAACAGTAAGTCATGGGTTCGGATCCAGGCAGGCGCATTACTTTGTGTAATTTATTTCATCATCTGACTGCTCTCAAAACGGTGAAGGAAAACATTGTGAGGGAACCCGCATTTCCTAGAACAAAACATTCGAAGACATGTGACATCTACCAATCCGCACTGGGCCCGCGTAGTAGATTATAGCCCATTCCCTCTCTTAGAGAGGAGGCCTGTGTCCCAGCAGTGGGAACATTAATAGGCTGATGATGAAGAGCCAGTAAAGACAGTAAAAAGACATTTTTATCATGATTGATTGATATATGCACTGTTATAGACTTTCACGGTTTTTCACTACACTTAAAGTACTTACGGGGTGATATCCGTGTTTACCTTATGTTCTATGAGCTCCCGATATTTCGACGCTGTTGCAAGCATCATGATCGCGGGAATACTGAAGACGTATGCGGGCGAGGAAATCTGTCTACCCTCTTTCTTAGTCTTTTATTCTCACGACAAAACGCACTCACAGTATCACTAGGTTACAATCCGGTTCCAGTAGTGCAGTAATAAAAGACTAAGAAAGAGGGTAGACAGATTTGTCTGCTCATAATATAGTACATTTTGATACAAGTGGAGCAAGTTTGTTATTGTATTCGAGGCGGAATTAACACCCGAGCCGTAGGCGAGGATGTTTTTGAGCCGAGAACTGCAATAACAAACGTCCACGTATATCAAACGACGTTTTTCAATACACTTTTGACGAAATAAAATGAAAGAACAAAAAAATCTTTGTCATGAATGAATAAGAAACTATGATTTTAATTTTCTTTTTTTCCGCGCTTTGCTTTCGCCAGGTTGAAGGAGAAGCAAAAGTATGAAGCCGCTAAACAGCCTAATATAAAAAATAGTTTATTTTTTATTTTTGAATTAAGAACATAAATAAATATTAATTTGTTAATAAAAGTAAATATTAGTTTTAAATAATCATGTTTATCTATGATATTCTATTTATAAACACAATTTGAATATCCAAAAAATATTTACGCCGTAAAGACGCTTAGTGCTTTGCCGAAATTAAAAAAAAAAAACATTCACCTCCGACTATAGGCATTGAACCAATTTGGACTAACCAATCTGTGGCAATTTTCATTCCCGCACACGTGTTGGAAAATGAAAAAAATCGCACGTGTGTGAAATACATTGCATGTCGAACCTAATCGTAGTGCGTTAGGAATCAGTTTTCGAGGAAGTGTATTGAAAAATAATTTTCGTCCCACCCGCATACCTCTTCAGTATTCCCGCGATCATGATGCTTGCAACAGCGTCGAAATATCGGGAGCTCATAGAACCTAAGGTAAATCACAGATATCATCCCGTAAGTACTTTAAGTGATTGATATTATGTGCGCATACGCACCCCAGTCGGCGAGGTCGACGGTGTCGGTGCGGTAGGGCGTGGGGCAGCGGTCGTAGTAGCCCTGCACGGGCACGCTGGGCAGCGAGGTGTTGTAGTTGGCCCAGAAGGCGCACCACTCGCCGTCCAGCGCCTCCCCCACGCCTGCCGCGGCCACCGCACTCCCCGCACCCACCGCACCCCCCGCACCCCCCTCGCCCTCCTCGCTGCACTCCGCCCACGTGCTCACGCAGCAACTGCAAACGGAGGAAGGGAAACAATTCACACACATTCATTCATTTTTTTTTTTGGACATTCGACATCGGCGCCGTACAGACCCCAAGGTAATGGCGAGGCAGAGAATGCCGTAAAAACAGTAAAGAAAGCGATTAAACGAGCAATTATTCAAAAAGAGGATATGTTAGCAGCTTTGTATCGCTTCTTATTCCAATATCGAAATTGTGAGCACGCCACTACAGGGGTGTCGCCCGCTGTCGCACTTTTCGGACGTCGCTTGCGCGGACGCCTCGATGTGCTACGTCCGGACGGGGCGAGCGTAGTACGCGCCGCGCAGACAGACAGGTGGCGGCCGCCGGCGGTCGTCACAAACCACTCGCGGTGGGTGACCATGTACTGGCGAGAGATTATTCCAAGAAAGGGGACAAGTGGGCGAAAGGTTGCGTATCAGAGGTAACTGGCCCAGTTTCATGTAAAATAAACATAGGGGAAGGGGTGGAAGGGCGTAGACACCACGACCAACTTGTCCCACTTCGTGGACCAACTCGCTATTCACTATCGCGTACAAGCACGCAGCCGATAGTGGAAGAAACCGAGGGTTCTGACGGTCAAGAGATACCAACAGAAGCAAAGGCGACTGGCGCAACGGGTATGTGTGCTGCGCAGGCAGAGTCGGAAGTAGTAAATTCAGGAGATGAGTTTAGGGACGCGTTTGATGGCAATGATTTCGATCGGGTTCAGTCGAAACCTCAAACTCCTCCACCGCCGCCGCCAGACGCCTCTGCCCGTGCCAAGAGAGCGTACAACAGGTCTAAGAATAAATATTAAACTTTGTCAACGTGTTATTATAATACATGCTTACCTTTATTTGGTGTAGATTTAGTTAGTGTTAAGTATATATTTTTAACTGTATACTTTGGTTTATTGGGGGGATGTGTAAGGGGTGCATAAGTAATATTGTGAAGTGTCGGTAGATCTGAATAAAGTCAGTTAGACTCCAACCGTGGTTTCATTACGTTGCAATAATAATCCTGATACATACGGTAAACCATTTGTTGACTTGACACCCCAACAAAAAAGGAGCTAAATTTATTACCATTACAATAATCTTAAAAATGGTATTGTACTAATACTGCACTCGGGCGCCCGGCACTTGCAACTTGTGTACATGAGCAAGACTGCTTCACCTGGTTTTTTTTTTTATTAATTGTAACATGGTAATAGAAAACCTAACATTAACGAAGCGGGCCTTTTTTTGTTTTCCATGTTCCTTCATCGCCCTTTGTGTTCCGGGGCCACGGTATCTCTTTCGAACAGTCCCGCAGCCCCGGCAGAACGACGCGGACCTGGCTTGTTCTCGCATTCTCTTGATTAGTTGTTAAACTTTACTCTATATTGTTGCCCCAAGCTGTCAATCAATGATTGGCACAAAAGCCTGTCGTATCCGAAGCGAAGTGCGAGCTAGTGTTCCCACCCTTGCGTCCTGTGTCCTCTTAGTTCGTGAGCTGTTCTGCTTCAGTTGACAAATTTCAAAACTTCTTATGTAAATGGAGAAACCTAATCAATTGCAACATTTATAAATTCCTTTGTCGAGCTAAAGCTGCGTCCCCTCAAAATAATCGCTCATGTGAACATCTGCAGCATGAACCAAAACAATGAAAACGAAGCAAGAGCAGACAGCTGAGAGAAGAGACAGCTCTTTTCTGTTCTGGTTTTGCTTCTTTAAACCCATGCGTACACTACACTACACATGCGTGCATAGTGCACTATTTTCAGTGAGGAACCTCCTAACAATACGTGCCACGTCCAGAAGTACTGCTTTCTGAATCAAGATCCCTTGATCCAGCTGCCAAGCGAGAGCCTCCTCAGATGATGGTCGAGGCTATTGGCCGACACGACTATCGGCACAATGACTGATGTACTCACATCCCACATGTCGACAACCTCACGAGCCAGATCTAGATATTTGAATTGTTTATCTTCCTCTGCTTGAACGAGGTTATTGTCATGTGGGACCGTTATGCCGTACCTGGACAGCTGCAGGTCTTGACTGCGGGGAGACAGCGCCTGCGAGGCGCGCGTGGGCAGCGTGCGCGGGGTGCGCGGGGAGAGCTCCGCGGAGGACTGCCCCGAGTACTCCGGAGACACCGACGAGTAGTCGAGCTCCGCGCCACCTCTGGAACAAATGTTTATATTGGTTGCTATGGTGCCTACCACATAACAAGGAGGGATCATCGGCCTTCAGCAGTCCAATGTTGAGCATCATCATTATTCTCCTGCCCTTATCCCCATTTATTTGAGGTCGGCGCAGCACATCTTCTTCCATCCATACTTCGTCATCTCAGCATATTCACGCTGTGCTGCTCGTGTGTCAGTGGTAGCTCAGCTGTGCGGACTGCTCTTGCTCGTGCTGCAGGTGTAGAACACAGAGCTGTCGCGGCTGCTGGCGAGGGTCTGCTTGTCGAGCGAGTGTTGCGCTGCGCTGCTCGTGTGTCAGTGGTAGCTCACCTGTGCCGACTGCTGGTGCTCGTGCTGGTGTAGAACACATAGCTGTCGCGGCTGCTGGCGAGGTTCTGCTTGTCGAGCGAGTGTTGCGCTGCGCTGCTCGTGTGTCAGTGGTAGCTCACCTGTGCCGACTGCTGGTGCTCGTGCTGGTGTAGAACACATAGCTGTCGCGGCTGCTGGCGAGGTTCTGCTTGTCGAGCGAGTGTTGCGCTGCGCTGCTCGTGTGTCAGTGGTAGCTCACCTGTGCGGACTGCTGGTGCTCGTGCTGGTGTAGAACACGGAGCTGTCGCGGCTGCTGGCGAGGCTCTGCTTGTCGAGCGAGTGCTGCGCTCGCCGCGTCTCCACGCGCGCCGCGTGCAGCTGGCTTTGCAGCGACGTGGAGCGGGGCTTGCTACCCCGCGCGGCTCTCCCTCCGGGCGCGGGGGTGGCAGGGGTGGCGGGGGTCGCGGGCGTGGGGAGAGGGGTGGACGTCGCGAACTTTTGTCGGATGCCGTACTTGGAGTTCATGTCCTCGAAGTCTGACACCTGCAGGAGCAGAGGATACGTATCAGAACGCACAGTACACAGCATAGTAGCAATAGGCAAGTTGGACTCGGTGTAGCTCAAGGAAGTATTTTCTACTTAATGATAACAGGTTCCAGGCCTCATTTTGGATTTCGCCTCGACGCCGACGTCTCATACGACTTGTCTCTTACACTGTTTTAAGCTTTCACGGTTTATATACAACTAAACTTATACTGTAAGAACAATCACGGAAGATATCGCGTAAGTGACAGTATTAAGTTTAACTTGTCTCTCTTGCGAGTTACCGGGCCACTGAGGCTGAGCACGAACAACGAAAGGACCATGACTAAGTTACCCGCAGAGCTTACTCTGGAGGCAACATAAAACTATCCGTGTGAGCAACAGTCCTCACTGAAATCAATGTCGGCCATTCTCACGCCGCGGTCGAAGACTGTACATGGACGTGTGATCACTCACCTGCGACAGGTCGAGCGACATGTCCTCCTCGAGCGTGGGGGGCGTGCGGGGCGAGGGGGGCGCGGGCAGCGGGCGCCGGCCGACCTCGGACAGCTTGCGGCCCCGGGGGCCCACGTCCACCGACTGCCGCCGGTGGTACGACCCTGGCAGCGAGTTGGCGCGGTCGGTCCTGGAGCACGCGGACGTGTTACAACATGTACGAGTGCAGCACGCATGTGGCCGCGGGTCACATTCACCTAGAACTTTGACTTGACACGCTACCGCGAGTCTAGATCTATACTAATATCTGTGCTAATATTATAAGGCTGAAGAGTTTGTGTGTTTATTTGCTTGTTTGAACGCGCTAATCTCAGGAATTACTGGTTGGAATTGAAAGAATCTTTTTGTGTTGTTAGTCCATTTATTGAGGAAGGTTATAGGCTATATCATATATACATGTATAACATCACGCTACAGCCAAAAGAAGCGGAGCACAAATGAAAAATGTTGCAAAAACGGGGAAAATGTATTCCTTTTGAGATTTTTTTCCCTCCCATGTGACGCAGATGAAGTTGCGTGGTTCAGATAGTAAATAATAAGTAATCTTTACTAATATTATAAGAGGTAACGTTTGTGAAGTTGTAGGGGGTAATCTCGGGTACTACTGAACTGATTTTAAAAAATCTTTTACCAATAGTAAGCCACGTTATTTGTGAGTGTCATGGACTATATTTAAAACGTTCTCGTGGGATAGTTTCCGAACAAAACGCGAGTGAAGCCACAGACAAAAGCTATTCAGTAATAACTGTAGTAGATTGAGTGAAAAGGAACGGTTGCCTAATGTCACCCGCTCTATTGCCCCTTCCCTTCTTTTTTGCTTCTTGCAGTGGAATCGGAGAGAATCGGAAAAGTGCGCCGCGTGGCCGTGCACACCGCGCACCGCGGTGGGTTTGCGCCTTACCTCTCGTTTTGATCTGTAGCGCAGTCAGGCAACAGCTGCTCGAGTGGTACCCGGGAAGGAGCTCCCTAGCTCGTAGGCTCGTCCAGACAGAGGAGGAGGTGGAGTGTCAGGTAGCTCACTCTACCGTATCTTATACTTCTGTTGTATCGTTAGCAGTAACCACAGCGTGTGTGTCGGAGAACAGATATTGTGAGGTTGGCTCTTCTTCCAGTCTAACCGGACGCATCTGTACACCAGTATGTTACATGGAGTGACTGCCTATCTGACCTCCACAACCCAGTTAGTACTGAGTAACCCGATACCCCTTGGTAAGACCAGTTGGTTGGTTGGCCTTCAATGGTTTGTGAAGTGTTTATAGAGACACGGACGAAACTCGGCAGGTAAGTAATGGATGGTCACCCTGTCATGTTACTACTACTATAAAAGAAAGTAAGCAGTTGACAATTAAATTTAATAAAGTAAAAAAAATACAATAATTATTATTAAAAAAGAATACCTAACTAAAGCACGCTCAACAGAAAATTTTAGATTTACAGTACTTGGTCTTGAAGTATAATGCGAATTTCCCAGGTCAGGTTACGGCGTCCTCTGGGAGTATGGCGTGTAGAACGGGCGAATCCCTTGGGGAGGCCCTCAGTTGGTCTTGATGTAAAGTGCGAGAGAATAAACCTCTGGTCAGGTTGCGGCGTCCTCGTGTCACCAGGGCTTGTAGAGCCCTGGTGTGTAGAAACACGTTGATTAATGGGGCAGAGGGTTCAAGAGTGGAACCTTTTATGAGAACTCTGGTTCTTTTAGAGAGAGAGACCAGGCCAGGAGACTTCAGTGGCTCTTGATCAGCAACCAATTTAAAACTGACGGGAATGAAGCTGGCGTCCCTTTTATATAAAGATTTTTCAGCGTTATTAATATCAACTGTTTCATTTTACTTCTTTTTAAATTTCTCAAATTTCAGTTTTTGAAAGTCAAAAACTGTGACTGGCCTGTATTTAAAACAGCCCGTATTATTTAGTTCAAAACTTCCTAGAAGATTTCTGTGAGCATGTTAATTAATTATATAAACTTAAGATAAGATACTGTTAACTAGTAAACAATAGTAATTAATAAAAGATTAAATTATTTGAGCTAACATATTAATAAAAATAAAAATAAATTACAGAAATCAAAAGTGACCTTCTTAGTCCTAACCACTAAGAAAACTATGACACAAAATTCGAGAAAAAGTAATTGACAGCTTGACAACTGACGTAATGTCAACAGAAAAGTAAACATTGAAAATTATTAGATTATAAATTTAATTTCAGCAAAATCAAAGATAATAAATCGAATAAGATCGATAGTATGACTGCCAACAAAAATAGTTGTCGCCAAGGCGCGACATAAGATGTAAAAGTAAATAATATAAACAATGAGTATGATTGATAGTAAAAGTGTAAGTACTAGCATTTAGATACTATGTTTCCTAATAAGTATACAGTGTCTGAAACACGAAGATACTATAACCTATCCATGGATTGACCTTGATCATAATAGCCGCGAGCGCGAAAGTAAGTTTATTTGTTACCTTATCACACCTACCACTGAACCGATCATCCAGAATTATGTATACGTTGTCAGGTGTACAGAAGCGGATATACAGGATAAAAAAGTACTGTTCCTGAGGAAAACTACAATAACGTGCTTATGATAATAGATGGCGCCACGTGTCTTTCGAATCATGATTGAATTATATTATTACAAGTAGAGTACAACCCGAATTGATTGTCAAATGTTTAATTAACGCGAGTGAAGCCGCGGGCAAAAGCTAGTCTTAAGGGTGTAAACAGACCCTTAACAATTACAAAGAATTCAGATTCAATCTAGACAAATAACACCCAGCAATTTAGACAAGTTTAATCATAATTTAATTAGCAAGCTAGGTATACCGGGCCATATTATAAACGATGTAAATGAATTTTATGAAGAATTCTTTTCGGTAGTGCACACCGAGTTTAATAATACTTTAAAAAAGAAATTTAAAACTATTGGCCCAAAGTTTATTTTCAGTGACTGGGCAACACCGGGTATTAGGAAAAGTAGGGAACGATTGTTTGAGCTGTACGGCCTTAAGCCTTACATCAACACAGAATCTTTTATTAAATATGTTGCTACTTATTCGAAATTTTTTAAAAACACTTGCAAGGTGGCTACCTTGCAAGTGTTTTTAAAAAATTTCGAAAAAATCCTTATTCATTAGCAACAAGATTAAATCAGCCGATAATAAAATAAAGACGGTTTGGAAAATTATCAACAGTGAAACAAATAGAAATAAAAAACTAAATAATGATTTCACACTAGAGACATCACGTGGCCTTGTGAGCTCCAACAATGAAGTTGCTCAAGAATTTGTAAATTTCTATACCAGTATCCCACTTAAAACTACAGAAACCTTAAAATCCTCACCCTTGCTCTCTATTGATTTATTGAAAGCGAACGTTTCAGCCTGTCCAAATGAGTTTGAATTTCAGCATATAAACCCCATAATAGTCATAAAAGCTTTTAAGCAAATCAAGATCAAATTAACGGAAGATCTATGGGGTATGTCTATCAAAGCTTGTACCTCAATTATTGAGACTGTAGCGCCGTATTTAGCCTTAATATTTAATTTGTGCGTGGATCAAGGGGTCTTCCCGGATCTAATGAAATTCAGTAAGGTAACACCGCTTTTTAAATCTGGGGATAGTAAAGACACCAATAACTATAGGCCCGTATCCGTGTGGCCGGTTTTCAGCAAGGTGTTTGAAAAGATAATGCTCAATCAAATGCTTAACCATTTTAACACCAATAAAATATTGCACGAGCAACAGTATGGTTTCACCAAAGGACGTTGTACAACTGACGCCGGTGTCACTTTATTAAAACACATATTTACTGCGTGGGAAGAGGCACAAGATGCCATAGGAATCTTCTGTGACCTTTCGAAGGCATTTGATTGCGTTAATCACGAAACCCTGATCTTGAAACTTGAGCATTACGGTTTAGGTAAACTTGCGCTTAGTTTAGTAAAATCGTATTTGAATGATAGACAGCAGCAGGTACAAATAAATGGGATCAATTCAATGGGTTTAAAAGTAAAAATGGGTGTACCACAAGGTTCGATATTGGGTCCCTTCCTGTTTTTAGTATATATTAATGACCTACCCCGTTTATTTAACAACCATCCGCATATGGTGTTGTTTGCTGACGATACTTCTTTAATATTTAGGATAAACAGACGTGCCACTGATCTTGACGACGTAAATAACGCCCTACTGCAGGTCCATAATTGGTTTACCGCTAATAATTTAGTACTAAATGGGAAAAAAACTAAGTGCATTAGATTTGCTCTACCAAATGTCAAAAGTAATGATTGTGACATAATATTGAATCAAGAGAAACTAGAATTTGTCGATAAAACGGTTTTCTTGGGAATCACGCTCGACTCAAGGTTACAATGGGGTCCTCATTTAACATCTCTTGCAGAACGGCTGAGTTCAGCTGCATATGCTGTTAGAAAAATCCGTCAATTTACTGATATTGATACCGCGAGGCTAGTCTATTTTAATTATTTTCATAGTATTATGTCATACGGTATTTTACTATGGGGACGGGCTGCAGACATCGAGTCTATATTTATTCTGCAGAAAAGAGCCATCAGAGCCATATATGAATTACGTAGACACGATTCTCTAAGAGAACTGTTTAAGGAAATTAATATCATGACATTACCTTGTCAATACATCTATGAAAACATCATGTACGTTAGGAAAAATCTGCATTTATTCAGTAAAAGAGGGGACAGACACCATTATAACACTAGAAATAGGGACCAACTAGTTCAGTCAGGTTTCAGGCTTGCTAAAGTAGATTCATCTTTCATGGGGTACTGTTTGAAATGTTACAATAAAATACCTCCCCACATTCTTCAACTGAATGAGACGAAATTTAAATCTTGTATAAAACGCACACTATGTAG
This sequence comes from Xestia rhomboidea, assembly GCA_963853795.1. Classification (NCBI taxonomy): domain Eukaryota; kingdom Metazoa; phylum Arthropoda; class Insecta; order Lepidoptera; family Noctuidae; genus Xestia; species Xestia rhomboidea. Next base: position 140,184 of record OY970784.1, read on the forward strand.
GCAAGCATATTATAAGTTGGGGGATTACATTGATGATAAAAATGCTTGGCTAAATGCTGGTCCTGCTCCACAACCATAGTTGCAAACTAATTGATTGTACTGGTCGGGCATTATTTGAGTCTATCGACACGCAAAGAAGAAGAAGAATTGATTCCCATGTTAATGTATTGTGGAAGCTGCAGATGATTGTAAAAATATACCTACTTGCATTGTATAGATTCCAGTTTTTAGTATTATATAATTGCAAAGCACATGTGTGAGTACTTTGTACTGTTCAGCCACCACTTACATTTAGTTATCTTTCATTGACTTGAATATGCCTTGGTGGCTACGAGAGGATGTCATGCTCACTCAAATGTCTCGCTGATGGTGGCGGGTGTGTCGGGTCACTTAGTTCCCTTAAATATGGTCGAGTTGAATGGTGCCGATACATGCGTCATGTTCGTGAACGGGCGCTCTCAGTTGGGACTGGTCATCTCTTGGCTGCCACGGTTCGTTCATTTTAATTACTTTTTTTTTTTTTTTTGATTTATCATTTTACTCTGGACGCTCTTAATGTGCACGTCTTTCTACATCGTTCTCACATATACGTATAATCTCAACATGAATGATGTAACCAAGATTTTGTAACAATATTTTGATTTAAAAGAGTGTCCATGGAGTTTCTTGCCCGTTCTTCTCCATAGAGATCTACGTTAGGGAATGGGCAACTACAGTACTTTCTCAAGTTATTATGCCTTGTGGCTGTGACTGTAGCTTTGCTTTTTTTGTATTTTCGACATTCAAAAGTGCCGTAATGGTCTAATTGAAATAAATGATTTGAGTTTGAGTTTTTGAGTTTGAGTTTAACGAAGCCGAAAGGCACTTGTTCTACCGTCAATGCGATAATTTTTTTGTTCTACACCATACCTGGGAACCTTCTAGTTACGGAGATATTGGGGGTCAAAGTTCCAACTATTTAATTTTTTTCTAAATAAGTACTAGTTTTTAAGGTCATAACTTTACTTTAAATATCTCCATAACCCGTTTACTATTCAATGCGTCCATCAGCACAATATTTTGAGTGCGTTACCTAAGTACATTGAGTTTTACCGTAAAACGTGATTTTTCACCTCAAAAAAAAAGTCGTTTCCCAGCAATAATTTTTGCGTAGAGTTAGGTACTTAGTTTGATGTACAACAGAATGCTTGGTTGAAGGCTTCGTGAAGGATCCGTTTACACCCTGTATAATAAGTAGGCCAAAACTGCCACCTCTTTACGATCTGCTTCCCCGTGACGACGAACTCCAAGTTGCTCGGCTTGGCGGCCGTCTTCTTGGGAGTAGAGCTGGCCGAGGGCGGCGCGCTGTTCGCAGGGGTCTCCTTCTTCAGGCTGCTGCGGCGCGACAGCGAGCCCGAGCTGCGGCGCGACGACGAGCGCGAGCGCGGCGGGGGCGCGGGAGGGACGTCGTCCTCCGCCCAGCGCTCCGGCCGGTACATCCTGCTGGAACATGGTAAACGGTATGAACACACCAACACACCCTTAACGAAGCCGATATGCAACTTGTTCTTCTCGTTATTGCGATATTGTTTTTGTTGTGAACCGTACCTAGGAAGCTTCTAGTTAGGGAGATTTTGGAGGTCAACGTTCAGACATTTTCACGTTTTTTTTAAATAATAAAAATGAAATGCTATAACTTTACTTTACATACCTCATGACCCCTTTACTATTAGATGCATTCATCAGCACAATGTTCCGAGTGCAGTACATGCATACATAGAGCGCTGAGCGCTACCGTGATCCATAATGTTACTTAGTTTGATGTTACCTACAGAATGCTTGGTTGACGGCTTCTTGAAGGGTTAGGACCCTAGGGGTTACACCCTTTACACGTTTACATCACTGTAATTATCAGACTGTCAGTGGCAGCAAGCGAAGAGCGACCTTAACATTACGGTTATAAAGAGCATTGTCATAATTATGTCAGTGTAGCATATGGTTTTTGTAACGGGTTAACCATGACCTACAGTTGAATTGTTTGTCTGCAAGTGCCTAGTTTGTTTATTTTAGAAGAAAATTATCCAGTTTTTTAAAGATTTAAAACTTAAATGCCAAAAGATAAATAAAAAAATTACGGACTTTTTGTTGCCAATTTTCATTTCCCATGTTAAGCAGTGTTAGCCTAGTGGTGTGACGTCGGACTGCCAAGTCATAGGTCTCAAGTTCGAACCGGAGACACGCACCTCTGATTTTTCGTATTCATGAGCGTATTGTACTTTTAAATCACTTGCTTCGGTGAACGAAAAACATCGCGAGGAAACCATCATGTCTGAGAGATAATTCTCAACGGCATGTAAGCCAAGTCAGAGGCCCATGGGCATGCATATATTATATTATGCAATACGAATATAGTTCGTTTATCTTATAGAATACATAAACCAATGTAAAGCGCCTACAGAAAACATAAAACCCGTAGCCTCAATGTAGAATCGTTGCTAATGTATTTCGGTCAGGCGTTAATGTGTAAACTAGGTCAATCAGTTCTGCGTCTGCCCTTTGAGTGGCTCGACCTACCTGCCTAACGCGGTTATTGGTAAACCGAGTGTGTTTCATGTTACGTGTACTGTAGGAGAACCCTAGCGAAGGGATCACGCGAATTAACGAAGTTATCTTTGAACCAACAGGCACTTAGCTCGTAAGATAATGTATCTGTGCAGGGGTCTGCTGGGGTAGTGCTGTTGCACCACTATTGCTTTTGTGTATTACAGAAAACCAACATCAACGTAACATCACGCTTGTAGTCCCCTTAGGCTCTTACAGAGCAGTATCGGTTGGTAGAAATAATACTCCTACAGTTTTGTATAAATGCGATGCAATAGGAGGGGCGTGATATCTGACATTAACATTTAAAGTTCTAGACTGTTACTGAGGAATTCCTGAGGGAAGCCCACTGACGCATTGCCCGACCCGGGCATCGCACTCGAGACGTGCGTAGCAGCGGCGGCTGTGACCACGAGATTAACGGGGCGGTTGCACACTATAATACATCACATTGAAATTCTTCCTTATTCTAAAAAGTAATCGAACATGATAGTGACAGAGTGTTGCAGCTTCAGGCGCAACGACGCGGCTTAATGACGTTTTTGCTAAAGCGGGCCGGACGTCAATAACGTCGATTTTTGAATACAATGAACCTATAGCATTTTAGTTAAAGTGTTTGCAAGAAGCACAATCACTATCATCCATAAAAATGAATAAAATCTTAGAATTATGACAATTACTCGACGTATTTACGTTACTTTTGTAGAGCTTGTGACATGTCTCACAAGCGTACTGAGACTCACAATCATTATGTACCTAATTAAAGTTTAAACCAAATCAATACAAACTAATAACCTCTGAACTGAAGTAAATAACAACTATAATATGTTTTGCAATGTAAACAACATGTCGGCTGTAATCCTGGAAGGGCTAGGCAGAGGTACATACACGGTGTACCTCATAGTACACTCACATGTTCCACCAGTAAAGTTATGTTCGAGTGTATAGGACTCACTCATATAATAGAGGGCGAGCCTATTGCCATCATACGGGTACTCCGGACTTGCTGAGGCTCCGACTGAGAAGTTCTTGATAGATTTATTTCAACTATACATTTACTTAAAGGATGTAAGTAGACCCATATCGAAGCTGAAAGGCACTTGTTCTCCCCGATATTGCGATCATTTTTTTGTTCTACAATCTAAACCATACCTACCTGGGAACCTTACATCTCTTACGGAGATATTGGGGGTCAAAGTTCCAACTTTTTCACATTTTTTTTTAAAAACTCGTACTTGTTGTTTTTCAAACACCTCCATGACCGCTGTACTATTGAATCCATCCATTACCACAATGTTTTGAGTGCAAAGTGATATTTATTTTCGTGATTTTTAGTCGTAGGACGCTAGAGTAGGATTATTATTTCTTAATATTATAGATATTATAAATAGTAAGAAAAAACATTACTGAGTTTTACAGTAAAACGTGATTTTTCACCACAAAAAAAAGTCGTTTCCCATCAATAATTTTTGCGTTGAGTTACTTAGTTATATGTACAGAATTGTGCTGCAGCTTGGTTGACGGCTTCGTGAAGGATCTGTTAGGAATTCGCATGAGGGGTCACTCCCTGTCACTACCGTGCGACACGTACTTGGCTCTCAAAAGAATCTGAGTAGTACTCACAGTTCTGATCGACTATACGATGCGTCCTGGCGTCATCTGTGTGTATAGTATGTTCACTCTGGAGTCCAGTTCACTTAGGAGTGTGTCGCACAGCACGGAGCACCCTGTGTCACTGAGCGCCGCTTATTTACGTAATACCTTGTGAGACGCTTGGATAGAGATCGAGGGAGAGGGTGCGACACAAGCGGAGCGGGAGCGGGAGCGGGTCACGACACTTGATACGATATGCCGTATACACTACAAAATAAAGCTTGTTTTCCTCTGTGAAACTAAAATCACAGTACTGGATAGTCAACTAGCGAGAAACATTCCTTTTCAAAAACTCATTTTCTTTCAAAATATTGTCGATACGTAAGTGTCGGAAATAAGGTGCAAGCAAAAATGAACCTTATGGTGCTAACATTTACATAAAAGTAAGAATGTACATCATCATCAACTCCCTGCACTTGTCCCATGTTACTCGCGGTCGGCGCAACACGTCTTCTTCCTCCATTCTCCTCTGACAACCGTCACGCTATCATTTACTCCTTTATCTTTCATATCATTCCTCACACACTCCATCCATCGTTTCCTTCCCACATTTATATTCATCACTCTTTTAGTCACATGCGCTCGTCCCTCCTCATCACATGTCCATACCAAGCCAGTGCGCTCCCTTGCAACTTGTCTGTAACTGGCGCAACTTCCTCTAATATTCTCATTCCTTATTTTATCTATTCTTGTCCACTTCTACATAAGTAAGAATGTAAAAGACTACTATTCATATCAAGGAGCGTGTGATCAAGCCTCGTTTGAGTCGTTGCTTAGTGTGGCACTAGACGGCGCTGTGTGTAATGTCCAGCGATATTTATTTATTTATTTTATTTTTGATCTCTCTACCGCTCGTCGCTCGCTCGCGTCACGTACCGCTACCCCAGAGGGTGGAGGGTGGCTCGCCCCCCGCGCCCCGGTGCCCCTGGAGCCGGGGGAGGGGGTGGTCACTGGCGCATGCAACAGGTTCACAGGTGACAGACACGGCCCATACGGTTCGCGTGTGTAGGTTTGATTAGCCGAATTGTGGAAGGAGTTCGTCAGTCTGTTTCACGATCAGTTTCAGGTAAATACTGATAAATATGTGAGTTACTTACTGCTAGGCAAAGGTACAGCAGACGGCAGCCCATCAAGCTAGTCTCTTCTTTCTCTTCTTCACCTTTGCTCACCCACTGCTGAGTGTAGCTCTCTTCCAAATCTCTCCACTTTTGGCGGTTTAGTGTCATGGCTATCCAGTTTCTTCCGGCCACTTTAGTGAGAACGTCTGTCCACCGGTCGGTTGTCGTCCCACCTGCCGCCCCGTCCGTGGTCTCCACTCCAGCACTTTCTTCCCCCATCACCCATCCAGTGTTCGGCATGTGCTCGCCCACTTCCACTTTCTTTTTCCAATCACTTCCGCTATGTCCGTGAGTCAAGCTTGTACAATCTGTCAAAGAAGATCACTCATTCTGGGATATATTTTTAGCGGCATTATGCACACGTGTAACGCATTATTTTTTACTATGGCGGCAAAGTCGAAAACTATTTGGGTTCGGAGATATACAGGGTGAATTTTACAAGTGGGTGTGGATGGCCGAATCCTAAATTAAGCTATATTCCTTAATCCTAAATATAAGCATGATTCTAGGTCAACGGGAAGTACTCGTACCCTATAAATTATTCCCTTGTGAGTGTCGATATAAGTTATTTGCGGCATAAAAGGCTGTATCTTTTTTTACATTAATTTAGAAGTTTGTTTTTTTCACAGCTTCAAGGTACTGTAGACCTGAGTATATGGTTTTAATTTCAACTCGATACCTCCACGCGTTTCCAACATAAAGGGCCTTGACAGACGGACAACAAAGTGATCCTATAAGGGTTCCGTTTTTCCATTAGAGGTACGGAACCCTAAAACTGACCATGTTGTAACGTAACAATAATAATATGTTTAATAAATCAATCGTACGTTTTACGAGGCGCGCGACCTCTGTGGAATGCGGGCAGCAAGTAGTGTGAGACACAGGAGGAGGCGCGGTGGTGACCACGACCAGACGCTTAGTGCACACAGAGGCAACCAGCTGATGCTTGGCGATACTGAGGAGCACTGAGATGACCTACCGACGAGCTCGTGGCTATATTATAACAGTCGCACGGGTTGATCTTTAAGGTTAAACCGCGCTAGACAAGGTCGGTCAGTGGATGGGTGACCATCACTACAAACCTACCGAGTTTCCTCCTTGCTTCGTAAAGCACGTTAAGGCTTGACTCACGCTAGACCGTGTCGGGTCCGAGCCGAGTGTCGACCGTGCAATGGCTCGCACCCAGCACGTCTAGCGAAACCGTTGCTACCGGCTGTCACTTGTAGATCTGTGACAGTAGTTGCAAGTGGTCAGTGGCCCGAAAGTCTGGCCCCCAGTTTTACCAAGGGGTACCGTAATAGTAAAAACTAACTTTACTGGGTTCTCCCATATGCAGTCGCTCCATGCAAAATACAGGTATTCAGGTGCATCCTGTTAGACTGGAAGCCGACCGCGATAAATTTGGGTAAAAGCCTTGACCTCTAGCTATGCCAATAATTGTAGTTTTCCTCACAAGCGCTACTAAACAAAATCATATATCGTAGCCACATGTGACTGTTCCTAAATTATACCATCGAGGCTACTACTAACATTATAGTTTTTCCTTAATCATGTTAATATGGGTTTCCCCCGAAGGTATCAAGATATCGACATCATCAGCTGCCTAGCCTTTTCACAATCATGTTGGGGTCAGCTTCCAGTCTAACCGGATGCAGCTGAATACCAGTATGTTACATGAGGCGACTGCCTATCTGACCTCCACAGCCCAGTTAGTACTGGGTAATACGTTACCCCTTGGTAAGACTGGTTGTCAGACTTTTGGGCCACTGACTGGTTTCCGACGCACAGCCGAAACTTGGTATGTTGTGATAAGTGGTCACCCATCCACGGAACAACCTAAGCAAACGTGGCTTAACCTGACGTTCGACCCGAGAGGCTGTTTTTATTTAGCCACGACGCACTAGGTATACATATTATATAGGAAGAACATTACAGATGTCAGTACCTATGGAGTACATTCCTCAGTGGTGTAGCTACTACTTACCTAAAGGTTTGTTAAATTCTTTGAGTTACTTGGTCAGAAATTATTGTTGAAATGTAAGTATTTTCTCCACGACGGAATCCCCCGGTATATAAATAAGTTATGTAACCCGTGGTAACCAATATTTAGGAAATAACCGGTACTGTGTAACACCGTGCGGAGTAGGGCGACCACGTCATTTTAAGTTTAAAAGAGATTTTTTTTTACACAAAATACTACAAATAAAAACAATGATGTTTCTGAAAAAACTTGGTATTACATCCTTCCGGATCGGGGTCTTTTGCGCGAAAGACACTTGCGCGAACCCACTTGCGCGAAAAGACATATGCGCGCATGGACTTTAGCGCGAACAGACTTTTGCGCGCCAGGACACATGCGCGACTGGACTTTTGCGCGATTAGACTTTTGCGCGAATGTACTTTTTCGCGCCAAGACACTTGCGCGAATGGACTTTTGCGCGAAAGGACACTTGCGCGAACGGACATTTGCGCGACTGGACTTTTGCGTGACTTAATGGCCACTGAGGTTTACTCTGTACAGAAACAACATCACGCTTGTTATTACTTGAAGGTGGTTTTTTTTTGGTTTTTCCGCCATGGGTGTCGTTTTCATGGTTTTCGGGGTACCTGATTACGAAAATGAGGTCAAAATGAAAATCAAAGATGGCACCGTGGAAAATTTTTGGTTTTTCCATCATGGGTGCCGTTGCATTTTGACCTCATTTTCGTAATAAGCGTCCCCAAAAACCATGAACACGACACCTGTACTGTACTGTCCTGATACCCATCCTTCCTACTAATATGATAAATGTGAAAGTTTGTGAGTACGGATGTTTGTTACTCTTTCACGCAAAAACTACAGAACCGATTTGGATAAAATTTTGCACACAGATAGTTTATGACCTGGATTAATACATAGGATACTTTTATCCCGATAGTAAGAGATCCCATGGAACAATAATCAAACTACACGCGGGCGAAGCCGCTGGCAGAAGCTAGTCTGTGACAGTACGAGTATTGTTCGTAGCGCATCTGTCTGTGCTACTGTGGTGCTGTTGGTGAACAACTAATTACAGATCTTGTCTTTACAAAAGATTAATGGCAAATCAGCTTCTGTCAGTTAGGTACATAGCTCCATAGGCGCATAAAAAAACGAAAATTAGAATCTTTTGACATTCCATAAGTGGCCATGTTGTAAATATTGCGCACGGGGCTGCCTCAGTGCGCACCAGACCCTAAGGTCACTGCTATCTACTGATGAGGCTGGGTGACCTGTCTTATAAGGCTTCGATGAGGCAGGTCCAGCCGTGGGTGTTAGACACATGAATGTGGACACCTGTACTACCATACAAGTGTACAAGCTGAAGGCGGCTATATTGTCGGGCGCTAAGCACACCACTGCCTAAAAAACTTGAACCAACATTCCCGAGTTCTTCCACCTTGCTGTGAATATGCCATAATTATACAGGATGGATGGAAGGGACACGGATGCACAAACGCGGGTTTCAACGTATTCAGTACATCATTCTGAGTCTTTAGTAATAAAAAAACTTAGCTGCTCCATACATATTGCATTTTTGTAGGAGATTTAAAAAAAACGATGAACAATATTTTTATACCGTTGTCTGTAACCGTTTGTTCATCGGTTGGTTCTTCTATATTAGTTAGTACCTAGTAGCACAATAGACACCCTGATTGCTGTATGGTTTTTGCCAGGGGTGTGCTGTCGGTAAACATTTGTGAGAAATCGTATTGACCAAACAATATGGCGACGTTGGTTCCGACTATTGCCGCCAAAAGCACAACACTATAGTATACACTCCTTTCATAAATGGTTGACGTCTGACACAAGCTTGTCATAAAGAATGGATTGAATAGTACGGGGGCCAAACCCGATTTCAGTACAAACTAGTTTGTCCTAGGCCAAAGCGGTTTATGCCATCCGAGTCGCCCTACTTCTGAATGGTTTATAAAAAAATAACCACGAAGGGTATGGCTTCTAACCTAATCTATCCGTGTCGGGTGCCTCAAGTCGGTAGAGTTTAGCCTAGGCAAAACTAGTTTGTCCTGAAATCGGGTTTGGCTGGAAACTTTTACATATACCTAAACAAAACCTGCTCGTCTAAAGGTATAAGATATACCTATTTAAAAAAAGAAACTTGTGAAAACGTTGGAACTTTGATCTTCAATATCTCGATCCGTAACTAGAAAGTTCCCAAGGTATGGTCTAGAACGAAACAATTACCGCCATGACGGGAAGAACAAGAGTGATGCCTTTCAAGTCTTTTTACACCCTTTATTGTCACAAGGTGAATGACAGTAATGAATATAATGTGTTGTATGCGGTCGCGTCGAGCTCTCGTGCCGGCAGCCTGCGCACTGTTCGTGGTGTTGAGCCAACACTAGTGTGAGCTGTAACCGCAAATCATAATGTTATTGTTGTTACAGCGTTATTATGTTTTCCTTTCACTTGTTGTTTTGTAAATCACTTTTATTTTCTTGGTAGTGCAATGAATACACCTGTTTTTAGTCCTAACAACTGTATTTTTTAAAAACATGTGCAAAAGACCCTTAACGAAGCCGAAAGGCTCTTCTTCTCGTCATTGCGAACCTTTTTTTGTTCTAGGTCCCATACCTGGAAACCTTCTAGCTAAGGAGATATTGGTTGGATTTTGGAGAAGTTCCAACTTTTTCACAAGTTTTTTTTATTTAAATACTTGTTTGAAATGTAAGATTTTGCGGCCCACGTACTATTCAATCCATCCATCAGCACAATGTTAAGTTGTGTAACCTGACCTGAGTCTGCCTGTCTGTTTCGTTAGGATTAAAAACTGAATGAAATTTTGATATAGAAGTCCTTTCGCAATCAAGGGAATGAGTTCCACTGTTTAAGAACACAACAAAATGGCTTTAAAACTGGTAATATTATATCTATTACTAAACCTACACTACATACATAATCAAAATAATACTTAATGCAAACTACATTACGTATTGTTTTGATTATTTAGGTATGTAGTGAACTAAGTGAAGGTTTATTATAGGGATGATTCCTGACTAAAAAATATGATTCTGTTTAGGCCGTCAGTTAGGTAGATTATCGAAAATATTGGATCCGTGTTTTTTGTTTTATCAATCGAGTGGATCAAGGCTTGTGACGTCACTTTCCGGTAAAAAAATACTCATATGTGACATCACACGAGTGTTTAACGTTTTCGTTTTCGTGTATCGTCTTCATTTTTAGTTTACGTAAAAAATAAAAAATAAATTGTCCAATATTTTTAGAAAATCTATCTGACGGACTAATTAGATTTTTTTGTCATCTACCCTAATAATTTACTTTTCACCTGAACAGAGTTACTGTAGCAATGAGTGTATCAGGTGAAGACAATCCCGCGGGCCGCGAGCTCGTGGTCACCCCACGCGCCTCGCAGTGAAAGTGGCCGCGCCCTTCGGCCTTCAGAGAAAGTTCAAGCGCGAGCTCGACCGGGCTCATATCTATATGTAGCTGTGTTGTAGACTGTGTCATGTGTCGTGTGTGTGTGATCCACCATAGGGGTAGGCACATGTTTACAGTAGGTACCTAACGTTTAGCTAACTAACAGACAGTCAAGGTATGTTCGAGTCAGTAAAATATTACAAATTTCAACAAAAACAAAACTCAATAACACTGCACGACATGAGATTCGAACCCAGTACCTAAGCAGTCACTTTTGCAACCAACAAGACAGTCAGGTAGAAATTGTATTAGTTTGGTACAGACTGCGCGTCGCTGTCGGCGGTCAAACTATATTCTTTAGTTGAGCTAGCTTAGTAGGAATGTTCGATAGAATGCGAGGTATACTAGTTTTAGGATATACTAGTTTTACTGGTTGACGGTACCTACTGCACAGTATAATTACAAGCAGTAGTGTGACTCGGACGTGTCCTGGAATTCAATGCCTACTGTCGATCAGGCCTAGGGTTGCTACTACATCGGGTATGCTGTGTGGTTTATCATTAAGAAAATGACGCGGCGCGCGCGACTCTCAGTCTGTTCGCACCTTGAAGTATCCCAATGTGGTGTTCACTAGGAACACTAGTTAGGGTTTAGAATACAACCACCAAATTATCAGCAAGTAGATAAACCACTTCAAGAGTACGTACACTCGCTGTGTGGACTAGTCGAACGACGGAACCTTAAAGCTCACGCTACGCTTATTAGTATATCACATCGAGTGGGGGAAGGAGCGCTCGGTTATTATGTCAGCGTTTCGGTCGTTTGTTTGAAGTCAAACTACTGCATATTTATACTGTGCCTACGGCCTGCCGCCGCACCAATTTTAATAGGCCTGTCTATGAACCGGTGAGGAATGCGCGAGAAAGTTCAAACCGTCGAGATAATTATGAACTCTAAACGTTCTGAACTGACGGACGCGGGACGTCCGCCTCGAGCTCGGGACTAGCACTGCATTGCATCACTGCCCTGACCGCACAGCGCGAGGAGACTACCATGTCCACCAGAGAGACACGTGACATGGCATCTACCATCCCGCTCATAGACAGGAGGCCGGTGTCCCAGCAGTGGGAACTATGGGAGGGGATAACTACAGCAGTCCGGTCGGACGGACTGTGCGAGGTCTAGACTATGTCAGATCCGTGATGCATGGACATCCGTGACGGCCTCACACGCATCAAACCTACCGCTCCTTGAGAAATAAGCCATGAGGAGCTGGCGCAGGCTCATCAAATGACTACCCTCAATGTCACAGTGTGTAGGTGTAACGACATCAATACGTACCTTATAAGTACTTCAATAATCATCATTACTTAACCTAACCAGATGCAGCTGAACACCAGTATTTTGCATGGATGTGACTGCCTATCTGACCTCCACAACCCAATTAGTACTGGGTAATATAATACCCCTTGGTAAGACTGGTTGTCAGACTTTTCGGGTTATCTTACTGACTACCTGCAACGACTGTCAAAAATCTATAAATGACAGCCGGGACCAACTATTTAACGTGCTTTCCGAGGCACGGAGCAAACTTGGTATGTAGTGGCTGGTCACCCATCCACAGACCAACCTAGGCAAGCACAGCTTAACCTAAAGGTCGACCAGAGCGGCTGTTATTATTTAGCCACAAGCTCCTCTACGTAATCGTACTATATTTGAAATGCTAATGCTAATGATAATAAATCTTAATACTAATAATTATAATTAATGCGAAAGTTTGTGAGTACCGTATGTTTGGATGTTTGCTTCTCAAAACTACAGAACGGATTTGAATGTTTGAACACAGATAAGTAGTTTATAACCTGGATTAACACATACAGGGTGTAAACAACCTCATCACGAAGCCGTCCACCAAGCATTCTGTCCATCAAACTAAATTATTGCTGGGAAACGACTTTTTTTTTCGGGTGAAAAATCATGTTTTGTGATAGTAAGTACTCAATGTAACGCACTCAAAACATTGTGCTGATGGATGGATTGAATAGTACGGGGGTCGTGGAGGTGTTTAAAGTAAAAATCTTACCTCACTTATCTTACTCACTTATCTCTTATCTTACTTGTATTAAAAAAAAAACTTGTCAAAAAGTTGGAACTTTGACCCCCAAAATCTCCGTAACTAGAAAGTTCCCAGGTATGGACGGCGAAAACAAGTGCCTTCCGGCTTCGTTCAGAGGTTTAAGAATACTTTTTATCCCGGTAGTAAGATCCCACGGGACAATTTATTATCAACAACACGCGGGCGAAGCCGCTGTCAGAAGCTAGTAGTAATATAAAGTATTTGAGAAATGGTCGGAATCTGTTCACACATGCAAACGTAATCCTTCATCATCACCATCCGCAGCCCGACGTCACCCACCGCTGGGTACAGCCCTCTCTTTGTGCCAAGCTCCACGCTCCTGCGCCAGCCTCACTTAGGTTGTTACCGCGATGGCAACTATAGTCCGCGCGCGACCTCCGTGGAATCGGTGGCTTGTTTCATAATTTAGTTCGCGCGGAGTACTAAATTATGAAACCATTCTATGAGGGCAATAGATGCACCCGAAATAAAACCACCGATGATTTAAACAAGCCACCGATTCCTCGGAGCTCGCGGACTATATTATGTCGTCTGCCCATCTCCAGGCAACTGGTTAATCAATGAATGTGTAAAAGATTCGTTGACAACGGCAGCAGCGTACAATAAGGGCCTAGTTGAGGTACTGATCGTGCCCCGGAACACAAAGGGCGAAGAAGGAAAAGGTAAGGGAAGGTTTTAGTCAGTAAAAGTCCGACACTCCCTCCAGCTCCGCCCAGAGCGGGAGGAGTCATTTGATGATTTCCCATCCGAAAAAAAAAGCTACTACGTAACACACGTATTACCTAGTAACTGGATTGTGGAGGTGATGTCACTCTTTGTAACATACCTGCCTGCCTTAATAATACGACGTGTATCCGGACGATATCGATAAACTTCGACCGGTCATTGTATTCATCATTATGAACAACTTTTACTATAGGAACAAACACTGAATCGCGAAAAATATCAGCCGTACATAGTACAAGTTTGACACATACCTAAGTACAGGGTCGTTGTCTATAACTTACTTACGTATAACTGTAAGTTAGTTAATAAGCCTACTTCCCTAGCTATCGGTGTTTCATAAACAAAGAATATCCTATCCGTGTCACTTACCATCATAGAAAAATCAAAAGAAAGCTTTTCTGTGACGTTTTGTTTCTAACCGGTCAGTAAGCTAAATGACAAACAGACAGATATAGCAACCTACCGAAACTGGCTAGTAAGTTATTGAAAATGTCTGTGAAATTAGAAGGTAGGAGGAGATGGTAAGAGGAAGGTAAAAAGTGCCTTCAACATATTGAAGCCGACGCCGACATAGTTGGGAAGAGCCAGCACATGATGACATTAGAAAGACATTTAACAATGGACCTTATGAACGGAACTCCAAACAAAACTTCAAATAAACAACAAAGGAGTGGTCGCGAAGACTTACCTTTATGCAATCCCATAATGGCCACCAAATTGCCAACCTACGACAAGTAGAAAAAACAACCAATTAGCCCTTCCTTTGTCGTTAAATAATCGCGAAATTATTCACAGCAGGTCGTTTTTCGTCTCAAAGTGTGTCGCATTCCGCGCTTATTTGTAAATATCCGCCACTGACTTGTGCGGCGCGCGGCGTGTGCTTCTGATAGGGTTGCCAAATCTTCTATAAAGGGTGTAAATAGCCTTAACGAAACCGAAAGGCACTTGTTCTCCCCGTCATTGCGATCATTTTTTTGTTCGAGACCATACCTGGGAACCTTCTAGTTACTATACGTTACGATATTGGGGGTCAAAGTACCGACAAATTTCACAAGTTTTATTTTAAATACATGTTTTTAATGTATTTTTTTTACTTTAAACACCCCCACGGCCGCGGCCCCCGTACTATTCAATCCATCCATCAGCACAATGTTTTGAGTGCGTAACATTGAGTCCTACCGTAAAAGGCGAATTTTCACCCCAAAAAAAAGTCGTTCCCCAGCGATATGTTTGATTGACGGCTTTTTGAACCCGATCTGTTTACACCTTGTTATGCATATGAATATCACGTGTCACTATGTTCGTACAAGCTAATCTCCGAAACTACCCAACCGATTTCAATGACACTTAGAATAAATAATGGTTCGTTTCTGCTTAAAATATGGGATAGTTTTGTAGTAGTGTTGCTGTTGCCGACATCGAAGTCGTGGGCCATATGCTAGTCTACTTAAATTAGTATCAGTACAGTGCCCACTCTTGTACTAGCGATATTTACATGTTGAACAAGTATTTTAATACACAACACTGCATACTTGGTTCCAATCCACTTCCCCGCAATATGGTAGCCATTTTGTTTTTTTTTTTTTTAACTCAAATTCATTTATTTTGTGAACACAAGTAAAAAATAAGTGGTACTTAAATTATTATTCGTTTTTTATTTGTAAACAAATTAATCACTCCTGAATATTAATTTAAAAAACAAAACATTTAGAAATATAAAAATTGTAGCCCACACGGTATCGGGTGGTAAATTATTATTAGAATATAGTACAAATAATTCTCCTAGGTATAATTATGTTCTTCTTCAATATTTTTGGCAACCTTGGCTCGTGTGTTGGAGGCACAATACGGATGTGTGTTCGCTTTCTCTTAGCTGTCAATATTTTTGGCGCGAATGAGTCGAATGACGCCATCTTGATCATTTTCTTACAATCATTTGTTTGTCAACGGCCATTAGACTGAATGTGGTCGTACCTACTAAAAACTGGCCATAACAACATGCCTGTAGGTATCTCCGAAGGGTTAGGCAGGGGTGTACTTAGTTGCCGGAGGACACGGTGGAGCACACGGTGGAGGTGTGCTCTGCTTGGGTGGAGCACCGCCGTGTCCTCGAGGTGACGATCGGCGGCGGCGACCTCTCGCTTCCGGCTCTGGTTCGTGCCATGGTCCGGAGCGAGACGGAATGGGACGCCGTCACCTCCTTCTGCGAAGCAGTCATGCTAGCGAAGGAGGTGGCGGAACGTGAGAGGGAGTTATCCTCACGTCCCGGCCGCCGCGGGAGACGCCCCGGGCGTCGGGGGCCACGTGGTGGCTTCCGGCCACCGTAGGCGCGGGCCTGTGGACGGGGAGCTATGGGCTAGCTCGCCGTCCGTCCGTCTCATGACGACAGGCCGTGTCGACGGCGCGTTCGTGTTCCATGCGCGCCTTAAAGAGAGTCAGCAATAGGGAAGGGGTCCGCAAGGGCCGATGCCTGCCGGGACTGCGGGACTATTCGAAAGAGATACCGTGGCCCCGGAACACAAAGTGCGATGAAGGAACATGGATGGGTTTTAGTCAGTAAAAGTCTGACACTCCCTCCTGCTCCGCCCAGAGCGGGAGGAGTCATTTGATGATTTCCCATCCGAAAAAAAAAAAAAAAAAAAAAAAAGGGATGTGCTTAGTTCCAACAACCACATTGCGCTAGTAAAAAAGAAAAGACAGAAAGAACAAATATTTATCAAAACATACACTTCCTCGAAAACTGGCTTGTATCTTACTACGATTAGGTTCAAGATGCAATATTTTTACACACGTGGACTTTTTTCATTTATCACAACGTGTGCGGAAATAAAAATTTCCACAGATAACTATACCTACTTAAACTAAGTCCCAATTGGTTCAATTCCTATCTCGGTGATAGTTTTTTTTTTTTTTTAATCTTGGCAAAGAGATAGCTCTTTGCCAAGATTTAAAAAAAAACTATCACCGATGCCGATGCCGATGCGATGATCAGGTATGCCTCTTTACGGCGTAAATATTTTTTGACTATTTAAATCATGTTTAAAAATAGAAAATCATTTATAAACATGAAAAAAATATTGAATTTGATCTTCGATCATTAATGAACAATTTATTTGTGTTATAAATTCAAAAATATTGTAGTTTTCTATTTTTCATATTAGGCTGTTTGCCCTTGCTTCTTCTTCAACCTGGCGAAATCAAAGCGCGGGAAAAAACGCAAATTAAATCATAGTTTCATAATAATTCATGATGAAAATTATACTTTTCGTTCTGTTATTTTATTTCTTCGAAAGTGTACTGGAAAACGTCGTTTGATACTCGTGGGCATTTGTTACTGCAGTTCTCTTAATTGTATTGTACAATGTTACGTATCACCCAAAATAGGCAATTTTCCGTCGTGTCATGTCACCCAACCCAACACATTGCGACATGTACTGAATACGTCCTGTATACAACTACGTGTAACTTGTCAATATTACGTGTCACAGTGAAATCTGTCAATCTCATGTGGATGGCATTTCCGGTTACATAATGTGTACAATACCCACTTATAACGAAGAATTCCATGTCATCTGTGCCCATTTTGCCTCATTGACGTAATGAAGAAAATATTCTGCAGAGACAATAGGTACACATTAATTTCGCCGCGAAACCACAGATAGTATCGTAAGAATCTGCAGGACGAAGTTACATCCTCGTTAGAGCAAGAGCCCGCGACGATCAGACCTTCGTTATTTTATAAAACCTGAAAGTTTCTCTGTGTATGTCCCTAATAATACAGGTACGAACGTTAATGTGTCTGACAAGATGTAAGAACCATCGATACTGTTTCATAACTGAGAAAACATCTTTTGGTAGTTCCTCCTCAAGGAACGTTATGTAATATTCAGGTTTTTAAACTATGAATATAATTCATCATAATTTAAGGGTGTCTGACAATGGACGAGGTGTTTACCTATAATATTGTTTTAAAACTTCATCGGTAGGGGATCGTTCATAGGTACCTACTTGTATTAGGGACATACACAGGGAAACTTTCAGGTTTTATAAAATAACGTAGGTCTGATCGTCGCGGGCTCTTGGTCCATGTGAAGTCATTGGTGATGACAAACCGAATAATATGGAACACTTTCTCCTGCCACAAGACATGAGGACCTGGCTCTCACGCAATGTTAGTCGTAAGTCCCTTGAAAAGGAAATGGCGAAACTACCCCGCAGTCAGACCTACTGATCTACTACTCACCCCGAGTGGAGTGGATGATAGAAATCTGAAACTATGAGGAAAAGCGAAAAACACTCGGAGGAGTCTCGATACCGATTGTGATGAAAACTAAAACTGCACTTAAATGTCATCTAGGTTCAGAATGTCGAATTCCCAAACATCTATATATTCTACCGTTATCGCTGTTCAAGTTTAGGGTTGTGGAGGTCGGATAGGCAGTCGCTCCATGTAAAACACTGGTACTCAGCTGCATCTAGTTAGACTGGAAGCGACCCCGACATAGTTTGGGAGAAGGCAGGCAGCTGATGATGTCCGCTGATCAAGTTTATGAACCACCTGTTCCTCTTTAGTCTTTGCCGCATGTCATTACTTCCCAGAATTTGATCCCTATTAGCGGCACTATCGAATGGTGAAATAGTAGTATTTTTTTTAGAACCTACGGGTTAGATTCCTGGCTAGGAATTATAATTTTCCTAAAATCGAATGATGCAGTTTTAGTCTTTATCAAAATCGGGCTCGAGACACCTTTGAGTATTTTTCGCTATCCCTCATAGTTTCGCATGGATTATTATGTACTTAGCGCTTGCATTAGGACTTCATGATGTCGACATAATAAAGTACAATTCTAAAGGGTGTAAACAGACCCTCAACGAAGCCGAAAGGCACTTGGTCTCCTCGTCATTGCGGTCATTTGTTTTGTTCTCCACCATACCTGGGAACCTACTAGTTACGGAGATGTTGGAGGTCAAACTTACAACTTTTTCACTAGTTTTATTTTCAAATACTAGTTTTTAAAGTCATAACTTTACTTAAATACCTCCATAGTCCGTTTACTATTAAATGCGTCCATTAGCACAATGTTACTAAATGCGTTACATTGAATTTTGCCGTAATCGTGATTCGTTACCCAAAAAAAAAGTCGTTTACCAGCAATAATTTTTAGAGTCATAGTTTGATGTACAGAATGCTTGGTTGACGGCTTCGTGAAGGGTTTGTTTACACGCTAGGTATATGTCTTCATTAACGTAATGAAGAAAATATTGCAAAGACAATAAAAATGTCGGCGCGGACCGCAGAGTGTTTGGAACTGACGAAGTCACAGGTCAGGGGAATATCCTTGTTGTGACACCGTTGATGACGAACTCAACGATACCGATCACTTTCCCCGAGCGCAGGGTTCCGTACCGACACCGAGCCGGGGCTCGTTCTTGCACAATGTTATTTGTAGCTCTGTTCACGAGGAAACCCTGGACTAACATCATGCCGCTCACTGACAGCCTCCTTTGGCCCACATACGAGTGAATCGTATTCCGAGCCTTCTAACTACTAACTACTGAGTGTGGATGTATGTTTCGATGTTTGTTACTCTTTCACGCAAAAACTACTGAACGGATTTGGATGAAATACACACAGATAGTTTATAACCTGGATTAAAACATAGGATACTTTTTATCCCGGTAGTAAGATTCCATGGGACAATTATCAAAGTTCCGCTGGCAGAAGCTAGATAATAAGTGGGTGAATTTCAACAAATGCCATTTTTTTATTATATCGGTGAACTTTTTCAGTTATAATTATATTTTTTGTATATTTTTCCGGTTTTATGTAATCTTTAAGATATCAAATATCCCCAAATTTAATATCATCAACGTATCATATGATATGACAAACCGGCACCGATTATTTTTTCTGTACACCGATATGATAAGTTTATCCACCGAAATGATGTACATATCCAGCGATATGATAATCTATCCACCTTTGAACATCAAAAAGGAAATAGTTAGTAGGTACCTATATATTTTTACAAGGGTGACTTAGAACTAAAGACCTGAACTGAGGGTCTTATTTATGTAGATCACATCCAAAGAGAACCGAGTTCTTAGAAATCCAATTAAAACATTTTTTTTTAAAATTATGTACCTATTTTATTATATTTACTTCCTTTTTTATTATATTTACTATAGGTACTTAGAATTAAATAATATAATTACTTATTATTATGCTTCAGGCACTTCCGTCATTCATCATTGGCACTATGATGGATGACGCATCGTTTCGGGTCGCTACAAGTCTACGCTTAGGCGCACCTTGTGTTGCTCCACATCGGTGTCACTGCGGTGAAGCTGTCGACAGCCTCGGACACCATGGCCTGTCCTGCTACAGGAGCGCAGGTCGCATTGCACGGCAGGGAAATAAAATTGGAGTGGGGACGCTGTCGGACTCGTCGATGTAAAGTAAGGTTTAAATTACTTTTGTCCAGCGATATTAGAACATTTTTCAGGACAAGTACGTTTGTGCCTCTCAGTAATAATTAATCGTTAATTATGTAATAAAATATGCTATTTATTAATAATAAAACTAATATTCAATTACAATTATATAATATATTATGAAATAGAATAAGTTATATGTATACTTAACTTACTTATTTTTATTAGTGTATAAGCTTTTTCGTTTGTAAAAAAAGTAGAGCGACAGCATCGATTTGAAAAAAATAGAGGTTTATGTATTTATTTCTACCTTTGTAAATAGTCCTAGGCAAATTATATTTTTGCCACATCCCAATAACTACCTATTGAATACTAAAATAAATAATTCAGAACAATATTCCTTTTTTTTCAAATACTAATTTCACCAGACAAAAAATAAGTCATTTGGGAAATTCACCCAAATGCGAAAGTAAGTTTGTTTGTTACCTTTAGATTTTTACTTTAAACACGTCCACGACCCCCGTACTATTCAATCCATTCACCAGCACAATGTTTGGAGTGCGGTACATTGAGTTCTACCACAAAACATGATTTTCACCCCAAAAAAAAAAAGTCGTTTCCCAGCAATAATTTTTGCGTAAAGTTACTTAGTATGATGTACAGAATGCTTTGTTGCCGACTTCGTGATGAGGTTGTTTACACCCTGTATTATTAGCGGAGTGCGCGAGCGAAGCCGCGGACAAAAGCTAGTAGGAAATAAGCTACCATTTTTCAACAAGACTTTTTTGAAATGAAATGAAGAAAATTACGTTAATCAATCAACATTGAACGCGTGGCGTAAGTATACTAAGGCCCCTAGCACACGGCGTATTTTAAACGCGCAGACAATGCGCAGATGACGCGCGTATACGCGCTTCAAGCGAGATTTCAACGCAACCTTGTAAACCTAAGCACACGGGGCGATCGTGAAACGCGTCTACTGCGTATACGCGCAGATACAGCGATACAAAAGCGCTGTAGTCGCTCGTAGCTTCCGCGTTTTGGTCAGAGACTCCTCGTCAGTTGTACAATGGCGTCGGTTGAGACAACACTGCTTACGCTGGCTTTGACCCTTTGTAAGCGCTTCAAGCGAGTTTCGAACGCGCATCACACGCGCGTTTGTATAGCTTTTTACGCGCGTTTGAATCCATATAAACACAAAAATCGGCATCTACGGGGCAGAAAACGCGCGTTCCTAAAACACGCGTCGTCTGAACGTTTAAAATACGCCGTGTGCTAGGGTCCTATTGGGTCCGTGTTGCTAACTGTTGAGGAGTTCTCTTGTAAGGAGTCCATCCTGGTCATCCTGGCGGCAGGATCAAGACATGTCTATCAGAAATGTTTTATAACCCGGACCAAAGGTGTGTGCAACGGGATCCCTTCTTTTTGCATAATGTTCTTTTTCCTAATATACTTTGGCATAACTGTTTTGGCATAATTTGTTTTGCCATAATAATAATTTGCCATATTTGTTTTTTGGCATACAGTTTATGTTGGCATAATCATCTTGAAGGCTAATTTATTTTGGCATAAATTGAATTCGCATAACGTTACTAGGCATAACGACTATTAGCATAATAGTATTTACGCATACAATTAATAGAAATAACGGAATCATATTTGAGTTATTTTAACGTATTTATTTTGAATTAAAAATTCATTAAGTTGAGCTACAAAAGTTAGTGACAGAAACGAATCGCTGCAAAACCGACTCCACGTAGTCTTGTCTGCCCTACCCCTAGAGTGTAATCTAAGCCCGCGTAGGCGCGGAGGGGCGAGGCGGCCCGCAAGCTGAGGAGCAGGTGGTTTTATTTACATCTGTGACGATAAGCTCGCGTGGGACCGCCGGAGCCCCGCAGCGCCGGAGCCGTAACAGAAACCATGCCTGCTGCATATTGCATACTGCATGTTTGCTTGCTGCATGCTTGCTTGCATGCTACATGCTTGCTGCATGCATGGTGTATGCTTGTTTGCATGCTTCTTACAGGGAAAAAAACTCACATATGTTCACAATCAACTATGTTCAAAACAAATATGTTAAATAATACCTGCTTCAGGAAATATGGTTTTTTTTCCAAGTATCAAAATAAATTGGTATATCCAATCAGGGTATGTCTAACATTTTAGGAGTTCATTATTATGCTTCTTTGTTATGCCTATAAAAAATATGCTTTAATATCATTATGCGTAAATAAATTTATGCCTAAGAATGTTATGCTTAATCATTATTATGATTAGAGAAATTATGCTTGAAAAAAATATGCGTAAGCTGTTATGCGTAAATAATGTTATGCGAAAATATAATTAGGAGTAACAAAAGTATGCCAAGTTATATTAGGTCTTAAAATTGTATGCAAAGGGATAGGGAACCGTGTGCAACAGCTCAATCGGTTGGTTGCTGCCGCTGCGCTGCGGAGAACCTCAAGCGGCGTAGTATATACTGTTTCAGGCAACACCTACGTATACACCAGTGTTCCACAGAGCGACTGTCTGTCTGAACTGCACAACCCAGTTACTGAGTAGCACGGCACCTCCTCGGGGAGAGGTGACGGGTAACATGGGACCCTAACATTACGGACAAAATTTAGACACGAAGGGTGTAACAAGAGCCTTAACGAAGCCGAAAGGCACTTGTTCTCCTCGTCATTGCGATCATTTTTGTTATGTTTTAGACCATACTTGGGAACCTTCTAGTTACTACAACTACACAAACTTACAACTACAACAAAGTTACAACTTTTTCAAAAGGCTTTTTTTTAATTAAGTACATGTTTTAAATGTTAGATCTTTAATTAAAACACTTCCACGAGCCCCGTTACCCGTATATTATTATATATTGAGTGCGTTACATTGAGTGGTACTGTAAAACGAGTTTTTTCACCCCAAAAAAAAGTCGTTTCCCAGCATTATTTTTTGCGTAGAGTTAGTTTGCTGTACAGAACGCTAACTTGGTTGACAGCTTTATGAAGGGTCCGTTTTCACCACACCACACAGGCATCATGTCACTGTCGTTTGGTATACTGTATTTCTTTATAAGCAGTCGTTTAGGCTTTCGTTTCTGATCCCCGAGTGGCCCGCGGCTGGCGCGATGGCGCATGGCGGACGGCGCGGCAACCTGTCTGGGGCGCGGTAACTATTCGGCGGCCTTACGTAAGCACGCGTTCGAAAGTGTCCGCGAGTGACGCTGAACCTGTTTGTGTCGCGATGTGAGTGACGTCAGCAGGGACGGGCTCGTCCTGTGTGTCCCTGTACTTCTACGAGTAGGGCCCGTTCCCACTATGTCGTGACGATTCATTTATCTTTGGTTTTTAGTTGCCAATAGTCGTGGACGACTCGCAGTAATCGTGTCGTCCTATATGTGAACACCTCCATTTAAATACACAAGCCACGACACTTAAAACTACACGATTATCACTGAGTTCGCATCGTCTCCTGAGAGATGACACTTTTACTTTTTTCTCCAAAGTGGCACAGCGTCACCGCACCGGCCATGCGGTCTGCCATTGTTCGCGCACCACACATGTTCCATACCATTATCAAAAAATCACGTTTGTTATAGGGGAGCCCCACTTATATATTTATTTTATTCTGTTTTTAGTATTTGTTGTTATAGCGGCCACAGAAATACATCATCTGTGAAAATGTCAACTGTCTAGCTATCACGGTTCATGAGATACGGCCTGGTGACAGACAGACGGACGGACAGTGGAGTCTTAGTATTGGATCCCGTTTTTACAGTATATTTACGGAACCCTAAAAAGTGCCCTATATGTGTTAATCGGTAATAAACTACGTGTGCGCTAAATTTCCATCAAACATCCATCCATCCATCCTCACCGCATTTATAATATTAGTAGGATTAGACTTCGACTACACCCGCGCAGAGTTCACTAATATTAGGGTAGATGACAAAAAAATCTAATTAGTCCGTCAGATAGATTTCCAAAACATATTGGACACATATTTTTTTCATTTTTCACGTAAATTAAAAATTAAGACGATACAGTGCATCGAAAACTCGTGTGACATCACATTTGAGTACATGTTTTACTCAAATGTGACGTCACAAGCCCCCACTCATGATCTTTGACACGTTTTATCTTCGTCAATTTTTATTAATTTGATAAAACAAAAAACACGTATCCAATATTTTTCGATAATCTAACTGACGGACTAAACAGAATTATATTTTTTTAGTCCGACATCATTCCTGTTGTTGTGCCACGTTATATCATCGAGATAAAAATGTATCGTATGTGCATCCATCCAGGTCATAACTATGTCTGTGTGGCAGACAGGACTGCATCGTTGCGTCTAGTGGCTAGCGCGACTGCTGAGTGTTGAGCACGAGCTCCCGGGTTTGATTCCCGGGTCGGTTAAAAGTGTTATTAAATTTTCCATTAGAAATTGGTTGGTGGCAGTAGGCTGGCGAGCCTCTATTACATGGCACTTAAACATAACTGGCGAAATATAGATGTACAGTCGTGGCCTTTTCCGCCTGATCAGTTAAATTTTTTTTCGCTTAAATCATGCGGAGGCGCTGAGCCACCCCCCCCCCCCCCCTTAAACTTTAGGCCTATTAGGAAAGCGTCGACTTTGGCGCGCAAAATAACAATAACTCTCATTTGCCGTGCGTCGTCAATGCGCTCGGTCCCGATCGGTATCTTTTCATTTATTATTTATATACAAAGTCAACGGGGCGGGGCTACAGAGCGTTTCAATGTTGTAAGTGCAAGCAAAAATTAGCTTAGTGGTGATAAGGCGGGAGTGTCCTCGATAGTACATACTATTGGGAACACCTCTACCTTCTCCTTCGGGGAGTACAGGCGTGATGTTATGTTATGTTATGTTTGCAGTAAGATGTACCCCGATCATGGTGATCGGGGTACATCTTACTGCATATCTCGACACACTCTCTTACAGCTGTGTGCACTGTACGCACACACCGCACACTGCGGGACAGCGTGCTATTGCCAGCTAAACGTTACTACTGATTGATGAGGAGCGCGTGGCTAAGTAATAACAACCGCGAGGGTCGATCTTTAGGTTAAGCCGTGCTTGCCTAGTGTGGTCTGTGGATGGGTGACCACCCATTACATACCGAGTTTCCTCCGCGCCTCGGAAAGCACGTTAAGCCGTTGGTCCCGGCTGTCATTTGTAGATCTTTGACAGTCGTTACAGGTAGTCAGTGGCCCCAGAAGTCTGACAACCAGTCTTACGAAGGGGTTTCGTATTACTCAGTACTAACTGGGTTGTGGAGGTCAGATAGGCAGTCGCTCCATGTAACATACTGGAGTTCGCTGCATCCGGTTAGACTGGAAGCCGACGCTAACCTTGTTGGGAGAAGGCAGGCAGATGATGTCGTTAGAGACTGGTTCACTCGAGCACAGACTAGTGCCGGTCGCTACTTCGCAACTGTCACTGTATAATGTTTGTTTTTAACCGAGGATTCTGATAAAGGAGGGCCGTGAATTCCATCAGCACCTTTTTTTTGACGACTGTCGCGGATCTACCGATGACAGCCGGAACCAACGGCTTAAGAAGGAAACTCGGTATGTAATGGGTGGTCAGGTCATCCATCCACGGACCAACCTAGGGAAGCTCGACTTAACCTGAAGATATTAGTTATAAAGTAAGAAGTCGCAGGTAGAAGCCAGTCCTGTTGAATATCTACAAGACTCGTACAATACCTTGTAGTAGGGCCGAGCCTATTGCCATCAACCCATTTAGAAGGACTGCTGGACTAAACCCAATAATAATTAGCCCGACCTGGGAGTAGAACCCAACACCTCATGCTTAACTTGCGACCACTACACCAACGGGGCAGACATCACACGACGTTCATACTCAAACAAAACAGAGGAAACGGAAATGGAGTCGGGAACTAGGTACCGCGGGACGCATCAGTAATCCCGCGAGTAGAGATGTCACTACATGTAATGGTTCTTACCCAAACCGCGAGTGTGTGGTAACATCGTCCACAAACACGTGTCATTCCAACCGCGTTACGTAAACTCCAGTAAAAATATCTCCAAAGTCAATTTGACTATTAATTTTAAAATTATGCGTCTATTTAAAGTATTTTCTAAACTAATATTAGAGTTTTTTGAACAAGCTTTTAAGCCCCTCTTTCATTCACCCGCCATTTCAATTTAAACTCTGTTCCTTTCTCTTACAATACTATTTCGCTTGTGCTTATCTTACTCGGCCTTTGAAGCAAGCATGTGGTGTGTAGGAAATGGCACCCCACTTTCTTTAGGAGAAGTCTGTTGGTGTCGTGAACTCAGTCAAAGTCCTCCTCTCAAAACCAACACACGCGTCCAAAAAATATTTTTATTTAAAATAAAAGCCATAGGCGGAACGTAACAATACCTATGTGACGTAAAACTATGAAATAAAAAAAAGAAATAATAAATTTTGCCGCGGAATGCAGTGACAGTTGACAGTTGTGTTTTTTATTTATTTATTAGTTTTATAATTGTAAGTTGCGTCGGGAGTGAAACTAAAGACTGTTTTCAAGTGAAATATTTGGATAATATCTGAAGAAAATGGTAAGTGGACAATTATTAAAACGATGTTTAAAAACAAGGGCATTGGATTAGAAAACGAAATAGCTGAAAACTTCGATCGATCGTTGAAAATACAACCGCATTGTACAAAAAGTTTTGAAAAACAATTTTAGAATCTTACAGCGAGCGCCCAAAGAAATTGTTTATTTTTCATTGCAATTCGCGGGCGAGCTACTTTTCATAAATATTTATAAAGCTCTGCGCGGGCCATTATTAGTCATTTAAGTAATTATTTATTTGAAAGCGACATTAAAACGAAAATGCTTTAACTTTATAATTGCCTCTATAATTCTTCATCCGAATAAAATTAGTATACCTACTTACCTGACGTTTTTAATCAGCCATAATTTATTTTGATAGGAGTTGATGACACTCGTGACAAATTAATTTAAATTAAGATTTAAAAAAAATAGTGATCAGCGGTGGTGGTTGGTAATGAGTGGGTAATTGGTTAACATTTAAGTACCACGTTCAGGAGAGTTTTACGAGTTAAAACTTGACTTAAATGATAAATTAATGAAGATATAAACAAGCACCTATGGGTACTTGTCTTTAGGTTATACTAACTTTAGAAATAATATATTATTAAGGATGTATTTATCTTGTGGTTAGTGTCAAACCTGATGTCAGAGTTTTTATGCCATCCATGGGCCTCTGAGTTGGCTGTACACGCCGTCGAGAAATATCTCTCAGTCGTGATGTTTCCTCACGATGTTTTCCTTCACCGAAGCAAGTGATAATTATACAATACGCACATGAATCCGAATAATCAGAGGTGCGTGTCTTGGGTTCGAACTTGAGACCTATTGGCTTCAGTCCCACGGTCACACTACTAGGCCAGCACTGCTTATTGATATTTAAATATTAATTAAATTCTTAATGCTTACAATTACAATTAGTTTCTTATGTCTAAGTTGGATGTTTCATTACGAAATTCAATCATTACAATTCCGAAATATCTCTCTCGCTGATTGTTATTCGTTTTCTCTATTTCATTTTTGACTACCTGTGCTGAGGAGGCCAGAGGGGCATGGGTTGTAAGGACAGCAGACTGAGATACCGTGGCCTCGGAACACAAAGGGTTGAGAAGGAACATGGATGGGTTTTAGTCAGTACAAGTCTGACACCCCCTTCCGCTCCGCCCAGAGCGGTCATTTGATGATTTCCCATCCGAATAAAAAGGATAGGAGACTGACGCTAAAGGTTACCTGTCCCGTCTATTTCATCTCCACCAACACACTCACAATGTGGCTGGTCTATGGTTCTCATGACCGCTTGTGTCACCTGTTTGACACTTTCTCCCGCGTATTTGCATACATTAGCGCCACCGCCGCCGTACTACACAGATTCGTCTCGCAGACTCGCTCTTTCCTCATTCTAGGTTGTGTGTTTGTGCAAACTAACGGTTATTATCACATTATTATCGGTTTCTTTACGATGCGCTCCTTCACTGTTGTTTAAAAAGTACCGTGACCACCGTAGAAGCGATACTAAGAATCGCCAACATGACAGATGAACAAAATAAATCTGTCATTATCTGTCATTTTGTCGATTCTTTCTTCGAAGGAACTCGTTTCTACGGTGGCCATGCTACGCGGGCTGGTGATTAAATAAAATGCCTAAAGTAACGTGCATCCTTGGGATCGAGGATCACCACAGCTGCACTGGGCCACCGGCCAACACAGTACTACCTTATGGTCAAGGGCACGGACTTGCTAAGCGTTTTGTGTCTCAACACGATTGACGTGAGCTTTCAATTGTCGATCCGATATAAGCTTATAATAATCATCATCAGCATATTAATGTTCCCACAGCTGGGACACAGGCCTCCTCTCTGTGAGAGGGAATGGGCTATAATCCACCACGCGGACCCAGTGCGGGTTAGTAGATGTCACATGTCTTCGAGTTTTGGTTCGCAGGACATGCCGGATACAATATTATGTTAAAAAAACCCTGTCCGCTCCGAATTTAAAGGGACATAAAGGTATGCCAATGACATTGCCCAATAGAATAAGAAACATAAAATATTTATGAAACTTGTGAATTTTAAAATGCATGGCTTTTGTCGCATATTAGTTGGTGCTTCTGTTGTGTCATTGATGGCGCTACAGTAATTTGTGTACTATGTTGCTGTTGTATTTTTTACCCGATTATGGCGTAGCCAAAAAGAAGGGGTATGATTTTAGCAGTCTATATATGTATGTTTGTATTTACGTATGTTCCTCCGTAGCGCCTAAACTATTCATCCGGTTTTGATGAACAAGATGTCAATCAATTCGTTAGGCCCGGGTAACAGGCTACATTTTAATTACTTCAACAATAGGAGGAGTCGATTTTACCTTGTAAACCCCGAATTTAATTAGAGCTTAATTTTTAGTGGCCGGGATTTTTTTGTTGTAGTACACCACACAAATAGTTGTCATACTGTCAGTGTCCGCTACAAAGTAAACCCATACAGGGTGTAAAAGGACCCTTGACAAAGCCGTCAACCACGCATTCTGTAAAATCAAACTAAGTTACGCAAAAATGATTGCCGGGAAACGACTTTTGTTTTGCGGTGAAAAATCACGTTTTATATAGTAAGACTCAATGTAACGCACTCAAAACATTGTGCTGATGGACGCTTTTAATAGTAAACGGGATAAAGAGGTATTTAAAGTAAATTAAGACCTTAAAAGCTAGTAGGTATTAAAAAAAAACTTGTGAAAAAGTTAGAACCCTCAATAAATCTCCGTAAATAGACGGTTCTCAGGTGTAGAACAAAAAAATGATCGCAATGACGGGGAGACGAAGTGCCTTTCGGCTTCGTTAAGGGTCTATTTACACCCTTTATAGCTGTCCAGTCGTGTCAAGGCGAACACACGAACCGCCTCAAGTCCAAGTTGAATGCTCCACAGGAAGAAGAGTCTACAGATAATTACAAAGATTGTAATTATCTGCTCATTAAAGCAATTAGCAATCTGTTGGCTGTACGAGTTCCTAGTTCCGCCCGCTCGGCTGCTCGGCTGCTCGGCTGCTAGGTCGAGCCTTTCTCCAACAACTATGACTATTATAATCGTCGAGGTTTTACCACCAGTTCGTGCGTCTCATCCGGGAAGCAGCAGTGATAGCCTAGCGGTGTGACGTCGCACTGCCAAGTCATAGATCTCGAGTTCGAACCCAAAGCACGCACCTCTGATTTTTCGGATTCATGTGCGTATTGTATAAATATCACTTGCTTCGGTGAAGTAAAACATCGTGAGGAAACCAGCATGCCTGAGAGATATTTCTCGACGGCATGTTAAGTCAAGTCAGAGGCCCAAGGATGAGACCCCCAGGGCGGGCAGAGTTGTTGGGGTTTCCCGATAGGAATGTCTTAACAGTCCCAGCTGCTAACTTGAGACCATAGGGAATATGCAAGAAATACAAAACTCTTTTTATTCATTCAAATTTAAAATGCCTTGTATTGGCGCATAAAAACATTGTGGTACACTTGTTTAAGTTTCTCATACATCACTTATTTTACAATTTATTGTTTTATATAACATGTTTTTGGTGAAACGGAACGCACTCTCAAAACGCGTCGACCTCGATAACGCCGGTAGTGACGTCAAAGTCTATGATTATGTCAATAAAACAATTTTATTCGAAAGTAATTAAAGTTTCACTAAGATTATAGTATAATATATATCATATTTGCATATTTGCTTGAATAAGCACATACAATAAGTAAAATTACTATAATAAGGCCAAAAAATTAGATTTAAACCAGGCAGATATTAAATAAATGACGTCACATCGTGCCGCGACCGTCACGGACGTTTGAACTGTCATAGAAAAATACAGGAGTTTAATATTATTTTGAGCGACAAGCAGTAGTTGAACTTAACTTTTAATACTTTTCTTGGGTTTATAACACTGTATTTTTTTATTTAAGTAAAGAAAAAATTACATGCATACTCCCTATTCAATGACTGTTTTTTTGTACAATACAAACTAGCCTGCGGCGTTCGCGTTGTGGTTGCATGTAATCCCTCGGGGGATAATGTAGCTTCTCATTAGTGGAAGGATTTTCATTATGAAAAAACTTTTTTGCAAAAAATAAAACCGACTCCAAAAAATCACAAAAAAGTGAAAAATAACTTCAGCTTCAGAAGTCGGTGACCTGTTGATTGATTTAGTTTTTTTGCCACCGTGTTATTTTTTTGGTTTTTACTTCAAACTTTTTAGTGGTTCACATGTGCTTACCCCTTCACAGCGTACCGGCGTGATGTTATGTTATGAACTGGTGTAAACAATAGACAGATTTCAACAATCCCAGTCCGATTGCTATCATTTATTGAGGAGTTCCGTTGCCTATCCCCGAAGTTCTTCATCAGATCTTCACCAAATTGAAATCGGATCACTCCGAGAAAGTACTCGTCCAGAAACTACCCAAATCGCTTCGAGTGTGCCTATAAAATTTGAAGAGTTCTCTCTATTTCTCCAGGATCCCATCATCAGATCCTGACTTGATGATCATGGGACCACCTGGGAAGAATACCCTTTCAAAAAAAAACAAAAAAAATCCAAATCGGTCCAGCCATCTTCGAGTAATCGGGGATCATACACAAAAAAAAAAAAAAAAGGTTCCGACGAATTGAGAACCTCCTCCTTTTTAAAGTCGGTTAAAAAAATATATGCCGGTCGAGTACATAACTTCCTCGTTTTAAAAGTCGCTACTCGGTTAAAAACACGAACGTTTTTAATTAGATTCGCTACATAGTGTAGCTTTTCTTTTTCCCTGCCAGCCCTTAGCCGTTGACCGCACGAGCATGTGAAGCCGATACATTTCAAACAGTTTCCACGCAGTAAACCGCGATAGATCACGAACGGCACTAAACGTTTTTACGTTTTCTCTCAATGGATGTGTGATCATGAACCATTGACACCGATTCTTAGGTTAACGATAACTATGAGATACCGGATCCGGATGCAGGGTGGATGTAGTTATAATGTGGCGTAACGAACGTTTCTACTTAAAAAAATAACAAACTTCCAAAAAAAAAAACACTCGGTGACTTTTTTGCCACCGATTTCCGAGAGAAAAAAGAAGAAAATTAAAGTTATTTTAATTTTTTTATGTAGGATATTTCATTTTTGAACGGGGTGCGCCCGTACACTACTTCTGCCACCAAACTGAGTGCCTACTTAGTTAAAAGGACATATTCGATCTCCGAAGGGTTGGGCGGAGCTGTATCTAATAGTACAGCCACATTTCGCCAGTTATGTTTAAGTCCGGGGCGCACCTACTGCCACCAACCGGGCAGCAACCCAGACACTGTGGCTGCTACTGAGAAATTCCGCATTCGAGGCTCTCCATACTCATCCCCACCCCCCGCCCTTTTCAATGTCGTTGTCCTCTCAGCGCTCACCTCCGTTCTAGCCATATCATCCTTTGGTCTTCTCCTACTCTTATTGCTAGCCACATTCAAACTTACAGCAATCGAAGCCACGACCCGTACGACAGAAACCAATCGTCAATCCACTGCGCCTTCCGTGCCACACGGAACCATAAAAGTGAATCTAATATAAAGTATAGTGAACATATTATAATAACAACTTACAGTTGTCTCGCGTGCGCACGGAGTTATTATTAACGAAAATATCAATTAGAGCCGCTCTAGTTAGCGCATTAACTTGGGATGGTCGCGAGTGAGCCATGCATGTCTCACACACGCGACTGTGTACCCACTTACCATTTCATTGCGTGAGGATTGAGGGTAACGGGCTGCGGGACTGTTCGAAAGAGATACCGTGGCCCTGCAACACAAAGGGTTAAGAAGGAACGTGGATGGGTTTTAGTGACAAGTCTGACACTCCCATCCGCTCCGCCCAGAGCGGGAGGGTCATTTGATGATTTCCCATCCAAAAGAAAAAAACCGGCCAAGAGCGAGTCGAACTCGCGCACCGAGGGTTCCATACAAACTTTTTAAAGGACAAACTTAACTTTGCTGTTCGATCCCTAGAAAAGGCTATTGCTCCAAACGAAAATAATAAGTTTGTAATAGTAAAATCGCTTTTTTTTGTTATTAAATTACATATTTACGGTTTTCAGACTTTTACCCTTTACATGTGCTGTAAGACCTTGCTTTTTGCCCAATTTCGTGATTCTACCATATATGACCTATAGGGTGCTCCCGTTTGACCTAGAATTGTCAATTTTAGTTAAAAGCCAGGTCTTACAGTAAAAGTAAAGGGAAAAGTCCGAAAAATAAAAAAAGTTGAAAATTGATAAAAATTTTGGTACTTACAAGTTTACGCGAAGATCTAAATTTATCCATACTTATCTTTTTGTCGTGTTGACTCAGGACCTTGTTTTCATACACCTAATAGGGGCTATAAACCTATTTGGTATAAATTTCAACTTGCTAGGTCCCCCCTCTCGCTAGAAAATCGGTGGTGACAGACGGACAGACTGACAGACGGACAAGAAAGTGATCTTATAAGGGTTCCTTTTTTACCTTTAGAGGTACGGAACCCTAAAAAGTGTAAGACTACACATTGTCATAGTCCGTTGACTGGTAACTACCTCTTACTCCTGCCGTGGCAGGCCGGAAGCCCACACTAAGTCAAATCTCATCAGCGAGTAGCTTGTGCCCGCGACTTCGCCCGCGTGGAGTTCGGTAATTGTCCCACGGAATTGGACTACCGGGATAAAAAGTATTCTCTATGTAAATCTAGGTTATAAACTATCTGTGTGCAACATTTTATCCAAATCCGTTCGGTAGTTTTTGCGTGAAACAGTAACAAAAAGCCATCCATCTATCCTAACAAACCTTCGCGTTAATAGTGATAGTTTATGTTAGCTGGGCATCACGTGAGGTTCTTTCTCCCCTGGAGATACGTCGTGACTTCGTGAGGGTTCGCCGATCGTGGATTATGCCACCCATCCTACAACTCCCAGCATCACACGTATTTTGTATTATTGAAAAGATCAGTGACTTTAAAAATCTTATTAAATCAAAATAAATAAGATTTTCCTGATATTTTATTGTGCTTGGTCGCCTTTTACGAGATCACACAGTTAAATTCAATCCGATATTGATAAAAAGTATTATAATTATGTACAACTTCATACAATTCCTCTTTCTTTACCCGACTACGGCGAATTAAAAAGGAACGATTATGATTTTAGCAGTCTATATAATGTATGTTTGAATTACGTATGTTCCACCGTAGCGCCTAAACTATTAATCCGATTTTGATGAGTAAGGTGTCAATCAATTCGTTATTATGGCCGGGGTAACATAGCCAACATCAACAATTAAATAGGAGGAGTCGATTTTACCTTGTAAACCCAGAATTCAATTAGAACGTGATGTTTCATTACTTAGCCGGGTTTTTTTAGTGGTAGTATACAAATTCTTGTTTCAAATCGTTTGTCTGAAATAAGCTAGGTAAGCTTCTTCGGCGCAACGAGCAAAATAAAATGTGAGTAGGTACCAATAAACTGTATCTTATGCAGCTAAAATCTTCCTTACTGGTCATTATCAGCTCCCCGCTCGGTCCGGCGGCTGTAGCTCGCGGGTACAGCGTCTCTGTTCATTCCCACGTGGAGCAGCAGGCGTCAAGAATCGAGATGAACTCGATTAGCAAGGCATTGTTGTAGCGCTCGCGTCTCGCGATCGTGGGACGTATGGTAATGAGACATAGAGCACGCGGTGGAAGCGTTGTTCGATGTGCTTGACGTTTGTGCCGCGCGCGCTCTGGTTACGACACCTTCGATACTTCATAACCTATAGGCACTTTTGAATGTAATTTACAACGAAATAGACTACAAGGTTTAAACGGACCCTTCACAAAGCCGTCTCAGCATTCCGAAGGTACATCAAAGTAAACTGACCTGAAAAAATAAGTCTCACACTTTTAAAATTGCAATAACTTTTTAAGTACACAAGTTAAACTTTCGAAACAAAAAGGACTCGACAAATACTTTAATTTTGTCTATAGTTTCAAAGAAAGCTGATAAAAATTGCTATAAAACGTTTTATTTTATTTTAAATCTCTAACTTCTATAGTTTAGGAAAAATTGAAATTTGAAAAGTGTAGTATTGTTTTTGCAGGTCAGTGTATGCAACTCCCCTACGCAAAAATTATTGCTATTTTTTTGATGAATTTAGTACAGAGGTTATGGAGGAATTTAAAGTATCTAAAGCAGTAAAAATTTATATTAAAAAAAAAACAGCTGAAAAAGTTGTAAGTTTGACCTCCAATATCTCCGTAACTAGTAGGTTCCCAGGTATGGTGTAGAACAAAAAATTGATTGCAATGACGTGGAGAACGAGCGAACTTCGTTAAGGGTCTTTTTCCCTTCATAACTAATAGATTGTAGTCAGGGCAGCAAGGTTCGGACTGTCCCCTCTGCGTTAATCTCGTTGCTCGTGGTGAGTGCTTCCCGCTCAAGTTCACTGACCTGCGCACTGATCCACCTGTCATCTCATTCTGTTACTTTCCAAAGTTCAGTCCCGAACAGCGCTTAAGATTCATTATAATATCTTAATACGTATATTTAAGCAATGAATTAGCAATACTAATGTTATAGCGAAAGTGACTGTCTCTTGGTTACCTTTTAACCGGGGCTCGTAATTTTATCAAATTATTTTCTTTGATAATTACGATATTGTAGATCTTTGACAGTCGTTACAGGTAGTCAGTGGCCCGAAAGTCTGACAACCAGTCTCACCAAGGGGTATCGTATTACCCAGTACTAACTGGGTTGTGGAGGTCTGATAGGCAGTCGCTCCATGTAACATACTGGTATTCCGCTGCATCCGGTTAGACTGGAAGCCGCCCTTTATCTTTCATATCATTCCTCTCCCTCTCCATCCGTCCACATTTATATTCATCACTCTTTGAGTCACAAGCGATCTTCTCTCCTCATCACATACCACGACACTCGATTCCCTTTCAACTTTTCTGTAACTGGCGCAACTTTTAAGCTTCCTCTAATATACTCGTTCCTTACCTTATCCAATCTTGTCACTCCACACATCCACCTCAACATTCTCATCTCCGCTGCATGCAATCTTTTGTCATCCATCTTCTTCACAGCCCAGCATTCCGATCCATACAGTATACTATGACACACTATTTAGAAAATATCATCTCTATAGAGCGTCGTCTCTATCACTCCTACATGCTCTGTCTCTATCTAAAGCCCGACGAGACGGCTCCTAACTGCTTCATCATTCATCTCGCTAATATGCTAATGAGCATATACTCCGCAGTGCGCACTGTGAACACGTTCAACACAAGTATTTTCTCTCAAACTTCAAATTTCTCGTCTTTGTACAACATAACATTCTCACTTTCGAATACTTGTTTACGTTTAATTTCAGACTCCAATCACTGGCTGACTATATTTTTATGAAGCGAAAAGTAATGAAAGATTTCGTAAAAACTTTTTGCAAAAAAACGACTTCCAAAATACAAAAAAAAGTCTAAAATAATAGTTTTTTTTGTTGCGAATTAGCCTTTTAGTTGTAACTGGATTGTGGAGGTCAGATAGGCAGTCGCTCCATGTAAAGTACTGTTAAGACTGGAAGCCGACCCCAACCCAACATAGAGCGTTGGGAAAAGGCCGGCAAATGATGAGGTACCTACATTAAGTTTCTCAAGTGTACAAAATAAATTAGTGTTGTGCAACGATCAAAAACCGACAATCCCATAACAACAAAAGGTAGATCCACTCCATTGTCCACGACCGCGACGATCACCGCGGAGGACGCGGCGCTAGCTTCACACATTGTGAGCGAGTGTTCTCTAACCTAACCTTCACCGTACATTACAAGTATCTCAATGCCTTCCTACGAGTCGCCGGTAATCGTCTCTTCCGGCGGTTATGCCTCGCTGTGGGAACCGCACAGGTATTCAGAGTGTGTCGCTACTGCGCCGGTGCCCGACTGGTTGCCGGCAACAGTTCAGTCGTCACAAATGATTGGTAATAAGAGAAATTGTGCCAACATTAAATGCAACATTATAGCTAAAAGCCTAGCGGTCGCAAGTGTGACTTCAAAGCATGGGTTCGATTCCCAGGTCGAGTAAGTGTTATTCGGTTTTTCCATCAGGAATTTGTCAGCTTTCGATGGTGTCGAAAGTAGTTAAGTTAAGCGCCG
Source organism: Xestia rhomboidea (assembly GCA_963853795.1). Lineage (NCBI taxonomy): Eukaryota > Metazoa > Arthropoda > Insecta > Lepidoptera > Noctuidae > Xestia > Xestia rhomboidea. Next base: position 176,996 of record OY970784.1, read on the forward strand.
CTGGACCGGTCACTTGTTTGGATGGGAGCGGCGCGCGTTATGTCACACACTTTCTAAACGCATGCTCTCTCATGTGACTTGTGCCTGCGGCCGGCCACGGCTAAAGGTTGTAGTTATAAAGCTGCGTCCAAGGTTGCCATCGGCAAAAATGACAACAGTCGTCGTCCGTTTAAACCTGCAGCTAGCTAAAAGATATGTCCCCTAGGACATTCACATTCACATAGCTCGCCTTCGCGAACTCGTGCCTGTAAGTCAGTGATTGACGTGTTCCGTTGTTCCACCGAGAACAAAGCTGATATATCTCTCGTGTCTATAATAGCCCCTTTAAATCGGAAAACAGTTTCCACAATTCATCATCAGCCATCACCATCATTTCCCAACTGTGCTGGGTTCTACTTCCAGTCTAACCGGATGCAGCTAAACACCAGTATGCTACACAGAGTGACTGCCTATCTGACCTCCCTGAAAAGCACTCGTTTTCCTCGTCATTGCGATCATTTTTTTGTTCTACACCATACCTGGGAACCTTTTAGTTACGGAGATATTGGGGGTCAAAGTTCCAACTTTTTTTTAAGTTTTTTAAATACAAATGAATGCTATAAAGTTTTACTTTTTAAAAGTTAAACACCTACACGACCTCCGTACTATTCAATCCATCTATCAGCACAATGTTTTGAGAGCGATACATTGAGTCCTACCGTAAAATGTGATTTTTCACCCCAAAAAAACAGTCGTTTCCACAGCAATGATTTTTGCGCTTGCTTGACGGATTCGGGTCGGTTTCCACCTTGTCCGTGTGGCAGCAGACGTTCCTCAGACAATCTGACTCACAAGAAGGCTGTCGAAGTTCCATCACGTCCACTACATACGCACGGACGCACAATGAATACAAACTGATCGTTACTTAACGCGTCCTTGACCGCGTGAGTGAGGTTAAGCAGCTGGCGGCATGCGGCGCGGCAACGTGTGTGATGGGAGCGCGATTGTCCCGGTTATTATTTTTTAGTGATAAGTGTGCATAATTGTATGTTACCTACTTTGTGTTAATTGTAGATAATCACATCGGCATCGCGTGTCGTGTCGTGGTGGTACAGGTCCTTAGCTTTAAGCCAGAGCATAAACGCACGCGCGTGCTCTCCACGCCAAGCCACAAATTCACCAAGCACGGCTTGATGACCGACTGCTGGATTCGATTACCGGGTCGGGCAAAGTGCACAGCTAAGTGCGAAGGTAGCAGGGCTTAGTGTTGACCTGGGCCCGTCGTACCGTATGCACCATTGACCTGGGCCCGGTCGTTCACGTTATAAAACCTCGTTATTAGCAAAGGGTTACTGCACCTGGGTTTGGGTTGGTGTTGGGTTTACAATATTAAATGCTATGGAAAGGCGCTTGTTGACTCTCTGGAAAATATACAAAGTAAAGAATAAACATTTCAGAAAAACAGACAAAAGTACTTTCCTGATGCTCTCACACATGCACTTAGACTAAAATGGAGATAAGCTGGGCACATCACACGTTACGTAGATAAAAGATGGACCATAGAAACCACACGATGGAAAGGTCCACAGGGAAAGAGGAATGCCGGCAGACCTATGAGACGGTGGACTGATGACATGATCCAGGTTCAGGAAACAACTGGACGAATACAGGCAAGGACAGGGACTTGCGGAAACAGCTAGTGGAGGCCTTTACCCAAAAAGGGGTACATGTTTCAATGAAAGAAGACTAACAACTACTAACAACATGTAATAGATCATAGAAATATCGAATAAATGGCTTTTTTTATTATTATTTATTTAATTAGCGAAGGTCAGACTGGTGTAGGTCCACTGACGGTCTGCAGGTTTTCACACTTAAGTAATGAGGTTGAATGGATGGCCGATGGGGCCGAACATTTCTCGAGTGGCGACCGCGAACCGGAAAACGTTGCGTTGGGAAGCATCCCCCTAGGTGGATCGATGACCTGGTTAAGGGTGCGGGAATCAGCTGGATGCGAGTCGCACGGGACCGGTCAATGTGGTGAAATGTTGATGATGAATAAGGTGGAACAGTCGTCCATGGGCAGTGAACACGGAAGTATGCCTCTGTCTCATCTTTGCTAATTACAAGGTGATATAAGATTGTTGTTAGAAATCAGCGGGTCATAGCTCACACCATTCCTCACACATGTATAACTGAACGTACAGCCACTCGCGACCTCCACACCGACTTTCTCGAGAAAGTAAATCTTGTTCGAGCACAGAGCAGCTACGTCGCAGATGCGCCGACCTGTCCTATCCTCGGCGTCGTCCATTACGCAGATTTTAGTAGGCAGACTCTGATGTTGCAAAAACTAGGGTTTGATGAGAAACAGGATGTTTGTGAATTAATGTTATTCGTCAAAATTATGATAAGTGTAGAGTCTTCTCTACACTTATCATAATTCCAAAGAAATTGGATGGACGAGGTGACGGATGATATGGTTAGAAATGAGGTGACTGCTGAGACGAAGAGTAATAGAGAAGTATGGAAGATGAAGACATGCTGCGCCGACCACAAAAGACTTGGAATAAGGGCAAGAGAATGACGATGAGATGAAAGAAAATAATGATGATGTTGATAAAGGAGCACTGTTGATGAACATTATTTTTAGAAAATAAATGTGCTATAAAATAAGAAACTGGCGTTAAATAACGTTAGAGTGTATCTGTACAAATTACATGTGACTCCGGTTACACGAAAACGAAAAAAAAACTGACACCAATGAGTTGTTTGTAGATACAGGGTGTAAACAACCTCATCACGAAGCCGTCAACCAAGCATTCTGTACATCAAACTAAGTAACTTAACGCAAAAATTATTGCTGGGAAACAACTTTTATTTTGGGGTGAAAAATCATGTTTTGTGGTAGAACTCAATGTAACGCACTAAAACATTGTGCTGATGGATGGATTGATTGATTAAAAACTTGTATTTATAAAAGAAACTTGTCAAAAAGTTGGAACTTCGACCCCCAATATCTCCGTAACTAGAAGGTTCTCAAATATGGTGTAGAACAAAAAAAATATCGCAATGTGACGGGGAGAACAAGGCCTTACGGCTTTGTTAAGAGGTTTTTTCACCCTTTATTGAGTGTCGAATAACGAATTGATTGACATCTTATTCATCAAAATCAGATGAATAGTTTAGGCGCCACGGAAGAAAATACGTAAATACAAACATACATACACTGCTAAAATCATAACTCTTCCTTTTGGCTTCGCCGTAGTCGGGTATAAAGCGGCTGGACGTGGACTGAGACATGAATTTGACAAGGGTCATAGTGCAGCATTGGTCAAGTTCAGCCGAGTGCAATCACATCCACACCCAAACTAGTCGAGCGAATAGAGTTTGGCGGGAGATATATACAGTCTACTCTATAATCTATACTAATATTATAAAGCTAAAGAGTTTGTTTGTTTGTTTGAACGCGGGAATCTCAGGAACTACTCGTTCGAATTGAAAACATATTTTAGTGTTGTTGTTCTGTTGGCTTTAGGCTATATAACATCACGCTACGATCAATAAAGGAGCAGAGCATAAATGAAAAATGTTGCAAAGTCGAAAAAGGGGAAAATATATTTCTTTTGAGATCTTTCGTTGCGTGAGCTGCGTAAACGGTTAATGTTTCGCAACAATCATGATGATGGAATTGTTTCGCTTAAAACGTTTTAAAAAGAAATCCGGGATAGCTTAACAATATTGCCCTTTCAATGAATATCTTAGGAGGTACTCGGTTTTAAAATAATTCTGCGCGCATTTTTATTATGTGGAATTATGCCTCTTTCTCTTGACGAAGACCAAGTTGCGCGGGTCAGCTAGTAATATTACAAAGTGTTCGAGTTTGTCAGGATGCCATGTTTGCAGCCGGAGTAGGGAATAATATCCGCAACTACTGATGCAATTACGAAAATATTTTCACTAATTCCCGGAGTGTCATCATCATCCTACTAATAATAATAAATGCGAAAGTTTGTGAGGATGGATGTTTGTTGCTCTTTCACGCGAAAACGACTGCACGAATTTGGATGAAATTTTGCACTTAGATAGTTTACAACCTGGATTAACTAAAATGATACTTTTAATTCCGGTAGTAATGACTATTGTACTCTACTATCATATTCAAAACGTTTCTGTTACGAATATTTATTTCCCGCCCGTATCGTGAGTGAAGTCTCGGGTAAAATGTAGTACTGAGTTAATAGGTATGACAAACAAAAAACTATTTAACAAGTCGTTGCTCTTTAAAAGTTGCTTCTAAGAATAAAATCATATTTATTTCTGTACATTTTTGCAAGCCATTGTTGTAGTAGATTTTTTCTCGAAGCCGGCATTTCTCCTGCGAGGGCACGCACTCTCACAATAGAATACTTCTGTTATGTGAGTCAGAGTATGTAGGCCATGTAGGGCAATGTCTGGAATGCCGCGGCGGTATGTAGTACAGCTGTAGTAAACACATGTATAAGACTTACAACTATGTTAGTAGCACTTCACTTAGTCACACTTCACTCGTGTTGGCTGTCCAGTGGAACTTGTCCGCGGAAGCGACGGAACACCACGTCCTGCGGCCAAAAGTCTTCTTCCATCATCGGGCAGCTAACAATTCGGTATTCGCACCACGAACGCCTTGAAGTTGACGTTCGATGTGCGACTTTGGCGCACGTACTCCAAGATGTCCTCCGCTTTAGTGCTGTAATCATCATCATCTGTCTGCCTTTTCTCAACTACTTTGGAGTCGGCTTCCAGTCTAACCGGATGCAGCTGAACACCAGTATGTTACAGGAGCGACTGCCTATCTGACCTCCACTCCCTGCTATAGTAGTGTAATGTAAGCGGGAAATGTACGGACGGCTGCATTAATTCGTTACCCCTTTTATTGAGTGTGGATTAGGTATCCACATGAATGTAGCTTTCTGTACAGCGGAGTATTCGGCTCGGCGGAATAATTATATCAAGCGCAGAGTAACAGTTCAAATGATTACCGGTAGTTGCCAATTATTATGTGTATGATAGCGTTACATAATCTGCCAATTACGGCTACGATACCTACCGCTTACCGCTTACCGCTTACCGCTGACCAGTTATTCCAGTCTGGGCCGAGCTATTATTTCGACTTTCATTCACATTCTGGCGCACTCATCGTGTATTTGTGTGTAGCCTTTCTCTGAGTACAGACACAGAGCCGCTCATCGGTGGTTCATGCAAATTGTCTGTACATTACACATTACAACTGTCCTTCTTCGATGGACTTTTATTATTATTATTTTACTATTATTATAATTCATTTAATGTCTTTTAATAAATATAGCTATCTATAAAATAACCAATTCATAAAAAATACTTGCAAAAAATTTAAATTTGGCGCGCTACCCTAGTGCTTCCCTCCTAACGTGCTTTCCGAGCCGGGGAACAAATATTTGTATGACCTACGGACAGTTGTTCCGGGTCTGGCTGTTTGTGTACGTGAGTTTCAATGTTTGCGTAACCGCACCCACGATCCACGAGCTAATGCTGGGCAAAGTTTAAAAACAAATGAAAATGAAGAATCTGAATCCAATAACAGTATGACTTAATATACTCGGGACTAGGTACGTCAGGCTACCCTTTGGAGGCTCACGCACTTGAAGCTAAATGTGAAACATTCGGACATGGGCCCGGCTGTAGCGCCTGCAGCACCCAGCATCTTGCCGAGAGAGAGAGAGCAAATATTACGCAACACACTAATACGCGAACGAAATCGCGAGTAAAAGTTGTCCACCGTCCCGCGCAGGCGCAGTCGATATCATGCGCATATAATTGTTAGCTTAGTTATGTAAACTGGCTAACTGTAACCGAGTTAGTTACACATAACATCCGTGCTAATGTATCTTTTACAAGTGCGCAAGGAACAGACGCTCTGTGTCCTACTCACGGAGGCTAGACGGTCAGCATGAAGTTTAACACATGGCTACAGTAACCATCGACTAGACTTATACAGAAACTAGTATTTGTTTATACAGAAACTAGTATTTGTTTATTATACAGAAACTAGTATTTGTTTATACAGAAACTAGTATTTGTTTATACAGAAACTAGCTTTTACCCGCAGCTTCGCTCGCATTAATTTATAATTTGACAATCAATTCGGGTTGTATTCTGCTTGTAATAATATATTTCAAAAATGATTCGAAAGACATGTGGCGCCATCTATTATCATGATAATAGATGGCGCCACGTGTCTGTACGCACGTTATAGTTGTTTCCCTCGGGAACTACTTTATTTCGTGATGAAAGGTACCCTATGTCCGTTGCTGTACACCTGACAACGTGTATGCTACATTTCAGGATGATTGGTTCAGTGGTTTAGGCGTGATAAGGTAGAATAGAATAGAATACTCTTTATTATGTACACCATAAAAATTACAGATACAAATGTAAAACATTTTACAAGGGGTGACACAATGGGCGGTCTTATCGCTAAAAGCGATCTTTTAAAGACAACCTTTGGAAACAAACAAACCTACTTTCGCATTTATAATTTATAGTTAGGATTAGGATGTCCAGCTTTGTGAGATCCCATCCGGACTATGTCCGACCTTGTCCATGGAGGATATTTCAAAGAAAGAAGACAACGTTGAATAGGTAAGCTCTGAAAAACAAAAAAGAGGTAAATGCGATATCCAAACTCCATGAGAACCAATAATGATAAGTGTTCACCCTAACCGTAGTTAACCGTACTGAGTTACATATAGGTACATCACATAATATTAATATGTTGTTAAAGCGCGAAATATTTTACGATTAATTGTAAAATTGTAATTATTCACGGTAATCATACTTTCTAAGTGTTGTTACATCAACTTGATGTGCGAGGATGCGTCCGCGAGGAGGTGAATACAATATGACTTGCGTGAATTATAGCGTTGTAGAGTTTTTACTAAAAATAGATAGACACCTGCTGACACAGACATGAATATTGATACGCGTGGGAAGCGAAGCATTTTATCTTCATTTATTTTGTTATTGATAAAATATTTATTCCATCAGTTCTTTCATTTTCATAATACTTAATAGTTATTATTTATATAAAAGTAATAAAATAGTTATTCGGAGTGATCAATTTCATTCGTAATCCTTCTAAATAAATATCGCTGGACATTACACACAGCGCCATCTAGTGCCACACTAAGCAACGACGCTTTTGTCGTGGACACCAGATAGTTGTTATACTGCGTAGATACTTTTTGTTTGTAAATACTTATTACTCACACAAACACTTGCTCCTACCGGGATTCGAACCCGGGACCCTAAGAACGTAAGGCAGCCTCAGTACCGCTGCGCCATTCGGGTTGTCAAAAATAAACAAGAGCAGTCGGTCTATCGTCACATAGAAACAAGTTTGTGCAGTTACTCCAAGGTTATGTGAGTGCAACCAAGGAATTAATTTTCTTTGCATCTAGGGGTTCATTAATTTTACATACATAATGTTTAACATCAGCATCGCACCTGTAATGCACGAAGGGTAGGCAGAGCTCTACCCAATTTATATTACTTACATTAAAAACTATTATTTAAAAAAAAAAACTTGTGAAAAAGTTGGAACTTTGACCCCCAATATCTCCGTAACTAGAAGGTTCCCAGGTATGGTCTAGAACAAAAAAAATATCGCAATGACGGGGAGAACAAGTGCCTTTCGGCTTAGCTAAGGATCTAGTAACAGCCTGTATTTTTTACATTACAATGGAGCCTGTTTAAAAAGCCTCTACGTCATTGAGAACATTTTCGTCTCTCATAAGTTAGCGCTATCGCTAAGTGTGGTTACGTAACGCAAGTTCGAGTGTTCACGGTGGCGGTGTGTGCACGAGACGAAGTGAAAGCAGATGACCCGTCGGAGAGCAGCCGGTGACGAGCGTACGGTGCCGCGGTGGAGGCGCAGCGCGCAGGGGTGTTGTGCCTACGTGTGTGTCGCATCTGTGAGGGAGGAAGTCATATCACACGTGCTCTGTGAAAGGGTACAGCGCTGGAGGCCTAAAATAGTCGCTTGAGCAGAACCATAATATGAATCACGTTAAAATTCTTAAAATCGTTATAGACACTTAAGGTAAGCGCATAAAGGTGCAGGAATATGACTTTGACCTTGAAAAAGTAATTCCTGCACCTGCTTTGGAGGGTTGTATTGATGATTATAATTCTGTAACTACATACGTGTTACAGCCGCGATTCATATTTTAATCAACATACAACCTGACACTGACCTGCAAATTAAAGAAAAACGTAAGAAAATTTGAATTTCGCGGTACACCCTGGAGCATTCACCTTACGAGTAACTTTGTGACCATTTTACGAATTGTAACGTAATTCATATTATTATCCTATTATGATGACGCCCCACGTATGTACCTATGTATTGCATGTACATATCAACAGTTTTGCACATCATCTCCCGACCGAATTTTGGTCACTTTGAAGCTCTTTACGTTTAGTTTTATGATGAATAACATTGCGCTTATGAACATGTAAACACACTCCACGTCCCCGACTGCGACTGAGTGGTAAGCGCTGAGCTTTCTGTAGTACATACCTATGTGTCGCTGCGAGCCTCGCTGTAGCATCCAACTTGCACTCTGTGTAGCACCCGGTAGTACCTACTTCGTTTAGCGTACCTACAGGTAACACTTCCGGGTCTCCGAGTGTTTTTAAAATGTACGGGCAGGAAATGTAACGTTGACCTGAACAGCAGAGAGTTTCATGAACTTAATATTATGACGCAAAACTAGAAGAGCAACGGTGGCATAGTTGTGGCCGCCCCGACTGACCAGTAAGTCGCGGGTTCGGACTTCGGACCCAGGCAGGCGCATTAACCGCGTGTAATTTATTTCATCATCACCATGCTCTCAAAACGGTGAAGGAAAACATCGTGAGGCAACCGGCATGTCCTAGAACAAAACATTCGAAGACATGTGACATCTACCAACCCGCACTCACGCAACGCAAACCCTACAACCGGGTCCGCGTGGGGGATTATAGCCCATTCCCTCTCATAGAGAGGAGGCCGTGTCCCAGCTGTGGGAACATTAGGTATAGGCTGATTATACTGTATACAACTAGGTACTAACTTGATGGATGGCAGTTGTGATCATTTTGATTATACTAGACAATGGAGATACCTATCACATTGCTAAATTCTGTTTCAAAGCACCGGCATTTCTGCACACGGAACTTGTGCGTGTTAGGTACTTACTGTGTTTCCAAGTCAACAGAAATATGATTTTGGATCATCTGTACCTAACGTCACCTTGACCTGCGCGCTAACTGCATAAAATAATCATCTGTCAAGAGCCTCGACCGACATCTTAGGAGGCTCTCGCTTGGCAGCTGGATGATGGCTTGATTCAGTGCGCAGTACTTCTGGACACGGTGCGTATTGTTAGGAGGTTCCTCTCTCAAGAGCCCTGACCACCGGCAGGTGGGCTAGTGTTTTTTATATTTTTTAACGTTTTTTATTAAAAATTATTAAAATATTTAAAAACGTAATTAAGTAGTATTTGTAAGAAAAATGACTAAACAAAATACTACAAACGATTTTGAGTAGGGCATTCAATAAGTATACGTATTGGTTCAATTGTGGGCAAAACGAATTATTTACGGTGCAAGTTACAGAAAATAAGAAAGCATATCTCGAACTTACGCAATATTTAAAAAAAAAATTGTGCAAAAACATTAAAAATGGCAGTTGTCCGGTTGATCTTTTAAAAGTTAAAATCTTAAGGTCATTCAGTTAAAAGTGAACTGGTACGTTGCACAACACTTAACCACAGTTTGCAGACCACCCAACCGTACATAAAGGAGCTAATATGACACGTGGCGGTTCAGACATCACAGAGGAGCTCGTGGCTCAACAATAACATCCGCGAGGGCCGATCTTTAGGTTAAGCCGTGCTTGCCCAGGTTGGTCCATGGATGGGTGACCACCCACTCCATACCGAGTTTCCTCCGTGCATCAGAAAGCACGTTAAGCCGTTGGTCCTGGCTGTCATTTGTAGATCTTTGACAGTCGTTACAGGTAGTCAGTGGCCCGAAAGTCTGGCAACCAGTCTTACCAAGGGGTATCGTATTACCCAGTACTATTAGTAGTATTACTAGTCCAGTGGTCGCAAGTGTGTCTGCTAAACGTGAGGTCCTGGATTCGATTACCAGTAGGGCTATTACGTATCTCTGTTGACAGCTCGAAATGATAGTAACTGTGCTCAGTGTCCATCAATTAACTGTCAAAAGGTTAGTTTCGTATTATGTATGACCCTGTTAGTCACCGTAAAGTGAGATCCACTCAGTAATATTACGCAATACCAATATTATGACATTCACGGTTGTCATCAAAGTTCGGTGTACAACCGAAGCTTGATAGTCACTGGATATCAGAAAGATACGTAATAGCCCTGCAGGTCGCTCAAAGTGATATTGAGTTTTTCTGTCAGGAATTTCTCAGTAGGCTGGTTTAATGCCCGGTTGATGGCAATAAGCTCAACCCCTATTACAACATAACTGGCCAAATGAGACTTAACTATACACCTCAGCCTACCCTTACAGAGTCTACAAACGTGAAGTTACAGGCATCAATAAAACAAACTAACCCATGTTTTATATTAACTCGGACTTGTAAAGGCGCGCCCAACCTTTCAACCAGCACGATGGGTACAACTTTCATGTTTACCTTCTCGCGGCGGCGGGCATCGAACCCGCACCTGTGAGTGAAAGTTGTTCTGATCATCTCTGTAGTCACATGTAGGCGGAACTCGACGTAAATCAATATTATATTACGTACTTCCCTTTTTGTCAAACATCACGCCTTTATATCCTGAATGGGTAGGCAGACACCCCCACAAATTACATCTTTCTAAAATTCCATCACATTTCGCCAGTTATGTTTAAGTCCCATGTAAGAGGGGCGAGCCTATTGCCATCAACAGGGTACGAATTCAGAGTCAGGAGTGTAACAGAATTTCCTAATGAAATAAACAAAGAACTCAATAGTAACACTTTGTCCGACTGGAATCGAACCGAACACCTCGCAGTCACCGGTAGTGAGTAGTGACCACTAGGTACTATCGAGGACACTCCCGCCTGATCACCACTAAGCTTATTTTTGCTTGCACTTACAACATACAAACGCTCTTTAGCCCCGCCGTAGAAATAACGAATGAAAAGATACCAATCGGCCGAGCGCACTGACGAACGCACGCCAAACGAGAGTTATTGTTATTTTGCACGCAAAAGTTGACGCTTTCCTAATAGGCCTAAACTTTAAGGGGCCGTGGCTCGACGCATCCGCATGATTTAAGCGAAAAAAAATTTAACTGATCAGGCGGAAAAGACCACGACTGTACACCAACGATACAGTCATCTTTACGTATATTATATTGCTCTGTGGTTAACACATGACATGTATACATTGAATGTTAATGCAATGAATAAGCATGTGTGGTCACTGGTTCAGCTGTGGTCACGGAGCGGACGAAGGGACATAACAAGCCGATTCCTGACCAAAAAATATTATATTATCAAAATATTTTATTTCACATAGGCTTAGACGGGCACTTATAAGTTCGCGTTGGTCGTTTCCATAGAGAAGAACCGGCCAGAAACGTCATGGTTACTCTTTTCAAATCGTTTGGTATTACAATGTTATTTTGTTACAGCATTAGTACTTAAGTATGGGGGGACAGCGTAGGCCCGACAATAGGTCGTTGCTGACTATACACTACGTAGTACTGAGTCTACTGTGTAGGTGTCTACTGTAGTCCCGCGCACGTGAGCCTTCACCATTGTTACCGAGTCATTTCTTATGTTGGTACTACACTCGGCAGATTTGGGAAATTATTCGCTCTAAATCTATACAAATAATTAATACAATAAAATTGAAGGTATTTTTGTTATTTCAAAATAACAGCTTTTTACTAAAAATACAAAAAAAAAAAACATCTTTAAATTTTTTGTCTAAGTATCTGTCTGTCTGTTTGTTTCGGCTAATCTCCGAAACGCCTGGACCGATTTTGACGAAATAGTAGCAGATAGCTAATGTTACAAGGATTACCTACTAACCTTTTGTTAAGTAGTGTGTAGTGTATTTTACTTTTTTTATTATTATTGTGACATTTTTATTTTTATTCTAGAAAAAGGATTAGGGTTAAGCTCGCCGTTGTACATAAGCTATATATTTTAATTTTGTGTGCAATAAAGAATATGAATATATGAATAGGGTTCCGTGCAAAACATTAATTCATTTGTGTCTCTGATGTGTCCCATTTATTTATTTAGGTAGCTACGACGGGTGTCGCAACACGTAGCGATACCATATAACATCGTTTTGTTTTTCCGTACGTATTACAAAAGCGACGCTTTCTATTGTTTCGACAAATATTAACATGACAAGACAGCTGGCGACAGCTGAGTTGCGACACTGTGGCCAAGGTGGCCATAACCAAACATCATTATTAATATTCAGATCTGCGATAGAGGAGCTTTGAAAGAAAGAAAATACATTTATTTGACACATGCCACAAGTGCACATACCTATAGAAGAAAAAAAAATACTTCAATCTAAACAAAAAATAAAATAATGTGTCACTGTGTGGGTGTGCCTCACGGCTGCGCCAAATAGGCTCAGTTCAGCAAAATAGTATAGACATAATAGTGCCCGACGCCGGTTTTCAACTGGAGCTGGATTAGAGAGGTTACGGATGTCCTTGTTGTGTGTCCCAGTGTTAGTTTTGTCTTTGTTTACTTAATTAAAATAATTGCCACGAACATTCTGTAACATTCACACGATCAAATAATCTTTTGCTAAATATTGTACAGAATTCCTGCGGGCCTACCATGACGTCTAAAAGCAGGATCGTTTTAATTGCGTGCCAGTGAGGGAAAGAGATGGCGCTAGACGTCCTCTATAGCTCCGTCTCTTACCCACACTGGAACGCGATTAAAACGATGTTATGGTAGGCCACCTGACTGCAGATAGGCGGCGGAATACACTTACGGCCGAAATTAATAACCAATCTAATCCAATATCTCTAGATTTAAGATCGAAAATTCAATCCAGATATGTAGTAAAGTGTAGCTACAAGCGATCCTCGGATTGCAATAGTAATCTTTTCAACTAATCGATCTTTGAGAGGACGGATCATAGACTACAGATTGCCCTCTGTTTGAAAATGACAGTTGGAGTGTGTCAATAACATATCCGTTGAATTTGACGTTTGTTTTGATCTGTGTAAACAATCCAAATCTTAATCTTAGAATTTCCTGAGATAGCAGATTTACTTCACGGATTTTATTTGAAAAATGGCATTGCCAATATTCTCCAGTGATAGTGACAGTGATAGTGATTTGGAAGGTCTGGCTCAATTATCAGATTGGGATAGTACTGATAGTGACGCGGGTGAAGAAATAAGACGTCAACGCGCTTCTTCGCGGAGAATTAAAAGGGTGAATTACATGCAAAGTCTGGATGATGCGGATTTTACTTTTAGGTTTAGGCTGTCAAAATTAGCAGTAAATTTACTGTTGACTGAAATTATGCCTCTCATCCGTGTAACCTCATCAAGGTAAGTTGCAAATAGTAGGTACTTACTTACCTAAAAAAACAGCTAGGTACCTTTATAATACTTGTTTTATAGTATAATAATGTTTTCAGAAATCATTGAGTGCCACCACTGCATCAAGTGTTGATGACTTTAAGATTTTATGCATTAGGCACTATGCTGATTTCTGTAGCTGATTTTGTGGGAGTATCAAAATCAACAGCAGGCAGAATAGTACGGGACATTTCATCAGCAATTGCCACATTGTATGATGAATACATTTTTATGAATCATGATGCTGCAGAATTTTTTTATTAAATAGCTGAATTTCCTCGGGTAGTTGGAGCAATAGATTGCACACATATGCGTATACAATCTCCATGCAAATGCATAATTTATATTTCTGCAATTTATTTAAATAGATAGGTACTTAAACTAACATAAAACTTCTTTCAGGTCTATTAATAGGTGAAGAATTTAGGAACAGAAAGGGTTACTTTTCCCTCAATGTCCAAGGTGTCTGTGATGCTGATTTAAAACTCATGAATGTGGTTGCTCGCTGGCCCGGTTCTACCCATGATGCAACAATTTTTAACAATTCCATCCTAAGAGGTTCCGTTTTATAATTAAATAAATTTTAATTAAATTTTTATATTATTACATTAGCTAATAATATTACATTTTTATTTTTATAGCCCAGTGTGATGCAGGACAGTTAGAATTTAGAATTTGTTCGTATTAATAGAATTGTTACGTCTTCGGTAAATATATATAATAAAAGTCCATAAAACAGTTTTTTAAAGCTTAAGTATGCTTAGCTTTTTATTATTACAAACAAACGAACAATGTCTATTTTTATAAATTTTGCGTACAACGGAATGACGAAGAGGGAAAGGATTTCAAGATATCTGCAGATTGAGCGACAGCAGGATCGTCTTTTTTCATTATTAGGACGCGTTTTGGAGATCGATCCATAGATTGGTATATACCGACGATCGATTTCTATCTTGGATCATAGATTCAATATTAATTTCGGCCGTTAGAGCTAACTCGCAAACGTACCTAAGTCAAGTTTTAAAAACAAGTAACTTATTTGTATTTTATTTTTTGTTTCAGATCCCTCGACGGAGAGCGGTAAGACAAACACTCACGATTACTCGCCTGATACGTCGCCTTCGACAGGAACATGGGCTGCCCAGAGCGACCCCCCCCCCTCCCCCCCTCCTCAGGCAAACTGCCGCATTCCAACCGCGATAGGGCGTCCGTTCATTACGTCACATTCATTTTTCGAGAAATCTCACGTAAGATTTCTTGTCTCAAAATATTGTGCTGATCGATGTATTGAGTAGTAAACTAAACGGGTCATGGAGGTATTTAAAGTAAACTTAAAAACCCAATATTTTAAAAAACTAGTGAGAAAGTTGGAACTTTGACCCCCAATATCTCCGGAACTAAAAGGTTCCCAAGTCTGAACCAGAATAAAAAAAGCATCGCAATGTCGGGGAGAGCAAGTGCCTTTCGGCTTCATTAAGGGTCTGTTTACACCCTTTATTTATTATCAAGCGATTTCTCAGAGTAAGGACTCTTGCCCGGTCAATGGTTAGGCTCGCCTTTTATGGGACTCCCTCTCAGCGAGTCCCACCAATGGTAACATTATACAAAGTCAAATTGAATTAGCTATCAGAGCTCCGAAGTCGTAACGAATATTTTTGGGGTCAATGGTCGCGTGCTACTATGATTAGTTACTCGAAGTACCTATGTGTTTTGTTGATCGTGTTAACATCTCGATGGCCGTCTAACGCGTCAGCTCGATCCTGTATACGGATAATGCCGAGGAGCAGAGGATGAAGTTCCTCAGCGGAACATATAGGTAGGTAGATCGTTAGTGTGGTCGGTACAGTGTACATGATAGGTAACATCACAGTGACATGGTGCGACACGGAAGTTCAGAAGCAGGCTCCATGCTGCGCGCGCTCGCTGCTCCCGATCGTAAACGAAAGCGGGCAACTGGTTTATACGCGTCTAGTGATGGGAAGCTATCGATGGATTGTGTCGATAGTTTCTTTTTTATCAATTTTGACATTTAAATATTGGCGCTTATTACTTAGTAAGTTTATTTTCAGATTTTTTAGTAATTTAATTCTAAGAATGTATTATTACAGCATCCCCGAGTGTGACAGGTTATTTTAAAACGTTCTTTTGGGACAATTTCAGAATATAACGCGAGGGAAACCGCGAACGAATGCTAGTTATCTATAAATTGAAGTCATGATATTACTCGTGTAATGACAGATAATAATCAGTTGCTGATTAGATAAATAACAGATAAGTAGGTATACTTTATTATTAAACTTTCAGAAACACGTGCTTAAATCTATTAAAATTCTAATGAGAATGTCATGCTAATGTATTCGAATCAATAAAAGTGATATCTTGATTGATCCTTTTTAAATTTAAATTATAGTAAAGTTTCTCTTTTCATTCGAGTATGTTCTACATAATTATATTGGCTTAAAACCATAGCAGTCAGTGCTATGGTTTCACTCACCGTGTGGAGAGATACAGGCTGCTTAGTCTTGTATACCTGAAGGAGGCGGAGGAGCTCGTGACTAAATAATAACAGCCGCGAGGGCCGATCTTTAGGTTAAGCCGTGCTTGCCTAGGTTGGTCTGTGGATGGGTGACCACCCATTACATACCGAGTTTCCTCCGTGCCTCGGAAAGCACGTCAAGCTGGTGGTCCCGGCTGTCATTTGTACAGCTTTGACAGTCGTTACAGGTAGTCAGTGGCACGAAAGTCTGACAACCAGTCTTACCAAGGGGTATCGTATTACCCAGTACTAACTGGGTTGTGGAGGTCAGATAGGCGTAAAATACTGGTATTCAGCTGTATATAGAAAAGGCTAGGCAGATGATGAGTCTCGTATACCTAAGTAGATAGGTAGGTAGGTACTAAGATTGTTAAAAACATGCTTCACTAAATAAGAACTGTTTATTTTTTACTTACTGTTAGCCTGCGTAATTTGGGCGCAGGCCTCCCCCCATGGGCTGCGGGACTGTTCGAAAGAGATACCGTGGCCCCGGAACACAAAGGGCGATGAAGGAACATGGATGGGTTTTAGTCAGTAAAAGTCTGACACTCCCTCCTGCTCCACCCAAAGCGGGAAGAGTCGTTTGATGATTTCCCATCCGAAAAAAAAGGTCTCCCCCCATGATCTCCAAATCTATGGATCCAGTGCCAATGTGAACTGGTCGTTGGTTCTATCCAGTCCGTCCCGCCATCTCCTGCGAGGTCTACCACGTCGCCTTCTGGCTGTGTCTCTAAGTTTCTAAAATCGATTTTGACGCAATAATCACCATCATCGTATTCATATTTGCTGCTGCGCGAAGCTCAAATAACATCATCAAAGATTAGCATATTTTGTAACTAAGTAAGTAATTAGAGCTTGTGGTGGTTCAAGTCAAAAATAAAAATACCAACAAGTATGAAGTGCAAAGAATTTTTAACCGACTTCCAAAAGGAGGAGGTTAACAATTCGTCAGATTTTTTTTTATCTTTATTTGTGTGTATGTTTAGTGATATCTTCGCCAATTGTGAACCGATTTTGATGGTTCTTTTTTTGTTTGGAAGAATATTATTTCGCGGTGGTCCCATTTAAGTTTTTTTTTTTTTTTTTCTTTATTTATTCGGGACATAAAACAGTTACATGCTAAAGAAAATACAAAAAACAACTTATAAACTAAAGATCACAAACATGTAACCCACACCAATATCCACGTCTTAACAAAAGAATAACAGGCTGTGGTAGATTTTACAGAAAACAGAGCCTTCTGTGACGGCAGTATTGAATGTATTACAAATTAATGTAATTCATTTATTCCCACTTAATTCATGTAAACTGATCTTAATTTCATTTTATTACATACAAATTATTTTAATTCCATTCCAAGTTTGGGGAAGATCTGATGCTGATTTTCGAAGATATACAGGGAACGTCATGTATTGATGTTCCCTGTAACCCCGTGTAAACAATAAACATCCAAGCGATTGCAGCAATCACGACAGATTTGCTGTCTATTATATTAAAGAGTTCCCTAAAAATGGAAAAAATAGAAAACTTTTTTTTGTTTGATTCAGTTTGTTTTTGCCACCGACTACTGAAGCTAAAGTTATTTTTCATTTTTTTTTTGTGTTTTTGAACTCGGTTTTATTTTTTTCATAAAAGTTTTTTATCGACATCTGTTCACCCCGCATCCCTAACACTCGACAAAACCGACAACTTCCCATCTCTACTCGGATGTAGTGACGTGCCAGATTTTTTCCCCAATCGTCATTGTCTGTGATTACGCCACGGCCAGAGACAATGGACTGATCAATAGAGTCGAATTATAGAGCAGCCACGGTTTTGTGTCTAAGAGTTGATGGGAAAGAGGGAAGTATGTAATAAGTGCAAGCGGAAGGAACTTGTGCACCTGTATCTATAGTCAGGCTAAAGTAATAACAAGATTTTAATTTATTACTTACTAGCTGTTGCTCGCGGCATCGCTCGCGTCAATTTAGAATTTGACAGCTAAACTCATTAGTCAAAAGACACGTAGCGCCATCTATTATCATACGAACATTATAGTTGTTTTCCTCGGGAACAGTACTTTATTTCGTGATGAAAGGTACCCTATGTCCGTTGCTGTACACCTGACAACGTGTATGCTACATTTCAGGATGATCGGTTCAGTGGTTTAGGCGTGATAAGGTAACAAACATACTTTCGCATTTATAATATTAGTATGGAGGAGCACATGAGTTTAAGCGAAGTAAGAACTGCCAAAGAAAGCAAAGCAAGAATTTTAACTTTTGACAGTTATATCTAAACTACGGAATAAAAATCATTTCTATAATAATGACTTTTCAAGTTATCACTTTCGACTTGTTTATAGATTGGGAGTAACTAATTGACATACTTGGATCGGAGTTAAGTGAACCCGATTCCTATTTCACTAAAAGTTAATTAACTATGGGCGAGCCTATTGCCAAATCATCCGGGTATAAATCCAGACTCGTGGCTGCTACTGATTAACATTAATTATTGATAGACAAGAATTTGTGCAACAACTAAAAACCGAGTACTGAAAAATCAGGCTCTAATTAAGTTCGGGCTTTACAAGAAAAAATCGACTCCTCCTATTATTGAAGTCGGTTTAAATGTAGCTTAAGTTACCCGGGACATAATAACGAATTGATTGACACCCTAAGCACCAAAATCGGGTGAATAGTTTAGGGGCTACGGTGGAACATACGTACTTAGGTACATAGACTGCTACAATCATAACTATTCCTTTGGCTTTGCCGTAGTCGGGTACAAAACCCAATGATACTTTGCCCGATCTAGGAATCGTACCCGGGACCGGAGCAGTCGTGACTACGACGACAACACCACCGCAAGCAGTCCATTTAGATGTCGAGGAAAAAGGCATCATTCTCCGTTTGGGCCGCATCCAGATTATTTCTAAACTACGACAACACGGATGTTTAAACTAAGCCTCCAGGCAATATTGTTATTTTATGCATAATAATAAATTTCTCTCCACTCTGCGAGCAAGCGTGCGTAAAAACACTTTCTACTACAAATTATATAAACTGACAAATATTACGAATTACTTGATTACGTTCAGATACATAGCTCGAGTCAATAAGATGTACAAATGTAATGATCTGTAGCTCACGACTCACGGGCGTGCGCTACGGAAAGTAAAAGTGCGATGAAGGAAAGCTTCGCGTTGAACTAGTTGTTACACGCGGGGTTGTTCGTGGTCACAGTGTTGGATGAGCAGGCTGCTGCTGGAGTGCGGGTCGGTAATCTACTAATATTCTCAATGCGAAAGTTTGTGAGGATGAATGGTTCGATGTTTGTTACTCTTTCACGCTAAAACTGCTCAACGGATTTCTATGTTCTATTATGTTTTTTTTGCATACAGATAGTTTATAACCTGGATTAACACATAGGATACTTTTTATCCTGGCAGTATGATCCCGTGGGACAATTACCGAACTTCACGCGGGCGAGGCCGCGGGTATAAGCTATAGTTATACAATACTGCTTGGCTTAGTGCTTACAGCATCGGGGAGAATAGGCGGTTTGTTAGGGCAGTGCATTCTGAACATTGGCCAACGTCGCAAATGCGGTGGATAACTAAAATGTGATGCTTTTTATTAAACTGCAGCTTACAATCACGTACATACTCCAAACAGAAGGAACCGTGAACGAACGCGAACCAGGCTGAACTGTCCTTCGTCCGCCAGCACATCGCAACACCGGGCGCGGTCTCAGACAAACATTTTGGGGGTCACACAGGGCCGTAGTAGCCAGGAATTTGGTTGGGAAGGGTTAAAAATGGCCCGTTAAACACTATTAAAAACTACTTTTATAAAAGTTATATCAACCATCTCTGGATTTACTTATAATATAAAACGATCATGGGCGCGGCACAATTTTATTTCCGGGGAAGTGCAAACATTTTAGCCTCAGAAAGGTTGGTTTTTCTTGTTGTACGTTTAAGCAGGAAGTTAATAATTTATGAAATTTTCGAAAACTAACTATTATAAGAAGATTGAAGATTTTCACTGTGCGCGAACTGTACTCTCTAAGCACGAAGGCCCGAGTTTCGGGCGTTGTCTCACCTACGGACATAAAAATAGTTAGGAGCCAAAATTTAGAATGAATAAGAATAGGAATGGACGGCTCTCGCTACACCCGATGTGTAAAACAAAAACATGCGGGCAGTCTTTGGGGACTGCCGATAGAAGTGAAAACTAAGTTTGAATAGAATCAATCCAAAATAAACTTTATGTTAATTTTAAGTAGTATGGTTGATTTGGACTAACCGTTCTATGCTTTCATAGAACGGTGACGATGACGCGAGTTCCATGATTTTTGTTCACCCAAAAAGTGCTTAACGCGCCTCAAGAAGTTTATACTTCAAACATACTGATACCGTTAGCCTGCGTCATCCCACTGCTGGGCAAAGGCCTTCTTGACTTCCAGTTGTTTCTACCCACGGCTAATGTGGACCACTGGTCATTGGTTTTGTGCCTCCGTGGTCCTCGTAAAAAAAAAAGGAAAAACAAGGGTTTTTTTTCGTTTGACTCTTGTTACATCGTGTCGTTAGTGCGAGAGATGTACGGTCGCACGGAAAACGCGCGCCCTAGCTCAATACAGGGTGTTTACAGACCCTTCACGAAACCGGTTACCAAGCATTCTGTAGGTACATCAAACTAAGTAACTCTACGCAACAATGATTACTAGGAAACGACTTTGTTTTTTGGGGTGAAAAAATCACGTTTTACGATAAAACTCAATTGTAACGCACTCAAAACATTGTGTTAATGGACGTATTTAATAGTAAACGGGATATGGAAGTATTTCAAGTAAACTTATGACCAAAAAAACCGGCCAAGTGCGAGTCGGACTCGCGCACGAAGGGTTCCGTACCATTATCTATACAACATTTAGACGAAACGGCAAAACAATCACGTTTGTTGTATGGGATAAATATTTATTGTTGTATGGGATATTTATTTATTAATATTTATTTTATTTTAATATAACTGTTTATTTTTAAATTGAATAAACCTACAACTAAATATTCTGTGAATATTTCAAGCGTCTACCCGTTGCCGTTATTAATATCTAGCAAAAACGGCAAAAAAATCACGTTTGTTGTATGTGAGCCCCCCTTAAATATTTATTTTATTCTGTTTTTAGTATTTGTTGTTATAGCGGCAACTGAAATACATTATCTGTGAAAATCATTTGTCTAGCTATCACGGTTCATGAGATACAGCCTGGTGACAGACAGACGGACGGACAGTGAAGTCTTAGTAATAATGTCTAAAAAACTTGTGAAAAAGTTGTAAGTTTGACCTCCAATATCTCCGTAACTAGTAGGTTCCCAGGTATGGTGTAGAACAAAAAAAATATCGCAATGACGGGAAGAACAATTATTTCTACATTTAATGTAAGTACGTTCTGTTGTGTCGCAGGTGGTCCCGCTGCTGCTGGTGCTGTGCGCATCAGTCGCCGCGGAGGAGACGCCGCCCGGGCTCGTCGCCAAGGACAGTGAGCATGATCTGCAAGCGGAGGCCACACAGTCAGGTACCTATACCATTCTTTTTTATTTGATAAACATACAACGTGTAACATAAATTGCCTCATACAAAACTTGTTTGTATTGATACCAGCTATCGATTAATATAGGTTTTGTACGTGGCCGCAACTTTGAAAAGAAAATTAAAATAGCGGAAGTCAGGCCGGCCATGCTCAATGTATACGCGTTCAATGTTGATAGTAATTTTGTAATGAAAACTTAATTTATGAAGTCTCGCCACTGTCTTGACTACGGAACTTCCAACATTGTAGCAATTTTGACGTATTCATTTAGGTGTGACCTAGTGGCTCACAAATGAACTCGGAACCCGTCAGCTGATGTTTCGTGTTGTCCTTCCACCGACCTGGCATGGAATATGAATGCAGTATATCGTGTGTCCTCAGGAGGCGCGGCGCAGAAGCGCGAGGCGACGCTCTCCAACTCGTACGGCGAGCCGCTGCCGCCAGACGCGTACGGCCCGCCCAACGATCTGCTCAACAGTGAGTTACCCTGTACTGCACCAGTTTGTTCAACCCTCCATGTCTACCTACAGGATCACTTAAACTAGTACGAAATATTCACACAAACGCCTCCATTCAATCAAACTTACTGGAGTGTCTGTCTGTCCATCCACAGTTTCGCCGAATTAATGATTTTCTTTAACGCGGGTTCGATTTCCAGACGTACTATGTTAGGGTTTCGGTTTCCGCACTTAGTCCTTAAAGTAGACCATTGTGCTTGAGCCATGGTGACCGTTACTCCAACCAGCCCACCTCCTTCCAGAATCAGATCAATCTTCCCGGTCTTCTCAGGGCATCGGCAAGGGGTCTTGGTGTTCTAAGAGTTTCCTCGCGGATCTGGGTGTCACCATTGTACTCGCGGAGTACATGCGCTACCGAAATCCCCAAAAACTTTACTATTTGAATTCGTAACTCATTTCAATTTCAAATTATTCTTTGGTAGAATCATTGGCAACCGTCTCCAACCAGTGCTGAGTCTAGGCGGATCCCCTGTATGACATGCACCCCTGTTCTGTCCGAGTCTCATCCAAGTTTTAGTTTTACGAGATGTTCTGTAGGACGTTCATCTTTCTGATAGTACAGGCTTCTTAAACATATTTTTGACCATTTTCTTCGTTTGTTTCTAGTTCAAGATCTGCCGCACCCGGTACCAGCGCCAGTGTACGGAGTTCCTGACCAGCTAGTGTACACAGAGCAGGCGCCCCCTCCCGGCGCGTACGGCCCCCCCGCCCCCGTCTCGTTCCCCAGCCAGTTCTACCACGGCCCGCCCCCCCCGCCCCAGTACAGGCCCAAGCCTATCTATGGACCACCCAAACAAAGCTACGGACCACCAAAACCGGTTTACGGTCCTCCGAAGTACAACCCGCCGAAGCCAATCTACGGTCCTCCGAAGAAGACGTACGGACCGCCAAAGCAAAGTCTACCAAAGCCGACCTATGGAGTGCCGTTTAAACCTCCGAAGATTACGTATAACAAGCCGATTTACGGTCCTCCAAAACCTGTTTATGGGCCTCCGAAACCCGTGTACGGTCCTCCGAAGATAACCTACGGGCCTCCGATCAGAGACATCCAATCGCTGCCTCTGCCGGAGCTTCCCCAATTACCTCTGCCGCCGCTAGACAACAACAACCTCGACTTCGGTCTGAACCTACCAGCTCCGATCTACGGAACGCCTCTAGTGTCTCTCCCGGTGGACTTGAAGCCGAACTTCCCCATACCGAGCGACACATACGGTCCGCCGGGCCACGCCCTCGGGCCCATCGGCCCCCACGCGCAGCTGGTGTTGCAGCACGTGGGGGCGGCTGGCCCCCCGCACGGCCCCCCGCACGGCCCCCCGCACGGCCCCCCGCAGCCCGACGCGCACCCGGCGCCCCCCCACCCGGGCGCGCCCGCCCCCCCCACGCCGCCGCGCGTGCTGTACGACGGCTGGAGGCCCATCCCGGGGGCCTCGCCCTCCGGCCCACACGTCAGCGACCAGTACGGACCTCCCCACCAGACGCAGGAGATACACATCGACTTGGACCAAACTTTGCCTAATGTCGAGCAACATCACCAGTTCTCTTCAGGAAGCAACACATTCCTGTCCGGAAACAACCAGTTCTCATCTGGAAGTAACCAGTTCTCTTCAGGGAGTAACCAGTTCTCATCGGGCAACCACCAGTTCTCTTCGAACAACCATCAGTTCTCATCAGGAGCACAGATAAGCTCGGGCTATGCTAACGTCCACCACGACGCTCTCGCCAACATCGACCTGAACGCTATCGTCGGCGGAGACTCCAACCACATCGATCAGTCTAAGACAGTCTTCGAAGCACATTACACGGAGAACAACCATGCCCCTGATATATCCGTAGTACAATCGCTACCGATTCAGAACGGAAAGCCTTTCGACACGTATGGAGCGCCGCCGATAGAGTCTTTATCCAACGGTCCGTACCCGGCGTCGCTGAGGCAGCAGGGAGCCAAGGGCCTGCTGGCGCCGTCGGGACAGTACGGAGTCCCTCCAGGCGCGCAGTACGGAGCGCCGCCCGGCCTGCCTCTGGGCTACGGACAGCACTCGGGCGGAGGTCACTCGGGAGGCAGTACTCCGCGCCATCCCATTAAGTTCCGTCAGCCAGTACCGTCGGGACTGTTCTCCCACATCGCGCACACGACCCAGCACAAGGACTCTCACGCAGTAGACCACCACCAGTCCGGCCCGGCCTACCTGCCGCCGCCCATCGGCCACGCGAACAGTGTGTCCCTGTCCATCGAGCCGACCAACCTGTACAGTCTGCCGCACTCCGGCCCGCCGGTGTCCGTGTACGGCTCACCGTACGACTCCTACTCCGCTCCGCTGCTGACCGTGGGCCAGGGAGACCACGTGACCTCGGGCTCTGACACCAACGCCGTCACATCCACTGTGGACGGGACGCTCCTAGCGAACCTGTCCAGTTTGGACGCGGCCGCGATCCTGAAGCACTGCCCCTACCACGAGGCTATCCTGAGGGCCGCGCGCGAGGGCCAGGGGATCCCGCCTGCGCTGGCCGCGCGGTACATGTCCAGTCTCAACAGTCTGGTGAGCGCGCACACTAACAAGCGCGAGAGCGACGTCAAGTCCAAGTCGCAGAAGGAGAAGCACACGCTACGGGACCAGCGCCTGCAGTACGTCAGCGAACAGATCGCGAACACCTCCGAGCGCATCCGAGACCTGCACGAGGAGACCAGGCAGCTGCAGCAGAAGATCGCCAGCAGTCAGAACATTCACTCGGCCGCGCCGGGTACTAGTCAGCTGGGCGGCTACTCTGTACAGATCCAGTCCTCCAACGGCGGCAAGTCCTCAGTGCCGCACGACCAGTTGCTGTCAGAAGGCTTGCTGCAGAGCATCCTGCAAGCTATCGACGACCCGAGCAAGCCAAAGCAACAGTCTCTCCAGCAACAGCAACAAACACAGTTCACGCAGCAGCAACAACAACAGCAACAAACACAGTTAACGCAGCAGCAACAACAACAGCAACAAGCACAGTTCACGCAGCAGCAACAACAACAGAAACAAACACAGTTCAAACAACAGCAACAAACACAGTTCACCCAGCAACAACAGCAGCAACAAGTGCAACAGGTCCAGCAACAACAACAATTCTCGCAACAACAGCAGCAGATCCAGCAACAACAGATGACACAGCAACAGGAGCAGCAGCTCCCGCAGCAGCAGCAGCAACAACTGTCGCAACACCAGTTCACGCAGCAACAACAACAACAACTGGCGCAGCAACAACACTCGTTCTCTCAGCAGTCGCAGGAGCAGCTGTCGCAACAGCAGCTCCCTACTGACAAACACCAGAACAAGTTCAACTCGAACGTCAACCTCGAGTCGTTCAGCGACGGCCTGGTCCTGCCCGCCGGGTACGAGCCTGTAGACCACAGCGCGGGAGCAGACCAGCACACGCAAGCGACAGAACAGCACGCACACACACAGACACACACGCACACACGCGCGTGCGACCTGAAGGCGGAAGGCTCGTCGAAGTCCGAGGTGATAGTAGCGCCGCCGGAGACGCTGCAGAGCGCGGAGCACGACGACGGCGACGTCGCGCTGTACTTCGGGGACAGCGCTCCCGTCACTGAGATCTCCGTCGCCACCAGCATCAGCGAGGCCGACGCGTAGAGACGCTAGTCCGTACCACACGCCATTTCTATACATACTACACTAATGTGGGAATAATAATCTGAGACACGGTGAAGACCGTTCCACTCGCATTTTTATAGTTGCTTGACAATAGCGGTCATTGCCCTTTCCATAATATCTATTTGTACGAACCAAAACAATGAACCATGCATCGTTTTTCATTAGAAAACATGTTAAAGATCACGATAGACGATTCAAGACTTGAACAGGATTTTTTTTTATTTTTAAAAGTTATGAACTTTAATAAATGTAGGTGGGTCAATGGCCGTTATTGCGATCTTAACTGGCAGCAACTATAGTAACACTATCCATGTCTATGCCTCCTCGATTGAACCGTAATAAATCCGTTCAACAACATTAATTTTGGTTGAAAGACGGTAACATTTGTTTAGACAAATGACAGTTTGTATGATTCATCCAGTGAATTATACAAAATTTACAAAGATTTCTTAAAATAAATTAATAATTAAATGAAAACACAAATGGGCTAGAACTATTGTAGCCTGGAGCTCGTTACTTCTCTATGAGAGCTTATCGCTCGACTGCAGTACTGAATAAGTTTTGTCTATTATAAACAGATTCTAATACAAAACATTCCACATTAGGCCAGTACCACAGAATGAAATGTCTGTCTAACATCCAACAACAATCCAAATAATATAATGTATGTAAACTACTTATCTACCCCTAGTCGCGTACATTTCGTGTATAGAGTATCGTCAACAATCCATCCGCCATCTCGGAAAGATTGCCATCATGTAAAAAGCGATTTTATTTAGTTCTAGTTAGAAAGCATGGCAACACCGAGTCAGTGTTGCATGCGTTTATGATTATTATTTATGTTAATTTATATTTAACTTTAATTTAAGCGTTTACAGTATTTTTGGGAATTTTGTATAAATGGTATTTTTTAAATAGAGAGGCTATTTGTATCGCATTTTGTTTCAACACAGGATTCAAAGATGGCTACAACTTATCCTGTTTGATACAAAATAGCGTTTGCGTTAGAAACAATCGTTTTCTGCATAAATAGGTACATTTATGAAAATAAAATAAATGTTGTATTTGTGCTATCAAGACAAGTAACTGCCGCACTCAGAGATGACTTTGAGTTCTAAGGCTTTAACTTTTTAATCAGTTATATCGACCACACACACAATGGAGATGGCGCTAGTGTAGCTAGTTCCAAGCGTCATCATTGGTTGAAAATCTGTATCTCTTCAAGATAACTTGACCTCATTGGTGAGATCGGGCCCGAGCTATGGTGGCGCCATCTATAATGAACTATGAACCGCCTTCCCCAGCGTGTGTCATACAAACCAGTGCAGTTCTTTCACACTAAGCTGCAATCCATCTTACTGTTAAGAAAATAAAGCGTTTTGTAATTTTGACAAACTTGTTAACTTTATTTTGATAAAAATAAAGATTACTTTCATCTTGAAGCGATTGTTATGTGTACCTAGTGGTGACGTCACGCGTTTGTATGAAGTTATTTATTTAGTCGTGTCGTCAAATGTTACGTTGAGAATGTTACGGAGTTAATAAAAATGTACATAATTTACGCGGAGTTTCATTATTGTTCCCATACAGGGTGTAAACGGACCCTTTACAAAATCGTCAACCAAGCATTAATTCACGGTTTAGGTTTAGGTAGGACTCAATGATACGCACTCAAAACATTGTGCTGATTGATAATTGAATATTACGGGGCTCGTGGTGCTTGAAAAATATCTTACATTAAAATCAAGTACTTATTTTAAAAAGCGTCTCGTGGACGCAAGCGTTAGGCATCATGTTCTGGGTTCGATTCCCAGGTCGGGTGAAAAGTTATTGAGGTTTTTCATCTGGAATTTCTCAGTAGCATCTCGGAATTTTCATCTCATTTCCCATATTACATGCGGGAATTAAACAATAAGAGGCAAAATGTGGGTATACCTAAGAGGCAATAGGCTCGCCCCCTATGACACAAAATCTGGCGCAATGTGTGTGTAGGATCAGGTACGCCTCTGCACAACCAGTCGGGATCACAGGCGTGAAGTTTTGTTATCATCAATATGGAACTTCTAGCAACAAATAAAACAAATCGTTACGTGTAGGTACTTTTACAAAAACTTGACATTTATTCCGAAAATACATTTAACATTCATAATGTTATTGTTACATTCAGACGTTTGCGGTAAATACACTTATCGATACATAATTACACCAAGTATGATAAAATACATTTAAAATGCTAAATCCATCAGTTCTGTGCTCTCAACTAACTGTAGCGTGTTTCTCTTTACTCGTCCTGGGTATAAGGAATAAGGATAAGAAGCCTTAATGTTCCCACTGCTGGGACACGGCCAATCTCTATGGCAGTGGAATGGGCTATAATCCACCACACAGTGCGGATTGGTAGATGTCACATGTCTTCGAATGTTTGGTTCTAGGACATGCCGGTTTCCTCACGATGTTTTCCTTCACCGTTTCGAGAGCAGTGGTGATGAAATAAATTACACAAAGTAATGCGCCTGTCTGGGTTCGAACCCGCGACTAACTGTTCGTAATACGAGGCCGCCACCACTGGGCCACCGCTGCTCTCTCTCACGGGTTGAACATTTGTTAATGTCATTTTCTATCTCATAAACTGCGTGGAGTTCGGTAACTATTCGACGGGACCGTATGACAAGGATAAAGGTTAAAGGTTAGGATAAAAAGTATCCTATTTCTTAACCTAGGGCATGGTCTATCCCCGTGCCAAATTTAATCCAGAGTTACGTTCCCATTTATCTTCTTTACATAGTATAAAACAAAGTCGCTCCCGCTGTATGTACGCTTAGATCTTTTAAACTACGCAACGGATTATAATGCGGTTTTCAGCAATAGATAGAGTGATTCAAGGTTTATATGTAATGTTGCACCCGTGCGAAGCCGGGGCGTGTCGCTAGTCACTACATAGTTTAAAACAAAGTCGCTTCCCGCTGTCTGTCTGTCCCTATGTATGGTTAGATCTTTAAAACTAAGCAGCGCATTTTGATGCGGGTTTTTGTTAATAGATAGAGGGATTCAAGAGGAAGGTTTTTAACTACATTGCACGCATTGCGTCGCTAGTTATATTATAAAGTATGAATTAATTTTCTCTAAATCGTCCCCATATTTGTTTGTAACACGACAAGTAAACCAAACACGCTTCAGCTAGAGGAACCTCCTAACAGTACGTGCCGTAAGTCACACCGGACCCGCAGTCGGACTGGCAACCTTCAGCTCAGCGCTCAAAGTTGAGGATCCGTCAGCACGGTCAGTGTCACTTCCGACATATCCAGTGCCTACCCTCACAGTGCTACCCTCCGTTACAAATATACACTTACTACATCTACGGCTACTACTGATCCTCTTAACATAGTATAGGTGTATAGTCGACCACGTACATGCTTTAACTATGCAGGGTGTAAACAGACTCTTCACGAAGCCGTCAACCAAGCATTCTGTACATCAAACTAAGTAACTTTACGCAAAAATTATGTCTGGAAACGATGGTTTTACTGGGGTGAAAAATCACGTTTTACGGTAGAACTCAATGTAACGCACTCAAAACATTGTGCTGATGGATGGATTGAATAGTACGGGGGCCGTGGAGGTGTTTAAAGTAAAGGTATAATACTAAAAACTTGTGATGGAAGTTTGACCCCCAATATCTCCGTAACTAGAAGGTTCCCAGGTATGGTCTAGAACAAAAAACTGATCGCAATGAAGTGGAGAACAAGTGCCTTTCGGCTTAAGTGAACTTCTACATCCATTACACAAGTCAACAAATGCGGTTTGTTGACATCAGACCTCGGGATAGTAAAACATTTACGCGCTCGACCATACATTACAAAAATACTCGCATGTTTGTATCTTAGTGACATGCTCGTCAGAGCTTGCCTGTTGCCTGCGCTGTACTCCTACACACGGGCGAGTGCGGGCGGTACAAGTCTGTCTTGTCTTGTCTTGTGTGGGAGCAGTGGTCATGTGATGAAATACACAAAGTTTAGGGCTATGAAGTACGGGGTTTGAAGTGCTTCATCTGCTATGGAACAGGGAGGATCCTCCGACCAGACGGTTGTGTCTGATTGCAATAGAAGCAGCAGTGATAGCCAAGCGGTGTGACGTCGGACTGCCAAGTCATAGGTCTCGAGTTCGAACCCAAGACACGCACCTCTGATTTTTCGGATTCATGTGCGTATTGTATAAATATCACTTGCTTCGGTGAAGGAAAAAATCGTGAGGAAACCAGCATGTCTGAGAGATAATTCTCAACGGCATGTAAAGCCAAGTCAGAGGCCCATGGGCGGCATAAAAGCTCTGACACCAAGTTAGGCACTAACCACACGATAAAGAATGAAAAAGGCAACTGCCTCTAAAGTCGCGGATAACTTGAATAGCGCGATTTAGAATGTTGATGTTAGTTCTTCCTTTGTGACATAGATGGCGCTGCAGTACTTATTGTTCTGTCAAAAAGAACCTGCGTGGGTTCGAACCCACGACACGGCAGTCTGGACCACCAGTTTCCACTGCTCTCATACACACATTCCATACAATGTATGGTTCCTTATGTCTACTTTCTACTTACATAATAATTATATTACTATATTGGTACTTATTAGGTAAACGTTGTGACAACTACGGCATTCAAGTCGAACACTCGTTGCAAGCGATATGTAGCGCGAGAAAGAGAGACTATGTTGTGTTCTCTCTCACACTCATGAAGCGACCATACAATAACAACTAACATGGAAATGTATCATCACTTCTGCATATCTTCCCCCAACAGTTATCCAGTCTAACCGGATGTAGCTATGTTACATGGAGCATGTTACAATACCAGTATGTTACATGGAGCGACTGCCTATCTGACCTCCACAACCCAGTTAGTACTTGGTAATACGATACCCCTTGGTAAGACTGGTTGTCAGACTTTCGGGCCACTGACTACCTGTAACGACTGCCAAAGATCTACAAATGACAGCCAGGACCAACTGCTTGACGTATGTAATGGATGGTCACCCATCCTATGAATGACCTCGACAAGAGTTGCTTAACTTTGAAGGTACATCTCTTACTTTCCTGCGAGAATTCTTGTGAGTGAGAAACAGTACACGTAGTTTATAAAGTTTTGTGAGATAATTTCGAGATTCAAGTATTTCCAATGAACTTGCAACAAGTTTCCGCCCGGACATTATTTTACTAAAATAGTGTGTATTGTATTGAGAAATAATGCCCGTTAATAATGATATTCTGCTATCATTTGAGATCTAAAGGAAAATATTTTGATATAACATATGCTGTCGAACCGGTGAGAACGTCATTCGAGCGTCAAAACATCCGTGTAGCACTGTATCACGTCGTCTATGGAGTGTGCGACGCGTCGCCACACGGGGGGACCGTGCCGCCGCGCTGCGGACAAACAGTTCTGCTTATTACAAACATAAATAAATATCGCTGGACGTTACACACAGCGCCATCTAGGGCCACACTAAGAAACGAAGCTTGTGTAGTGGACACCACATAGTTGATATACTATGTAGATACCATTTTTTTTGTAAATACATACTTATTATAAATACAAACACCCATGACTCGGAAACAAATGTCCATGCTCATCACAAACATTTGCTCCAACCGGGATTCGAACCCGGGACCCTAAACGTAAGGCAACCTTACTGCGCCATCCGGGTCGTCTAAAAAAAAACAATGTTTTATTTAATTTCTTAAGAAATAAGATACAGATCTCAAAACGGTGAAGGAAAACATCGTGAGGAAACCGTAATGTCCTTCCTACACCGAAAAAATTCATAGACAACCCGCACTGGGCCCGCGTGGTGGATTATAGCCCAGTCCCTCCCACAGAGAGGGAGGCCTTGTCCCAGCAGTGGGAACATTACAATCTGATAATGAGGATACAAATGGTTAACAGTTAGTGAAACAACAAGGTGGCACAAACAGTTTCCACAGTTTTAGTATATCATTCTGAACCCCGTCACATCGAAAATCATCAACAATTTAAGAAAAAAAATCGGCCAAGTGCGAGTCGGTGAAAGATTCCGTACCATCGTAGTACACAGTAACAAATGAAAAAAAATTAATGGGGCCATCTTTAATTTTTATTTGTTGTTATGGCAGCAACAGAAATACACATTCTGTGAAAATGTCAACTGTCTATCTATTACGGATCATGAGATACAGCCTGCTGACAGACAGACGGACGGACGGACGGACAGCGGAGGCTTAGTGATGTGTACGGGCGGCAGGTGACCCTCCAGCGTCTGAACTGTATACAGTACCTTGGCGTGCACCAGCTTGTTGTGGTTGTAGAGCGCGGCGGAGTAGCCGAACGTGGAGGGGCAGAGCGCGCACGCGTACGGCCGCTCGCCTGTGTGCGAGCGCAGGTGACCTTCCAGGGTCTTCTTGCTCTAAGGGAGATATGAGCTGATGACATTCTGGAGCTCTACTTTCTGAGCAGGTGTATTCCCGTCGGCCCCACTGCCCGTGTTCCCACTGGTGGGGCCAGCGGGAATTGATAAAATAAATACAATTTGTTCCCGATAGCCCCACCGTAAAATAAAATAATACCCATAATCATTGTATGGGATTGAGTAATGTGAGACTATTATCCTCGTGACCAGTGGGGACGGCGCGGTGGGGCAACAGGAATTTGTTTTAATTATTTTAATCAATTCTCACTGGCCCCACTAGTGGGTACACGGGCGGTGGGTCCAACGAGAGGAATACACCTCTGAGCATGAATCCCAAGCCCGTAGTTACAGGCGTTTCCTATGGGTTCGACGCAGAATGTGCACTTCATGAAAAATGTGCACTTCTCAAAATGAGAGTGAATTTAATCACAATGAGTCAAATTAAAAACCGTTTGTTTACTATATTTTTTTGACGACGATTGACATGGTTAATGTAGAGGATATCACTTTCATCACTACTTCACTATTACTACATATTATAAATGCAGGTCCCCCGCCGGGAAGAGGGTCTGTTTGTTAGTTAGGATCTCAGAAACTACTGAACAGATTTTGATAGAGTTTTCACTAATAGAAAGAGAAACTAGCTGGGAAGGTTATAGGCTATTATGGAATTATTCCTCTTAAAAAGTTCTAAAAAAAATCCGCGAGAGCATAAATGTCTATCTTAGAAGATTGACTCACAATAACCATTTTTATGATTTTAAAATTTCGTCAAGTATAATGCTTCATTTGCGAAGGGGTTTTTACAGAGATAGTATTAATCCTTATCAAAATAAAAATGTTAGTCATCTTTAGCGTTTAATTGTGACCAAAAGTGCCAATAAAAAACCATTATGAAATAACTCGCACAACAAAATAATATCATAACGAGGACGAGGGTCCAATAGAAGATGACTTTCAATGTTCAATGTACGCTATAATTATGAAGTGTCACGTGAGCACCATGATCCATCCTTCAGAAGTCATCGACTATAGATTAGATTAGAGATGGGTGTGCGAAGCCGGGGCGGGTCGCTAGTTCCAACTAAAAATAGAAAAATAAAAAACCTTTTTGCGAAGTGCAAATTCTGCGTCAAGCCATATTCCGTATCGCTAACGGATGGGAACCGATCACTTTTTCGAATTTGTTTGTCGAATTTCATTTTACCAAAAACTATTGACCAACTCCTTTTTTGTCATATGCATTATTTGACATAATTTAGTTCATCGAAGTATCATGTGTCTTAGGTATTACTTTACCGAACTAGGTTTCGCCGATTTACAAAATATCTTAATATTTTGAACTTTTTTCACTTGCCATGTTTTCACCACACCGAAACAAAATTTTACGGAATATTATATTATTTTGTCACAAATATATAGCCGGTTGCTTTTCATTTTTTTCCTAAAATTCTGGCTAGCTGGCGTGAGGAGCGTAGGCCGTAGGCCGCCGGCGGAGCGACGACGTTGTTTGTAACAGAAAGTGGGTGTGTAATGTAAAAAGCGAGCGTAGCGACCCACGTCATGGAGTCGTAGCAGGTTTTCTTCTAAATTTGCTTATATTTCGAAAACGGTGCGTCCTATCGCAAAAATAATGAAAATTATGCCCCCTTAACAACTCCCCTACCGCGTAATTCTCAACATGTAGGTAAAATAAAATGAAAAAAAAAACATGCATTATATTATAATGCGTTTTTTGCGAATTGATAGGTCAACTGATACAGTGGCAGACGTGACTTCGATGAAGTGAAAAAAAAAACGAAACGATAATAGTTGAAAAGTTTTAGGTGAAAAGAAATTCGGTTAACTAATATTTATCGAACTTATGATAGGTAACCCTAACGGACGTCATCTTCTACATGGGCTCGACGCAACACGTTGTTTTTCTTCCATTCTTTTTTCGACCCGATTGGCGCAGCGGTTGTGAGGCTGCTTTACGTTCTTCGGGTCCCGGGTTCGAATCCCGGTAAGAGCAAATGTTTGTGTGATGAGCATGGACATTTGTTTCCGAGTCATGGATGTTTATATATATATAATAAGTATGTATTTACAAACAAAAAGTATCTATGTAGTATATCAACTATCTGGTGTCCACGACACAAGCCTCGTTGCTTAGTGTGGCACTAGATGGCGCTGTGTGTAATGTCCAGCAATATTTATTTATTTATTTATTTATTTATTCTCCGCACTATTCACTCATTCGTACTACGGACATAACTAGAGATCGGATATTCGGATGCTTATTTACCTAAACTACGTTTTCCCGACAAAGGGTACAAAAGTAAGGAAGCGGCTTCTATGAATGCCAATTTGCATAATTAATAAGTATTTCTAATCAACTTAAAAAAACAAGGCAAGATTTATTTTAAAAAATAACAAAAAAATACTACAACTATTTAAATTGAAATTTTGCTGAAATATCGAATAAGACAAAATGTTAAAAATTACTGGGAATTCTTCATTTGAATTTAAAGAGTAATATAAAAAAAATACTATTTACTTAAATAAATCGGGACTTTTCCCGTACTTTAGGTAAAAATGCATCCGAATATCAGGGGGTCTAAAATGGCTGCTTTAGCAGAATCTTAAATGAATCACGTTAAAATTTTAAAATTCTTAAACAGGACCTTATCTTAAACGGGACTTATGGTTATGAGCATAAAGTCCATTTTAAGAATTTAATTTTTTTAACGTGATTCATAATAAGATTCTGCTAAAGCGGCCATTTTAGGCCCCCAGATCTCTAGACATAACAATGAAATGCATTCTGACTAGATTAATCATCACAACTAATCATCAGATAAG
Organism: Xestia rhomboidea; assembly: GCA_963853795.1. Classification (NCBI taxonomy): domain Eukaryota; kingdom Metazoa; phylum Arthropoda; class Insecta; order Lepidoptera; family Noctuidae; genus Xestia; species Xestia rhomboidea. The sequence continues at coordinate 212,180 of OY970784.1, forward strand.
ATATTAATTAGCAGGTAGCGTCAGGTTGTATGTTGATTGAAATATGATTCGTGGTCGTAACAAATATGGTGTGAATTTCGCGGGCTACCCTGGCGCTTCCTCATTAACAGAGTTAAATATGAGATTTTGTCCTGAATTAGAGAGTACTTACCATGTAGGTCTTCCCGCACGCGTCGCACACGTGGTTCCGTATGGCGCGACCGTTGCGGTGCACCATGCGCATGTGCGTGCGCAGGACGGGGCGGGACGCACACGCCTGCAACAGTAGCGTGTGCACAGTGCACGTGACCACGTGACCACATGAACCTCTAGTCGCACAGAGGGCAGGGCGCTACTCACAAAGTCGCAGTGCGGCACGGCGCAGGAGACGGGCGTGACCTTCAGGTGCACGGCCAGGTTGTGCTCCTGCAGACGGGACGCCTTCAGGAACCTCTTGCCACACAGAGGGCACGCGTACCTGCACACAGGCCGACACAGTCTGCATTACCATGCTGATTATGTCTAGCTTAGATCTTTGACAGTCGTTACAGGTAGCCCTTGGCCCGAAATTCTGACAACCAGTCTTACCAAGGGGTGTCGTATTACCTAGTACTAACTAGGTTGTGGAGGTCTGATAGAGTAGTAGAAAAAGTACACTATAGTTTACAATGTTTTGTGAGATTGTCTCAAAGATCTACAAATGACAGCCGAGACCAACGGCTTAACGGTGGGAAACTCAGTTTGTTGTGATGGTCACCCATCCATGGACCAACCTAGGCAAGTGCGGCTTAACCCATAGATTGACCCGAACGGCTGTTATTATTTAGCCCGACATCCCAAAACCAGTATTGTTAGCCAATTTGGCCTCTCCCTATCGATGATTGGGTAACAAAATGCTGATATAACCACACGCAGTCATATTAGGGTGTCAGCCATGACATGCGTGTTGTTAGTAAGTGATAACTTACTTGAGCTTGGCGGGGTCGACGTGCTTGAGGCTGTACTTCATGTGCTGTGTGAACGACATGAGGTTCTTGAAGTTCAGGTCGCACTGCAACAACACATCTATATTTATAGCATAGCATAATATAATAAGCCTACAACCTTGTGCCAAATTTCATCCAAATCCGGTCAGTAGTTTGCGTGAAAGAGTAACAAACATTCATCCATCTATCTATCCATCCTCACAAACTTTTGCACTTATAATGTTAAGTTGCAAATAGGAGTGGCCCCAGGATTGAGCCCTGTGGAACACCTGAGGTTATAGATACTGTATCAGACTGATGGCCTTTCACAACAGCCTTCTGAGTTCTTTTTTAAATGTAGGATGAAAACCACCGGAGCAAGTTACCCCGTATGCAATTAAATGCAATTTTATTAAGTAAATATATATATTCTTGCAAATAAATGTATCATTCATTCATTCATTCATAAAATTTCGTGATCGACCTTGTCAAAGACCTTTTTGAAATCTGTGTAAACAGCGTCCATTTGCAAACACCTATCCTTGTTTGACGATCAATTAGTGCTGTTACACTGAATTTCAATTTAAATAATGATGAAATGAATTAAAAGAACTACATACCTCGTAGCAGTACAGGTGCGCATGCGCTTCGTGCGTCACCAGATGCACCTCCATGGCCTTCTTGAAGAGGAAGCGCTTGTCGCAGCGCGGACAGCCGTACTCCTTGCAGCCCGCGTGGATACTGAGCACACAACCATACGGGACGTCATGACTGGCTGTCACGGAGGTAGGCACAACTATGTACATACATATTTCAAAGAACGAGACACAAGGGGTGTAAAGAAGCTGCTAAATCGTTTCAGAGCCAATGGCAGACGTCATGGGTTCGTGACTTTATGACGTCACCCCCCCATACAAGAACGGGGGGGCCGTTCTTGTATAGCAAAGTAACTGACTGACTGAAGAGGTTCAGTTTGTGATGTAGACTAGGAGTCTCAGCGTTTTTGATAATTCAACCTCCGAAGGTTAAAAAGGGGAATGAAGTTGTGTATGGAAAGTCCTTAATTTTCGAAGTAAAAATAACTAAATTTATTATCTAAGCTTATGGTTGGAAGATAACGCAGGTGTTATTAGAATTTCAATCCTTAAGGGGTGAAAAGGGGGATAAAACGTTGTTTTTAATTAAAAAACATATTTTATAAGTTAAAATCACTAATATTTCGGCTTATGGTTGGAAACTAACACAACGAAAATTGTTATTTTTTTTTTAATTTCAACCCACAAGGGAGTGGAAAGGGGATGATGTTTTATATTGAAGTTGTTTATTCGCAAACTTCGTTTCTAATTTTCATACATTGAGTATTATTCGCTATACTTCACAGTTTCAGAATTGGTCATCCACGCCTTGAAAAATTCACCCCCTGCATAAAAACTAGACTGCAGCGGCCGCGAGGTGTCTCCGTGCGACATGCACGACGAGTGAGACTCACAAGAGATGCGTGCGCAGCGAGCTCCTGTCGCGGAAGCTCTTGCCGCACAGCTCGCACTTCTGCCGCTCGCGGTGATTCTTCATGTGGTTGCGGAGCTTCGCCAGAGACCTGCGCAAGAGCATTACGCCTGTACTCCCTGAAGAGGTAAGCAGAAGTGTACAGATCCCTACAGGGTATAAACGGACCTGTCATGAAGCCTGTCACAAAATTAATGATGTAATCCAGATTTTGTAACAACATTTTGATTTAAAAAGTCCATGGAGTTTCTTGCCCGCTCTTCTCCATAGAGATCTACGCTAGGGAATGGGCAACTAGAATATTTTCTCAAGTTATTATGCCTTGTGACTGGGACTGTAGCTTTGTTTTTTTTTGTATTATTGACATTCAAAAGTGCCGTAATGGTCTAATTGAAATAAATGCTTTGAGTTTGAGTTTTGAGTTTGCCGTCAACCAAGCATTCTGTACATCAAACTAACTCTACGCAAAAATTAATATTATTATTAATTATTATAATTATTACTGGAAAACGGCTTTATTTTATGGGGTAAAAATCTTGTATTGTGAAAACTTGTCAAAAAGTTGAAACTTTGACCCCCACTATAATAAAGGTCTAGAACAAAAAAAATATCGCAATGACGGGGAGAACAAGTGACAACTCTTTTTGCACCTTTTAAACACTTCCATATCGTCTGAAAAGTATGGTAAGTATAGAGTACTCACGGCGCAGTGTGTCCGCACACTCGACACGTGTGCGTGGGCGGGGCGGCCCCGTGCGCGCGCGCCGCGTGGTCCGCCGCCACGTCCGCGCGCGAGCTGGTGGCGCCGCACGCCACGCAGCGCCATCTACCGATAACACGTCACTTACTGCTACCATGCACAGGGACTGCCCACGTAGGCGCGGTTTATATAGAAGAGAAATTTAGTTTTTTTTCGATTCGATTAAATCCGGGGATAGTAAAGACACCAATAACTATAGGCCCGTGTTGCCGGTTTTCAGCAAGGTGTTTGGAAAGTTAATGCTCAATTAAATGCTTAACCATTATAACACCAATAAAATATTGCTCGAGCAACAGTATGGTTTCACAAAAGGACGTGGTACAACTGACGCCGATGTCACTTTATTAAAACACATATTTACTGCGTGGGAAGAGGTACAAGATGCCATAGGAATCTTCTGTGACCTTTCGAAGGCATTTGATTGCGTAAAAGACGAAACCTTGATCTTGAAACTAGAGCATTACGGTTTAGGTAAACTTGCGCTCAGTTTAGTAAAATCGTATTAGAATGATAGACAACAGCAGGTACAAATAAATGGTGTCAATTCAATGGGTTTAAAAGTAAAAATGCGTGTACCACAAGGTTCGATATTGGGTCCCTTCCTCTTTTTAGTATACAGTATGTTAGGTTAAACGAGGGACATATTGAGGGAAGGTATTTAGTATTCGATTCTCGTCCCAAATATGTAAAAAATATATAACCTTAATTTGTGACGTAATTGTCCAATAAAATACACTATTCATAGACACTGAGCGCGCGCAAGAAGTGAACTTGTAAACAGTAAAATAATCACGCGGCAAAACACGCGCCGATTCTGCCGAAAAAGAAGCTCGTGCGCAAACCCCGCCCCTTTCCTTTGTCCCCGATGTACCGACAGGGCACACTCCCGCGCCATCCCGCGCTGACCCCAGCCAGTCTAGGCGCGCGCGCCGCTAACTCCGCATGTGCGCTTCCGGGTATCGCGTAAACAACCCCGCTTACTTCGCGATAAGTGTGCGTGTTCTTGAATAACCAAAAATGACGTCTTATCAATATTCCAGTGAAGAATATTGGGATATGGTTCGTGCCTACTTGTTATCTAATGAAAGTGTGAGAGTAGCTATTGATTTGTACTGAGAGATGTTTCCCAACCGCCAGATTCCGTCAAACTTATGCTAGGTATCATCAACCAACGAATGCGAACATTCGGTCAGTACCTAGTAGCAGTAGCTAGATATTTTTGCCTGTCATAAGCCAGGTTTAAAGTATTAAAGGGAAAATGGATTATACCTAAAAGTCATTGACACGCGCACATGTTTTGCGTTAGGCGCAAGGGTGTATACACGTTGCGAGACTTTTGCGAAATTTTTGGTATGGTTCTATCTGTTATTTATCAGTTTTTTTTTTGTTCATATTTTTATTAGTATCATGTAAGCATGCACTATTGCGGGTTTGAATATGTCCCTCGTTTAAACTAACATACTGTATATTAATGGGAAAAAAGGAAGACACATTCAGAAAGAAAAGAAACGAACTAGCAGAATCTATACAACGAACGAAATCAAGTTACTACATGAAAGCCTTTGAAAACTGCAAGAAACAGCCATTGAAAATATGGGGACTGATAAACAGCCTGTCCTGCAACAAATTCACAGAAAAATCCGCCCCACGTAAACTTCAGTCACAAAATGGCACTGTTACAGACCTAAAGGACATCTGTGAATGCTTCAATGATTTTTTTGCAAATGTTGGTTCGATGCTGGCTAATCAAATACCCATAAATTATCACCCATCAGGTAGTGCTTTAACGAATTTATCTGGATCCGGCTCATTTTCCCTTAGTGATCTAGAACCTGCCACAACAGATGAAATCTTAAAAATAATTAATAATTTAAATAACAACACCGGCGCAGGTTTAGAAGGTATCACTACCAAATCACTAAAATGTGTTGCAAACCTAATTCTTGATGAACTCACCAATTGCATAAACAAATGTATCAATTCAGGAACATTTCCAAATAGTCTTAAGGTTGCAAAAGTTACGCCAATTTACAAATCCGGAGTTAAATCAGAGCCGGGCAATTATCGTCCTATTTCAGTTCTCCCCGTACTATCAAAAATTTTTGAGAGAGTCTTATACAATCGCCTCGAAAAGTACTTAATATCACAAAACTTCATATATGAAAAACAATATGGTTTTAGACCGAAATCAAAAACACTCTCAGCTACAATAGACCTGGAGGCCTACCACGAGCTCTTAACGCGATCCATTTTAGGACCTAAACTGAACTGTTCTTCTAATTCGTACCATGACTTCAGTTTAACGATTCAATTTAGGCCATGCCATCTGACAGCGATTGACTCCAAACTGAGTCGCAAGTTTTGGTTTCATTCATTCAATTTTGCACTAGTTTGGTACCATGACGTCCACAAAGCAGCTCAACTGAAACGCTCAACTGTCAAAATAAGCGATTCAATATAGGTTACTATTTCTTTATCTTAAACTGAAACGTTTACTGAATTATTGACGAAAATAAAGTTTTTAAACCAATGTAAGTGTACTTCTTTCTTTTAAAGTCTCAAATACCTATTTATATGCCTTTTTTAACCACATTTGTTTTTCTCTAACAGATGTCTGTAGGGCTATTACGTATCTCTGTTGACAGCTCGATGATGATAGTAACTGGGCTCAGTGTCCATCAATTAACGGTCAAAAGGTTAGTTTCGTATTATGTATGACCCTCTTAGTCACCGTAAATTGATATCCACTCAGTGTGATACGTAATACCAATATTAAGACATTCACGGTTGTCATCAAAGTTCGGTGTACAACCGAAGCTTGATAGTCACTGGATATCAGAAAGATACGTAATAGCCCTGCTGTTGAACAGCTTTAGTTTGAGTTTTTTGAGGAAGATTATACTAGACACTAAGTTAAAAACAAATAAAACGTTACTTGCTTCTGAGCGTGTCTGACACTAAAATGTGCGCGAAACAAGGTTATTTGATACTAATAGCGGTATCTCTTTTTCACCAAAAACGTTTCAAACGCGGTTCAGCCACAAATTGCGATCTTTCATTCACTTTTAACGATTCAAATGCCGCTGAGCGTATTGGACGTCATGGTACGAGTTTGAGCGATGCAGTTTAGGAACCTAAACTGAACTGTCTTGCTTTTGAATCGTTTTTAATTAGATCATGGTAGGCCTCCTGGTGACAACTATAAAGCTTAATATTGATAAAAAGAAAGTGGCTATGGGTGTCTTTATTGATCTAAAAAAGGCATTCGACACAGTCAGTCATGAATTATTGCTAAGAAAACTAATGGAAATTGGGATACAAGGACCTGCCCTTGAAATTTTTAGATCTTACCTGTCAAACCGATACCAAGTAGTTAATTGGTGACACTCAGAGCGATCCCAAAATTATTACATATGGTGTGCCCCAAGGCTCAATTTTGGCTCCCCTGTTATTCCTACTATACATAAATAGTGTCCACAAAATTGGTCTAAAAGCTGACCTAACATTATATGCAGATGACACATGTTTGTTCTACTTCGGCCACTCAATCGATACTATTGTTAAGCAAGCACAGAACGATTTGGACATACTCAACTTGTGGTTTCAACAAAATCTTCTCACCATTAATACAGCTAAAACAAATTACATGATTTTCACAGCAAAAAATAAAAAAATCGGCAATTATACATCATTAAAAATAATAACCAAACCATAAATAAAGTAGATCAAGAAAAATATTTAGGACTAATTTTGGATAGCAAATTGACGTGGCTTCCACATATTCAAAAAATAAAATCAAAAATACATTCACTCACGGGTACCCTACGAGGTATCGTTCGCTGCTTACCACGCCAAGTTCGCTATTTAATCTACTTCTCCCTCGTAAAGCCACATATTGACTACCTAGTGGAAATATGGGGTACCGCTGCAAAATCACATACGAACCTACTACAAACTGCTCAAAATAAATTACTAAAAACGTTATTTAACTATGACTATCTAACTCCAACAGAAACTTTTTATAAAAAAAATTAAAGTAATGAATATAACACAAACATACATATATAACACATGCATACTAATTCGAAAAATACTAAATAAAAATATACACACAAACATAACCTTCACAAAAAATATAAAAAAACACAAAATGAAACTGAGACGTGAACAAGACTTTTTACAACTACACCCAACTCGCACAAATTACGGAAGAAAAACTATCGTGTACGAAGGATCTAAATTATTTAATAAGTTACCGAGAGACCTCAAAGAATCTAAGTCCAAAACCACTTTTAAAAAGCTACTTAAACAGTTTATAGTAAAAAATTCACATTCCCTACAATAGTGTCGAGCCACATCCAGTTACCGTTTAGCAGTGCCTCACGGATATTTGTTTACATGTATCGAACAAACATTTTGTCCACAATGATTTGTAATCTACCCTCAAACATTTGTTTATACAATCGATGTCTAACTTTAGTATTATCCCCAACTTTTGTTATTTTTTTAAGTATTTAACTTTCATATTCTCATGTAAGTGAATAGTTTAATTCTTATGAGAATAAATGATCTTAAACCTCATTAAAGACCTACCCCGTTTATTTAATAACCATCCGCATATGGTGTTGTTTGCTGACGATACTTCTTTAATATTTAGGATAAACAGACGTGCCACAAATCTTGACGACGTAAATAACGCCCTACTGCAGGTCCATAATTGGTTTACCGCTAATAATTTAGTACTAAATGGGAAAAAAACGAAGTGCATTAGATTTGTTCTACCAAATGTCAAAAGTAGTGATTGTGACATAATATTGAATCCAGAGAAACTAGAATTTGCCGATAAAACGGTTTTCTTGGGAATCACGCTCGACTCATGGTTACAATGGGGTCCTCATTTAACATCTCTTGCAGGACGGCTAAGTTCAGCAGCATATGCTGTTAGAAAAATCCGTCAATTTACTGATATTGATACCGCGAGGCTAGTCTATTTTAGTTATTTTCATAGTATTATGTCAAACGGCATTTTACTATGAGAACGGGCTGCAGACATCGAGTCTATATTTATTCTGCAGAAAAGAGCCATCAGAGCCATATATGAATTACGTAGACGCGATTCTTTAAGAGAACTGTTTAAGGAAATTAACATCATGACAGTACCTTGTCAATACATCTATGAAAACGTCATGTACGTTAGGAAATATCTGCATTTATTCAGTAAAAGAGGTGACAGACACCATTATAACACTAGAAATAGGGACCAACTAGTTCAGCCAGGTTTCAGGCTTGCTAAAGTAGATTCATCTTTCATGGGGTACTGTTTGAAATGTTACAATAAAATATCTCCCCACATTTTACAACTGAATGAGACGAAATTTAAGTTTAAATCTTGTATAAAACGCACACTATGTCGGCAAGCATATTATAAGTTAGGGGATTACATTGATGATAAAAATGCTTGGCTATATGCTGGTCCTGCTCCACAACCGTAGGGGCAAACTAATTGATTCCCATGTTAATTTATTGTGGAAGCTGCAGAAGATTGTAAAAATATTCTTACATTGTATAGATTCCAGCTCTTAGAATTATATAATTGCATAGCACATGTGCGAGTACTTTCTACTGTTCAGCCACCATTTACATTTAGTTATCTTTCATTTCATTGAAATAAATGCTTTGAATTTGAGTTTTAAGTTTGAGACGTGGATAATCAAATGAACCTTATAGTAATCTCGCAAAGCGTCGTTTTTGTCGGGCGAGTCACCTGGTGGCGATGGCGTCACCTGGAAGCGCGAGCGCAATAGGGATGACGTGACGACTGACTAAAAAAATATGATTCTGTTTAGTCCGTCAGTTAGATTATCGAAAAATGATTACGTGTTTTTTGTTTCATCAAATTAATAAAAAAATACAAAGATAAAACGCGTGAAAGATCATGAGTGGGGACTTGTGATGTCACTTTTCGGTAAAAAATGTACTTAAATGTGACGTCACACGAGTTTTCGACGCACTGCATCGTCTTCATTTTAAGAAAAAATACGTGTTCAATATTTTTTGGAAATCTATCTGGCGGAATAATTGTTTTTTTTTTTCGCCTACCCTATTCTCTTTCCGAAAAGAAAAGCTACGTTATGCTACATAAATATTAGGTTCATTTTAGGTTTCTTTGATTACCGCCACCGCCACACGTCCGCACCACGCATCTTCTGTACAATCGCGCCTGACTCTCGTAGACATACAGGCTCAAAGGGACACCGAGGCGAAAACCCTTACCACGTCCTCAGTATATCATTCTGAACCTACGTAAATCCAAATTTTACACCTGTAAGTAATTTAAAAAAAAACTATAAGCTATTTCCTACAAAATTACAATACCTATTACAGCTGTTTTTTTTTTAACCGACGGCAATTTACATGGGGGGGGGGGGTCAGAATGATGTTTGAGTTAAAGTTTATGTTATTCTTTTAGGAGCTTTTAAATAAAAGTTAAAACGGTTTTTTTACTAAATTTAATTTTTTAGTTTTCGCCAACCAACCTTTTAAACCTTTTAAATTGATACTCATTATTGTTATTATGATGAAAATTCAAGATGGTGCCGACAATTTTTTTTTTAAATTATACCCATCAATTTCATGGTTTTCGGGGTAAACGGAAAGGGATAACGAAAATGAGGTCAAAACAAACATGGAAAAAAAATACTAAAGAAATAATAATTTTCTTCGGCTTCCCGTGACTCTATTTTGACCCTTCGCCACTGGTGTCATCAAACTACACGTGCATGCAAAATTTCAGCTCAACCGGTTGGAGATAACTGTATTAGAGTAGTTGAGCTTAACAAACATACATACAATGATAGCGCGCATACCTGACGCGGTGCCGCCGGCGGTGCGCGGCCAGCGCGTGCGCGTCCCGGCAGCGCACGCCGCACAGCGCGCACGCCGCCGCGCCCGCCGCCTGCAACACGACCTGCTGTTCTAAACTCTATTCTGTTACTCATACGGCGTACTATCGAGGACACTCCCGCCTGATCACCACTAGGCTCATTTTTGCTTGCACTCGCAACATAGAAACGAGCTCTAGCCCCGCCCCATTGACTTTGTACAGAAATAATGAATGAAAGACAATACCGATCGGCCGAGCGCACTGACGGAGAACGCCAAACGAGAGTTATTGTTATTTTGCGCGCCAAATTGACGCTTTCCTAATAATAAATAAACTTTAAGGGGGCGTGGCTCCGGCCTCCGCATTATGCGGAGGCCGGAGCCACGCCCCCTTAAGCAAAAAAAAAACTGATCAAGCGGATAAGACCACGACTGTACATACCGGGTCATGTTTCTTCAAATGGTTGGTGAGCTTGAACTTGTGGTTGAAGCCCAGCACACAGTCGTGACAGCGGTACTCGTGCCGCGTGAACGTGACGCTGGAGAGCGCCTTCTGACGCTCAGCCTCCACCTGCGACGTAAAGACTATTATAAGCGGGTACGTAAAACGACTGTTCCTGATGTATAAGATTATTATTTCTTAAAAAATGCTTCTTAATTATGCTTCTAATAACAATGAAATTTAAATGTTGACAAAACCGTTATGAATTTAATTAGAATATGATGCGAACGACAAGAAACCTCGAAGTGCCTCGTTGTTGTTCCTGACGCGCTGGTTGTCGACCATACAATGTAGTAGAGGTTACCTCGTCCCAGCTCAAGACACACATCTCCAGCTGTCCCTCGGCCACGTTCAGCCGCCGCAGCTTGTTCCTGACGCGCTGGTTGTCGACCATACAATGTAGTAGAGGTTACCTCGTCCCAGCTCAAGACACACATCTCCAGCTGTCCCTCGGCCACGTTCAGCCGCCGCAGCTTGTTCCTGACGCGCTGGTTGTCGACCATACAATGTAGTAGAGGTTACCTCGTCCCAGCTCAAGACACACATCTCCAGCTGTCCCTCGGCCACGTTCAGCCGCCGCAGCTTGTTCCTGACGCGCTGGTTGTCGACCATACAATGTAGTAGAGGTTACCTCGTCCCAGCTCAAGACACACATCTCCAGCTGTCCCTCGGCCACGTTCAGCCGCCGCAGCTTGTTCCTGACGCGCTGGTTGTCGACCATACAATGTAGTAGAGGTTACCTCGTCCCAGCTCAAGACACACATCTCCAGCTGTCCCTCGGCCACGTTCAGCCGCCGCAGCTTGTTCCTGACGCGCTGGTTGTCGACCATACAATGTAGTAGAGGTTACCTCGTCCCAGCTCAAGACACACATCTCCAGCTGTCCCTCGGCCACGTTCAGCCGCCGCAGCTTGTTCCTGACGCGCTGGTTGTCGACCATACAATGTAGTAGAGGTTACCTCGTCCCAGCTCAAGACACACATCTCCAGCTGTCCCTCGGCCACGTTCAGCCGCCGCAGCTTGTTCCTGACGCGCTGGTTGTCGACCATACAATGTAGTAGAGGTTACCTCGTCCCAGCTCAAGACACACATCTCCAGCTGTCCCTCGGCCACGTTCAGCCGCCGCAGCTTGTTCCTGACGCGCTGGTTGTCGACCATACAATGTAGTAGAGGTTACCTCGTCCCAGCTCAAGACACACATCTCCAGCTGTCCCTCGGCCACGTTCAGCCGCCGCAGCTTGTTCCTGACGCGCTGGTTGTCGACCATACAATGTAGTAGAGGTTACCTCGTCCCAGCTCAAGACACACATCTCCAGCTGTCCCTCGGCCACGTTCAGCCGCCGCAGCTTGTTCCTGACGCGCTGGTTGTCGACCATACAATGTAGTAGAGGTTACCTCGTCCCAGCTCAAGACACACATCTCCAGCTGTCCCTCGGCCACGTTCAGCCGCCGCAGCTTGTTCCTGACGCGCTGGTTGTCGACCATACAATGTAGTAGAGGTTACCTCGTCCCAGCTCAAGACACACATCTCCAGCTGTCCCTCGGCCACGTTCAGCCGCCGCAGCTTGTTCCTGACGCGCTGGTTGTCGACCATACAATGTAGTAGAGGTTACCTCGTCCCAGCTCAAGACACACATCTCCAGCTGTCCTTCGGCCACGTTCAGCCGCCGCAGCTTGTTCCTGACGCGCTGGTTGTCGACCATACAATGTAGTAGAGGTTACCTCGTCCCAGCTCAAGACACACATCTCCAGCTGTCCCTCGGCCACGTTCAGCCGCCGCAGCTTGTTCCTGACGCGCTGGTTGTCGACCATACAATGTAGTAGAGGTTACCTCGTCCCAGCTCAAGACACACATCTCCAGCTGTCCCTCGGCCACGTTCAGCCGCCGCAGCTTGTTCCTGACGCGCTGGTTGTCGACCATACAATGTAGTAGAGGTTACCTCGTCCCAGCTCAAGACACACATCTCCAGCTGTCCCTCGGCCACGTTCAGCCGCCGCAGCTTGTTCCTGACGCGCTGGTTGTCGACCATACAATGTAGTAGAGGTTACCTCGTCCCAGCTCAAGACACACATCTCCAGCTGTCCCTCGGCCACGTTCAGCCGCCGCAGCTTGTTCCTGACGCGCTGGTTGTCGACCATACAATGTAGTAGAGGTTACCTCGTCCCAGCTCAAGACACACATCTCCAGCTGTCCCTCGGCCACGTTCAGCCGCCGCAGCTTGTTCCTGACGCGCTGGTTGTCGACCATACAATGTAGTAGAGGTTACCTCGTCCCAGCTCAAGACACACATCTCCAGCTGTCCCTCGGCCACGTTCAGCCGCCGCAGCTTGTTCCTGACGCGCTGGTTGTCGACCATACAATGTAGTAGAGGTTACCTCGTCCCAGCTCAAGACACACATCTCCAGCTGTCCCTCGGCCACGTTCAGCCGCCGCAGCTTGTTCCTGACGCGCTGGTTGTCGACCATACAATGTAGTAGAGGTTACCTCGTCCCAGCTCAAGACACACATCTCCAGCTGTCCCTCGGCCACGTTCAGCCGCCGCAGCTTGTTCCTGACGCGCTGGTTGTCGACCATACAATGTAGTAGAGGTTACCTCGTCCCAGCTCAAGACACACATCTCCAGCTGTCCCTCGGCCACTACACTACAGACCTATAACGCTGCTGCCTGTGCTCGGGAAAATTTTAGAGCGCGTAATGTTGAAATGCGCTCCCACGATCGGCAACCAGATCTCTGCTGCTCAGCACGGATTTTCTCGGGGTAAGTCAACCGTCACGGCGCTCAATGATATATTGCGCGCCGCGGGGGAGGGCTCGGGCAAGTACGTGCAGGCCATATTTCTGGACATATCGGGAGCCTTCGACAACGCCTGGTGGCCGATGATCCTGACGAAAGCCAAGCGGGGGGGGTGTCCGCACAACATTTTCGAGATGCTGGCGGACTACTTCGCCCGCCGACGAGTCGGGCTTTTCATCGGAAACCGGGTGGAGTGGAAGGTGTCCACGATGGGCTGCCCCCAGGGTTCTGTCCTGGGTCCAGCATTGTGGAACCTGCTGTTGGACGACTTGCTTCGACTGCCACTGCCCGCCGGCGTTCGCATGGTCGCGTATGCGGACGACGTGACCATCCTGATCGAGTCCCATTCCCGTGCAGGGATTGAGGCAGCGGCCAAGATAACGCTGGACTTGGCCGCGGCGTGGGGCGCCAGGAATAGGCTGGGGTTCTCTCCTGCGAAATCATCCACGATGACGATCAGGGGAAAACTCCAGCGGGCCCCCACTGTCAAGTTGGCCGGGGATTCGGTCAGGAGTGTCACTTCGACGATGGTACTGGGCGTGGTACTCGACGCGAGTCTATCCTTCGCGCGGCATGCGACATCGATAGGGGAGCGCGCGGCCAAATGCTTCGGCAAGATGTCAAGAGTGTCGGCATCTTCCTGGGGCATTCGATATCCCGGACTGCGCCTCCTCTACAGGGGCACTTTCGTAGCCACGGTGACGTATGCTGCTGCTTGTTGGCACAAAAGAGCGGCACTCCACGTTGTTCGCAGCGCGTTGCTCAGGTGCCAGAGACCAAGCCTGATACTGCTGACGAAGGCGTACCGGTCTACCAGTACGGCTGCGTTGGCAGTGTTGGGTGGTGTTCCCCCGGCGGACTTGGAGGTGATCCGTGCAGGGCGGTTCGATGAGGAGCGCCAGGTCGCGGCCGGGGCACAGGTAGAGCTGGGCTTGCGGCGGCGCGTGCTGGCCCAGCGTAAGCGAGTGATCTACAACGAGGTGATGGATGTGTGGCAGAAGAGATGGACGGACGAGGAGAAAGGACGAGAGCTATTCCGTTTCTTCCCGGACGTGAGGGATCGACTCAGGTCGCACTGGATTGTGCCGGACCACCAGCTGTCCCAGATTCTCACGGGACACGGGTGTTTCCGGAAAAGGCTGCATGCGATGGCGCTTTGTGAGGACAGTATGTGCGCATGTGGTATGGAAGAGGAGGACCTGCATCACGCACTGTGGGTCTGCCCCCTGTACGTGGAGGCTAGATGCAAGATGATGGATGGGATCAGTCGCGAGGAGTTCGGTCCGATTTACTACGGCGATCTCGTGAGCTCACCGGCGAACTTTGCACGGCTGCGAGAGTTCGCGCACGGCTGGCACGCCGTCCGGAGGGAACAGGAACAGGAGAGGGGAAACTTAGACGAAGGCGCAATGGAAGACCTGGCGACGTAACGGAAAACGAAGGCGATTGGAGAAAACTGGAGCCGACGGGCAGCGGAGTCAGCGTGGTTTCGTTGTGTGCATGCCCTATTAAGGGAGAATGCAAAAAAGGGCACACATGGTCTAATTTGTAAGGGATCAAGAAGCGCCTGCGGACCGTAAAAATAAGATTGCCAAGGGTGCTATGTCCGCAGCCGCCCCACGTTTCGGCCCGTATAACGCGAGTTGGAAGGGCCATGGGAAGGTTGGAGGGAGTGTCCCTCGGCCACGTTGAGCCGCCGCAGCTTGTTCCTGACGCGCTGGTTGTCGACCATACAATGTAGTAGAGGTTACCTCGTCCCAGCTCAAGACACACATCTCCAGCTGTCCCTCGGCCACGTTCAGCCGCCGCAGCTTGTTCCTGACGCGCTGGTTGTCGACCATACAATGTAGTAGAGGTTACCTCGTCCCAGCTCAAGACACACATCTCCAGCTGTCCCTCGGCCACGTTCAGCCGCCGCAGCTTGTTCCTGACGCGCTGGTTGTCGACCATACAATGTAGTAGAGGTTACCTCGTCCCAGCTCAAGACACACATCTCCAGCTGTCCCTCGGCCACGTTCAGCCGCCGCAGCTTGTTCCTGACGCGCTGGTTGTCGACCATACAATGTAGTAGAGGTTACCTCGTCCCAGCTCAAGACACACATCTCCAGCTGTCCCTCGGCCACGTTCAGCCGCCGCAGCTTGTTCCTGACGCGCTGGTTGTCGACCATACAATGTAGTAGAGGTTACCTCGTCCCAGCTCAAGACACACATCTCCAGCTGTCCCTCGGCCACGTTCAGCCGCCGCAGCTTGTTCCTGACGCGCTGGTTGTCGACCATACAATGTAGTAGAGGTTACCTCGTCCCAGCTCAAGACACACATCTCCAGCTGTCCCTCGGCCACGTTCAGCCGCCGCAGCTTGTTCCTGACGCGCTGGTTGTCGACCATACAATGTAGTAGAGGTTACCTCGTCCCAGCTCAAGACACACATCTCCAGCTGTCCCTCGGCCACGTTCAGCCGCCGCAGCTTGTTCCTGACGCGCTGGTTGTCGACCACACCCGCCGGCTTCTCTCTCTTAGGCAGTGGATGCTTGCGCCGGTCGATCTTAGGGGACCCTGCCATTATAGTAAACTGTGTAACTGTACAATTTTACCTTTTGGTATGGTTACGATATTTTTAACCAGCCAAACCCTAGCGGTTTACTACTAGCCGCTGAAGAGTTCCACTACCCACCACCTGGCTCCGTCATCAGATCAACGATGACGTATGATGAAGATATCAAATTATAGTATGTTCATCCGAACTACATGTACTAGACGCTACGTAGAGTGCCTTGTTCCCGAGGGGAAGCCGACAGGAATCGGCTTGTCAGGTGCCTTCGGGCCTGGTATACATACAAAGTTCCATTTCGACACGACTATTAGAAGCTGGTTAAAATTGTCTTCCAAGATTTGATTACATTGTTTGTTACAATTGAAGATAATAGTCGGTAGAATGTGACACCGACGCACAAACGGTTACTCCACACTCAGTACATAATTATGAACCCCCCACATAGAAATTTTTCATCCGTTATTTTAAAAAAATGTAATGGATGCATGTTAAGAAAAAACTTTTGAAAATGTTGGAACCTTGACCCCTAATATCTCCGTAACTAGAAGGTTCCCAGGAATGGTCCAAAACAAAAAAAAAAATTTTTTTTTTTATTTTTTTTTGTTTTGGACGAATCCGAAAGGCTCTTGTTTTCCTCGGAAAACAAGAGCCTTTCGGATTCGTTAAGGGTCTTCTTACACCCTTTAGGCGTGTTAGTTGTAGCCCATGTCGATGACGTGGCGTCACTCACCATCATCGGCCTTCTTCTTCTTCTTCCCCCCCTCCCTGTTCTTCTTCAGCTTCTTGTTGTTCAGCGGCTCCTCGTCGGACGCGTCGAACTCTTCGTCTTGGTATGTACTAATCTTATTCGTATGACTACTGCTTATAGCTAACGTGTTTGGTGCGTTGAGATCTGGGTTTAATACTGCCTGCAATTGTAATGGAAACAACACCTTAGGAACATAGTTTATTCTTGTTCCCACTGCTGGACATAGACCTCCTCAATGGCACGTCACTCAACTCGACTCTCAGCAACTACCCTGCGAAGATCGTCGCTCCACGCTGGCCTGAGAACGTCCCACCTTACGTTTGCCGATTCGCGGTCTCCACTCAAAACACGTCTACCCCAATAAACATCGGTTCTACAGGAGTTGCCAGTTTCTTGCCCGTTCTTTTCCATAGAGATCTACGCTAGGGAATGGGCCACCACAGTACTTTCAGTTTTTATGTCTTGTGACTGGGACTGTAGCTACATTTAATTTTCATCTTTGTTTGACAATAGGCTAGTTTCCACCATCAATAAATTGCAAATCTATTTAGTCCGTCAGTTAGAGTATTGGAAAATTATGGACACGTATTTTTTGTTTTTGTAAATCAATGAATATTGACAAAGATAAAACGCATCATATCTCGAGAGTGGCGGCTCGTGACGTCACAACGCATTATAAAATTATAGCACGGCGGCGGCGTGACTTATTGAGAATTTTAAAAGCGTCGTATCTTCGTCAATTTTGGTCTACGTATCAAAAGAAAAATAAGTGTTAATTATTTTTTGAAAATCTAACTGACGGACAGTAATTAGATTTTTTCAGGACACAAGCCTTTTCAAAAGTGCCTGTAGCTGGCCTACTTGAAAAAAATTCTTTGATTTTGACAGATAATATATTAAGACGACCCACTGCCACTTCAGCGCACTTATTCTCTACTATACTCTGTGGGATCACCTCGTTCCGGATGTGATCCCTCAGAGGTGACTCGAACTCAAACTGTACGTACCGTAATATCCTTCTCTTCCTCCCCAGCCCGACTGCCCCCATCATCCACAAAGTCCTCGCTCCCCTCGCCCCCGCCGCCCCCCTCGCCCCCGTCGCCCCCCTCGCTGCCCCCCTCCACATCCTCCACCTTGATGAACGCGAGCGGGACGTGCGGGAGCGTCCCGCCGTGTCCCTCCTCCCGCTTGAGAGGAGGGAACGAGACGAGGCCGGAAGGAGAGCGCTTCCGTGAAGTTATACTTTGTGATGATTTGAGCTGTAAGTTATGAAGTTCGATATTTATAATTTTTAAGCTGCACACAAAATAAGGACCTAACGCTTAACTTTTTGAACGGAGCATAAACGCCACGCACGTGCCCTCCACGCCAAGCGACAATTTTACCTACCATTTTGTCGCATATTTGTGTAGTTTGGCGTACAGGGCCCGCGCTTTTTTGTCAAGTATATCTGACAATGGCGTGGCAACAACTAGTACTTAGATAATAAACATAACAATACACACAAAAGCATATTGCAAAATTACATTGCATATGCAAAATAAAATTACATTTGCAGTACATTTTTGGTTTAGTTCGTAATTTCGCCATCAACAAACTAACACCGGGTGCACTGTATTTCTGTTAATATTTTGGAAACTTACTAAAGCTAGGCTTTGTCCTTTTGAACGCCATTGTCACATATACGTGACAAGCAAGCCCTGTACGCCAACGACACAAATATGTGACACAAAATGCGGTGCACTATAATATGAAATAAATAATTAAATGGCTTTGGAATCACTTTTATAGGTGTTTGTGGTGAAATTTTGGCTTGGCGTGGAGGGCACGCGCGTGCGTTTATGCTGTGGCGTTCAAAAGGTTAATATAGGGCTCAACGTAATGCCGACTGATAACTTTCAGTTTAACTCAAAATACTAAGCATTTTATCGATTTGTTTCGCCATTACGTCGTATTAGTGCTAATCAGAATCGTAATAAAAAATTGGTTTGGAACTTGTGCACCTGTAAAGTTCCATATTTTAAGACTGTCCAATACAATGTAAACATATATTTTGATATTTCTGTAATATTATAAATGAATGCAAATGCAAATTCCAGTGATTTACAATAACTTTGAATCAAATATTTTGTATTTTTTTCTTGTTGAATGTCCGTCCGTCTGTCTGTCATCGGGCTGTATCTCATGATCCGTAATAGATAGACAGTTGCAATTTTTACAGAATATGTATTTCTGTTGCTGCCATAACGACAAATTATAAAATAAATAAAAAAATAACGGGGGCTCCCCTACTACGATGGTACGGAACCCTTCATGCGCGACTCCGACACGCATTTGGCCGGTTTTTTAAGCTTGTAGTGTAAATTCATCCTTCCTTCTTTCCTATATCTCTTTCTTTCCTCGTATACGTATATAGTATATATATAAACGTTCACAACACATACACAGTGGTCAGCGTATCTCGGTACATGGCGGATAACGAATGTACTCAATTTAACAATTACAATTGGTTGTTTGACAGAATTTCATAGAAATATCGAAACACCAGCAGACGAGCACCAGTGGGAAACCCGACCTGACCTTTACGACGCTTCATTTAGTTATGAGCATGATATGAGCGCGCATTCTGAGGACTGGGCACTCGCTTGTTTGTCATGTATATGTGACTATGGCGGTCAAATGGCGAGTTCATTCTCACCCACAATATCAAATCCATCGTCAAACAGTTTATTTTGATTATTTCGCAATCTATTCGTGTACATTTTGACACTGTATTACAACTTATAGTTCATGTCTAATAAAATTGAGTTAGTGAAACAACCTGCGCCACACACACACCGAGACACGCGTGCCACACAGTACGTACCAGGATCCGCCTGCGTGCCCGGAGCAGCGCGGCCGGGGGGGGCGCTCCGCCCGCGCGCGCCGCCTAGCTGGCGAGCAGCGCGCGCAGCCGTAAGCTATTGGTATTCGGGGAGCGCGGCAGCTGCAGACATGACCAAAAGTCAGTACACGCCGCCCAGCGGGACGAGAGCTATTTTATTGGAGAGGAAACTGGGTACCTGTGTTTAACAATTTTAAGCGTATACAAAAAGATCATTTTCCATTACAACTTTAAGGAATTTTATTTTTCTCGTGAAGGGTAACTATCCTACCAATGTGTTTTGGGAATATATACTTTATATTAAGTACAATATAAAAAGCCTATATCAATGGCCATAAACTAAAATTACTCTAGCTTTAAGTTACCATTTTGAAAAGACTTTAGACAGCGCCCCCGGTGCCGGAATTAGGAACTAAACTTGTATGTACTGAATCAACTACTATCTGCCATGTAATTAAAACCTGTCAAGATATTAATCCTAAGTTAGTAAAATATTATACAAAAATAGTTAATTTCTCACTGCGCGATACCACTGGCACTAGTAAAACATTCCCACAAAAAAATTGAAATCTATCTCTGTCTTTTCAGACAACTAGTTTTTATGTGAAACACATCCAGAGACAAAATTGATGAAACTGTCACAAAGTTGAAGTTCAAGCTTAAAACAAAAACAAACAAAAAAATCTGTAGATTCAAACCAGATACATATTTAAACTTTTGACCTCCATAGCATAAACGCACGCGCGTGCCCCTCCCACCAAACCGCATTTTCACCTACCATTTTGTCACATATGTGTGTCGTTTGGCGTACAGAGCACGCGCTTGCTTATCACGTATTATGACTATGACGTCCAAAAGGTTAATCGTATTCTCGCCCTACAGCAAAATTGCTATAAACACCGATGTTTTTTATTCAACTTAACATTCTATATAAAACACCCTGTATATTCGGTCAAGGTGTAACTTCTGTATTTTCGGTCAAACTAGATAATATTATCATCCTGTTTTATGTTATGCTTAAGAGTCGAAGGAACCTTTAGAGCACATTTACAAAGTTGATAGGTTTCTCTTGGGTTTCACAATTAATACTAAAAAAAAGCTTGACCGAAAATGTTATTTAGATGAGGATCGTATGCACCCACCTGAATACATTCCGAGAAGAGTACATTCAATTTTGAACAAACAAATGTGGGGTGCTAAGGTAGCCCGCGAAACTCAAATATTAAAAAAACTTGCATATTTTGTAATGGTGCATCCACACCGCATGTTAAACATTCTCTAACAAAGTTTTCAATTATTACCACATGTTGACTGTTTTCAAAAGTTCGGCAACATATAATAACAATAAATAACACTTGGAAACGTTGCTCTACTAAAAGTAAGTGCGGTGTGAATGCACCATAATAGTCTCTGTGGAGATCTAACCATCGGCGCGGGAGACATTATAGAGCTCGCGTGTGTGCGCAGGCACAGGTGCACTTGCAGTTCCCTTACTCGCATAGTCCGATGGGGCGGCAACCCGACACGACCGGAGAGAGATCAAGCGCAGTACCAACGGCGACACGTGCGCCCCGAGGCGTCAGGCGGGGGTATCATACCCCGCCGACTTACAAACTCCCCGCTACTCTGACCAATTCCTAATGGCAAAACCCACTATCTCTTTTCTATCCGACCCAGGATTCGACGGTCAGCACCGCGAGACCAACGGAGCTGTTTTGCATTTAAGATTATAAGGACACAACCAAATACTCGTCTCGAGGAGCTCGCGGTTATGCCGTACTTGCCTAGGTTGCTCCGTAGATGGGTGACCGCCAATTGCATATCGGGTTTCCTCCGTGCCTCGGAAAGCACGTTAAGCTGTTGGTCCCGGCTCTCCTTTGTAGATCTTTGACAGTCGTTACAGGTAGTCACTGGCCCAAAACGTCTGACAACCAGTCTTACCAAGGGGTATCGTATAACGCAGTACTAACTGGGTTGTGGAGGACAGATAGGCAGTCGCTCCACGTAAAATACTGGAAGAAGACTGGAAGCCGACCCCAACATAGTTGGGTTAGTTAAAATCCATAAGAGAATCTGAATGTGACAGGCTACCCTGGCGGACGGGAGGTGTGGTGGTTCCTTACCAGATACTTGTTGAGGATCTCATGGGCTTCCTCCACCTGCTTCTTGAAGGCGTAGTACTTCAGGATGTTGGCCTTGCACTCCAGACACAGGCGCAGTGACACGCTGTCTACATCCTGCGAACAACATGTGGCTGTTATGCTTCGGCCGCACCTGCGTGTATCGTCACAAAGCTTCGCGCCATGACACGATACACGCAGATGTGACCGGCTATTATCGGCGGTGTTGCGTGTGTAGTTACGTCAAAGGGTTTTAGCGCGCCAACATATCGCGCAGCGTGGTCAGACTAGCGTTGTTCATTTCGTTCGTTGTTTTCGATCAGTTCAGACGCATCCGGGTGGCTGTGTGAAAATGGTGGGAGCAATGAAATGGTACTGGGATTCCTTCAAAGTCTTTGCATGTTCTTCCTATTTAAAAGTCCTATACTTTGGAGCTTTCTTAAATATTTATACACCTTTTGTCTTTTTTTTTTTAACTTATTATATCTTTTGGATTTGTAACCCTAGCGATTATTTTCACTGTTATGCATGTTAGAGTTAATCTGTGAACAGCGTTGTGGGTTGCAATATTGTCTATAAGTTTTGTATATATTTCTTATTTCTATGTTTTATATTGCAGTTGTTTGTTGTTCCTTTTGAACAAAAATATCATCCTAGCATATATCCTGAAGAATATCATATATTTTTCGTGTGAGTGTGTCCATACAAAATATAATGTAATATTGCTCTGTATTTAGCGTGCAGCATCCTTTACTTCGGGACGATACACGCAGGACGCAGGTGCGGACGAAGCATTAGAACTCAAGGCATTACCAAGTTCTCTTTGACAGCTGTCAATATTTTTGGCGCGAATGACGCCATCTCGATAATTAACAGAGGAAAAAACAAGAGTGCCTCGTTAGTCTTGATCTAGTGGTCGCAAGTGCGTCTGCTAAGCATGAGGTGCTGGATTCGATTCCCAGGTCGGGCAAAGGGTTTTTCCATAAGGAATTTTTAGGTAGCAGCCACGGAGTCTAGATTTGAGTCCGGTTGATGGCAATAGGCTCGCCCCCTAGTAGACCTCTGCCTAGCCCTTCGGGTATTACAGGCGTGATGTTATTAAAAATAAGAATGTTTGTACTACTACCAGACTACTGAAAAATCACGCTCTAATTTAATTCGGGGTTTACAAGGTAAAATCGATTCCTCGTATTGTTGAAATCGATAGTAGCCTATGTCACCCGGGCCATAATAACGAACCGATGACACGTTATTCAACAAAATTGGATGAATAGCTGAACACAATATAATCATACATACATAGACTAAATACAATCATAAGTACTTACATATAGACTGCTAAAATCATGCTAATATGCATGCTGCTAATTTGCCTTTTGGATGCCTTTTGGATTCGCCGTAGTCAGGTAAAAATACGATAATTTCAGAAATAAAAATCTGATAAGCACAAACATAAAAGGTAACAAGTAACATAAGACAACAAAGAAAACATTCAAATCTATTTCACATCAATAAAATCAATTGTACAGATTGGCTTGTTGATCTAGTACTATACTGCAGAGCAAGATGTCCTGGTTATGATTCCCGTATAGGCCACACTGTTATTAGGTAACTTCAGGAATTTCACAGTAGCATTCAGTTCGGATCTGGCCGCAGTTATTGGAAAAACTCTTGCTCCTTCATATTACTAGGAAAATGTAGGAGTACTTTTAAGGTACAGTCGTGGTCTTTTCCGCCTGACCAGTTAATTTTTTTTTCGCTTAAATTCTGCGGAGGCAACGAGCCACTCCACCTTAAACTTTAGGCCTATTAGGAAAGCGTCAACTTTGGCGCGCAAAATAACAATAACTCTCGTTTGGCATGTGTCGCCGATCGGTATCTTTTCATAAATTATTTCTATATAAAGTCAACGGGGCGGGGATAGAGAGTGTTTCTATGTTGTAAGTGCAAGCAAAAATTAGCTTAGTGGTGATCAGGAGGGAGTGTCCTCGATAGTACACTTCTACCTAACCCTTCAAGTATTACAAGCAAGATTGTGTGTTATGTTTTTGCCCAGTAGCTGGAAATAAATATGATCCCTCTCACACAAGTCTTAAAAGAAAAAATTGTAAAATGTAGGTCCCTAGACTGTTAACCACTGCCATAAATAACATTCAAGAAACACAGGCGCAACATTATAAAATGTATTTTGCATTCGGCCTTTATTGATTTCATTCACATTTGATCAAGTAGGTCATAGCAGTGTTGCCACCTTGGTATTTAAAAAGAAGCAGTCGGACAAGCTAGAATGAGCTAGATTTAGCTAATTTTGCCATCAAAAGAAGTGCTAGTTAGAGCTAAAAACAAAAATACAAATGCAAAGGGTTAAAAATTGTTTATTTGAAACGTATGTAAAGTAATATAAGAAAGTGCAAAATCTAATTTAAAAATATAATATTAAATTGTTAAAAATCAGTCTTCATCAGAAACTTCCAAAAACATATCATAGCCTGATTGACATCTGTGTTCTTAGCCATTTTGAACGAGTATTTCAAGTTACTCCCACACTTTTTTATAATGTTGTTTGTAAGCAGAAACATTTTTTTGGATCCGATTTTAGTATTTCAAGTTACTCCCACACTTTTTTATAATGTTGTTTGTAAGCAGAAACATTTTTTTGGATCCGATTTTTATTTTTTGTTACATTGAACTTTCAAAACATTCACACATGATGTTACCATAGCATACCTACCCTGCCCAATTAGTGATTATAAAGTGTGAACTGATAAAATCTATACAACATGGCACGCATTGTTTCATAACTTGGTAATCGCAGTGCAAAGTTTTCGTATCACTTGAAAAGGGCTAGATTGCTCTTTACGGGCTAAAGCATGAAGAAACTAGTTTACCCACAGTAAATAAAGTGCTAGATCTAGCCCGAAAAGGGCTAAGGTGGCAACACTGGGTCATAGAGGTCAGCACTGCATTAATTTATAAAGGCACTGAAAGAAAACGAATCAATAATACTCAATGCTGTTGGCTTTCACTCTAACTAAATTATTAGACGCCTAGAAATAGGGGAATAGGCATTCTAAATATATTATGAAACTTATTAGGAACAATTATTTAGAGTATACAATCTAGGCTGTGCGCATTACAGCTGTGTTTATTAAAAAAAAAATAGAAATTTATTTTTTAATTATTTTTTTTAAGTAGGTAGCTCTGATATTTTTGTTAGTACTTACTTGAATTGTTATGTTGAGAATTTCGTAATACAATTTCTTAATATGCTGATCAGTGACTTCCGCGGTGAGGTGCCGTTCCAGGCTCAGGCAGCCCTCGCAGACCGTGTCCAAGTGCTCCGGACTGATATTCATATCGATTGTTTGTGTTTAACAATTGAATTATTAATAAAACAACATTTCTTTGCAAATAAATTCTGTATTATTATTCTCACTTGTATGTATCGTCGACTTATTTTTTAAATACAAAAAGAAGTTTGACAGCTGTTGGCAACGTATTGGAACATGGGCTTTTTCTTTTTATTAAGGTACGATTTTACTTTTTCAGAATATGTCAAAAGTCATTATGAACTAATATATATTTTATCTATTGCCATGTGTAAACCTTTAAACGCTTTTCCACTTTTTAAAATCATTTCTTGAATGAGATAAAAATCAACATGCCATTTTATCGATAACCAACCGCAGCTTTGAGCTTTCGTTTAGAAATCGCTCTAAAAAACTGTCGGAGAGTGACAGCCAAGTACGGTCAGTACCGAAAGTAAAATTATATAATACACTAACTTTACGGTGTTCCTTCCATTTGATAGCAGAGCCGTGAGAGTTTGGGAGACACCGACTTTTAATTAATATTATTATGATTTAGGAAAAACGAAAATTTGCATCAGCCTAGGATAATGTAGGCACAGACAATAAAATATGGAATAAGGGACTAAGAGAGTCCGCAATATTTTAATTTTCTTACAATACTGATAGTGTCTATACTAATGACTATACAGCCTTTAGATATGTTTATTCCTCATTGGTCATCGCATTTGAATTGGCCCGCCAAAACTAGTCAGCTGACGACAGTCTTAGAGCTGAGTCACACCGGAATGGCAGCGGCCGGCGGTGACGCCATCTGCCCCTGGCGTTCGCAGCTGGCGGCCGCAGGCGGCCTCGCGCGACCCGTCCCCACGCACCTAGTCTTCTCTTGACTAGTTTAGTTTCTACATTCGGCAAGGAAACTCGTGTGTTTGGAGTGAACATGATAGAATTGGTTAGTATAGCACTTATTGCGGAAGAAGAAGAAAAAAGAAACAAACAAAGGAAAAAAAGAAAAAGGGTGTGTGTGGGTGAGGAGCGCGCGGTGCCGCGAGCGGCCTCGCGTCGCCGCTGGCAGCCGCGGGCAGAACCACCGAAAAGACGCGCCGGGCAATCCTAATTATGGCCCACCTTTAAAATAAATTAAACAGCCTTGGTCTATACTGGCCGTTTCCTATCGTTAAGTAACTTAATAAAAAAGGCAGTGGCTATTTTACACAAACGCCAAAACGAAGGAAATAAAAAATAGGTTTACCATGAAAATATTGTCACTGGTCGTGCCTATTACAGAAAGTAGGCTTGCATCCCAGCTGTGGGAATATTATAGGCTAATTCTGGTTATTCTTATGCTACAAGAGCTTGTTGATCCAGCTCAGATAAGATGTGACTCGGGTGTAACCTGACGGGTACCCTTCTGTACAGCCGTTGGCCGCGCCGAACGAGACCAGTCCAATCTGCAACAGAAATTAGATAATTATTTAATATACAAGTTGTTGGTCTAGTGAGCACAAACGCGACTGCTGAGCTTGAGGTCCCAGGTTCGATTTCCAGACCGGGCAAAGTGTTTTTGGGTTCTCCATCAGGAATTTCTCAGTAGCAGCCTATTGGGGTTTGTTGGCAATAAGCTCGCCGTATTACATGGAACTGAAACATAACTAATAAATGTGGGTGTACCATTAGGTACAGCCCTGCCTAACAGATTGGTACCTGAGTAACACCCCGCTCACGACCTCACGTGATGTGACTTCCATTGGGCGACGCGCTTATGTCTCTTGTTTCCTTCGCATCACTTTTTTTATTTGTATAGGTTTTAGAACATATCATTTGTCTTCGCATTCGCTGTCACAACGCACATGCCACTTATGCGTGTTGGTGTAGTAGGACTTCAAAAAATATCACTATTATCATTAACCCTCATAATACCTACGTGGTGAATAACAACCCACTCCTTTTACATAGAAGAGGCCTGCGTCCCAGTAGTGGGAACATTACAGGCCGATTATGAAATGCTAACCAGTAAGTCGGAGGAGCCAGAGTAATACCGCAGTATAAGCGGCCCCCCGGAGTCGCCGCCGCAGGCACCCTTGTTGTTCGCCCCGCTGGTGCACAGTACGTCACCCGTCACTATGTCGCCGAAAGTGTCAGCGCATTCCTCGTTAGTGATGACTGAGACGAACACGTCGCGGAGAGCCTGGTTGTTCGTCACTATGGACGCTGTGGAAGTCAGTCAAACAGATAGAAGTCAGATAAACAGTATCCTTATTGCGTAACACACTTTTAATATTCGCTCGCGCTTGAATTCACCGATAGAAGCGCTAGTATAGAGTAAGGCCTGCAGAAATGTCAGATGTGACTGATTGAACGTACCATCGCTCGTCTTTCCAAATCCGATAGTTTCAGCTCTGTAGCCAACAAAGGTGTTATTTATGTTATTGGGCAGAGGGATCGGCTTGATGTAACCTGGAATTCATAAAATACTCGTTAAAAACATGGAAATCAAGTGTTATTACGAAATTGTTTTTACATTTTTTTTCTCTTCTTTCTTTATTTATCGTGCGGTTACTGCCTAATCTGGTGTCAGAGTTTTTATGCCACTTCCCGCACGCGGCACAGCACGTGGTGTTGGAAAATCAAAAAGATCCATGTGTGTGAAATACATTACATGTTGAACCTAATCATAGTGCGTTAAGAACCCGTCTTGGGGTCGAATTTGAGACCTATGATTTGACAGTCCACAACCCTCTCTCTAGCAATTTTTATCTCTAGGAGGTAGTATCTACATGTAACTAACTGGTATAATAGGTGTACGAGATCTTGAGCATGGCGATATCATTCTGCAAGGTGTCGGCGTTGTAGAGTGGATGGGTTGTGCAGGTACTCGCGTAGCGTCGCGTGCCGCCCGAGAACAACTTGATGGAGCCGAGCACTACCTACAGAGGGAAAGCAAGATACATTACAGCTTCAACCTTTCTTTTGAGGAGGTCTTTATAGCTTATTTTCTTCATATCAACGTCAAATGAATAGAATATTTGAAGGGCTTCTGTGCCGATAGTGTTTAACAAAATGGCGACCTTCCTTGTGTCCGGTTCGTAATCTAAGTTATTTGCAGTCATTTATACAGGGTGTTACAGTAGTCGCGTGCCATAGCTTAGGGGTGAGTTCAGTATCGATTAAGGAACCCGTAAAAAATAAAAAATAAATCCAAAAGAAAAAAATAGCAAGATCAACCTAATTTAGCCTACCTACTAACCTTTTTTTGGATACGGATGCTGAACTCACCCCTAAGCTATGCCACGCGACTTCTTTAACATTCTGTATACTCAGAGCTGTTGCGAAGTTTATCCACGCAAGGGGCATGTTTGAGGCATAAATGTCCAAATGGAATTTCGCTGGCGACGCACGAAGCGTTTGGCGCTTGCTTGTGCGATGGCGGGTGCCTTGACGGCGACGATGCGCTGACAAAGCTCCTTCACGAGTTATTACGAGTGACGACGTCGACTTTTACGGTTCTTCTTGAAGTTCTGACACCATGTTATGCAGGATACGAGGAGTATTAACACGGTTTAAGACATTTATTTCTCAAAAAGAATACAATTCACTTAATATGAGAAATACAAGGTAATCTTAAAACTAAATATAAGAATTACTTATGAAGGTAGGTACTCGTCAATAAATAAGTTCAGTAGTAGACACTGGACACACAATTTTTACAATGTTGTGGGTGAAAGGAAAAAGTGAGTGTACTATTACATATCGATTCTTGAAGGCAAGTCAATAGCAATTACAATATATAACATTACAATATATACAATATTCAATCAAACTCGGTGCTCATCACGACGTTACATGTATTTCAGTCTTCGTTACAGGAAGTGAAGTGGATCGGTGACAGTGACAATCTCTATGGAAGTGACCTTATTAGACTTACATAATTAAATAGAATATACAGATAATAAATATTCAACACTTACCAGTATGCTCCTAGCCTGGGAGTACCCGTCCCACCAGCACTGACCGGTGGTCAGTACCTGTGTATGGCTCAGCAGCGTCGCTCCGCAGATGGAGGTCTCCCCAGTCGTCAGCTCTATCACTAGACCTGCCTGTCGCAAGCGACACTAATATTTAGGCAACTGAGCTGGTGTGAATGTGTGATCAACGGTTATTACTAATATTTTAATGGCTGAACGGATTTGGACAGATTTTTGGAACACGATACACTGAGACCTGCGCTAGGATATGGGATACTTTGTTCAACTGTTGCAAACACATACTAGCTGTGCCCCGGGATTTCACCCGCCGTTTCTCTTTTTGCTCGGCTCCTAAGGGTCGTATAGTGATGCTGAGATGTTTTTTTTGGGGTGAAAAATCATGTTTTGTGGTAGAACTCAATGTAACGCACTCAAAGCATTGTGCTGATGAATGGGTTGAATAGTACGGGGGCCGTGGAGGTGTTTAAAGTAAAAATCTTACATTAAAAACATGTATTTAAAAAAGAACTTGTGAAATTGTCGGAACTTTGACCCCCAATGTCTCAGTAACTAGAAGGTTCCCAGGTATGGTGCAGAACAAAAAAATTATCACAATGACAAGGAAAACAAGTGCCTTTCGGCTTCGTTAAGAGGTGTTTTACATCCTTTATACGATTATGGATATTTGGACTCACATAAAACGGGTGCTCCCCAAGATACGAGCTTAAACCCCCCGCGATCCTCATGGACTCCTGTCTCCTGATGGCGGTCGCGGCCGGCACCCCCACTCGTTGGTGGTACCTGCGTGCCACCTCCTCCCCGGCCACCATACCCACCACACACACCAACAGTACTACCTTCATGCTGAGGAATGATGGTTTAGAGATTAGAGAGCCCTTATATTGACTCGATGAGGAAAAGTTATGAAGCCGTTAAGAGCTCATGTATACGTCTTTACTTAATATTGTAAGAGGTTAAGTTTGTGCGTTTGTGAGTTTGGATGTAGGGTATTATCTTCGATACTATTGATCAGATTTCAAAAGATCGTGCACTGATAAGAAAGCCAAGCTACTATATCTCTGATTATCATAGGTTGTGCAAAGCGTTCCAGTAAAATAATTGTTGACCATAACGTGAGCGAAGCCGAGGCAAGGTATACGTATAGTATATTTAAAAAGAGAAGTGTGGAGACTTAATAAGTTTTGTGTCGTCGCAACTTCAAGTGGGATATCACTGCTAAGTGTTTGTTGGACATGTGTTATCATTTGTTTATGTTAAGAATAGGACACTCGACTTATTTGTCAGTCTAGTGGTTATAAGAGTGTAAGTGCTGAGCTTGAAGACGACTCAGTTCGATTCCTAGTCCGGGTGAAATTTCAATTGGTTTTCCTCTAAGTATGACAGGCAGGTGAAAAACTAAAAGCACTGCGAGTCGCCGCAATGCTATTCAGCGTCTAATGGGGCTCGCTTTAGACGCTGAATAGCATAGCGGCTCACAAGAATAAAGATTGTGAGACGAGCTAGACACCCAATAAAAGGACAGGCATTTTGTCTTACGCCAGTGCCTTGAAAAATATTTGTATGGAAAATTGAGAGAAGACATTTGGCTAGCAGTATTGTATTACAGGCTAGCTAGTTAGTAGCCAAGAGTATGATTATTCTCCGGATGAATCGTGTGTAGACAAGCAGAAGACACGCGAACGAAACCGGCGAAGCAATAAAACTTCAAACGTTAGTCTTATCTTACTTCTTACTAATATTGTAAATGCGATCGTTTGTGAGGATGGATGTATGGATGGATGTTTGTTACGTTTTTTACGCGAAAACTACTGAACGAATTTGGATGAAATTTGTCACAAATATAGTATATAACCTGGATTCATATATAAGATACTTTTTATCCCGGTAGTTTGATCCCGTGGGACAGTTACCGAAGCCGTAGGCATAAGTTAGTAATAAATATGATTAGTTCATGTCTTCAATTGATAGGTACCTACTGTGTACTTCACCTGAAGTGATATCGCGTATTACTGTCGACACTAGTGTCCCGACAGTGTTTTGTGTACTACTTGAAGTTGTAAAGCCACGTGAGAAAATGTTTCATAGCTGGCATGCACGTGTTTGGTGCTTTTAATCATGCATACTGCAAATGCATATTTTAAATTAACTTTTCGATAGCATAAGAGAGGCTATACCCAGCAGTGGGTGAAGTTGGGCTGTGGATGATGACGATGCGAGAGCTTAGATTAACGTCTTTATGTTGCGCATGTTTTCTCACACTATTTTTTACGTATCCCGACCCTTTGACTTTTTCCTGTATAATATTGTAGGTGCGTTAACAAACATTTAAAACTCACATACAGAAACAGCCAAACCCGGAACTACTATCTGTAGATCATACAAATATATCTTCCGTGTGGTAATCGAGACCGCGACAAGCAGCGCAGCAGTCAAACGCTCAACCATTGCGCCAACCGTGCCATCAAAAATGTAATGAATAATAGTACATTATGATATAAGTGCGGTAAGTTGAAAATTATAGCCGAGGCGATATTGCTTGCCCGAGCCGTAGGCGAGGGCGATAAAAAAGCAGAGGCTGTAATTATCAAAGCGCACGTATGTTATACGACGTTTTATAACATATTTGCGAGGAAATAAATAAAACAAATAAAAACAATACAGCGAAAAGAAAAAGCCCGCGGAATAATTTTTACTTGTTCACAAATTAGGGAGGCGCGCGCATCAGCGCTTTTTTTTAAGGCAAAGACACAAACAACAGCCAGTATTACTAATAAATTAAATTAATACTTTTGTGTTTTTTTACAGACAAATGGTTGTAATTTATTGTCAAAATTAATTAAATTATAGAATTAAATGTTTATTTATTATATTTCATCTCCCAAAGTTAATTTTATTTATAAAATGTTGACCACTTTTCTGACATAAAAACTCTTTGCTAAGATTTAAAAAAGTATAAAAAGTACATTTTACTTTACAGCACAAGTACGTAATGAGATACATTACGATATTGAAATTTGTGAAAAAAGAGACCCTTTACGAGCAAATGTGTTATAAAATAAATATGGAACACAATGCATGTAATCACCTTTAATTACCTATACTTTAATAATCTAAAGTCTGCTGAATATCCTTTGCTTGATCCAGTTGCCTAACGAGCACTTTTTCATCCCGCACATCACACATCCCACATCCCACAAGTCGACAACCCCGTGAGCAAAGTCAAGATACTTGATTGATTTGCTTATCTTTCTCGGCTTTTTTTTGATATTGTAGTATTATTTCGTTGCTGACTCTACAAAAAAAAACTGTGGTGTGCTTGTAGGTTAAAAAGACTTTTATCTCAGTTAAAAAAATACTTAAAAAAAAAACTGTCAAACTGTCAAACGTAGTGTCAATTTCAGAAAGTGATAGGTTTCCGATAGGTACCGTTTCATACATAGAGTGAGTAATAAAAGGTTTCATTTCATAACATGAATCTAACCTAAAAAAAATGACAAAAATGCGACTAATAAGCTTATTTAGGTCGTTAAAACTGACTTCGCAAGTGCAAATAACACGTTTCAGTTCCGAATACGTCCCTAAACCGCTCCGTAGCTTGAAAGCGAAATCTACTCGGAGCACAGTTCAGTACTATGTAGACTCCTACCGGGTCAGGGCTGTCGGGGGCTCGGGAGGCGACGGCTGCATATCGTTCCTTAGTGCGTGGTGTAAAGACCACGCAGGTCCCGACGGAGGTGATGGTGGGAACGGTGGACATGTCATTTTCCAGGTTTGTTGAAATTCAAACTCAAAGCATTTAAAAATCCTACATCGCGCAGATGGAGTTATTCGTGACTTCAGTTATGTTTAAGTCCTATGTAATAGGGCGAGCCTATTGCCAACAACCGAGCTCAAATTCAAACTCCGTAGCTGTTACTGAGAAATTCCTCATGGAAATGACTATATAATTATAGTTGACCAATAAAGACTATTGATTGATTGAAGAAGAACCAGACAACAGCTGTCGGGCAGTGGCCCACCAGACACAACACCCATCTGGTCGGAGGATCTTCTCTTTTCTATGGGGGATGAAGAACTTTACACCCTGTTCTTCATACCCCTAAAGTTTAAAATTGACTAGAATTTGATAAGGGCCGGGCTCCACCAAAGCGTTGACGAGTGCAGATGTGTTGTAAACCACCAATGGAATTTATTTATTTACACTTCTTGTCTCTGCTTGGCTTAAGTAGAAACGGTTGAGCAAAAATGCGAGGACATGTCTGGTAATTGTTTAGGCCATCCCTGCGAGCTGGGTGCTGTGTGTGCGGTGAGCGGTCCGCTGTGTGTGGTGTGCTTTGAGCGGTCCACATTTCCCCTCCTTGGTGTGTTGCACATCTCTCTGCAGCTCCGGTGGATACACCTTAGCTCTTTCTCATCTACTCTCCTCTCCGTACCTGCTTCAAAACCTCTAAAAGAACAGTATACTTTCAGGCAACGTATGCATCTAAAAGCCTGAACCACTGCAAGTCGGTGGTGCAGGCGAAGCACGGGGAGCGCGGCTTCAACAAGGACTGCTATGGGAAGAACGCACAACACATTGTGGTGCCCGTTCCTATTGGTGAGTTTGTTCTTCTATATTAGATATGTGCTTGACTCATCTGCCTAGCCTTTTCCCCTTTATTAGGAGCGACTGCCTATCTGCCCTCCACAACCCAGTTAGTACTAGATATACGAAACCCCTGAGTAGGACTAGTTGTGAGACTTGAGCCACTGACAGCCAGGACACTTTAGAACATTTCAGACACCTTTCTCTATATAAGATTGTGCATATACCAGCGCCTGTAAGTTCTGATGTCGAGATAAATAAAGATTTATGATTATTATTTTGCCTCATCCAAAACTTGTTTGTATCGATACCAGCGGAGGAGCAAACTCAAACTCAAACTCAAATCATTTATTTCAATTAGACCATTACGGCACTTTTGAATGTCGAAAATACAAAAAAGCAAAGCTACAGTCACAGTCACAAGGCATAATAACTTGAGAAAGTACTGTAGTTGCCCATTCCCTAACGTAGATCTCTATGGAGAAGAACGGGCAAGAAACTCCATGGACACTCTTTTAAATCAAAATATTGTTACAAAATCTTGGTTACATCATTCATGTTGAGATTATACAAATGTGAGAACGATGTAGAAAGACGTGCACATTAAGAGCGTCCAGAGTAAAATATAAATTAAAAAATAAAGTAATTAAAATGAACGAACTGTGGCAGCTAAGAGATGACCAGTCCCAACTGACAGCGCCCGTTCACGAACATGACGCATGTATCGGCGCCATTCAACTCGACCATATTTAAGGGAACCAAATGACCCGACACACCCGCCACCATCAGCGAGACATTTGAGTGAGCATGACATTCTCTCAGCCACCAAGGCATATTCAAGTCAATGAAAGATAACTAAATGTAAGTGGTGGCTGAACAGTACAAAGTACTCACACATGTGCTATGCAATTATATAATACTAAAAACCGGAATCTATACAATGCAAGTGGGTATATTTTTACAATCTTCTGCAGCTTCCACAATACATTAACATGGGAATCAATTCTTCTTCTTTGCGTGTCGATAGACTCAAATAATGCCCGACCAGTACATTCAATTAGTTTGCCCCTATGGTTGTGGAGCAGGACCAGCATTTAGCCAAGCATTTTTATCATCAATGTAATCCCCCAACTTATAATATGCTTGCCTACATAGTGTGCGTTTTATACAAGATTTAAATTTCGTCTCATTCAGTTGAAGAATGTGGGGAGGTATTTTATTGTAACATTTCAAACAGTACCCCATGAAAGATGAATCTACTTTAGCAAGCCTGAAACCTGGCTGAACTAGTTGGTCCCTATTTCTAGTGTTATAGTGGTGTCTGTCACCTCTTTTACTGAATAAATGCAGATTTTTCCTAACGTACATGATGTTTTCATAGATGTAGTGACAAGGTACTGTCATGATATAAATTTCCTTAAACAGTTCTCTTAGAGAATCGCGTCTACGTAATTCATATATGGCTCTGATGGCTCTTTTCTGCAGAATAAATATAGACTCGATGTCTGCAGCCCGTCCCCATAGTAAAATACCGTATGACATAATACTATGAAAATAACTAAAATAGACTAGCCTCGCGGTATCAATATCAGTAAATTGACGGATTTTTCTAACAGCATATGCAGCTGAACTCAGCCGTCCTGCAAGAGATGTTAAATGAGGACCCCATTGTAACCTTGAGTCGAGCGTGATTCCCAAGAAAACCGTTTTATCGACAAATTCTAGTTTCTCTTGATTCAATATTATGTCACAATCACTACTTTTGACATTTGGTAGAGCAAATCTAATGCACTTAGTTTTTTTCCCATTTAGTACTAAATTATTAGCGGTAAACCAATTATGGACCTGCAGTAGGGCGTTATTTACGTCGTCAAGATCAGTGGCACGTCTGTTTATCCTAAATATTAAAGAAGTATCGTCAGCAAACAACACCATATGCGGATGGTTGTTAAATAAACGGGGTAGGTCATTAATATATACTAAAAAGAGGAAGGGACCCAATATCGAACCTTGTGGTACACCCATTTTTACTTTTAAACCCATTGAATTGACACCATTTATTTGTACCTGCTGCTGTCTATCATTCAAATACGATTTTACTAAACTGAGCGCAAGTTTACCTAAACCGTAATGCTCAAGTTTTAAGATCAGGGTTTCGTGATTTACGCAATCAAATGCCTTCGAAAGGTCACAGAAGATTCCTATGGCATCTTGTGCCTCTTCCCACGCAGTAAATATGTGTTTTAATAAAGTGACACCGGCGTCAGTTGTACAACGTCCTTTGGTGAAACCATACTGTTGCTCGTGCAATATTTTATTGGTGTTAAAATGGTTAAGCATTTGATTGAGCATTATCTTTTCAAACACCTTGCTGAAAACCGGCAAAACGGATACGGGCCTATAGTTATTGGTGTCTTTACTATCCCCAGATTTAAAAAGCGGTATTACCTTACTGAATTTCATTAGATCCGGGAAGACCCCTTGATCTATGCACAAATTAAATATTAAGGCTAAATACGGTGCTACAGTCTAAATAATTGAGGTACAAGCTTTGATAGACATACCCCATAGATCTTCGGTTAATTTGATCTTGATTTGCTTAAAGGCTTTTATGATTGTTATGGGGTTTATATGTTGAAACTAGTTTGCTTGGATGCGCGAGCTGCGCGCAGCTCGCGTGTTTGGTGTTTTTGAGAAGTATTACTTACCCTTAGAAAATTTTGAGAATATATGGCATCCTTAAATGAATTAGAAAATCCGTTAGATTACCCCTAAAACAGTATTAAAAACCCCTACGAACCCCTAATAAAATCTAAAACCATATTTATTTTGAGAAGTATTACTTACCCTTATAACATTTTGAGAATCTATAGGTACCCCTAAATGAATTGGAAAATCCGTTAGAATTACCCCTAAAACAGTATGAAAACCCCTACTGACCCCTAATAAAACCTTATTTAAAAACTGAGACCTTTTCCCATAAAAAACATTACAATTAATTATAATATTTGTTCAAACACCTGATAGTTATCTCTAACCGTTATTAAGTTACAGCCCTTTTCAATTATAGGGGAGGTTGGGGAGGGGAGGGGAGGGTATAAAATTTTCAACGCCCCCCAATAATAAAGTATAGTAAAAATCAAAATTCCGCTACGTGTCCTAGTTTCCGAGATACGATGGGGGGAGGGGTGAAGGGGGGAGAGTGGGGAGTTTTGAAAAATGATTTCGACTAATGCATTGCCCCTTTATACGAATCTGAAAAAAGAAATGTTCCAAGTCTCTTTACCTACCACCGGACAGGTTTTGACGCCTACTATAATATTTGATCAAACACCTGATGGCTATCTCTAACCGTTATGAAGTTACAGCCTTTTCAATTATAGGGGAGGTTGGGGAGGGGAGCTTCACCCACTCAACCTTCGTTACGCTATGGGGGTCGCCGGCTCGCTTCGCTCGCCACCTCCCCCCTTCGCTCCACTCGGTCTCGCAGGTTCGCTCCACTCAGGACCTACCTACCACCGGAAAGGGGAGGTTGGGGAGGGGAGGGGAGGGCATAAAAATTTCAACGACCCCAATAATAAAGTATAGTAAAAATCAAAATTCCGCTACGTGTCCTAGTTTCCGAGATACGATGGGGGGAGGGGTGAAGGGGGGGAGAGTGGGGAGTTTTGAAAAATGATTTCGACTAATTCATTGCCCCTTCTTACGAATCTGAAAAAAAAAATATTCCAAGTATCGTAACTACCGAGATCCACTTAAAGGGGGGGAGAAGGGGGGAAAGGGGGACATCTTTGAAAACTTGTTTTTACTTTTCCGAGCCTCCTCTATACGAATCTGAAAAAAAAAATGTTCCAAGTCTCTTGGTTTCCGAGATACGATAAGGAGGGGGGAGAAGGGGGGCGAAAAGGGGAGGTTTGGGATTTTTCCCATAGGTTTCAGAGTTAGTTGTTTACGAATCTGTCAAAATATACCCACCTCCCCATCCACCATCTGGGAGAACAATTCTGTCAGTCAGTCAGTGGTAATCTAGCTTTATATAGTATAACTAGTTTGCTTGGGTGCGCGAGCTGCGCGCAGCTCGCGTGTTTGGTGTTTTTGAGAAGTATTACTAACCCTCATCAAATTTTAAGAATCTATAGGCACCCCTAAATGAATTGGAAAATCCGTTAGAATTACTCCTAAAACAGTATGAAAACCCCTACGGACCCCTAATAAAACCTTATTTAAAAACTCAGACCTTTTCCCATTAAAAACATTATCCTAAAGTTTGCTGAGTTACGCTTCACCCACTCAATCATCGTTACGCTACGGAGGTCGCCGGCTCGCTTCGCTCGCCACCTCCCGCCTTCGCTCCACTCAGGACCTACCTACCACCGGACAGATTTCGACACCTACTATAATATTTGTTCAAACACCTGATAACTATCTCTAACCGTTATTAAGTTACAGCCCTTTTCAATTATAGGGGAGGTTGGGGAGGGGAGCTTCACCCACTCAACCTTCGTTACGCTACGGAGGTCGCCGGCTCGCTTCGCTCGCCACCTCCACCCTTCGCTCCACTCGGTCTCGCAGGTTCGCTCCACTCAGGACCTACCTACCACCGGAAAGGGGAAGTTGGGGAGGGGAGGGTATAAAAATTTTAACGCTCCTCAATAATAAAGTATAGTCAAAATCAAAATGCCGCTACGTGTCCTAGT
The DNA here is from genome assembly GCA_963853795.1 of Xestia rhomboidea. Lineage (NCBI taxonomy): Eukaryota > Metazoa > Arthropoda > Insecta > Lepidoptera > Noctuidae > Xestia > Xestia rhomboidea. Next base: position 250,448 of record OY970784.1, read on the forward strand.
TTCCGAGATACGATGGGGGGAGGGGTGAAGGGGGGGAGAGTGGGGAGTTTTGAAAAATGATTTCGACTAATGCATTGCCCCTTTATATGAATCTGAAAAAAGAAATGTTCCAAGTCTCTTTACCTACCACCGGACAGGTTTTGACGCCTACTATAATATTTGTTCAAACACCTCATGGCTATCTCTAACCGTTATGAAGTTACAGCCTTTTCAATTATAGGGGAGGTTGGGGAGGGGAGCTTCACCCACTCAACCTTCGTTACGCTACGGAGGTCGCCGGCTCGCTTCGCTCGCAACCTCCCCCCTTCGCTCCACTCGGTCTCGCAGGTTCGCTCCACTCAGGGCCTACCTACCACCGGAAAGCTATTACCTTTCAATTTTAGGGGAGGTTGGGGAGGGGAGGGTATAAAAATTTCAATGCCCCTCAATAATAAAGTATAGTAAAAATCAAAACGCTGCTACGTGTCCTAGTTTCCGAGATACGATGGGCGGAGAGGTGAAGGGGGGGAGAGGGGGGAGTTTTGAAAAATGATTTTGACTAACAATCAGCCCTTTTATACAAATCTAAAAAAAAAAACGTTCCAAGTCTCTAAACTTCCGAGATCCGCCTAAAGGGGGTGAGAAGGGGGAAAAGGGGGCAATTTTGAAAAATGGTTTTTACTTTTCCAAGCCTCCTCTATACGAATCCGTAAAAAAAAGAAAACACGACCAGTGTTTTCTTTTTCTTAGGTTCCAAGATAGGATAAGGAGGGGTGGGAAGGGGGGCAAAAAGGGGAGGTTTAGCACTTTTACCCTACTCGTGAAAATCATTTGTTTACGAATCTGTCAAAATATACCCCCTCCCCCTCCACCATCTGAGAAAACAATTATGTCAGTGAGTGAGTGGCAATAAACCGGAAATGGCACGGCCGCCATCTTGAATTTCTGAGATGTCACAATTTTCCTAAAGTAACCAGAATACAAGCTACCAGTCAGTAAAAAAACAGTGGCTGTACGTTGACTTTGATAGAACAAAAGAACTCGCCAAAGTCGGGTCTAACCCGAAAATTAAATCCCCAATGGCTCTCGGGGTTGCCCGCTGAAAGTGATGAAAATAGTCAAGTGTCATTTGGGGCACCCCATTCTTGGTGGTAATGCAAAATTTCCTTTTAAAATAAATTGATCATCGTATTGTTTTTGAATGAATGGGAAAATTTGGCAAAGTACCCCAAAAGTGGGGAAAATTTTTGCACCACGCAACACTCCTTGACTAAATACACAACCAGTTCATACAACAAGATCCAGTCGGGGAATGCCAGCTGTCCCATTTATCGTGTCGAAAATTGGGATTTTTCGTAATTTTTACAAGATGGCCGCCACACTGTCCGCCATCTTGTTTTTTTGGAATGTCATAATTTTCCTGAAATCTCAAGGATACAGCCTACCGACTGGTGTACTTGGTGTTGCCAACTTTTGAGTTTGGTAGAACAAAAGAACTCGCCAAAGTCGGGTCTGACCCGAAAATTCAAGCCCCAATGGCTCTCGGGGTTGCCAGCTGAAAGTGATGAAAATGGTCAAATGTCATTTGGGGGACCCCAATGTTGCCGGCTAGTCAAAGTCTCCATTCAAAATGTAGTTATTTCTACTTTTCATGTTTTTGGGGAAAATCTGGGAAAACTCCCTAAAAATGGGGATTTTATTTGCATCAGGCAACACTCCTCGACTAAATACACAACCGGTTCATACAACACAATCCAGTCGGGGGTTGCCAGCTGCCCCATTTATCGTGTCGAAAATTGGGATTTTTCGTCATTTTTACAAGATGGCCGCCACACTGTCCGCCATCTTGTTTTTCTGAAAAGTCATAATTTTCCTGAAATCTCAAGGATATAGGCTACCGACCGGTTTACTTGGTGTTGCCAACTTTTGAGTTTGGTAGAACAAATGAATTCGCCAAAGTCAAAAAGTCCCAAAAATTAAAATATTCAATGTTTTTTGGGGTTGCCAACTAAAACGCACCAAAATGGTCAAATGTCATTTGGGGGACCCCAATGCTGCCAGCTATTCAAAGTTTTCATTCAATATGTCGTTATTTCTACTTTTCATGTTTTTGGGGAAAATCTGGAAAAGTACCCTAAAAATGGGGAAATTTATTTCACCAGGCAACACTCGTTGAGGTAACACACAACCGCTTGGTACATTTGGAACCCGTCGGATGTTGCCAACTACACGAAAAATGGATTTGAAAAAAGTCTAAAATTCCAACTGTTCACAAAATGGCCGCCACAGCGTCCGCCATCTTGTTTTTCTGAAAAGTCACAATTTTTCTGAAATTTCAAGGATATAGGCCACCGATTGGTGTACTTGGTCTTGCCAACTTTTGGAATCGGTAAAACAAAACAATTCGTCAGAGTCGAGTGGAAAAAGTCACAATTTTCAAAACGTCCCAGCGCAGCCGCCATCTTGTTTTTTTTTTTTTTTTACTTTTTTTTTTAAATCATTCTAGATCTTATACAGGACCTATGAGTCGAAATCCCTCCAAGTCTTTTCCCCACCGAAACCGGAAATGGACTCGGCCGCCATCTTGGATTTGAATCTCCTCTATAATTTTCCTCTACTCACTCTATGGTTTTATACATTATTGCTAAACATACCCTTAACCCATCTCTCACCCAATCCGAGAAACGACATGTCAATGAGTGAGTGGCTTTGTAGTTTTATATAATATAAACTAGTTTGCTTGGGTGCGCGAGCTGCGCGCAGCTCGCGTGTTTGGTGTTTTTGAGAAGTATTACTTACCCTTTTAAAATTTTGAGAATCTATAGGCACCCTTAAATGAATTGGAAAATCCGTTAGAATTACCCCTAAAACAGTATGAAAACCCTTACGAACCCCTAATAAAATCTAAAACCTTATTTAAAAACTCAGACCTTTTCCCATAAAAAACATTACCCTAAAGTTTGCTTGTCGTACCTACCGCCTTGACCTACCTACCACCCGACAGGTTTCGACGCCTACTATAATATTTGTTCAAACACCTGAAGTCTATCTCTAACCGTTATGAAGTTACAGCCCTTTCAATTTTAGGGGAGATTGGGGAGGGGAGCTTCACCCAATCAACCTTCGTTACGCTACGGAGGTCGCCGGCTCGCTTCGCTCGCCACCTCCCCCCTTCGCTCCACTCGGCCTCAAAGGTTCGCTCCACTTAGAACCTACCTACCCCCGGAAAGCTACTATCTTTCAACTTTAGGGGAGGTTGGGGAGGGGAGGGTATAAAAATTTCAATGCCCTACAAAAATTAAGTATAGTAAAAATCAAAATGCCGCTAAGTGTCCTAGTTTCCGAGATACGATGGGGGGAGGGGTCAAGGGAGGGAGAGGGGGGAGTTTAGAAAAATGATTTTGACCAACAATTAACACCTTTATACGAATCTGAAAAAAAAATGTTCCAAGTCTCTTAACTTCCGAGATCCGCCTAAAGGGGCAGAGAAGGGGGGAAAGGGGGACAACTTGAAAAACTGGTTTTTACTTTTCCAAGCCTCCTCTATACGAATCTGAAAAAAAATTGTACCAAGTCTCTTGGTTTCCGAGATACGATAGGGAGGGTTGAGAAGGGGGGTGAAAAGGGGAGATTTGGCACTTTTCCCACAGGTTTGAGAGTTAGTTGTTTACGAATCTGTAAAAATATACCCCACTCGCCCTCCACCATCTGGGAGAACAATTATGTCAGTGAGTGAGTGGTAATAAACCGGAAATGGCACGGTCGCCATCTTGAATTTTTGAAATGTCACAATTTTCCTAAAGTAACCAGGATACAAGGTACCTGTCAGTAAAAAAACGGTGGCAGTTCGTTGAGTTTGGTAAAACAAAAGAACTCGCCAAAGTCGGGTCTGACCCAAAAATTCAAGCCCTAATGGCTCTCGGGGTTACCAGCTGAAAGTGATGAAAATGATCAAATGTCATTTGGGGGATCCCAATGTTGCCGGCTAGTTAAAGTCTCTATTCAAAATGTCGTTATTTCTACTTTTCATGTTTTCGGGGAAAATCTGGGAAAACTCCCTCAAAATGGGGAAAATTTTTGCACCAGGCAACACTCCTCGACTAAATACACAACCGGTTCATACAACACAATCCAGTCGGGGGTTGCCAGCTGTCCCATTTATCGTGTCGAAAATTGGGATTTTTCGTCATTTTTACAAGATGGCCGCCACACTGTCCGCCATCTTGTTTTTCTGATATGTCATAATTTTCCTGAAATCTCAAGGATACAGGCCACCGACTGGTGTACTTGGTGTTGCCAACTTTTGTGTTTGGTAGAACAAAAGAACTCGCCAAAGTGGGGTCTGACCCGAAAATTCAAGCCCCAATGGCTCTCGGGGTTGCCAGCTAAAAGTGATGAAAATGGTCAAATGTCATTTGGGGGACCCCAATGCTGCTAGCTAGTCAAAGTCTTTATTCAAAATGTCGTTATTTCTACTTTTCATGTTTTTGGGGAAAATCTGGTAAAACACCCTAAAAATGGGGAAAATTTTTAAACCAGGCAACACTCCTTGACGAAATACACAACCGGTTCATACAACACAATCCAGTCGGGGGTTGCCAGCTGTCCCATTTATCGTGTCGAAAATTGGGATTTTTCGTCATTTTTTTAAGATGGCCGCCACACTGTCCGCCATCTTGTTTTTCTGAAATGTCATAATTTTCCTGAAATCTCAAGGATACAGGCCACCGACTGGTGTACTTGGTGTTGCCAACTATTGTGTTTGGTAGAACAAAAGAACTCGCCAAAGTCGGGTCTGACCCGAAAATTCAAGCCCCAATGGCTCTCGGGGTTGCCAGCTAAAAGTGATGAAAATGGTCAAATGTCATTTGGGGGACCACAATGTTGCCAGCTAGTCAAAGTCTCCATTCAAAATGTCGTTATTTCTACTTTTCATGTTTTTGGGGAAAATCTGGGAAAACTCCCTAAAAATGGGGAAAATGTTTGCACCAGGCAACACTCCTCGACTAAATACACAACCGGTTCATACAACACAATCCAGTCGGGGGTTGCCAGCTGTCCCATTTATCGTGTCGAAAATTGGGATTTTTCGTCATTTTTACAAGATGGCCGCCACACTGTCCGCCATCTTGTTTTTCTGAAATGTCATAATTTTCCTGAAATCTCAAGGATATAGGCTACCGACCGGTGTACTTGGTGTTGCCAACTTTTGAGTTTGGTAGAACAAATGAATTCGCCAAAGTCAAAAAGTCCCAAAAATTAAAATATTCAATATTTTTTGGGGTTGCCAACTAAAACGCACCAAAATGGTCAAATGTCATTTGGGGGACCACAATGTTGCCAGCTAGTCAAAGTCTCCATTCAAAATGTCGTTATTTCTACTTTTCATGTTTTTGGGGAAAATCTGGGAAAACTCCCTAAAAATAGGGAAAATTTTTGCACCAGGCAACACTCCTCGACTAAATACACAACCGGTTCATACAACACAATCCAGTCGGGGGTTGCCAGCTGTCCCATTTATCGTGTCGAAAATTGGGATTTTTCGTCATTTTTACAAGATGGCCGCCACACTGTCCGCCATCTTGTTTTTCTGAAATGTCATAATTTTCCTGAAATCTCAAGGATATAGGCTACCGATCGGTGTACTTGGTGTTGCCAACTTTTGAGTTTGGTAGAACAAATGAATTCGCCAAAGTCAAAAAGTCCCAAAAATTAAAATATTCAATATTTTTTGGGGTTGCCAACTAAAACGCTTCAAAATGGTCAAATGTCATTTGAAGGACCCCAATGCTGCCAGCTAGTCAAAGTCTCCATTCAAAATGTCGTTATTTCTACTTTTCATGTTTTTGGGGAAAATCTGGGAAAATACCCTAAAAATAGTGAAATTTTTTGCACCAGGCAACACTCGTTAACGTAACACACAACCGCTCGGTACAACTCAAACCCGTCAGATGTTGCCAACTACACGAAAAATGGATTTGAAAAAAGTCGAAAATTCGTACTTTTCACAATATAGCCGCCACGGCGTCCGCCATCTTGTTTTTTTTAAAAGTCACAATTTTTCTGAAATCTCAAGGATATAGGCCCCCGACTGGTATACTTAGTGTTGCAAACGTTTGAAATCGGTTGAACAAAACAATTCGCCAGAGTCGAGTGGAAAAAGTCACAATTTTCAAAACGTCCCAGCGCAGCCGCCATCTTGTTTTTTTTTTTTTTTTTACTTTTTTTTTTAATCATTCCAAATCTTGTACAGGACCTTTGAGTCGAAACTCCTCCACGTCTTTTCCCCACCGAAACCGGAAATGGACTCGGCCGCCATCTTGGATTTGAATCTCCTCTATAATTTTCCTCTACTCACTTTATGGTTTTATACATAATTGCAAAACATACCCCTAACCCATCTCTCACCCAATCCGAGAAACGACATGTCAATGAGTGAGTGGCTTTGTAGTTTTATTATATAATATAAACTAGTTTGCTTGGGTGCGCGAGCTGCGCGCAGCTCGCGTGTTTGGTGTTTTTGAGAAGTATTACTTTTTTACCCTTATAAAATTTTGACAATCTATAAGCATCCTTAAATGAATTGGAAAATCCGTTAGAATTACCCCTAAAACAGTATGAAAACCCCTACGAACCCCTAATTAAATCTAAAACCTTTTAACCTAAAGTTTGCCTGTCGTCGCCCCTGAGTTACGCTTCACCTACTCAACCATCGTTACGCAACGGAGGTCGCCGGCTCGCTTCGCTCACCACCTCCCCCCTTCGCTCCACTCAGGACCTACCTCCCCGGGGCTGCGGGACTATTCGAAAGAGATACCGTGGCCCCGGAACACAAAGGGCGAGGAAGGAACATGGATGGGTTTTAGTCAGTAAAAGTCTGACACTCCCTCCTGCTCCGCCCAGAGCGGGAGAAGTCATTTGATGATTTCCCATCCTAAAAAAAAAAAAAAAAGGACCTACCTCCCACCGAACAGGTTTCGACGCCTACTATAATATTTGTTCAAACACCTAATAGCTATCTCTAACCGTTATGAAGTTACAGCCCTTTCAATTTTAGGGGAGGTTGGGGAGGGGAGCTTCACCCACTCAACCTTCGTTACGCTACGGAGGTCGCCGGCTCGCTTCGCTCGCCACCTCCCCCCTTCGCTCTACTCGGTCTCGCAGGCTCGCTCCATTCAGGACCTACCTACCACCGGAAAGCGGAGGGGAGCAAAGGGGAGGTTGGGGAGGGGAGGAAATACAAATTTCAACGCCCCTCAATAATAAAGTATAGTAAAAATCAAAATTCCGCTACGTGTCCTAGTTTCCGAGATACGATGGGGGGAGGGGTGAAGGCGTGGAGAGGGGGGAGTTTTGAAAAATGATTTTGACCAACTCTTTGCCCCTTCTTACGAATCTGAAAAAAAAAATGTTCCAAGTCTCTTAACTTCCGAGATCTGCCTAAAGGGGGGGAGAAAGGGGGAAAGGGGAGCAACTTTTAAAACCGGTTTTTACTTTTCCTAGCCTCCTCTATACGAATCCGTAAAAAACACAAAATACGGGTCTCTTAGTTTCCGAGATACGATGGGGGGAGGGGTGAAGGGGGGGAGACTGGGGAGTTTTGAAAAATGATTTCGACTAATGCATTGCCCCTTTATACGAATCTGAAAAAAAAAATGTTCCAAGTCTCTTAACTTCCGAGATCCGCCTAAAGGGGGGGAGAAGGGGGACAAGGGGGACAACTCTGAAAAGTGGTTTTTACTTTTCCCAGCCTCCTCTATACGAATCTGAAAAAAAAAATGTTCCAAGTCTTTTGGTTTCCGAGATACGATAGGGAGGGGTGAGAAGGGGGGCGAAAAGGGGAGGTTTGGGATTTTTCCCATAGGTTTCACCATCTGGGAGAACAATTATGTCAATGAGTCAGTGAGTCAGTGGTAATTCAGCTTTATATAATATAATTTAAATTCATTTGAACAGACTGAAACGTTCGCCTTCAATAAATCAATGGAGAGCAAGGGAGAGGAATTTAAGGTTTCTGTAGTTTTAAGTGGGATGCTGGTAAAGAACTTTACAAATTCTTGAGCAACTTCATTATTAGAGCTCACGAGGCCACTTGAGGTCTCTAGTGTTATGTCATTACTTTGTTTTTTATTCCTATTTGTTTCACAGTTGATAATTTTCCATACCGTCTTTATTTTGTTTTCGGCTGATTTAATCTTGTTGCTAATGAAGAGAGATTTGGCTACCTTGCAAGAGTTTTTAAAATTTTTCGAGTAAGTAGCTACATATTTACTAAAAGTTTCAGTGTTTATGTAAGGCTTAAGGCCGTACAGCTCAAACAATCGTTCCCTACTTTTCCTAATACCCTGTGTTGCCCAGTCGCTGAAAATAAACTTTGGGCCAATAGTTTTAGTTTTCTTTTTTATCGTACTATTGAACTCGGTGTGCACTACCGAAAAGAATTCATCATACAATTCATTTATATTGTTTGTAATATGGCCTGGTATATTTAACTTGCTAATTAAATTATTATTAAACTTTTCTAAATTGCTGGGTGTTATTTGTCTAGTTTGAATCTGAATTCTTTGTAATTGTATATTGGACGCAAAAGCAACAGTCTGTCCGCTGTGATCTGAAGGAAGGTAATTTACGATGGATTTATCTAAGAAGTCGCAGCAACAAAAAACATTATCAATGCATGTAGCAGTATTTGTAGTGATTCGGGTTGGTTCTGAAAAAACATTTGACAAATTAAATGATTTAAAGAGACTTAAAAATCTACTGCTGTTTACATTATTCTCCAAGATATTAACATTAAAGTCACCACAGATAATTATTAGTTTATTACCAGTTACAAGCTTTGCTAAAGCATCTTCCATTACTGACTCAAAGATAGAGTAGTTCAGGTAATTAGGGGGTCTGTAAACGCACACTACAACATGCCTATCTAGCTCAACACAAGACAATTCAATGCTATGTTCAACTGATAGATCGACAATATCATTACGAGGCTTAAATTTAATACAATTTTTAACTAAGATTAATGAACCCCCACGCATCTTAGATTTCCGGTTAAAGCAACTGCCCATACTATAATTCTCATAATTAATTTGCATTTCATAATCTTTCATCCAATGTTCAGTTAAACAGATAATATCAAACTTGGTTTTTTCTAAAAAAAGTTCTATTTCTAATTGTTTGGAAGAAAAACCCTGAATATTCTGATGAAATAATGTGAAAGAATTCTGTTCAACCCCTTTTTGACAATTAATTAATTGAGAGCTAGAAGAACCTTAGAGTTGATAAGTTTAACTAAATTGTCACTCGTACCTTCTATTGTCGTAGTGACTAGTTTAAATCTAATATATTTGTATAATTGAGCAGCGGTGGCCCAGTGGTGGCGGCCCCGACTTACGAACAGTAAGTCGTGGGTTCGAACCCAAGCAGGCGCATTACTTTGTGTAATTTATTTCATCACCGCGGCTCTCAAAACGGTGAAGGAAAACATCGTGAGGAAACCGGCATGTCCTAGAACCAAAAAATTCGAAGACATGTGACATCTACCAACCCGCACTGGGCCCGCGTGGTGGATTATAGCCCATTGCCTCTCATATAAAGGAGTCATGCGTGGCCGCAACATTGCAAAAAAAAATGGCGGAAGTTAGACCGGCCAGGCTTCATACAAAAATCTTCCAAGCGCTTTACTGTGAAGGCGTGTGTTTTGTACTGAGAGTAATTTCCCTCAGGTACAATAATCCGCGATGAGTCCGGCCGGGTGGTGGGCGACCTCAGCTCCGAGGGCATGATGTTCGTAGCGGCGCGGGGCGGCGCGGGCGGCAGGGGGAACAAGTTCTTCCTCACAGACACCGAGCAGGTGAGGACGCAATAGCGACCTTATTGTAACTTAGCCTTAGACTTTATAATTTTATTTATTCAGCATAAAGTGTATGTATGGCTAAGTGCACTGTTGGCCCAATGGTGGCGGCCCCGACTTACGAACACTCGAAGACACGTGACATCTAACAACCAGCCTGGGACCGCGTGGTGGATTACCCATCGCGCCATAGTCCATTCCCCCTCATAGAGAGGAGGCCGTGTATACAAGCAGTAAGGACATTATAGGCTGATTAGCCTATGGCTAAGTGACATTTTATTAGTTGGGAACATGGATTTGAAACTTGGCCTGTTTGTGTCTTACAGGCCCCCGACGTGGCTGAGCTGGGCGCTATCGGCGAGACTAACGTGTACACTCTAGAAGTGCGCTCCATGGCGCATATCGGACTCATAGGATTCCCCAACGCAGGTTAGTTTGTATCGACAAACATTAAATTAAATTGTCGACAAACATTAAATCCACCATTGTGTTAGTGTAACAGGCGTATCTATAGTGAAGCCCTTGTATGTTTGCAGGCAAGAGCACGTTACTGCGAGCGCTGACCCGCGCGCGGCCCGCCGTGGCGCCCTACCCCTTCACCACGCTGCGACCGCACATAGGTAAGCACAGCAGCTGCCGGGGGTGTGAAAGAACAGGGCGTAAAGTTCTTCATACATAGGTATGGGTGTAAAAATATCTTTAACGAAGCCGAGAGGCACTTGTTCTCCCCGTCATTGCGATTTTTGATGTGAAACATTTATAGACGCGGGTAAACCCAAAAAATGGCGTGGCGACGCATGTCGTGGCGACGCGTCGCCAACTGTCAAGTTGTCAACCCGCCCGCACAATCCCGAACATTACCGACCTAAAGAAGCAGCATAAGATCTACATATTCCCCACGGCACGGGGTCTCAACCCGAACAAATTATAATTAGTCTTGAAAAAAATCAATAGATGGCAGTATAGGTAACAGTAATGAAATTAACAATCACTAAAATGCATTAAACGGTAGATTTCGGCCGAAATAAGATTAGTAAAAATCAATTGTTCCTTGTTTAATGCAAATTTATCTATTTACACTCATAAATCGCGTTATTTCAACAAAAAAGATAAAGGAGGCCTTTTACTTCAATTCGAACCCATAGATTGATAAAGTTGTCAAAAGTCAGCCATCTGTAAATCATTTTGTTTAGACCGATTTGCTATAGATGGCGTTTTACTCAATTACCTCACATGCGGAACGGAACTTTTCGTTCGTGTGAGTGAGCTATCATTCATACACGTGAATCTCACAAAACTTGAGCACAGTAAAAACTCGAGCGAGATATTTGTTGTTGTTGTAGGTACCTATTGTTATTATTTGTCCTTGAACGCAAGGTGCGATGTCAAACTCAATGTTCGATTATAAGAATCTAAACAAATAAGTAAGTAAATAAAATTGAAGTGTATCTTTGTACTGAATGAATACCTTTATTTTTTTGTCTTTGTCTGTCTCCCTGTGTTTCGGCGTTTGACAGGACTAACTGGCAGATAGCTGTTGTTATAGTAGAGTGAGAAACTTAGGCGTTGATGTACCTATTAAAAGGAGGCCGCCTTTTAATATACCAATGAACTTAGACTAAGTACTTTTATTTTAGAATAATAATTAAGTCTCCGTGCAAAAAAAATTAAAACCCTTGTCATTTTTAACAAAATAGGGAGGTACGATTTAAATAGTGAAGTAGGTAGGTACCTACTATTTTTATAATTATTTCACGCGGACGAAGGTCGCGGACAACAGGCAACAGCATCATTTAAAAACAACGCCAAAAGTTATGTTTTTCATTCAACGTTTAATATCACCAAACCCTAATATTAATTATCAAGGATCGGTTTATAACGCCATCTAAAACTAACTTAGAACATAAGTTAAGTTTTTCATTCAACATTTAACATCACCAAACCCCATTATGTAAAGTACCTACCTATCAATTATCAAAGATTGGTTTTATAAAAAAGTAGACTACAAAATTTCTAGGTGTAACAATAAACAAAGCTTTTGAATACAAAAAAATAAAACAATTCCTAGGCTTACGCGCTCTACAAACTTGCACCCATTATACCTACCTACTGAATGCGGTTTTTTTGTCGGTTTAAGGATTGGCGTTATAATATTCTGAGGAAACTAACAATATTGACGACCCGAATGGCGCAGCGATAGTGAGGCTGCCTTACGTTCTTAGGGTCCCGGGTTCGAATCCCGGTTGGAGCAAATGTTTGTGTGATGAGCACGGACATTTATTTCCGAGTCATGGATGTTTATATGTAGGTATAATAAGTATGTATTTACAAACAAAAAAAAAAGTATATATGTAGTATATCAACTATCTGATGTCCACGACACAAGCCTCGTTGCTTAGTGTGGCATTAGATGGCGCTGTGTGGTAATGTCGAGCGATATTTATTTATTTATTTAAGCAAATGTTTTTTACGTCCCAAAAAAGGTGCATTATGGGTTTAGGGCTGTTTGGTCTAAAGGTTAACGATAGCTGCAAACAATATTTTATTGAGCATAATTTTTTAAGTTTGCCTTCTTTATTTTAATATGACGTAGGTAGGTACTTGGCTAATTTTGTCCAAAGTAATCCTAAATTATAAAAAAAATGTGGAAGTTCGATTCGTAGTCGTTGTGTTAATATCAAGTTAGAAATAGACCGAGCAGTGCACTGCAAAATGCATAATAATATAATACTATTCTATTTGGCACCAATAATAATTATTATAGCAAGTAAACAAAAACAATGTATGTAGTACTGTGCTAGTACCTACTTCCACCTTTCATCCTACTACTAGTAGGTATCTACCTATTTCATTTCATTTCCTTGCCGCAGCGCGCAGTAACTAAATTAAATTACAAGCGATTTGATTGATTTGAGTAGGTATTATTTCTATATATAGATATTTGAGTAGGTATTATGAGCTGCAAGTGATGGTCTGCTCTAAAGCGGTTCGGAACATCTAACGTAAAGCTGCGCAAATGGCACACTAGTAGGTAAATTTATCTCACGCAGATTATCTTTTGCAGGTCAGTGTCACCTTGTTAATTAAAAAATATTAGTTACAGAATTGTAATCATTAAAATCTTCAATACAATCCTCTAAGTTCATTTAATCCCATTGAATTATCTTTTCATGAAATAGTTATTTAGTGGGAATGTACTTAGTAACAATCTTAATTATTATAATTCTGTAAATACATAAGTACGGTCGCGAATCATACATATTTAGTTCAACATAGAGGCTGACACTGCCATGCACATTGCATTGCAAAATAAAATTTCGCGGGCTACTCTGGCGTTTCCTCGTGTCGATCGGTATTATCGTGGTGTGCGTAGATTGCCGTATAGGCGCTGCTTTTGTGTACGTGTTAGAACATCGTAAACAACGACTGCAGTTTTAGATCGTTAAAAAATATGGTAATTGACAGCACCAAATAAAATAATTAATTGTTTAAACAGGTTTTAACCGTTGCACATAAAAGATATTAGATGTTTGTCTGGCTAGGGAGCAGAAATTTCTGAAGCTAAATTATCCTTTTACCTATATAAAACCTGATTGCTTGTAAAACACGTTCGTTTTCAACGCGTTCGTTTCAAACCGCGTATTTAAAATGTAGCAGTAATTGAAACGTTAAAATAATACGAATATCGCGGACTGTGACTGACTCAAATGAGAATTCCTTTGAAATATATCACGTACTTTCATAGTATCGATAGTACCATAATTATTACGACTTCTATGAGTTCTGAAGCACGATGTCGGTATAAGTATACTTATTTCAACACTTTAATAATGAATAATATATTAATACGAATTATAAAATGTAACATAAAATGTCACATCAAAAGTTTTTCCGTTCACCGAAAACTTGTATTACAGTGAATCAAGATCGTTTAGTCGCCATAGTCGTAATATTTTAATACGAGCGAGTGAATAGATATTATTATGAATGAAATTATCGCTTGCGTAGGTCGCCGCCCGCTCAATGCGTAAAATACCTAAATTTGCGTAACGCCGAAATGTAAGAGAGCTCCGTATGCATTGAAATACTCAAAAACACATGAAGACTCATTCGCCGCAGCGTGTATAGTGCTAGCTCACTCTGACTGAATGAGACTGTTTCGCCTACTCAAGACATTTTTAGGGTTCCGTACGTACCCAAAGGGTAAAAACGGGACCCTATTACTAAGACTCCACTGTTTGTCCGTCCGTCTGTCTATCACCAGGCTGTATCTCATGAACCGTGATAAACAGTTTAAATTTTCACAGATGATGTATTTCTGTTGACGCTATAACTACAAATACAAAAAACAGAATAAAATTAATATTTCAGAGGGGCTCACATACAACAAACGTGATTTTTTTGCTCGTTAATAACGGCAACAGATAGACGCTTCAAATATTCATAGAATATTTAGTTGTATATTCAATTTAAAAATAAAGACTAAGTCTAAGTAATGAAGACAAGAAAATAACCCGAGCGATTGCCGGACTTAGGGACTTGTCATTTCTTTGTATGGGATTGGGTATCTGTACGAAGTATTATATTATCTGTGCCCACGGTTAACAACAAGCCAGTTGGTCTCGGGGCACAGCACTGGGTTACTATCTCGTGACTTCGATTTCGATCCCAGCCTAAGGATTTTATTTTTGTGAATCGAGTCATTTTTTTTATCTTTTATTTGATTTTATGTGTTTGTTTTTTTTATATTGACTTTTTAAGCGTATTACTTTTATAAAATAATTTCGATGTTTCACATCTGCCAGGCGTCTCATGACGGCTCACTTTTTTTTTGTACTGGAGCATACCTGGAAACCTTCTAGTTACAGAGATATTGGAGGTAGGGCCAAAGGAACAAAACAGGAAGGTTTAAAAGGGAAAGTCCTCCGAGCAGACGGGTGCTGTGTCTGGTGGGCCACAGCCTGACAGTTGTTTGTTGTTTGGGTGCTTCTATATTGTGTTAAATCGCGGGTATTACTTTAACTGCATGATTTTACGAATTTCATGTTAATGATGGCGCTGTAGTACTTTTTGTAGTGCCCCGCTACTCGTTTCCCCGCCTTACCCCAACTATGTTGGCGTCGGCTTCCAGTCTAACCGGATGCAGCAGTATACCAGTATTTTACATGGAGCGACTGCTTATCTGACCTTCACAACCCAGTTAGTACTGGGTAATACGAAACCCCAAGGTAAGACTGGTTGTCAGACTCTCGGGCTACTGACTACCTGTAATGGTGGGGCTATATTAGCGGACAAAGATTAGTGTCGCGTTGGCGCGCCAAAAGCATAGTGTTCGGGTATAGGTACGCGATGTTCTTGTGTTGTGTAGTAGATCCAAGTCGCGCCGGGTGGTGTTCGACGCCTGTTTGTGCGGCCGACGTAGGCAGTATCGACTATAGAGGAAGATAGCTCTAGTATGTATGACATCAAAGAATCTTTTTTTTTTCTTAATTTCTTCTATTGTGGTAGGCCAACTGAGCTTTCTTTTTTTTTTAATTCTGACCCACGCATTTTGTACTAAATGTTTTTATTTGTGGCCGGGGTTACTAGGATTTCATATAATACTCTCTGTTTTATAAAATTGAACAAACTCCAACACTTTTTCGTTGCTCCAGTGCATATTGTACAAAAAATCACAAGTACGTCCGTCCCGCTTCAAAGTCAGGCAAGCGAATTTTGCCCCAAACCGTGTTAGAAATATCAGTGTTGAGAGCAGTATGTGTCGTTAAATTTCCAACTTTTTGCGCTGAGCCGAACGTTGTAAATCCTGCAACGCGCTCCATGTTTATTACGACTTTTAAATGGTCTGTTGTTTTTAATTGTTTGGAATAATTTGTGTTGTAGGTATGGTACCGTTTGACGACTACGAACAAGTGGCGATAGCGGATCTGCCGGGTCTGATCCCCGGCTCACACAAGAACTATGGTTTAGGTAAGTTATAGCATCATCATCGCCTGCCTTTTCCCAACTATGTTGGGGTCAGCTTCCAGTCTAACCGGATGCAGCTGAATACCAGTATGTTACATGCAGCGACTGTCTATCAGACCTCCTCAACCCAGTTAGTACTGGGTAATACGATACCCCTTGGTAAGACTGGTTGACATACTTTTTGGGCCACTGACTACCTGTGACGACTGTCAACGATCTGCAAATCGACATACTGAATTCATTGTAACAGTTTCGCGCCAGTGTCCTTTGCAGCGTGTACATCAAAATGGTTCAAAACTTCAATTCTATACCGTACTCTGATCTTCCTAGCGTGTCGATGGTAATCTAAATTGTGTGGGCCCAGAACTGAGCGACTAGTTTGGCGCTTTCGGTAACGTCCACCAGTTCCTGTAGTGAACAAACAACAAGACACGCAGGACACGATATTAAGTGCCTCATCGTTTGTGGAACAGCACCACATTTATACTCCAGCAGGGCTATTACGTATCTTTCTGATATCCAGTGACTATCAAACTTCGGTTGTACACCGAACTTTGATGATAACTGTGAATGTCATAATATTGGTATTACGTATCACACTGAGTGGATATCACTTTACGGTGACTAACAGCGTCATACATAATACAAAACTAACCTTTTGACAGTTAATTGATGGACACTGAGCCCAGTTACTATCATTTCGAGCTGTCAACAGAGATACGTAATAGCCCTACAGGCCAGAGTCATTAATGAATTTGCGCCTGAGCAGGTTTTCCTTGCTGCGGCCAACCTGGGTCCGGAGTCTATATAAAGACTTCCACAGGTCAGCCACAGCAACTCATGTCCAGGTGGAAGATTTTCAGCAGGTGGATTCTCTGATGGGAAGCCTCTACCTTTTAAAACATTACCTCGATGACATAAATCCCTTACCCCCAGGCATCCAGTTCCTCCAGCACGTGGAGCGCTGTCGCGGGCTGATCTTCCTCCTGGACGCCACCGCCGAGCCGCTGCAGCAGTACCGCGCGCTGCGCCATGAGCTGTCCCAGTACAACCCCGCGCTGCTGCAGCGCCCCGCCTGCATCGCGCTCAACAAGCTGGACCTGCAGGAGGGCCGGCGCGCGCACGCCGAGCTGGCGCGACACCTCGACGTCATCGGGCTCTCCGCCAAGACCGGCGCCAACCTGCACGCGTTGTTGCGCAAGTTGAGGAGCATGTATGATGGAGAGACGTCGTGAACGACTAAGTAAGTAAAGAGTTCGGTAATTGTCACACGGGATCGCCACCAGGTTATAAACTATAGGATGATTTCCACCAAACGGCTCGCATCGCATCGGATTGGAAAGGATACGAACGGACGGAAGGATGTCGACACATACGATCGGCTCCGTACCGTCGCTTGCGAACGTCGAATACGTTCGCAAGCGACGGTACGGAGCCTTTCTGCGCCTAGTCAAATAGTTTCATTCCTACCGTGTCCGATACGACGGCAGGCGAACGGTGCCGATCGCGCCTCGCAGCATACTTTCGGCTACGATCGCGTGTCGCGGCAAACGTCCGCGGTCAAGCTGCTGTGAGCGGCTTGGTAATATACACTTTAAATACTGTGTACACGATTTAATATCGTTTAAAGATTGCAAAATCCGTTACGATCCAATGCGATGCGAGCCGTTTGATGGAAATCATCCTTATCAGTGTACCAAAGTCATCATTGTAAATAATTAACTTTAGAAAATAAATTAGTTTTATTGATAATGTTGTTTTATTTTAACCTTAACTTTTCAAGCCTGTCAGGTTTCTCCTATTTCTGTCTGCCTTTTCTCGACTATGTTGGGGTTGGCTTCGTCTAACCGGATGCAGCTGAATACCAGTATTTTACATGGAGCGACTGCCTGTCTGACCTCCACAACCCAGTTAGTACTTGGTAATACGATACCCCTTGGTTTGGTTGTCAGATTTTCGGGCCACTGACTACCTGTAACGACTGAATGAAAAACATACGAATTATAAAGTCACATACCAACCATTTCAAGGAAAACACGTAGATTTGCCACTCAAAAACCGCTGAAAACAACGTATGCTGCAATTCACTTCCTTGGTTTCATCAAAATCAAATCATGATCTGTCAAAGGACCAATTTGTTCGAGACACCATTGTTTAACTATTGTGTCTACTTCGTGGACAGATCAAGGGTTAAATCAGTAGAAAAACCAAAGAAAGTATATTTTTTATACACATGGCTGACGATGGCCAATCAAGCTACACAAAACCAGTTAGAGTTCTCTCATTGTACGGGAAATCAGTCAGTGTCGCCATCTCGAGTTACAGGTGACAGTGTCGCCATCTCGAGTTACAGGTGACAGTGTCGCCATCTCGAGTGTCAGGCGACAGTGTCGCCATCTCGAGTTTAGGCGATAATGTTGCGATCTCGAGTGTCAGGTGACAGTTTCGCGATCTCGAGTGTCAGGCGACAGACTCGCCATCTCGAGTGTCAGGCGACGGTGTGTCGCGATCACGCGTGTCAGGTGACAGTGTCTAGATCGCGAGTGTCAGGCGACAGTGTCGCCATCTCGAGTGTCAGGTGCCAATTTCGCGATCTCGAAGGTCAGGTGACAGTGTCGCAATCTCGAGTGTTAGGCGATAGTGTCGCCATCACTTCTATCTTAAAGAAAAATAAAGATCACTTTATCTTTGATCGTCTTGTCAGTCGCAGCAACTCAACAGCAACCTTATTTCAATGTGGATAAAAACCACTGTGACAGTGATGCAAAATTAAAGATAACATAAGGACAGTCAGGCCTAGATCAAAAAGCATCAAAGGGTTAGGGATAAAAGGGTTTACACGTTCTATGCCGACGATGTGGGCATGCCATACACTTAAATATTTGATTTTTGCGTAGCCACACTTTTTATTTTTATTCTGAGGGGCGTGGCAATACTCGTGAGCTGCCAATCTTGAATCTGACAGCTATATAATTTCCAAACATTGTGTAATGTCAAAACCATGAAATAGACGCTGATGTTTTCTGTTGTAAATAAAACAATCAATAATCTTAATTTTTAACACAGTTTCACTTTAAAACCCGCTGAAACGGCTTCTAAATAACTCTTAGTTTGTTTTAAACGGCAAATATGGGAGATTTGTGCACAGCTTGCATGTGCAGTGGAAGAAATTTATATTACATCGGAGAGACTGGATTCTACCACTTATATTCGCAAATTTTGAATGAAATACAAGTAAGTATTCATGTTTTTGTATTTGATAAGGTTACTGGAGACTGTTGTTATAGTTTATAAACGTCTACTGCGTAAAATAAGCTGTTTTTGGATATTAAAAAAGGCATTTTTTGAGAGCTGTTAGGTTACAAGTGTAGCTTTGAGCTTTGTTTCAAATGTACGGTTAGACTGGGAGCTGATCCCTAAATAGGTAGCTGGGTAAGGGCATGCAGTTGATGACTTTGCTAAAAGTAGTAGGGACAAAAGATGGTACCTACACACAAAGCTGTTGTTATGACACATTTTGCCAACATCATGGCATGCAAATATAAACGAAGAAGTTTAATTTATTATTATATTATAATATTAGGAATTCTACCTACCAATGAAAAAAATTATTAAACATTAAATTAGGTACATAATTAGTCATTTATGTTTAATAAACTTTATCAATACAACAAAATAATGCAATTTGGCTGAATGAGATGATTGTTGCTTATTCATTTTACACATTATGACTAGAATACAGTATGCCTGACCAGCGACTTAAAAGTTTACCAGAATAGAGGTTTTAGTTCTAACAGGTTCTCAGGCCTATAATGTTCCCACTGCTGGGACACAGCCTCCTCTCTATGAGAGGGAATGGGCTATAATCCACCACGCGGGCCCAGTGCGGGTTGGTAGATGTCACATGTCTTCGAATGTTTTGATTTTGGGACATGCCGGTTTCCTCACGATATTTTCCTTCACCCTTTGAGAGCAGTGGTGATGAAATAAATTACACAAAGTAATGCTCCTGTCTGGGTTTGAACCCACGACTTACTGTTCGTAAGTCGGGGCCGCCACCACTAGGCCACCGCTGCCTCGGGAACCGGGAACAATGGCTTAATTAACGTGCTTTCTGGAGCGCGGAGGAAACTCGGTACGTAATGGGCGGTCACCCATCCACTGACCAACCTAGGCAAGTGCGGTTTAACCTGAAGATCGACTCGAAACTGGTATTATTCTTATTATTAGGCCCCTGCACTTAACATATTGTCTGTGCAACAGGTGTACGACTCGTCTCCATTCTACATCCGAGTGTGCTGGGAGTGCGCGGCGCACATGCGCCGGTGGCTCAAGTTCAAGGAGGCAGCCAAGCGGTCCTACACACAGCTGCAATATGTACAGCAGGTCAGTGTGCACCTGCCCCGGCCGTCGGGGACGGTGAGCTATGGGCTAGCTCGCCGTCCGTCCGTCTCATGACGACAGGCCGTGTCGACGGCGCAGGAGTGTTCCACGCGCGCCTCAAAGCGAGTCAGCAATAAGGAAGGGGAAAGGGGCAAGGGCCGAAGCCTGCCGGGGCTGCGGGACTATTCGAAAGAGATACCGTGGCAGAAAAAAAAAATATTTTTTCTCACCATATCTTCATAAACTAATGATTTTGCTAATGTATGAGCAATATTACTGTCAACACACAAACATAAGCCACGCCTGTAATCCCCTAATGGTTAGGCAGGTAAAAGAGGTTTGCAATGAAATAGTTCCTGATTTGTATTAGAACGCGTGTCGCGGCTTGTCTCCCACTCTTTAACTCCTACAAGCAAGAGACCACTAAGTACGTGCATTACGCACACAAACGTCTCACACTTGGATCGCGAGCTTGCTATCGATTGTCACACTAACGCAAAAACTGTGCTTGGCGTGCACTCACACACGCACACAATAAGAGCGCGACTGGTCGATTGACATATGAGCGTTGACATATGAGCGGCGCGCCTGCCCCGCCCACAAGGCCGTTTTAACCTCTTTTATCTGTTCTGTGGGCAGAAGTGTTCATAATACTACCTACACCCACATTTTGCCAGTTATATTTAAGTTCCATGTAACGGGCGAGCCTGTTTTGCCATCAACTGGGCACATCCTACGTGGCTAGGCGGCTTCTACTGTTAAATTCCTGATGGAAATGCCCGAGTCAAGAATCAAACCCAGGACCTACACGACAGAATTTATAATAATTAAAATCATCAATACAACCCTCTAAGTTCATTTAATCCCATTGAAATGACTTTTTCATGAAATATTAATTGAATGGATTATAATGATTGTTACGATCGCGAATCATATTTTAATCAACAAACAACTCGACACTGACCAGAAAATTGAAAAAACGTAAGAAAAATTGATTTTATTTAGCTTGTATAGTGGGCCAGTAATCACAGAGATCGGTGTACATAGGTACATGAAAAAAAACGATGCTGGTGAAATACATAACCTCCTCCTTTTTTAGTAGTCGGTTAAAATGATCCAACGTTAAAATGACTCTTCAAAAATTAGATCGTGGGTTAGATCACTTTAGCCACCTTACCAATAATACTTTTAATTTCAGAACAACTTCGAGCAGCAGCCAGAACCCTCGCACTTAGTAATCTCACACGCGTACAACTACAGTTACCCCGAACAACACGCAGACTTGGAGATCAAGACCGAGACAGACGAGACACAGCAGCGAGACATCGACGGTGAGCGAGACAGGCTACACGATGTCAAGACGGAGGAGACGCACTGCGAGCCGGAGAGTTTTGTTAACAACTTGAACTTGGAGCCTACGAAGAAGCGGGGGAGGAAGGTGCCGAAGGTGAGGTCATCGCACAATAATGAGGGCTGTAACAGTACGCTTCAAGAAGACAAAAGGCACTTGTTGGTTCCCGTCATTGGGATCATTTTTTTGTTAGGCCACGAGTTACTAACAGCCTTATTCATAAAAAATCCTTAATTGAGGTCTGATCGGTCTGTTAGTTAGCAGACTCATTAAGCTTGTTTGACGGTTGTCAAGAAGTATGATTCATAAACACTTGCTAGCAATCTGCTAGTTAATGAGCTGCTGATAGACGGATTAGACGCGTTATGTTGGCCATCTTGACAAATCAAAGACAAAAAATGCCAAAATGGCCTAAAAAAAAATTGACAGCAGTGACAGACGACAGGCGACAGACGACAACGACAGACGACCAACGATAGACGACAGACGACATACGACAGACGACAACGACAGACGACCAACGATAGACGACATACGACAGACGACCAACGACAGACAAAAGACGACAACGACAGACGACAACGACAGACGACCAACGATAGACGACAAACGACAGACGACAACGACAGACGACCAACGATAGACGACATACGACAGACGACCAACGACAGACAAAAGACGACAACGACAGACGACAACGACAGACGACCAACGACCAACGACCGATGACCAACGACAGACGACAAAGTAAGCTGTTCGAATTTGCGGCAGCCATTTTGTGACTTAGCAGGGAGATAAAGGAGGGTCAACAGTCCTCTAACTTTAGCAGAGCCTTGATGGACTGATTAGCGTTAACAGACGTTTATGAATCATGTTTTTTAGCATCGGGCCTTCAAGGAGACTTCAAGGAGGCTCTAGCTTTTTATGAATAAGGCTGTTTGTGTTTAGGTTGTGGCCCACCAGACACAACACCCGTCTGGTCGGAGGAGCCTCCCGTTTAAACCTTCCTGTTTTGTTCCTTTGAACCTACCTCCAATATCTCCGTAACTAGAAGGTTCCCAGGTGTGAACCAGGCTCTAACTTTTTATGAATAAGGCTACAAGATTTTCTCTTCAAGAAGTTTCAATCGTCTACCTATTACGGACCAGCCTGCTGACAGAACGGCGGACGGACGGACAGCAGAGGCTTAATAGTAGGTTCCCGTTGCTTACCCTTCGGATACGGGACCCTAAAAATAGCAGCTAGTCCATACATGTTGAGCATGTAGGTTGCACTTTAGCAGCAAACGGCAGATTTTTGTTCAGAATGATGTACTGTAGCCGTTTCTGCGTCGGTATACCTTCCACCTCGTATTTGAATTCAGTTGCTCTAATGGTCAGGTTTCATAGAAAAATGGCCGTGGCCTTTATTTATTTATTTGTTCAAATAGATACTTGCTGCACTTACAGTTTACACCGAAGCGTGCAGCAAGCCAACAGAACAACACACTAACTAACTAAACTACTTACTGCTACTAACTAAACAATCTAGTCTAAGTCTATACCCTCAGCACGCGTAGCATGACCACCGAAGAAACGGGTTTTGTCGAATCGACAAAATGGGAGATTTTTTTTTTGTTTATCTGTCATTTTGTCGATTCTTCCGTCGACAAAACCCGTGTCTACGGTGGTCATGCTGCGCATGCTGATAGCGATAGATGAAGCGTGTCTCCCAGCAGATGCAACATGGGATGCTGATTGTGCTCATCATGCTACGCTTTGACTAAATTCACCATACTTTCCAGCAGCCCGTTAAAGAGAAACCCAAAAAGAAAGTGAAGCCCAAAAGAGAAAAGATACCCGTGAAGAAAAAGATAAAAGTGAAAAAGAAACGCTCTCCGTCGCCTGACTCCCTGCAGGACGATCACTTGGACGGGCATGACTTGGAGACGGAGGATGATGGAGAAGTAAAGGATAATCTTATTGATGGGACGGAGAAGAATGAAGAAGAAGTACATTTAGTGAAAGAGGTAGGATCTCCTTTTTATTCTTGTATCAGCAAAATTAATTATTATGGCTAGAAAGGAAGTGACACTGCTGAGACATGCTGCGCCGACCGCAAATAGATTGGGAGAAGGGCAGAAGAATGATGGTCAGCAAACTAATCGGGTAATACGGGGTATGTAGAGACGCAGGGGTGATTTGAGACAAAACTTTGAATGGGATTTTAACGTGTAATTCATATGATATGTAGCGGAAAGCCAGTAACGCTTAGCGCTTTTTTAATATTATAAATGCGAAAGTAAGTTTGTTTGTTACCTTATCACGCCTAAACCACTGAACCGATCATCCTGAAATGTAGCATACACGTTGTCAGGTGTACAGCAACGGACATAGGGTACCTCTCGTCACGAAATAAAGTACTGTTCCCGAGAGAAACAACTTTATTAATGTTCTTATGATAATATAGATGACGCCACGTGTCTTTCGAATCACGATTGAATTACAAGCAGAGTACAACCCGAATTAATCGTCACATTCTAAATTAAAAAAAACAAAAGCCTGTGTAATAAAATTGAAAATGTTACCAAAAGTGTGTTTTCTTTCAGAGCACAAGACTGAACGGCGCCGACAAGGTGAGGAAAGAGGTGCCTGCGAAGGAGCCTCCCCTCCCGGAGAGGCCGCACTGCGCGGAGTGCGGCAAGAACTTCAGCTCGCGCAAGACCTACCGCTATCACTTGAAGTAAGTGGAACACACTGCCCGTACAGGTGGAAACGGTAGCCCGAAATTCACATTTTTACATTATTTGCAATTTGTACCTCCCATGTACTTACAGCTAATAAATACAGACAAAAAAAAAAAACCATAGTCACCAGAAAGCCAATTACAAATCATCACGTATACAACGGACTTACAACCCGGTTTCATTATCTCTGGACTGGCGTCGATGACTTTTTATTTTATTTTTACTTGTTCGTCAGTACGGTTAGCACTTTCGTTGCCGATACATGTCGTGATATTTTCGTGCTATCAACTGCTTTATTTTTGAACATTTCATTGTTACGTTCGGGCTTTTATTGTTATAAAAGTCATAATAATATAGTGTGCGGTGGCGGTGGTCGTTGTATGTAGATTAAAATATGTTTCGCGACGAAACTATATGAGACTCTCTAGTCTAGACTATCACAGGTGACCAAATTGCCACCCTGTATAAATTTAATTATTCAGTGATTGTGGGTTGGTACGTTTTAGCACAACGGCCTTACACAGCATTTATACATGTGACATTACACACAGCGCCATGCCACACTAAGCAACGAGGCTTGTGTCGTGGACACCAGATAGTTGATATACTACATAGATACTTTTTGTTTGTAAAGACGTACTTATTATGCATATAAACATCCATGACTCGGAAACAAATGTCCATGCTCATCACACAAACATTTGCCCCTACCGGGATTCGAACCCGGGACCCTAAGAACGTAAGGTAGCCTCACTACCGCTGCGCACTAAGCACGAAAAAATAATCAGCTGTCCCATACATTTGGGTCGGGTCATCATTTATTTATTTTTCTGACCTCCACAACCCAGTTAGTACTGGGTAATACCATACCTACCCCTTGGTAAGACTGGTTGACAGACCATTTGGGCCACTCGTCGGACTACCTGTAACGACAGTCAAAAATCTACAAATGACAGCCGGGACCAACTGCTTAACGTGCTTTCCGAGGTACGGAGGAAACTTGGTATGTAGTGGGTGGTCACCCATCCATGGACTAACCTAGGCAAGCGCGGTTTAACCTAAACATCGACGCGAGCGGCGGTTGTTATTGGTTCACATTTGGCTCGAGTAGGTATTGAAATTGTGTACGGGGCAGCATTTTTTTTTTCTGATCCTTGTGCTGAACTAGCTTAATGCCCGCGTGGAGTTCGATATTTGTCCCACGGGATCATACTACCGGGATAAAAACTATCCTATGTGTTAATCCAGGTTATAAACTATCTGTAACTATATCAAACGTGTCCTTATTAAAGAAGCATATTACAATTAAATAATCTAGACTATAATCATTACATCCAATATGGGTCCCGACTGTTGCAGTCAATATGTCCTGTTCCCTGAACTTGTTTTTTTCTTTTCAGTTTTATTTAAAGTTATTAAGTAGTCATTTTTTACGCAGACGGGTTTTTTATTTTTTTTAAATCATTTTTTTTATTTTACTTTTTTTGGTTACTTATATATACCATTTTAAAATCCTCATGATGGGCCCTTTATCGAGACGTTTAGGCTGCAGAACATTTGAATTTGGCGCCAAAAGTCCGCCATTTTGTTTCTTTTTTATTTTTATATACCCAGTCTCACTTTCACAGTAAATAGGAATCTAACGACACCTCTCAAGCTAAAATCCATCGAGCCGTTCAGGCCACAGAGCGTGCCAAACAATTATACATACATACTCTCGAAAAACATAACCCTCCTTCTGGCGCAGTCGGGTAAAAATCAAGGACTACATTGAAGATACAGAAGTTTGGCTCTAGTTCCTTCTGCGCATGCGGCTTCCCTGGTAGCTCATAAACGGCACAAATTTGTGGATGTCTAACTATTCTCAATCTCATTTTTTCTTTTTTTCTATTTAGATTTTTACAATAATTTTTTTTTTTCTTTTTTCATCTTTTGCTCAGAATAGTTACACTGATGTTAGCACTGATGACAAGATTTGTGTCAGTTTTTGCGTTAAAGAGTAACAAACATACACACATACAAACTTTCGCCTTTATAATATTAGTGTGATTGTTAGAATTGTTTTAAAGAGTGGTGTCGTTGCAGCGTCCTGCACAAGGGACAGAACCGCTACCCGTGTCCGCGCTGCGGGAAGGTGTACCAGTGGAAGTCCAACCTCGGCCGACACCTGCGCAGCCACAAGGTCGGTCTCAAGCGGATCCTTCACGAAGCCAAAAACTAACCAACTGTACGCGAGAATGATCGCCGGGAAACGACTGTTTTGGGTTCAACAATCACGGTTTACGGTGGACTTCATGTAACGCACTGAAAACATTGTGATGATGGATGGATTGAATAGGTCGTGGAGGTGTTTAAAGTAAAAATCTTACATTAAAAACACGTATTTAAACAAACAAAAAAACTTGTGAACTGTTGGAACTTTGATCCTTAATGTCTCCGTAACTAGAAGGTTCCCAGGTATGGTCTAGAACAAAAAAGTATCGCAATGACGTGGAGAACAAGTGCCTTTCGGCTTCGTTAAGGGTTTGTTTACACCCTTTATTATCCGCGAAAGGCTTACAATTTTGTGATTTATTCATAAACGGTATTTGACGTTACGACCGTTTCAATGAATGGTTATTTAAACAGAAACTCATAAATGAAATAAATTCATTCAAATTCATTATTTTATTTACATTTTTTTAAACGACTATTGTGAATGAATTCCCTTTATTCGTAATTTTTAACTACAGAAGATTCAAGCTCAAAAATCACGTGGATGTAAACCGATTTTAAAATTCTATTAATAATGTTGTGTTCTGACAGGCTGGCTGGGTTAGTGCTCGTAACCGCTACTACTGATCATGACGTCCTGGGTTCGATTCCCGGATCGAACAAAGTTTTATAAGAGTTTATCCATCAAGATTTCTCAGTAGCAGCCATGGAGTCTGGATCTGTCCTCGGGTGATGGCAATAGGATAAGCCCTTTTTAAATGGCACTGGCGATATGCGGGTGTACTACAGTAATAATAAATAATAATACCAGCTTATTGCTGTCCCACTGCTAAGCAAAGGCCTCTTCTCATACAGAGAGGGCACGAGCATTGATCACCACGCTTGCTCAAGACGGGTTGGCGATTTCAGACTTATATTAATTTTAAGTCCAGGTTTCCTCACGATGTTTTCCTTCACCGATGTCTGTGATGTCCAAGATAAACTAAGAAAAGTACTACAGTACTGCCGGCCTACCATGATCTAATTAAAAACGATTCAAAAGCAAGACAGTTCAGTTTAGGTTCCTAAACTGCATCGCTCAAACTCGTACCATGACGTCCAATACGCTCAGCGGCATTTGGATCGTTAAAAGTGAATGAAAGATCGCAATTTGTGGCTGAACCGCGTTTGAAACGTTTTTGGTGAAAAAGAGTCAACGCTAATAGCGTTGTCTCTATCGAATAACTTTGTTTCGCGCACATTTAGTTTCAGACACGTTCAGAAGTAAGTAACGTTTTATTTGTTTCTAAAGTTACTTATAGTTTTAAAGACACTCAACAGCTGTTTTTAAGAGTCCACGTTAAAACGTTAACTATTAATAAAATAATTCTTAGTCAAAGTAGATATATATTTACCTTTTGCTATTTATTATACGAAAAATATATTTGTATTTCGTCGTATCATAACAAATTATGTTTCTGTTTCGAACGTACCAGAGTAAAAAAAGTTGTGCGAGTTGTCATGTCACTGTCAGACTGTCAGTGTCAGTTTGCTAGAAACGTAGGTAGTCTGTGCAGTTGTGTTTGCGGTGGGAAATTTGAAGTGAAGTAAAAGTATAGTTTTGAATTCTTTTTATAAACATTATTTCAAGGAATGTCGTAAGTATTAAACATTGTATAATGTGTTGTGAATTCGGCATCCTCAAAGTAATTGAAGGGGTCCAACTGGCCGCGTAACTGGAGCCTCTTACATTTTTGGGTATAGTGTGAGGCAGAATCTTCCTCAAAAAACTCAAACAAAAGTAGTTCATCAGACATCTGTTAAAGGAAAACAAATGCGGTTAAAAAAGGCATGTAAAATAGTTAGTCTAGACTTTAAAAGAAAAATTAAAATACACTTACATTGGTTTTTGTAAAATTCCACCAAAATAGCACTTTATTAACTTTATTTTCGTCACTAATACAGTAAACGTTTCAGTTTAAGATAAAGAAATAGTAACCTATATTGAATCGCTTATTTTGACAGTTGAGCGTTTCAGTTGAGCTGCTTTAAGGACGTCATGGTACCAAACTAGTGCAAAATTGAATGAATGAAACCAAAACTTGCGACTCAGTTTGGAGTCAATCGCTGTCAGATGGCATGGCCTAAATTGAATCGTTAAACTGACGTCATGGTACGAATTAGAAGAACAGTTCAGTTTAGGTCCTAAAATGGATCGCGTTAAGAGCTTGTGGTAGGCCTCCTGAATGTAAATGTTGATGAATGTAAACGAGCATGAATATAAATGTTGATGGACCCGACATTCCGACAGTCTGTGAAAAATGATATGAAGGAACACGGTGTAAATGATAGCGTGACGGTTGGCAGGAGAGAATGGACCCAAAGTAATATGGGAGGGCAGGGCGGTGTTGATGTGAATATGTTGTGTTGCAGGCGCGCGACTCGGGCGAGCTGTACTGCGGGACGTGCGACAAGCGCTTCGCGTCCGTCGCGACCTACCGCCAGCACCTGCGCGTGTCGCGCCGGCACGTGCCCGAGACCGACTTCAGGTGGGGAACAACTTCTACTTCACTGTCTACTATCGATAACGCTAATACAAAACTACAAATGTATGGGAATGACATCATTTCAACGTTAAGTCACGTGGTCAAAACAAACGAATAGAAACTTTTAAGTTCAGTCAAAACTGTAAGTTGGCTACGATTTATATGGGATGTAGGGATCACGATTGTAGAAACGAATACATTTCATTCTATCATCTCAAACTCAAATCATTTATTTCAATTAGACCATTACGGCACTTTTGAAAGTCGAAAATACAATAAAAGCAAAGCTACAGTCACAGTCACAAGGCATAATAACTTGAGAAAGTACTGTAGTTGCCCATTCCCTAACGTAGATCTCTATGGAGAAGAACGGGCAAGAAACTCCATGGACACTCTTTTGAGGACGCGTTTGCAAAATTGATAGGTACAGAATCGAACTACTACATTGACACGGGTCATACCCACAAATGTACGCACGACTAACTGCGAGAATAGTAGTCAAGTGAACTCATTTTGATGCTTTGAAAGATTTTTACGTATTTCTTAGAAATAAAATTATGGTAGGTCCATACAAAATTTTTTTTTTGCTGTTTTTACGAATTACCTCCGGACTTGATGGAGTGACCTGAAGGTGTACTTCGGTGATTGCTACTGGAACTCCTTGACGTGTTGTACTGGGTGAGCCGAGTTTGGGCTCGTTTTGTTAGTTATGATGAGACTTTACCTCCGGACTTGATGGAGTGACCTGAAGGTGTACTTCGGTGATTGCTACTGGAACTCCTACACATGTTGTACTAGGCGAGCCGAGTTTGGGCTCGTTTTGTTAGTTATGATGAGACCTTACCTCCGGACTTGATGGAGTGACCTGAAGGTGTACTTCGATGATTGCTACTGGAACTCCTTGACGTGTTGTACTGGGTGAGCCGAGTTTGGGCTCGTTTTGTTAGTTATGATAAGACCTTACCTTCGGACCTGATGGAGTGACATGAAGGTGTACTACAGTGACTGCAACTGGAACTCCTTGACGTGTTGTACTAGGTGAGCCGAGTTTGGGCTCGTTTTAACAGTTATGATGAGACCTTACCTCCGACCCTGATGGCGTGACCTGAAGGTGTACTTCGGTGACTGCTACTGAAACTCCTCGACGTGTTGTACTAGGTGAGTCGAGTTTGGGCTTGTTTTGATAGTTATGATAAGACCTGCTGGAAGGTGTAGGTACTATCGTGATTATCAAAACAACAAATCAAACGTTATCAATTTTTATTGTGAGAATATTTCTTTGAATATGTCAAAGAGTTCCAGTAGAAGTCACCGAAGTACACCTTCAGGTCACTCCATCAAGTCCGGAGGTAAAGTCTCATCATAACTAACAAAACGAGCCCAAACTCGGCTCACCCCGTACAACACGTCAAGGAGTTCCAGTAGCAATCATCGAAGTACACCTTCAGGTCACTCCATCAAGTCCGGAGGTAAGGTCTCATCATAACTAACAAAACGAGCCCAAACTCGGCTCACCCCGTACAACACGTCAAGGATTTCCAGTAGAAATCATCGAAGTACACCTTCAGGTCACTCCATCAAGTCCGGAGGTAAGGTCTCATCATAACTAACAAAACGAGCCCAAACTCGGCTCACCCCGTACAACACGTCAAGGAGTTCCAGTAGCAATCATCGAAGTACACCTTCAGGTCACTCCATCAAGTCCGGAGGTAAGGTCTCATCATAACCAACGAAACGAGCCCAAACTCGGCTCACCTAGTACAACATGTGAAGGAGTTCCAGTAGCAATCACCGAAGTACACCTTCAGGTCACTCCATCAAGTCCGGAGGTAAGGTCTCATCATAACTAACAAAACGAGCCCAAACTCGGCTCACCTAGTACAACATGTGAAGGAGTTCCAGTAGCAATCACCGAAGTACACCTTCAGGTCACTCCATCAAGTCCGGAGGTAAAGTCTCATCATAATTAACAAAACGAGCCCAAACTCGGCTCACCCAGTACAACACGTCAAGGAGTTCCAGTAGCAATCATCGAAGTACATCTTCAGTTCACTACATCAGGTCCGGAGGTAAGGTTTCATCATACCTAACAAAACGAGCCCAAACTCAGCTCACCTAGTACAACCTGTCAAGAAGTTCCAGTAGCAGTCACCAATCACTTCATCAAGTCCGGAGGTAAGGTCTCATCATAACTAATAAATAATAAAAATATTAGCTTGTCAAGTATCAAATTTGGTTTATCGAATATTTTGTGTTTGTACAGCGATCTTTTTCAACTCGAGCCGCTCCCAACAGGCGTTACGTGTCCACTCTCGACGGCGGCCGTGCGCGGACTAAAGTTTCATTCATTTTGATAGTTATGATAAGACCTGCTGGAAGGTGTAGGTACTATCGTGATTATCAAAACAACAAATCAAACGTTATCAATTTTTATTGTGAGAATATTTCTTTGAATATGTCAAAGAGTTCCAGTAGAAGTCACCGAAGTACACCTTCAGGTCACTCCATCAAGTCCGGAGGTAAAGTCTCATCATAACTAACAAAACGAGCCCAAACTCGGCTCACCCCGTACAACACGTCAAGGAGTTCCAGTAGCAATCATCGAAGTACACCTTCAGGTCACTCCATCAAGTCCGGAGGTAAGGTCTCATCATAACTAACAAAACGAGCCCAAACTCGGCTCACCCCGTACAACACGTCAAGGATTTCCAGTAGCAATCATCGAAGTACACCTTCAGGTCACTCCATCAAGTCCGGAGGTAAGGTCTCATCATAACTAACAAAACGAGCCCAAACTCGGCTCACCCCGTACAACACGTCAAGGATTTCCAGTAGAAATCATCGAAGTACACCTTCAGGTCACTCCATCAAGTCCGGAGGTAAGGTCTCATCATAACTAACAAAACGAGCCCAAACTCGGCTCACCCCGTACAACACGTCAAGGAGTTCCAGTAGCAATCATCGAAGTACACCTTCAGGTCACTCCATCAAGTCCGGAGGTAAGGTCTCATCATAACCAACGAAACGAGCCCAAACTCGGCTCACCTAGTACAACATGTGAAGGAGTTCCAGTAGCAATCACCGAAGTACACCTTCAGGTCACTCCATCAAGTCCGGAGGTAAGGTCTCATCATAACTAACAAAACGAGCCCAAACTCGGCTCACCTAGTACAACATGTGAAGGAGTTCCAGTAGCAATCACCGAAGTACACCTTCAGGTCACTCCATCAAGTCCGGAGGTAAAGTCTCATCATAATTAACAAAACGAGCCCAAACTCGGCTCACCCAGTACAACACGTCAAGGAGTTCCAGTAGCAATCATCGAAGTACATCTTCAGTTCACTACATCAGGTCCGGAGGTAAGGTTTCATCATACCTAACAAAACGAGCCCAAACTCAGCTCACCTAGTACAACCTGTCAAGAAGTTCCAGTAGCAGTCACCAATCACTTCATCAAGTCCGGAGGTAAGGTCTCATCATAACTAATAAATAATAAAAATATTAGCTTGTCAAGTATCAAATTTGGTTTATCGAATATTTTGTGTTTGTACAGCGATCTTTTTCAACTCGAGCCGCTCCCAACAGGCGTTACGTGTCCACTCTCGACGGCGGCCGTGCGCGGACTAAAGTTTCATTCAAAGTGTTTGTGCAAATCAAGACGGGTATCCAAAATAATATTATATTACCCCTAATGCAATCGATTAAGATTCATCTAGAATAGCAAAAAATGTGAAAAAATAAGATTTGGTTTTCATTTTTTCTGCAACTATATAAATCATTTAGATAAAAAAAAAAATCCTTGCATTAAGAATTGATTATGTTTGCCAACATACAGTATTTTTAGAAATAGAAAAATATGTTAATAATAGCACAAAAAATGTACCTAAACTCAACCCTGTATCGTTAATTTTAGGGAAAATGGCAACGACAGATCGAGTTTACATTATAAAAAACTAAAATTTTCAATTATCAAGTACCTATTATTTGAAGATGAAGAACCAATCTATACGAGGTAGTTATTAGTTATATTGGATTTTGTTTGGTTATGCCATAAAATTGTACCGAAAAACAGCATAATTTTACCTGATATGCAAACGCGCCCCTAAATCAAAATATTGTTACAAAATCTTGGTTACATCATTCATGTTGAGATTAAACATATATGTAAGAACGATTTCTACATCGTTCTCACATATATGACGTGCACATTAAGGCTGGGGTATCAGCTAAATTAGCAACTCTATTTGTGGTGGTTCACTTCGTTTGAAACGTTAGAATAAAGTTCTAATCAGCTTGCACTACAAAGTGGTTGTTACGTCTGTCGCTGCGGGCCGAATAGTGCGAAATGAGTGGTTTTTATTAAATTGTAGCCTAATAAATCATTACATCAAAATGCCAATTGTACACTTTGTGAAGAAAAAAGTGACAAATATTTGTGTGAAAAAAAAATACTAAAACTTAATGCCGTTTAGGAGAAGTTACGAAATTTCAAAGAAAAAATGCTTCACTCTGAATATTTTTTTCATATAGTAATAATAAAGTTAGAATTATTTCAATTGTACCAATTAAAGTTTAGAGTCTAATAAGTAACATATATTTTTTTGCACATTTATATTCACTCATCAAAGAGGAGTTACATGGAGAAAACCTCTCGTTAGCTAGTACCACCCCCTTAAGAGCGTCCAGAGTAAAATAATAAATCAAAAATTAAAAAAAAAAAGTTATTAAAATGAACGAACCGTGGCAGCTAAGAGATGACCAGTCCCAACTGAGAGCGCCCGTTCACGAACATGACGCATGTATCGGCGCCAAACAACTCGACCATATTTAAGGGAACCAAGTGACCCGACACACCCGCTACCATCAGCGAGACATTTGAGTGAGCATGACATTCTCTCTTAGCCACCAAGGCATATTCAAGTCAATGAAAGATAGCTAAATGTAATTGGTGGCTGAACAGTACAAAGTACTCACACATGTGCTATGCAATTATATAATACTAAAAACTGGAATGTATACAATGCAAGTAGGTATATTTTAACAATCTTCTGCAGCTTCCACAATACATTAACATGGGAATCAATTCTTCTTCTACTTCTTTGCGTGTCGATAGACTCAAATAATGCCCGACCAGTGCAATCAATTAGTTTGCAACTATGGTTGTGGAGCAGGACCAGCATTTAGCCAAGCATTTTTATCATCAATGTAATCCCCAACTTATAATATGCTTGCCTACATAGTGTGCGTTTTATACAAGATTTAAATTTCGTCTCATTCAGTTGAAGAATGTGGGGAGGTATTTTATTGTAACATTTCAAACAGTACCCCATGAAAGATGAATCTACATTAGCAAGCCTGAAACCTGGCTGAACTAGTTGGTCCCTATTTCTAGTTTTATAGTGGTGTCTGTCACCTCTTTTACTGAATAAATGCAAATTTTTCCTAACGTACATGATGTTTTCATAGATGTATTGACAAGGTACTGTCATGATATTAATTTCCTTAAAGAGTTCTCTTAGAGAATCGCGTCTACGTAATTCATATATGGCTCTGATGGCTCTTTTCTGCAGAATAAATATAGACTCGATGTCTGCAGCCCGTCCCCATAGTAAAATACCGTATGACATAATACTATGAAAATAACTAAAATAGACTAGCCTCGCGGTATCAATATCAGTAAATTGACGGATTTTTCTAACAGCATATGCAGCTGAACTCAGCCGTCCTGCAAGAGATGTTAAATGAGGACCCCATTGTAACCTTGAGTCGAGCGTGATTCCCAAGAAAACCGTTTTATCGACAAATTCTAGTTTCTCTTGATTCAATATTATGTCACAATCATTACTTTTGACATTTGGTAGAACAAATCTAATGTACTTAGTTTTTTCCCCATTTAGTACTAAATTATTAGCGGTAAACCCATTATGGACCTGCAGTAGGGTGTTATTTACGTCGCGTCGTCAAGATCAGTGGCACGTCTGTTTATCCTAAATATTAAAGAAGTATCGTCAGCAAACAACACCATATGCGGATGGTTGTTAAATAAACGGGGTAGGTCATTAATATATACTAAAAAGAGGAAGGGACCCAATATCGAACCTTGTGGTACACCCATTTTGACTTTTAAACCCATTGAATTGACACCATTTATTTGTACCTGCTGCTGTCTATCATTCAAATACGATTTTACTAAACTGAGCGCAAGTTTCCCTAAACCGTAATGCTCAAGTTTCAAGATCAGGGTTTCGTGATTTACGCAATCAAATGCCTTCGAAAGGTCACAGAAGATTCCTATGGCATCTTGTGCCTCTTCCCACGCAGTAAATATGTGTTTTAATAAAGTGACACCGGCGTCAGTTGTACAACGTCCTTTGGTGAAACCATACTGTTGCTCGTGCAATATTTTATTGGTGTTAAAATGGTTGAGCATTTGATTGAGCATTATCTTTTCAAACACCTTGCTGAAAACCGGCAACACGGATATGGGCCTATAGTTATTGGTGTCTTTACTATCCCCAGATTTAAACCATCCCATCCCATCTTGATCGATGTAAACTTGTCTACGATGTTTCTATTCGCTTGTTTTGAACACGTGACTTAACGTTTACGATTGTAGAAAGAGAATCGATACGAATCGTTTGTAACTTGGCCAAGCCTGCATTCTCAACCGATGAAAAAATTCCATGTACGCATATAGAAATTTTTCATCGGTTACCCTTCGTATGTCGGCTGTAGAGCCCGTAGATCGTATTCATAAAATATAACGTAAATCTACGCGAGGCACAATGGCTTTTTAATTGTGTCTGTAATACGAGGGATTAAAAAAAAAATGTGCTATTTTCTACAGAAGCGTGCAGGTAATACGGTCAACATGTATGGACCAGCTGTTTCCTTTGCCCTCAGTTCTCGATTGCAGGCGATTTTTTTTACGTTACGATTTTTTCGCACAATGAAATTTCGACACCGGTATTGAATCCAGTTTTGAGAATACAACAGAGCGCATCCGAGCGCAATGAGAAAGTACAAAGTTAGATTGTGTACTCTCAGCGCAAAGCAGTGAGTTGAAATTGTGCTGTACGTTATGACACAATGTCGCATTGTTTGCATGCATGCATGTTCATTGATTTTGTGTTTAATTTTAAGTGTAGCGAGTACGGCTGATTTAGTTCATAATTTATTTATTTTATTTATTTTCTAAACATACAAATATCCTTACAGGCTATACCCAATGCGGTATTGTAGCACACTTAAAATTTAAAAAACATAGTTCAACTGTTTTTGACATAGCAAATTCTAAAGGTAGCTGTTCTTGTAAATTCACCCAAAGCGCAACAGAATATGTCCAAGTCATCGGCAATGAGGCGCTTGTGAGCGGCGTGTGGCGGTGAATGTTTTTCTTTATCTTGTGGTTGGTGATAGTGCCTAACCTGGTGTCAGAGTTGTTATGCCGCCCATGGGCCTCTGACTTGACTTTACATGCCGTCAGGAAATATCTCTCAGCCATGCTGGTTTCCTCACGATGTTTTCCTTCACCGAAGCAAGTGATAAGTATACAATACGCTCATGAATCCGAATAATCAGAGGTGCGTGTCTTGGATTCGAACTCGAAACCTATGACTTGGCAGACCGACGTCACACCA
The DNA here is from genome assembly GCA_963853795.1 of Xestia rhomboidea. Classification (NCBI taxonomy): domain Eukaryota; kingdom Metazoa; phylum Arthropoda; class Insecta; order Lepidoptera; family Noctuidae; genus Xestia; species Xestia rhomboidea. The sequence continues at coordinate 287,085 of OY970784.1, forward strand.
CTAGGCTATCACTGCACTCTCTACTATCTCACTATACAGGGTGTAAACCACCTCATCACGAAGCCGTCAACCAAGCATTCTGCACATCGAACTAAGTAACTTTACACTAAAATTATTGCTGGGAAACGACTTTTTTTTTGGGGTGAATAATCATGTTTTGTGGTATAACTCAATGTAATGCACTCAAAACATTGTGCTGATGGATGGATTGAATAGTACGGGGTCGTCGAGGTCTTTAAAGTAAAAATCTTATATTTAAAAAAAACTTGTGAAAAAGTTGTAACTTTGACCCCCAATATCTCCGTAACTAGAAGGTTCCCAGGTATGGTGTAGAACAAAAAAAATGATCGCAAGAACGGGGAGAACAAGTGCCTTTCGGCTTCGTTAAGAGGTGTTTTACATCCTTTAGGTCATAGTAAACAGTAGTAGTATCACTGTAAACTAGACCTTATCACGTTAGTGTTACGTATCAGTTTCATGTGCAACGAGTGCGGCAAGAAGTTCGTGAACAAGACGCGTCTCCGCGACCACATCGACTGGGAGCACCTCAAGAAGATCAAGTTCCGCTGCCAGCTGTGCAACAAGGTGAGACGAACCAACCCACGACATAGCATCCAATCAGTTAGTCTGCAGCGCCACTACAAACAGTAATACAGCAACATACAACAAAAAGTACTACAGCGCCATATATGACACAGATTATGAATTAAACAGCAAAAATCAAAATCAAAATACTTTATTTCACATAGGCCTAGATGGGCACTTATAAAACGTCGAAAAGGGTTCACAGTTCGCGTTGGTCGTTGGAGAAGAACCGGCAAGAAACTCCATGGTTACTCTTTTCAAATCATTTGGTATTACAATATTATTTTGTTACAGCATGAGTACATAAGTATGGGGGGACAGCGTAGGCCCGACAATAGGTCGTTGCTTACAATACAAAACGCGTAAAACAGACTTAACAAAATGTAACAAGCATCTGGGAAAAGCCTACAAAGTTCACTCATTCACAAATAATAGGTAAATAAAGAATCAGTACAAAGGTAGGAAAATTTTGTAAATAATAAAAAAAAAAAACAAATTAAACAAGTGACACAAATATTGTCATCAGTGCTGTAACTATTCTGAGCAAAAGATGTAAAAAATTAAAAATGATTTGAAAACTATTGTAAAAATCTGAATGGAAAGAAAAGAAAAAATGAGATTGAGAATAGTTAGAGACATCCACAAATTTGTGCCGTTTATGAGCTACCAGGGACGCCGCATGCGGAACTAGAGCCAAACTTCTTTGTCTTCAACGTAGTCCTTGATTTTGTAATATGCTTTTTTAAAAAGGACACGTTTGATATAGTTTTTGAACTTTCCATCGGTCAGTTCTATAATTGACTTAGGCAGCGAAATATATCATAATACTACATCGCGCAAGTAAAGTTATCCGCGACTTAAGAGTATACAGGGTGTAAGCAGACTTCACGAAGCCGTCAACCAAGCATTCTTTACATCAAACTAAGTAACATAACGCAAAAAAATTTGGGTGAAAAATCACGTTTTTCGGTAGGATTCAATGTAACGCACTTTAAACATTGTGCTGATGGATGGATTGAATAGTACGGAAAGGTGTTTAAAGTAAAAATCTTACATTAAAAACATGTATTTAAAAAAAAGTTGGAACTTTAACCCAAATATCTCCCTACCTAGAAAGTTCCCAGGTATGGTGTAGAACAAAAAAATTATCGCAATGACTAGGAGACTTTCGGCTTCGTTAAGAGTCTTGTTACACCCTTTATAGGTAAAACGGGCAGTGGCCCACCAGACACAACACCCGTCTGGTCGGAGGATCCTCCCTTTTCTATGGAGGATGAAGAGCTTTACACCCTGGTCTTCATACCCCCAAAATCTTCTAGAAGTTCAATATTCTGCTGTGCTACAAGAAACGTGAAGCGACGAGTTGAGCCAGAACGTACCAACAAACATTTCAGTGCTGCGTGGTGCGTTTGGCGCTTGAATGATGGTGAGAAGAGGGCGCTGTTGATAATATATTTGTGAATTTTCTGATTGAAAAACAAGCAAGAATGTACCAAACAACTAAATATTAAAAGTCGGTTTGTCAAAACCAAGTCGTTTATTGCAATCTGCCATTAAAAAGTACTTTGAAATGAAAAAAAAATCGGCTGTGTAAACGGTATGCTCGACGCAAAAACGAAGCAACTTGCATTAAGTCTAACATCCAGTTAGTGACGTTAAAAAAATCCAATATACTGCTGTACAACAAGAAGGTAGAGCCAGAACGTAACAACCCACAATGTATCAATTTGCTTAATTTTACTCGAGATATCGCGATCGTTGGCAGCATACCATAATTACTATTTCAACGTTATAATTGATGTGTATACGCCTTGTATAACAAGTTGTCTAAATAAAATACTTGACTATCGAAAATATGTTTTAATAATATAATTAATTAACATTCAGTGAAGCGGACGGAAAATGGAGTGTGTAGGGTTGCTAGCCCTCTATTTTAGAATTCCCTTTTTTAAAATAGTGTTGCCAGTAATTTAACATTTTCATTAATCACAATATACTACAATACTCCCCCTTTATAAATTTAAACGTTGAGGTGCTTTCCTTTGTCTATCCGAACGCCTCAAAGTTTGATTCTCCTTACTAGAAACAATGGGTTGATTAACAGGTAAGTTTCTGTACGTACTGTTACAAGTTTTTTTATCCTGGTAAGTATTTGAAATATGTGGGCTAACTTCAGAGACTTTATTAAAACTTTCAGGCATAATATTAACATTATCATTTACTTCTTGCAATATCTCTGAAACTGGCTCGTTTACAATAACCTTAGATTCATCATTAAGAACTATTTGCTTATCATAATTATTATCTCTCAAATCCTTAGAATTTTGCAATAAACTATCATCTACTATAGAACTAGTTTCATTTAAATCTTCGTTCTGGTCTTGAGGCCAAGAACTTATAATCTGGTCTAAATGACGTTTCCAAATTAAGTTTTCTTCTAAAACTCTACATAGATAAGTTCTTTGTCCCAATACCTCATCAATTACACATTTAACAAATTTCTTTTTATTAGGATTCCTATAGTCCCTACAGTAAGCATACTCTCCCTCTCTAAATTTTTCTTCTCTTTTTCCTACATTACACTGTTTTTTTCTTTTTTAGTAGACAACAAATCCAATCTAGATCTAAGTTTTCTATTAAACATAGCTTCCGATGGTGAAATATTTGTAATGCAATGAATTGAATTTCTGTAATGAAATAAATATCTGTGCATTAAAGTTACAAATGACACATTTCCATTTCTAACATCATTCAAAGACTTGTACATAGCATTTTTAAAACTCTTTACATCATTCTCTGCAAACCCATTTGTTGCAGGATGAAATGGTGGAGAAGTTTCATGTTGAATACCATTTTTAGATAGAAATTCAGAAAATTCCTTAGAACAAAACGTAGCAGCATTATCTGTAACAACTACTTTAGGCAAACCAAATCTACTAAAGCATTCTCTGAATTTTTCCACAGTTGTATTAGATTCTAAATTCTTTACTATAAATGCTTCTGGCCACTTAGTGTAACAATCTATTATTATTAATATCATTTTACCACTTATAGGTCCTAAAAAATCAGCATGTACTCTTTCATACGGAAAACTTGTTTTTGGCCATGTTATAGCTTTAGATTTCTGTGGTTCTGGTCTCGCAGACATATAGACTTGACAGGATTTAACAAAATTTTCAATAGTACTGTCCAAATTAGGAAACCAAAAATAAGATCTAGCATTATTTTTCATTTTAACAATGCCTTCATGTGAAACATGAAGTTCCTGTAACATACTTTTTTGTAATTTATTAGGTATTACTACTCTATAACCCCACATGATAACCCCGTTTTCAATATAAAGTTCACTTTTTCTGTTTAAGAACGGTTTCAAGACTTCACTATTCACATGTTTTGGAAATCCATACCTGACCATGTTATAAACACTACTTAAAACTGGATCCTTTCTAGTTTCTGAACGTATTAAATTTAAATCTATAACATTCTGATCTTCAATAAAATTAATGTAATCACATTCCTTCCTGTTATTATCTGAAATAACTGATGGTAATGGCAGTCTTGACATACAATCTGCTTTAACATTTTCTATGCCTTTTACATGTTTAAATGTATAATCAAAACTTGACAAATATAATGACCATCTTTGCAGACGACCTGCTGCCATTTGAGGTAAACTCTTGTGCTCACCAAATAATGCTAATAACGGTTTGTGATCTGATAATAACTCAAACTTTCTACCAATTAAATACTGATAAAATTTTTGCACTGCCCAATAAATTGCAAGCGCTTCTTTATGAATCATAGAATAACCCTTCTCAGCCTTTGAGAAAACTCTAGAAATAAAACTAATTGGTCTGTCTGACCCATCTGGCAAAATATGGCTTAAAACTGCCCCTATTCCATTTTGTGAAGCATCACAAGCTAACCGTAAAGGCATATCTCTACTGTAATGAATTAAAACATTATCAGAAATAATATCCTTCTTAATTGTATTGAAACTCTTTTGACATTCTCTATTCCAATAAAATTTGTAGTTTTTCTGTAATAAATCATATAAAGGCTTTAGTTTTATAGATAAATTGTGAATGAATTTACCATAATAATTTACCATTCCTAGCCATGAACGAACTTCTGAAACATTCTTAGGCGCAGGTGCATTAACGACAGAGTCAACCTTTGACATATCTTTGGATAATCCACTTTTTGAAATAAAATGTCCTAAATATTTTATTTTAGGTTGCATAAATTCGCATTTACTTTTATTTAAACGAATACCTGCCTCTTTGAATCTTCTTAAAACTTCCTTTAAATTTTCTAAATGTTCAACATCATTAGTACCTGTGACTAGGACGTCATCAATAAAGTTTACAACACCCCGAGCCCCTAACAATACTTTCTCAAGTTTGTTTTGAAAAATAGCACTAGCTGGCTTTGTACCGTATGGCAATCTATTTACTCGGTATATTCCTTTTGGTGTTGACCAAGCTAAGAGTTCACTACTCTCCTTACTTAAACACAACTGATTAAATGCATTTCTTAAATCTAATTTTGAAAATGATGTACCTCCTTGCAATGCAGTAAAAATGTCCTCAATTCTAGGTAACGGATGGTTAACATCTTTAATATATTTATTCACAGTAACTTTGTAATTTGCACATAACCTTATTTTATTATTTTCCTTCAAAACTGGAACTAAAGGTGTCCCCCATTGGGATGTTTCTGTTTTTGTAATAACACCTTCTTTTTCTAATCTAGTTAATTCAGATTCAACCTGTTCTTTAAAAGCATGAGGTACTTGCCTTGGTTTGTGAAAAATAGGCTTTACGTCTTTATCAATTAACTCTAATGTAATTTCCTCATCTTTAATAATACCCAACTCACTTTTAAATAATATCTCAAATTCCTGTAACAATAGTTGCAACTTCTCATCTGTACTTTGCACATAGTTAATTTGTAAAAGTTTTGAAATATCTAAATTAAATTTCTTTCTAATAGTTAGTGCCAGTCAACCACTCACCTCACTGGATGTACAACTGGTAAGATGCCCTCACTGCTCCCAGGCTCGTTTTTTTAAAGGCGAAAGGGGGCTTAAAATACACTATGGCAAGGTTCACAAACCTCATAATGTACCTTTGTGCCCCCCAGCCACATCACCGATATCAACACCTTTTGAACTAACTTTGTGGAAAACACTGTCCAAATTCAAAAATTCCACCCCAGTCCTAAAAAGAGTTCCCCGGGGCGCGAGACACTCGGTGGCCTTGAGTTTAGCGCGCTGTGTCCGTCTCACGACCCAGGAGAACTCACAACATGCCTGGGAGCAGTTACTTACCTTCCCTTACAGGATTCTGCATGTCCAAAAAAATTTGGCAACTCAAAAATCTTTAACAAACCAAATTAAAGAAAACTGCAACAATTCGGCCCGTATTTTAGATTCCAAATTACCTTTTTTTAATAAACAGAAAGGCATTTGTGATCATGTAGAATCCAAGTTAAGTGACGGTGACATAAGGGGGGCAGCCAGAGTACTGTTCAGCAGTGATGTGGTGGCGCCTTATTCTCCAGAGACACTTTCAGCTCTGGAGAGTAAACATCCATCGCCTGCGGATGGTCTCACCTTCCCCGACCCACCCGTCCAACCCGACCCCCTCGTTCAGGATTTATCTTTTTTCAAAATTACAGTCCCGCAGTTGATCGCAGCCGTGAGCTCTTTCCGGAATGGTTCTGCCGGCGGCCTCGACGGTCTGACTCCACAGCATTTGAAAGATTTGTTGGGTTCAGGCGCCGGGGAAGCTGGTGAGTCGCTTCTGAAGGAGCTTGCGGGTCTGATCAACTTAATGCTCTCCGGCGGCGTGAACGATGCCGTCGTCGATGTCTTGTATGGGGCTAACCTGTGCGCCCTACGCAAGAAGGACGGCGGCATTCGTCCCATTGCCGTCGGTTGCACCTACAGGCGTATGGCAGCCAAAATATGTTGCAAGTTTTATAGTGAATCGCTTGCAACTAAGTTCCAGCCCCTTCAACTCGGTTTTGGTTCCAGAGGGGGTTGTGAGGCTGCCGTACATGCCTTATCCTCTTTTTTAGACTCAAAGAAAGGTGAGGTCATCCTCAAGGTTGACGTCAAAAACGCCTTTAACTCCGTGAACAGGGACACTTTGTTGGCTGAAGTAAAAAAAAATTTACCCGAAATTTATGGTTTTATGTGGCAATGTTATAGGCACCCTTCAAAATTACTTTACAAGGACAACGTTTTAGAATCTGCAGTTGGTTGCCAACAAGGTGACCCTCTCGGGCCCGTCATTTTCAGTTTGGCTATTCATCCCATAATTCAACAACTAAATTCAAAATTTAACGTGTGGTATTTAGACGATGGAACGCTAGGAGGTGATGTTGACACCGTTTTGGCTGACCTACAACTCCTCAAACATCAATTTAAATCTATTGGCCTGGACCTTAACCCCTCAAAGTGTGAAATTTACCTCTCTGACGTGACAGACAGACAATCAACTATAGATAAATTTAATGAAATAGCCCCACAAATCAAAATTTTAGAAAAAAGTTCCCTGCACCTCCTAGGTTCCCCTATTTTGGAAGAAAGTTTTTCATCGTTCATCGATGACAAAATTAAACATTTCAATGATATTTCGGATAGACTCTCCAAAATTAATCTACATTCGGCTTTCACCATTATCAGATATTGTTGTTTTGGTCCAAATTTTATGTATTTTCTCCGTTGTTCTCCTCTTTTTAAGAAACAACAACTTTTGGACAAAATTGACCAAATTATTCGCAACACATTAACATCCATTCTTAATGTGGCCCTGGACGACCGAGCGTGGCTGCAAGCCACTCTACCAATTCGTTTTGGTGGCCTCGGCGTCCGCAAAATTTCTAGTGTAAGCTTACCGGCGTTCCTGTCTTCTGTCCACAGCACTGAAAAGCTAACCACGAAAATTTTAACTCTCTCCCTGGTTAGCTCGGAAGTGCCGTGCTTGACCGACGCAGAGGACGCCTGGAAAGTGGCTTGCCCGGACACGGATCGGCCCGAGAACCCGTTTTCCCAGAGACAGTGGGATGAGCCGCTCTGCAGGTTGGTACGGAATAAACTTATTAATACGTCAACCAATACTGCTGAGCGTGCCCGCCTGCTGGCTGTGGGTGAGTGGGAGTCGGGCCTCTGGCTTCAGGCACTACCGTCACCTAATATAGGCACCTTGTTGGGTGACACAACCTTCCGGCTCGCTACATGTTTGCGTTTGGGCGCTCCTTGTGGGGCTCCACATCGCTGTCAATGTGGTGAAGCAGTCGACTGCCTCGGACACCATGGCCTTTCCTGCAGTAAGAGTGCAGGTCGGATAGCGCGGCACGCTAGCATTAATGATCTCATCCGTCGTGCTCTTGCCACCGCCGGGGTGCCAGCTGTATTAGAACCCACTGGCTTGGCACGCGTCGATGGGAAGAGACCAGATGGTATGACCATAATGCCATGGAAGTTGGGTAGGCCTTTGGTGTGGGACGCAACTTGCATCGACACCCTTGCGCCATCCCATCTTCCTAGCACAGTGGGCTGCGCTGGGGCGGCTGCTGCAGGTGCTGAAAACCTCAAACGGCGCAAATACAATAATTTAATTGGTAATTATGTGTTTGAGCCGTTTGGGGTTGAAACACTAGGGCCATGGGGTCCGAGTGCCCACCTAGTATTTCGAGAAATCGCCAAGCGGTTGGTCGACTCTTCACGTGACCAGAGGGCGGGCCTATTTTTTGGCCAAAGAATCAGCATTGCCATCCAACGTGGCAATGCTGCCAGCCTTCTGGGCACTTTTCCTGTTGACAGCGATGTGGACGAATTTTTTGACGCCCTGTAACGGTTACAGGTTGTTACTTGTACATATTTTTATTATTATTTAGAGTTATAGTTTATATAATAGTAGTGAAATAAATGGTTTTCATGTAAAAAATTTCTGAATCAAATCTCTACCAAATAACATTTTACAACCATTTTTAACAATTATCATACTACAATCCACCTCTTTATCTTTTACCTTAATTCTACAGTTTATTTCTCCAACTGGTTTCAAAATTTGACCATTATATGTTTTTAATTCAATATCTGAATTTTTTAACTTAATGTGAGAAAATTTTGATAAATGTTTTCAGGTAAACATGAAATTGCAGCACCGGTGTCCAGTTCCATTTGGACCGGTTTGTTATCAATACAACATTTAATAGATATTGGTAAAACATAGTTTATATTTTTCTCTATTGCAAATATATCCATTGAATTATTGACAGTATCTTCATTTACCTCTACATTATGAGTTTGACCCTTACTCTTACATACAATAGCTAGGTGTCCAATTTTGTTACATACTTTACATTTATATGACTTAAATTTACATTTTGAAAAATTATGGTTTGGTTTACCGCAATGAATGCATTTTAATAACGATGACTCACCATCCTGTTTCTTCTCAGTCTTTTTAAATGTGTTTTGGGAACTTTTAATCGTCCTGGCCTGTCCGTACTGAGTTACTTGATGTACTTCCTGTACCTCCTTCAAAGCCATTTCCTTATTCAGTGCTATATCAAATAAAAATGTCACCGACTTGTTAACATCTTGTTCACATAATTTTTCCTGGATTTGTCCTGGACGCAGACTCGTAACGAATTTATCCTTAACACGTTCTTCCAATGTACTCGTAAAATTGCATCCCGCAGCAAATTCTCTAACACGAGCATACCATTTGGCTATACTCTCCCCTTCCAATTGTTGTAATTTTTCGAATTGAATCCTTTTTCTAAAATGCTAAATTCTTTTCTCGAACCGTAGTTTTAACAAATTCTGCAGCTCCAAATATGACAACTCCTTGGGCATCTTCGGATGACACATATTCTTTATAATTTTGTATACATCCTCGTGAAGACTTATTAATAATATTGAGCATCTTTTTTCCGTTTTAGTGTCATTTGCTTCAAAATATTGCTCAATCCTTTCCAAAAAACACAAGATATCGCCATCTTGTTTGAAAGCGTCTATACGAAAATCGTTGGCCATGTTTCAGCCGTAAAAATGTACCTTTATGCTTCGAAATTCTTGTTTATCCTCGTCGCCATTTGATGTGTATACGCCTTGTATAACAAGTTGTCTAAATAAAATACTTGACTATCGAAAATATGTTTTAATAATATAATTAATTAACATTCAGTGAAGCGGACGGAAAATGGAGTGTGTAGGGTTGCTAGCCCTCTATTTTAGAATTCCCTTTTTTAAAATAGTGTTGCCAGTAATTTAACATTTTCATTAATCACAATATACTACAATAATCCTTCTCAAAGTTTTGTCTCGATTCACCCCTGCGTTTCTATACACCCCATTTTACGGTAATAAGTATGTATTTACAAACAAAAAGTATTTATGTAGTATATCAACTATGTGGTGTCCACGACACAAGCCTCGTTGCTTAGTGTGGCACTAGATGGCGCTGTGTGTACTGTCAAGCGACATTTTTTTTATATATTGTGGACCCGACAGACGTTGTCCTGTCTAAACTTTTTACTACTCTACCTACTTATCTAAGAACCTGCTGACAGTAACAAACACAACAAAAAAGGAATTAGCGAAATCGGTTCAGCCATTCACGCGTGATGCCCTGATTAAGGGAAATAGGGATTCATTTACATACCGACAGCAGAGCCACCTGCCTGGTCTAATTGTGTTTTCAAACCATCTAGGAATCCATTGAAATATACCTACACACAAAATATCACATTTAGGTGAAGTCAGTGACGTACCGACAGTAGCGCCACCTACTGGGTCCAATTGTGTTTTCAAACCATCCAGGAACCTATTGAAATATACACACAAAATTTCATCTAAATCGGTCCAGCCGTTTAGGAGGAGTTAGGTGACAAACACACGTGCAGAAGAATTAAATATATAATACTAGCAAATGCCCGCGGCTTCGCCCGCCCGCAAATTATATACTAAAACCTTCCTCTTGAATTACTCTATCTATTAAAAAAACCCGCATCAAAATCCGTTGCGTAGTTTTAAAGATTTAAGCATACATAGGGATATAGGGACAGAGAAAGCGACTTTGCTAGTTAAAGAGGTAAAATTTGTTTGTATGTACGGGGGGTAATCTTCGGAACTGCTGATCCGATTCCGAAAATTCTTTCACTAACGACGGGAAGCTACATTATCCTCGAGTTCTATAGGCTACATTTAAAACGTTTCCGTGGGTAGTTTCCGAACATAACGGAAGCGAAGCCACGCACAAAAGCTAGTATTAAATATATTTTATTTTGTATGTTCGCAGCCGTTCAAGTGCCACACATCGCTGTACGTGCACCTGCAGAACGTGCACCGCAACAAGGAGAAGAAAGACAACCTGTGCCACGTGTGCGGCAAGTCTTACCAGGTCAGACCTACCCTACCATACTCCATCCGCCTGCCGTCTGCTGGGGTCGGCTTCCAGTCTAACCGTATGCAGCTGAAAACCAGTATTTTACATGGAGTGACTGCCTATCTGACCTCCACAACCCAGTTAGTACTGGGTAATACGATACTCCTTGGTAAGACTGGTTGTCAGACTCTCCGGCCACTGACTACCTGTGACGACGGTCAAAGACCTACAAATGACAGCCGGGAGCAACAGATTAACGTGCTTCCATTATCGTCATTCTCCTTGATCCTGATTTTTGCGATTTCTGACTTTTTTAGTACTCCAACCAGGTCCCAAAGAAGTTTTTGATCAGTATTAGAGACAGGATCGATTGGCATCAGTAAAATGTTTTGTGTAAAATGGCCATTTTCTTGCTAACTGTATAATTTTTTTGTTAATCTGTGAACAGGGCTCAAAATTTCATGCAAAATTATAGAAAGTCTTCTAATCTAAGACCTTTGTTTCTATATAAAATTTTATATCTGTAAACGGGTACAAATTACCTGAAATAAATGATTGTTTTATATTGACTACAGAACGCAGCGAAACTCAAGTACCACATCGTAGCGATGCACACCAGCGAGACGCCTTACCAGTGTCAGCATTGTACCGCGGCCTTCGGCTGGTACTCCAGTCTGTACCGGCACGTGCGGGAGGTGCACTACAAGGTACGTACCAGTGTCAGCACTGCACCGCGGTACTGCAGTCTGTACATGTGCGGGAGGTGCACTACAAGGTACGTACCAGTGTCAGCACTGCACCGCGGTACTGCAGTCTGTACCGGCACGTGCGGGAGGTGCACTACAAGGTACGTACCAGTGTCAGCACTGCACCGCGGTACTGCAGTCTGTACATGTGCGGGAGGTGCACTACAAGGTACGTACCAGTGTCAGCACTGCACCGCGGTACTGCAGTCTGTACATGTGCGGGAGGTGCACTACAAGGTACGTACCAGTGTCAGCACTGCACCGCGGTACTGCAGTCTGTACATGTGCGGGAGGTGCACTACAAGGTACGTACCAGTGTCAGCACTGCACCGCGGTACTGCAGTCTGTACCGGCATGTGCGGGAGGTGCACTACAAGGTACGTACCAGTGTCAGCACTGCACCGCGGTACTGCAGTCTGTACCGGCACGTGCGGGAGGTGCACTACAAGGTACGTACCAGTGTCAGCACTGCACCGCGGTACTGCAGTCTGTACATGTGCGGGAGGTGCACTACAAGGTACGTACCAGTGTCAGCACTGCACCGCGGTACTGCAGTCTGTACCGGCATGTGCGGGAGGTGCACTACAAGGTACGTACCAGTGTCAGCACTGCACCGCGGTACTGCAGTCTGTACATGTGCGGGAGGTGCACTACAAGGTACGTACCAGTGTCAGCACTGCACCGCGGTACTGCAGTCTGTACCGGCACGTGCGGGAGGTGCACTACAAGGTACGTACCAGTGTCAGCACTGCACCGCGGTACTGCAGTCTGTACATGTGCGGGAGGTGCACTACAAGGTACGTACCAGTGTCAGCACTGCACCGCGGTACTGCAGTCTGTACCGGCATGTGCGGGAGGTGCACTACAAGGTACGTACCAGTGTCAGCACTGCACCGCGGTACTGCAGTCTGTACATGTGCGGGAGGTGCACTACAAGGTACGTACCAGTGTCAGCACTGCACCGCGGTACTGCAGTCTGTACCGGCATGTGCGGGAGGTGCACTACAAGGTACGTACCAGTGTCAGCACTGCACCGCGGTACTGCAGTCTGTACCGGCACGTGCGGGAGGTGCACTACAAGGTACGTACCAGTGTCAGCACTGCACCGCGGTACTGCAGTCTGTACATGTGCGGGAGGTGCACTACAAGGTACGTACCAGTGTCAGCACTGCACCGCGGTACTGCAGTCTGTACCGGCACGTGCGGGAGGTGCACTACAAGGTACGTACCAGTGTCAGCACTGCACCGCGGTACTGCAGTCTGTACATGTGCGGGAGGTGCACTACAAGGTACGTACCAGTGTCAGCACTGCACCGCGGTACTGCAGTCTGTACATGTGCGGGAGGTGCACTACAAGGTACGTACCAGTGTCAGCACTGCACCGCGGTACTGCAGTCTGTACCGGCATGTGCGGGAGGTGCACTACAAGGTACGTACCAGTGTCAGCACTGCACCGCGGTACTGCAGTCTGTACATGTGCGGGAGGTGCACTACAAGGTACGTACCAGTGTCAGCACAGCACCGCGGTACTGCAGTCTGTACCGGCATGTGCGGGAGGTGCACTACAAGGTACGTACCAGTGTCAGCACTGCACCGCGGTACTGCAGTCTGTACCGGCACGTGCGGGAGGTGCACTACAAGGTACGTACCAGTGTCAGCACTGCACCGCGGTACTGCAGTCTGTACATGTGCGGGAGGTGCACTACAAGGTACGTACCAGTGTCAGCACTGCACCGCGGTACTGCAGTCTGTACCGGCATGTGCGGGAGGTGCACTACAAGGTACGTACCAGTGTCAGCACTGCACCGCGGTACTGCAGTCTGTACCGGCACGTGCGGGAGGTGCACTACAAGGTACGTACCAGTGTCAGCACTGCACCGCGGTACTGCAGTCTGTACCGGCACGTGCGGGAGGTGCACTACAAGGTACGTACCAGTGTCAGCACTGCACCGCGGTACTGCAGTCTGTACATGTGCGGGAGGTGCACTACAAGGTACGTACCAGTGTCAGCACTGCACCGCGGTACTGCAGTCTGTACCGGCATGTGCGGGAGGTGCACTACAAGGTACGTACCAGTGTCAGCACTGCACCGCGGTACTGCAGTCTGTACCGGCACGTGCGGGAGGTGCACTACAAGGTACGTACCAGTGTCAGCACTGCACCGCGGTACTGCAGTCTGTACCGGCACGTGCGGGAGGTGCACTACAAGGTACGTACCAGTGTCAGCACTGCACCGCGGTACTGCAGTCTGTACCGGCACGTGCGGGAGGTGCACTACAAGGTACGTACCAGTGTCAGCACTGCACCGCGGTACTGCAGTCTGTACATGTGCGGGAGGTGCACTACAAGGTACGTACCAGTGTCAGCACTGCACCGCGGTACTGCAGTCTGTACCGGCATGTGCGGGAGGTGCACTACAAGGTACGTACCAGTGTCAGCACTGCACCGCGGTACTGCAGTCTGTACATGTGCGGGAGGTGCACTACAAGGTACGTACCAGTGTCAGCACTGCACCGCGGTACTGCAGTCTGTACCGGCACGTGCGGGAGGTGCACTACAAGGTACGTACCAGTGTCAGCACTGCACCGCGGTACTGCAGTCTGTACATGTGCGGGAGGTGCACTACAAGGTACGTACCAGTGTCAGCACTGCACCGCGGTACTGCAGTCTGTACCGGCATGTGCGGGAGGTGCACTACAAGGTACGTACCAGTGTCAGCACTGCACCGCGGTACTGCAGTCTGTACATGTGCGGGAGGTGCACTACAAGGTACGTACCAGTGTCAGCACTGCACCGCGGTACTGCAGTCTGTACCGGCATGTGCGGGAGGTGCACTACAAGGTACGTACCAGTGTCAGCACTGCACCGCGGTACTGCAGTCTGTACCGGCACGTGCGGGAGGTGCACTACAAGGTACGTACCAGTGTCAGCACTGCACCGCGGTACTGCAGTCTGTACATGTGCGGGAGGTGCACTACAAGGTACGTACCAGTGTCAGCACTGCACCGCGGTACTGCAGTCTGTACCGGCATGTGCGGGAGGTGCACTACAAGGTACGTACCAGTGTCAGCACTGCACCGCGGTACTGCAGTCTGTACCGGCACGTGCGGGAGGTGCACTACAAGGTACGTACCAGTGTCAGCACTGCACCGCGGTACTGCAGTCTGTACATGTGCGGGAGGTGCACTACAAGGTACGTACCAGTGTCAGCACTGCACCGCGGTACTGCAGTCTGTACATGTGCGGGAGGTGCACTACAAGGTACGTACCAGTGTCAGCACTGCACCGCGGTACTGCAGTCTGTACATGTGCGGGAGGTGCACTACAAGGTACGTACCAGTGTCAGCACTGCACCGCGGTACTGCAGTCTATACATGTGCGGGAGGTGCACTACAAGGTACCATCTCAACGGACGAAATCTCACCTCCAATACGGCTCTTTTTGTTTGCAGCATCCGGCCGCTATTGAAGCGCTAAACTTTCTCTTCTATTGTCCTTTTTTTTTGTTTTATCCTATTAGTCAAAAAAGGTGGTCAAACACTAAAATAGAATTTTTGTAAAACAAAGGATAACGTAAAAAAGGGTCGCATATTTTTTGCCGTTTTACTACAATTGGTCCGCACACTCTTTGTGCGGACCAATAGAAGTCGTTCTTCTTCTTCGTGTCGATGATTCGTTAAGGGTGGTAAACAGATGAGGAAATCGTCTGCACGGGATTTTATTTTAAATATGAGCAGATTTCGTTCGAGCCCATGGTACATACCATACATGGAGTAAGTAGGGCATTATGGGCATTGGTTACTGTAGTTCTCGGCTCCATAACAACCACGCCTGGCGACTCGAGTGTGAATTCCACCTCGAATGCAATAACAAAGTTTCCCCACTTATATCTAAATGTACTATTTCGGAGATCAGTAGATACCAAGAATACCCCCTAAATCCTAACTTACGTTAAGTTTACCTCTTTGGAATTTTTGTATAAATTCGTCAACTGTACTTATGTGAATGTTTCCAGCTCCGGCTGCAGCCCCGGAAGCCCAAGAAAGGCAAGAAGGAGGACATTCACCCGGCCCTGCTGCCCGGCACAGCGGCGCTACCGCCCACCTTAGTGTCTGCGAGCCGACTACCTCAACACGTATAGCGTGGAACAGAACGGGTCGTCACACCAAACAGCTGTCTCAATGGAACCAACGTCGTTATTGCAATAGTACATACATAGTTGTGGAGAAACTTTGTTATTGCAGCCGAGGCGGAATTCACACCCGAACCGGAGGCGAGGTTGTTATGGAGCCGAGAGCTGCAGTAACAAATGCCCACGTGTATCAAACGATGTTTATCAATACATTTCCTCGATTTACACACTTCCACGACCCCCATACTATTCAATCCATCACATTCATCAGCACAATGTTCTGAGTGCGTTACATTGAGTCTTACCGTAAAACGTAATTTTTCACGTCTAAAAAAAGTCGTTTCCCAGCAATAATGTTTTGCGTAGTTACTTAGTTTGTGCATAAATAATGCTTGGTTGACGGCTTCGTGAAGAGTCCGTTTACACTTTGTAAATGGGGCAGCTGATTTGTTTTCGCGTTACGATGGTGGAGACAGTTATCACTTTGATGGACTGAGAACACCCTTTAAATACGATAGCACTATTCTGAAACACGCTGTATAAGTAGGTATGTATGATATCATACATAAAAAAATCGAATGTGTATGGTCAGAATGATACTTTGGCCATACAAAGCAGGAGTGACTGAATTTTTATACTATAACCTAATTAGTATTAATGTAAAATAAAATGATTTTAAGGGTTTCATATTTTGTTTTATTTAAGTGACCTACAATGTTCTGTTAAGGGCGCGTTTGCATATCAGGTAAAATTATGCTGTTTTTCGGTACAATTTTATGGCATAACCAAACAAAATCCAATATAACTAATAACTACCTCGTATAGATTGGTTCTTCATCTTCAAATAATAGGAACTTGATCATTGAAAATTTTACTTTTTTATAATGTAAAATCGATCTGTCGTTGCCATTTTCCCTAAAATTAACGATACAGGGTTGAGTTTAGGTACATTTTTTGTGCTATTATTAACATATTTTACTATTTCTAAAAATACTGTATGTTGGCAAACATAATCAATTCTTAATGCAAGGATTTTTTTTTATCTAAATGATTTATATAGTTGCAAAAAAAATGAAAACCAAATCTTATTTTTTCACATTTTTTGCTATTCTGGATGAACCTTAATCGATTGCATTAGGGGTTATTTTATTTTGGATACCCGTCTTGATTTATTGCACAAACACTTAGAATGAAACTTTAGTCCGCGCACGGCCGCCGTCGAGAGTGGACACGTAACGCTTGTTTGGAGCGGCTCGAGTTGAAAAAGATCGCTGTACAAACACAAAATATTCGATAAACCAAATTTGATACTTGACAAGGCAAGATTTTTATTATTTATTAGTTATGATGACACCTTACCTCCGGACTTGATGAAGTGATTGGTGACTGCTACTGGAACTCCTTGACGTGTTGTACTAGGTGAGCTGAGTTTGGGCTCGTTTTGTTAGTTATGATGAAACCTTACCTCCGGACCTGATGTAGTGAACTGAAGATGTACTTCGATGATTGCTACTGGAACTCCTTGACGTGTTGTACTGGGTGAGCCGAGTTTGGGCTCGTTTTGTTAGTTATGATGAGACTTTACCTCCGGACATGATGGAGTGACCTGAAGGTGTACTTCGGTGATTACTACTGGAACTCCTTTACATTTTGTACTAGGTGAGCAGAGTTTGGGCTCGTTTTGTTAGTTATGATGAGACCTTACCTCCGGACTTGATGGAGTGACCTGAAGGTGTACTTCGGTGATTGCCACTGGAACTCCTTCACATGTTGTACTAGGTGAGCCGAGTTTGGGCTCGTTTTGTTAGTTATGATGAGACCTTACCTCGGGACTTGATGGAGTGACCTGAAGGTGTACTTCGGTGATTGCCACTGGAACTCCTTCACATGTTGTACTAGGTGAGCCGAGTCTGGGCTCGTTTTGTTAGTTATGATGAGACCTTACCAACGGACTTGATGGAGTGACCTGAAGGTGTACTTCGGTGATTGCCACTGGAACTCCTTCACATATTGAACTAGGTGAGCCGAGTCTGGGCTCGTTTTGTTAGTTATGATGAGACCTTACCAACGGACTTGATGGAGTGACCTGAAGGTGTACTTCGGTTATTGCTACTGGAACTCCTTCACATGTTGTACTAGGTGAGCCGAGTTTGGGCTCGTTTTGTTAGTTATGATGAGACCTTACCTCCGGACTTGATGGAGTGACCTGAAGGTGTACTTCGGTGATTGCTACTGGAACTCCTTCACATGTTGTACTAGGTGAGCCGAGTTTGGGCTCGTTTTGTTAGTTATGATGAGACCTTACCTCCGGACTCGATGGAGTGACCTGAAGGTGTACTTCGATGATTGCTACTGGAACTCCTTGACGTGTTGTACTGGGTGAGCCGAGTTTGGGCTCGTTTTGTTAGTTATGATGAGACTTTACCTCCGGACTTGATGGAGTGACCTGAAGGTGTACTTCGGTGATTGCTACTGGAACTCCTTCACATGTTGTAATAGGTGAGCCGAGTTTGGGCTCGTTTTGTTAGTTATGATGAGACCTTACCTCCGGACTTGATGGAGTAACCTGAAGGTGTACTTCTATGATTGCTACTGGAACTCCTTGACGTGTTGTACTGGGTGAGCCGAGTTTGGGCTCGTTTTGTTAGTTATGATGAGACTTTACCTCCGGACTTGATGGAGTGACCTGAAGGTGTACTTTGGTGATTGATACTGGAACTCCTTCACATGTTGTAGTAGGTGAGCCGAGTTTGGGCTCGCCAACTCCGTCAAGGAGTTCCAGTAGCAATCATCGAAGTACACCTTCAGGTCACTCCATCAGGTCCGGAGGTAAGGTCTCATCATAACTAACCAAACGAGCCCAAACTCAGCTCACCTAGTACAACACATCGCGGAGTTCCAGTAGCAGTCACCGAAGTACACCTTCAGGTCACTCCATCAAGTCCGGAGGTAAGGTCTCATCATAACTAACCAAACGAGCCCAAACTCAGCTCACCTAGTACAACACATCGCGGAGTTCCAGTAGCAGTCACCGAAGTACACCTTCAGGTCACTCCATCAAGTCCGGAGGTAAGGTCTCATCATAACTAACCAAACGAGCCCAAACTCAGCTCACCTAGTACAACACATCGCGGAGTTCCAGTAGCAGTCACCGAAGTACACCTTCAGGTCACTCCATCAAGTCCGGAGGTAAAGTCTCATCATAACTAACAAAACGAGCCCAAACTCGGCTCACCCAGTACAACACGTCAAGGAGTTCCAGTAGCAATCATCGAAGTACACCTTCAGGTCACTCCATCAAGTCCGGAGGTAAGGTCTCATCATAACTAACAAAACGAGCCCAAACTCGGCTCACCTAGTACAACATGTGAAGGAGTTCCAGTAGCAATCACCGAAGTACACCTTCAGGTCACTCCATCAAGTCCGGAGGTAAGGTCTCATCATAACTAACAAAACGAGCCCAAACTCGGCTCACCTAGTACAACATGTGAAGGAGTTCCAGTAGCAATCATAACTAACAAAACGAGCCCAAACTCGGCTCACCTAGTACAACATGTCAAGGAGTTCCAGTAGCAGTCACCGATGTACACCTTCAGGTCGCTCCATCAAGTCTGGAGGTAAGGTATCATCATGACTAACAAAACGAGCCCAAACTCGGCTCACCTAGTACAACACGTCGAGAAGTTCCAGTAGCAGTCACTGAAGTATACCTTCAGGTCACTCCATCAAGTGCGGAGGTAATTCGTAAAAACAGCAAAAATATTTTTTTGTAGGGACATACCATAATTTTATTTCTAAGAAATACCTAAAAATCTTTCAAAGCATCAAAATGAGTTCACTTGACTACTATTCTCGCAGTTAGTCGTGCGTACACTTGTGTGTATGACCCGTGTCAATGTAGTAGTTCGATTCTGTACCTATCAATTTTGCAAACGCGTCCTTAACAAACATAATTATAACCCCCGAAAGGTGAGGTAGAGGCATGTAAGTTCCATACGCACACCCATCATTTCAGCCGCGCGACGTCCACAGCTGGGCGCCGGCCTCCCCACATGTCCCCGCAGCTAGTGGCCCGTCCCCATCGCCCATCCGTTCTGCGAGCAATGTGCCCTGCCCACTGCCATTTATGCTTACAATACACATCCACCTAAACGGAATTGGTTGAAGGAGATTTTCAACCCAGTGAACGATACGATCGATACAAAGAAAAATCGTGATGTCTCTTGCACGAGGTTTTGGGTTCAATTCACATGTACAGTCAGCCTCAAAAACATGTAAACTCGAACATGGAACCAATTTATTGTCTACGACCATTGTTCCATAATTGTATGTACAATGTAAAGTTACAAAGCATAGTAAACAATGAATTAAACAAAAACCTACACGGGGCGGAAAATGGTTGTAGACTATAAAATGATGGTCTGTGTTTATATCTTTTTGAGGAGTTTTAATAAATAATTTTAATCTTTAACACTAAAGGCTGCTTAGACGTTTCATTATAACCAGTTGCCGCGTGCTTTGAACACCATTGTCACATATACGGGACATTCGAGCGCGTGCCCTGTACGCCGACAAACGCAAATACGTAATTAAACATGCGGTGCACTATAACACAGGAAATAAACAATGAAATCGTTTTGGAATCTCTAATTCTCTATGTAGGTATTTGCGGTGAAATTATGGCTTGGCATGGAGGGCACGCGCGTGCGTTTATGCTCTGGCGTTCAAAAGGTTGATCCACACAGGCATATTCCCTTAGATAACGGAGAACCCTTCACTGTGCTTGTACTTGGCCAGTTAATTTGTCCAGCTTCGCTAAACTAAGATGACCTCTTACGCGCTGCGCATACGTAGGTATACACTTTGTTGCTGGCACGGCACACCATCAAAGGAAACCGTACTTGTTGTTCTGTAGCGGCGATCGGACACAGCCGCCGGTTGCTACTCCTCGTCACTGGTAACCTGTGATGTGGGCCGTCGACTGGCAGGGTCGCCATGTGATGTGGGTCGGACTGGCAGGGTCGCCATGTGATGTGGGCCGGACTGGCAGGGTCGCCATGTGATGTGGGCCGGACTGGCAGGGTCGCCATGTGGTGGGCCGGACTGGCAGGGTCGCCATGTGATGTGGGCCGGACTGGCAGGGACGCCATGTGATGTGGGCCGGACTGGCAGGATCGCCATGTGGTGGGCCGGACTGGCAGGGTCGCCATGTGATGTGGGCCGGACTGGCAGGGTCGCCATGTGATGTGGGCCGGACTGGCAGGGTCGCCATGTGGTGGGCCGGACTGGCAGGGTCGCCATGTGATGTGGTCCGGACTGGCAGGGTCGCCATGTGATGTGGGCCGGACTGGCAGGGTCGCCATGTGGTGGGCCGGACTGGCAGGGTCGCCATGTGATGTGGTCCGGACTGGCAGGGTCGCCATGTGATGTGGGCCGCACTGGCAGGGTCGCCATGTGATGTGGTCCGGACTGGCAGGGTCGCCATGTGATGTGGGCCGCACTGGCAGGGTCGCCATGTGATGTGGGCCGGACTGGCAGGGTCACCATGTGATGTGGGCCGGATTGGCAGGGTCACCATGTGATGTGGGCCGGACTGGCAGGGTCGCCATGTGATGTGGGCCGGACTGGCAGGGTCACCATGTGTTCAAGTAAAAAACTTACATTACAACATGGAAGAAGTTGGAACTTTGACCCCAATATCTCCGTAACTAGAAGGTGATGAGGGAGGTAAGGTGATCTCATAGCGTACTTGGGTTGTGTCTGAGAAATTCATTGCACATATTAAAACAAGTTTGGCATAAATTCGATATTACATTAATTTCTTTTATTTACCATATTTTTCACAATTACATCGTAAAAATAATTTTATTACAGATTTGAAATGGTACACAGTGCGCCTAACAATAATCGCACGCAGAACGTAAGTAATTGATCTCACGATGGCGGCAACTACGTGCGACGAGGTACACATTACAGGCTGAGATTAATTCTACTAAAAAATAGTATTACTGAAATTTAAACAAAGAAAAAATTACAATCTAGACTTAAACATTAAATACAAGGACAAAACTAGTAATAAAGCAAATGTGACTAAATTCCTTCGACTTAACATTAAAATGGAATTCACATATTGACAAAGTATGCAGTAAGCTAAACCATAATTCCTATGCTTTGCACATGTTAAGTAAAACGGCAAATCGAGCAACAGACTTAACGGTGTATTATGGTAGCTTCAACATTGAGATACGGCATTATTTATTTATTTTTATTCATTAACACATACATTTGTTTTATCAGGTAAAACCCAAGCTAACAAAAGTAGGCATAAATAGCAAATTATCCAGTCCCAAGTAACGGGTCTGGGTAGAAACACACAAATTCCACAGTGGACAACAAACTAAGTGTCTCCCTCTGAAATTCCGCCAAAGAGCAAGAAAATATGTCTAAACGCCAAGAGACATTATTAAGTATTCTTACTGCACGAATCACTGGTGCAAACTTCAAGAAGTTTGTACGGGTTGCCGGAACTTTAAAAAGTCCCTCGGTCCCAACCGTTCCTAAGGATTCCAATATTTGTGGATTATTCAGCATACCACGAAAAATCATAAGGCCACGGGTAAAGATATGGTATTTAAGTATCAAAAAGGGTGCATATGAGCTATTTATAAAAAAATTGCAGACAACAGACAGACGCACACCGTTTTTTAAAAATACGAAATGTTGTACATTTATAACGTCTATGATCGTACACAATAATTTAAGTACATGCTCGAGTAACTAATCAGCGCCGTTGAGATCGGTTACAAACAGTCGGATCTAGTACTGCACTATACGGAAACAGTTTTTTTGTAATGGCTCCAAACGTCCATAATAAATTACCAAATTTAAATGTCTTATACATTTAAATTTGTTAATTTATTATAGACGTTTGTTGTTTTTCGTTTTTAGTGAAGATAATGTCAGCAAATTCAAAAGTAAATTGTATGCATTTGTAATAGACAAGACTTATTTATTACTCTATCGACGATGATTTTTTAAATGTAAAATATGACATTACCAGCCCTTTAATATAATGTACCATCATTAACATGCGTGTAAAAATAAAATTGTAATAAAACATTTAATTAACATTATTTACAATATGACATTACTATCCTTTTATAAAATTTACCGTTGACATGAAAGTAAAAATAAATTATTTTATTAATAATACATTGAACTAACATTACCATTGCTTGAACCTTGTCTAGATTCAGACGTGTTACTAAAAAACTAATATTTGTACACCAATTCATTGGTAGGTCATAGAGCTCAACTAAAATGTATACATAAGACCTATATATCAGTACCTGTGTTCACAAATAAAGATTAATTTGATTTGATCTTATATCTAAAACTACGCTGGCAAGCATCGCACTTGTAACGTTATTCACGAAGAGTAAGAGTTTACATAAAATAAAAATATTTTTTGTTCTTTTAAAATCTAGCAAGAGTTTACACCAGTGTGTATTCGACTATGCCTTGTTAAAGCACTCTTTACACTAAAACTACACTGACATATATCACAGATGTAAGGTTTTACTCCAGTGTGTATTCGAATATGTTTGGTTAAAGAAGACCTTTGACTGAAACTACGCTCACATAAATTACACTTGTGAGGTTTTTCCCCAGTGTGTATCCGAGTATGTTCTGTTAAAGAAACCTTTGCCGTAAAACTACTCTGACATATATTACACTTAAAAGGTTTTTCACCAGTGTGTGTCCGAATATGTCTTGCTAAAGAATTATTGACACTAAAAGTGCGCTGACATATATAACACTCGTAAGGCTTTTCACTTGTGTGTATCCGAAAATGCCTTGTTAAATAAAACTTCTCACTAAAACTACGCTGACATACTCTACACTCAAAAGGTTTTTCATCAGTATGTGTTCGAAAATGTTTTGTTAAAAAACTCTTTTCACTAAAACTACGCTGACATACTTCACACTTGTAAGGATATCCAACAGTGTGTATGCGAATATGTCTTGTTAAAGAACTATTGCAACTAAAACTACGCTGACAAACTTCACACTTGTAAGGGTCTCCATCAGCGTGCATCTGAATATGTCTTGTTAAAGAACTATTGCAACTAAAACTACGCTGACACACTTCACACTTGTAAGGTTTTTCACCAGTGTGTGTTCGAATATGTTTTGTTAAACTACTCTTCTGAGTAAAACTACGCGGACACACGTGACACTTGTAAGGTTTTACACTAATTCGCGTTTGAGTATGCTCTGTCTGTTCCTTTACTTCGTATAAACTAGGGTCAGGGTCACATTCGTCAGGCTCTTCGAAAGAAGTGCCAGGTTTGGACGTCCGGAAATCTTTTAAGTTTGATGGTTCACTTTTCATTAGCTCCGCTGTAATTGTATCTTCTAGTTTTGTTTTTCTTGTGACGCGCGCACCTGTGATTATAAGTACAATGTTAGAAGCAGATTGACTCGCACACAAATCGAAATAAAAGGTTTGAATGATACACAGAACATTGAAAAGGAGCGCAGAGCAGGAGAATTGCTGTTAACATTGAATAATACACTTTATAACTAGTGACACAGCTTCGCTGCTAACTGGAATATAGTGACGTCATGGGAAAATCCAATGTATTTTTATGTAATATATGCGTGAGGGACTTTTCAATATTGTTATTTTGAAAATATTTAACTATTTTTAGGAGTTTTTGGTAAGAACGAGCTAAAAAAAACTCCACGAATTTCAGTTTCGGACCTGGCACTAAGATTGACCGTTTCAACCCCAGTGCCAAGTCCGCAATTTTACGGAGTAGTTTCTTTACTGTATTATTTTTTATTTATTTATTTAAATAAATACATATATATATATATAAAATACAGTACTATCAACCCAAGAAAAGTATTAAAAGTTAAGTTCAACTACTGCTTGTCGCACAAAAATAATATTAAACTCCTGCAGTTTTCTACGACAGTTCAAACGTCCGTCGCTGTCATGATGTGACATCATTATCCGCAATCTGCCTTGTTTACATCTATTTTTTTTGGCCTTAATAAAATAATTTTACCAATTGTATGTGCTTTATTCAAGTAAAAATTGGAATAACAATATTATAATAAAATTTTAGTGAAACTTTAAGCACTTTTCAAATAAAAGTGTTATTTTGGCACAATGAACTTTGACATCAATACCGGCGTTATCGAGGACGGTGTGTTTTGACAGTGCGTTCCGTTTCACCAAAAACATGCTACATAAAACAGTAAATTGTAAAATAAGTGATGTATGAGAAACTTAAACAAGTGTACCACAATGTTTTTATGCGCCGATGCAAGGCATTTTTCATAAATAATAAGAGTTTTGTATTTCATGCATGTTCGCTACTCTAATACCTTTGGTATCGTTTACTTAAGTCTTTCACAGGCTAAAAAATAGTATAAAAAATAAAAAAATCTGTAATTCAGTTATTTTTGTTGCAATCGTAAGTTACTGATTAATAATAATAATAAATTGTTTATTTATCCGAATAATACACACAGACACAGTTCAAAACAAGGTGACAAAAATACAATACAATAAGCATTTAATTTAGTTTGTGCACAGAAGATTTAAATCTACAATAAATAAGTCTATGCATACGAAATAATAATGAACCCTGTCTCTTAAACTAGGAGACCTGTATCTTAAGAGACAGTGATCGGCCAGAAATTGGAATTTAATAAAACTGAAGTTTACAAGAGTGAAAGTGTGTCGATTTACTATTCTAAATGTATATTATTAATGTTAGTCTTAATCCTATATCTATATGTTGAGGTGTGTGTGACATGTGTGTGTGTGTGTGTGGGAAGGGAGTGTAAGTGTGTGCCGATGGATGTGTGTATGTGTATTTGTTTTGTTTTTTTTTTTTTTCTAAGATGTATAGATAAGTCAAGCGATGTATGATAGCAAAGATTCTGTTTTCATATAGTCCTGCAGTATGAGCCAGTCAGATGTTTTTGATTTGACATTAAATTTATTTAGGTCTATTATGTCTAGTTCTTTCAAATTTTTTTTAAAGACTTGATGGCTTAAGACATAGAATTGGCGTCTTGCAAATGAGGTTAGGTACTGTACACCTGGGGGAACATACATAGGATTGCAACAAAAGTAGCTTAATTACAGCATTCTAAATAAAAATATGAGACAAAAACCTCCTAATGGCGCATCCACACATGCCGCCGGGTTTCAGACCGCCTTGCCGCTGAATGCAGGCCGCCGGCTTTACCGGCGGTTGCCGGCGGCCTGCAGATGCGGTTGCAATTTTCGCAGTAGTGTTGTGACTTTCGTCGAAGTTAGTCGTGTACGTAGGATTGAAAGATGTTGGACTATGATATAGTTGCGTGTATCGCAAGTGTAGTGTTGTATGTTATTATTCGTAAAAAGAACCGCAAAATCAAACGAAGATATTGGGTCAGACCAAGTCTACGAAATAGGCCTAATGTGTCCCTGATACTTGAAGATTTTAGAAAGGATGACATAAACCGAAGAAATATTCGTTCGAAATTTAACACTTTTCTAAGGATCTCTAGTGAAGAATTTGAAATATTACTGAATTTAACTGGACCCATGATATCAAAAACTGACACCCGCTGGAGAAATGCTGTGTCAGCTTCCGATCGACTAGCAATTACTTTGAGATACCTGGCTACAGGAGACTCTTATTTTTCACTCGGTACGCTGTTTAAAGTGTCTTCACAAGTTATTTCTTTAATAATTCCAGATGTTTGTCAAGCGTTGGTATCTACATTATCCAATTATTTAAGGGTAAGTACAAATATCCGTAACACATTAGGTAGTTAGAAACTGAACCTTCCTAAGTAACATATCTATTCCTAGTCGAATTATAATTTCTATGATTTTATACTGTACCTAGAACTTCACACACGTTTTACATACATATAACTAGAACTACACACACAAATATCACAAACAATTTTATTTTACAGATGCCGAATACACAGGAAGAATGGCTATCAGTGGCTCGGAGTTTCATGCAGAAATGGAATGTACCTAATTGCGTAGGTGCCCTCGATGGGAAACATATACGTATTTCATGTCCAATTAATAGCGGTTCTGAGTTTTTTAATTATAAGTCATATTTCAGTATTGTTTTGCTAGCTTTAATCGATGCCAATTATAACTTTTTATACGTGGACATTGGATGTCAGGGCAGAATATCTGATGGTGGAGTTCTACGCAATTCAACTTTATTTGATATGATACGAGATGGAACTTTAAGTCTGCCACAAGCGATTCCATTACAAGGGAGAAATACACCTGTACCTTTTTATTTCATCGGTGATGATGCTTTCCCCATCTCACAGAATATAATGAAACCATTTTCTGGATATCATGCAAAAGGATCACCTGAGAGGGTTTTTAATTATAGAATTAGTCGCGGGCGCATGGTTGTAGAAGACGCGTTTGGCATTTTATCTAATAAATTCAGAATTTTACATTCACGCATTGGCTTACAAAATGAGAAAGCAAAACTTGTCGTGATGGCTTGTGTGCATCTGCATAATTTTATGAAGAGAAATGAAAGAACTACTGATGGAGTTTTGAACGAAGAGCAACAAAATATTCCGCAGATCGCTCTAAATGTAGAACCAAGTGTAATTAGAAATGAGCTAAAATGTTATTTTCTATCGGAACAAGGTCAGCTTCCTTGGCAATATCAATTATAATGTTTTAAAGAAATAAAATATGATTATTCAAATAATTGTTTTATTTAGGAATCAGAAACATTTCTTAACACTTCTATAACACTATTTTCGGTTAAATTATTTTCCAAGACTTGTAACAGACTGTCACGTGTGTTGACATCTGGGCTATTTTGCATTTCATAGTCTGATTGAACAGAGTAAGAGCGCGAAGTTGAGGGCGATGGTGACATTGTTGACGTTGTAGGTTGGCCTGTGAAGTATCCTGGACGAACATTTTGATAACAAAGAGGCTGAGTAGTATATTGGTATCAAAATTCATCGGACCCATTCTCATTTCTGCTTCATAGACAATATTCTGGATTTGATGTTGTACTGTACACATCGTGTAATGATCCATCTTCCTCAACTTGCTACTTATATAGTCTGCAAATATAGCAGCATCATCGCGTTGCCTTGCATTAGATGTAATCTCCCTCAGTAATTGCAAAGCTTCATCAACTTCAGGATCTCCCTCTATGTTTCGCTTTCGTGACCTCCTTGTCGAAGGTAGCGTAGTCTGGGGAGTGATATTAACTTGAGAAGACTGAAAATAAAAAGGAAATCTTATAAATAATTGCAAACAAGCTTTAACATTATGTTTTGAAATATCCAATCAGTATGTAAATATTTAATAAAAACCGGCCAAGTGCGAGTTGGACTCGCCCACGAAGGGTTCCGTACCATTATCTATGAAAAATGAACGTATCTATTACCTACAACTAGCCAAAATACAAACATTTTTCGGCAACAAAAAATAACTTTTGTTTTTCATACAAATATATAATAATAAAATAACAAAGTTATAATTTGCGATTTCACACGTTTATTGTATGGGGACCCCCTTAATAGTTTTTTCATTTTTATTTTTAGTATTTGTTGTTATAGCGGCAACGGAAATACATCATTTGTGAAAATTTCAGCTTTCTAGCTATCACGGTTTATGAGATACAGCCTGGAGACAGACAGACGGACAGACAGACAGACAGACAGTGGAGGCTTAGTAATAGGGTCCCGTTTTACCCTTTGGGTACGGAACCCTAAAAACCAAGCTTATAAACATTACATGTATACAGTCACCATTGATGACGCCTATACCTACACTCTTGATGAGCGCTTATTCCCGAATACTTCGCTTTCGGTGAGCGTTTTGCCGACTGCATAAGGTTCAAATACGAGAGTATGCTCGTCCGCTCTCCGTGGTATTATATATTGTTACCGGGTTGTAGGTAGTAGGTATCTAATATTAATACGCGAGAAAAAATCTTTGTACCCCTATTTACGAAAATATTACTTAATGAAATATGTATTTTAAATTAATTATGGTCGAATTTCGATCAATAGGCGACCAACTAGTCTACTTGATTATAAAAATTTGATGGGTACTTACAATAGGTGCGTGGCTGTTCAGAGTCGGTACCGGTGCATTCTTGTCACTAAGAAATGATAACGCCTTATAAGCAAACCATTTCGGCAATTGAACATCTTCCCGTCCAGATCCACTCCTTTTAGATTCTTCATATTTGCGTTTTTCTCGAAAATAATGGCTGGATAAATTCTTCAGTTTTCTCTCAATTTCTGATGATGCTATGTTGAACACAGAAGCAATATCCCTAATAGCATCATTTATTTTGTTGCGATTCTTGAAATCCATATATATGCCTTGGGTTCCACAATGGTTCATTTTCTTGATACTTTTCTATTAATAAAAGTACTGCACTATCATCCCAGTTAAATTCTGTCATTTCGTTATTTACTTCTATGAAATTATACGACAACACTACCACTCCGTATCGAAGCCGCAAGCAAACTGCCGCCGGCAACCAAAAGCCGCGCGTGCCGCGGCTGAGATGCGGCAAATGCCGGCGGGCATGTGTGGATGCGCCATAAAATGATCTCAGCTTCCTTACCATACAAAAATAAAACTTCTAAATCCCCAATTAATAAAATCTTCTACATGTTTTATTAGAACTTTGTAAAACCAACTCACAAATTGCAACAGATAGGCCACTGTATGATCGCGATCTAACTAAACATTTTTTACAAATAAAACTAATCATACTGCTAGATGACTACAAATACCAAATCTTTGTTAACTAAATAAAAAAACTATAATTAAATTTAGATGGACAAGTGGTATTCATCGAAACATTCATAGCATAGACCAGGTTTGTCTTTACACATTTCGCAATGCCACTTAATCTTATCGTTTTTTTTTTGTATTTTCGAGCATATTACGCTTAAGAGATCCTTTGGAATTTCTTTGAGTAATTTTACTGATTTTGTGCAGCTCTTTACTACTATATCTTGCTCTGCTTGAACCAGCAACCACTGAAGTATTGTTTTCGGGTAACAGCTCATTTATCACAGATAAACGGTAATCATAGTGTCATTTTCGGTTTGCCAGAATATTTGTTATACATTTTGTATGAGTTTATAAAGAGAAGTTGAAAGGTATGGATCGCTAACTTCAGATACCAACGAAGTTTTTCTCTTTCACATGGATATAATGCGAGCAACTGGTCTTGTCTATCAACTCTAGACATGATCTCGTTGTATTTTGCAAGAGCTTCTGGCTTTTCACTGATCTGGCCACGTTTATTAGCATCTGGCACCCTTCTGTCTTCATATTCTGTGGTGATGTACATCACTGGGCGTTTGTCTTTTCACTTTCCAATGTGTACACTGTCTTGAAAACGCGATATATTTTCACCGTTTTTCAGTGTTTTTTGATATACATCTTTTGGATTTTCCTTCAAATCTTTTCGCAAGGTTCCAGTGCAGTATGATCTATTTTCTAAAAGACGCTTTGCCAAGTGGAAGCTATTGTAATAGTTGTCCATATACAATGAGTGGCCGTTCTGAAGATGCTTCTCCATCAATTGCATCACTACTACTTCCGCGTGCCGTTTTCCTGCCACTTGCAACGTCTTGGCTCTCTGCATAAACAAGACCTTTGAGAATGAGACCATCTGGTTCAGTCAGCATGTACAGTTTTACTGCATACTTATGTCTTTTATTTTTGATGAACTGTCTAAATTTAAGAAGCCCTCTCCATAGCACCATACTCTCGTCCACAGACAACTCTTACGCAGGATAATAGCAGCTAATCATTTTTTGATTGAAATAATCAATCACGCTGCGTATGTTATAGTGTGTGTCGGTAGTGCTTATGTGTAAGTGTGTGCGTGTACGTAGGCGTCGCTCCGGCCGCGTAGCATGTAAGCTAGTTTTAAGACAGACTCTCCTACCATGTTCATTCGACAACACATGTACTAAAAGTTTATTATATTTTGTATCATCTGAAAAGTTGTTTCTTTAAGAAAGCTCGCCGATTGCCCAATAACCATAATTGGCGCAGCCGTCGGATAAAGTTGAAGAAAAACCGCGTTTTTCAAAAATCAAAAACAAAGACTTTTCTCAACATTTGAAACCGTGTTCCTACTGTGGTTTTCGGCGAGAAGAACGAAAGTGGCTTCAATCATGAAGTTGTGGAGCTGGGCCTTCATCACATCGTAAGTCCAGATTCTTTTGATTGTTGGTGGAATTAATATATTATTATATTTTTGGAGAACTTCAGAAAAATAAATAATTTTTGTTCTGTTTATTTTTTTTGTATTGAAAAGGAGAGATCTCAATTGTTACCTTTGATTTAATTTTGTTGTTTATACTGTGTATTTGTGTGTGTTGTCGTTGTTTATAAAATATCGCAAGGCGAATACTATATTTTGCAAAATGGATTTGCAAAAGTTATCTTTTATTAAAACCGCTTTAATGATTATCCCTAAATATGATGGGAACCCGAATCAATTACACAGATTTATAGAAACATCCGAAACTATATTAACACAATTTTATGACAGAACTACTCCAAATTGTTTTAATAATTCCATTATTTTACACAATATTTTAAACAAATTGGAAGGCAAAGCCGAGGAAATAGTTAATATTAACGGTGTTTCATCATGGGATCATATCAAAGCCGTATTGCTAAAAAATTTTGGGGACCAAAGGGATGAAAATTCGCTGAACCGAGATTTAGTTAATATGAAGCAGGAACATGAATCCGCTCAAGAATATTACAACCGCTGCATGAACATTTTAAACACTATTATTAATTACGTAAACCTTCACGAAACAGTTGAGACTGTAAAGGATTGCAAAAGGAGCTTTTTCCAAGCTCAAACCCTTAAAACTTTTCTAG
Source organism: Xestia rhomboidea (assembly GCA_963853795.1). Taxonomy (NCBI): domain Eukaryota; kingdom Metazoa; phylum Arthropoda; class Insecta; order Lepidoptera; family Noctuidae; genus Xestia; species Xestia rhomboidea. The sequence goes on from OY970784.1 coordinate 318,905, forward strand.
CAGGGCTTAAGGAACCTTTTGGCACAACTATAAGAGCCATGCGCCCTGTAGATTTGCCCACAGCTCTTAATTATATTAAAGATGAAGAAAATATTAGGTATGTACAGAAAAGTAACAATTTTTCAATGGTTAATAGCGACAAACCTTTCCAGAATAATAATAATAATTCTAGAAATGTTCCTTTTCCAAATTTAAACAAACCCTTACAACCTCAGCAAAATTTCAAGTTCAATAACTCGCAACCTTTCAAACCGTTTACACCTTATTTTAACAGAAATAATAATAATAATTTTGCCGCATCGAAACCTTATTTTAATAGGCCAAACTATAACAATAATTCCTGGAATAGACCACAAAATCCATACCGAGCGTTGCAGCAAAACTTTAATAATTCGAATACTACTAACAATAAACCGAACACCCAATCTAAACTTGTACCCATGAGTGGAATATCCTATAATTCCGCAAATATTCCATTAAGACCATCAGTACCCAATTATCATAGTACACAGTATCCCGAGGCAGCAATGTGCAATCAGTTCGAAGAATTGCACATGCTCGAGACTAACCCAAACAACTCCCACGCCGAGCATAATTGCGACGTACCTTGTACTGATAAGGATGATCCGTATGTAAATTATTCCAACGAGAATAATAATGAATATAATGAACTCGATAATGACAATACACAATATTGGCCTACACAGAATGATCCGAATTTTCACCAGGGTTCGAGTACCAACCCCGAAACTTAACGGAAATAAATATTCATACTAAAAGACAATTGCCTTTTATCGAAATTAATGAGCCACCCCTAAAGTTATTAGTCGATACTGGTGCCAATCAATCCTTTTTGTCTCCAGAAGTAATTGAAAAACATTTTCAAAACACACCCTTAATTTACGAACCTTTTTCTGTAACAAACTTAAATTGTACCACTGACAATAACTACTCCATAGAAATACCAAGCTTTCCTGAATTCAATGAAAAATGCCCCTCAAAGTTTTATATTTATAAATTTCATAATGTGTTTGATGGTTTAATTGGCTATAGAATGCTGGAAAAATTGAAAGCAAACGTTGACCTCCACAATAAAAAATTAATTACACCGAACGCGGAAATACCTATTAAAGTTCTGAATTCCGGAATTAATAATCTTTTTGAAGCTTTAGTTAGGTCAAATTCGTCGAAATGTGTAAAGGTACCCGTTAATATTCAGCGTGATGATATATTCATACCCGAGACTTATATAAACAATTGTTATATTCCCGCGACGATAACACAGTCGGAGTCAGGTTACGCATACCTTGAGATAGGGAATCCTACTAAGAATGATATCATCGTAAGCTTAGTTTCGCCACTTAAGGCGCAGACACTTCACAATAATTTTGATATATTTAATTTTGAATCAATAAATGAAAATGAACAAGACATTGAGTCTTTGGTTCGCACTGGTCATTTAAATTTAGAAGAAAAGTTTAATTTACTAAAACTATGCCGCAGTTACAATGACATATTTTACACCGAAAATAGTCCTTTAACTTTCACTAACCAGATTAAACATCAGATCAATACTAAAGATGACATTCCTATTTTTACACGATCCTACAGGTACCCTCATGTTCACAAACAGGAAGTAGAAAAACAAATAACTGAAATGTTACGTCAAAAAATTATAAGACCTTCAAATAGCCCTTGGTCTTCACCTATTTGGATTGTACCGAAAAAACAAGACGCTTCTGGCAAAGCAAAATGGCGTTTGGTGATTGATTTTAGAAAACTTAATGAGAAGACTGTGAGCGATAGGTATCCAATTCCTAATATCAGTGATATTTTGGATAAATTAGGTAAAAGTCAGTATTTCACTGTTTTAGATCTAAAATCAGGCTTTCATCAGATTGAGTTACATCCCAAGGACATCCCAAAAACCGCTTTTAGTATTGATGACGGTTATCGTGGTCATTACGAATTTTTACGCATGCCTTTTGGCTTAAAAAACGCTCCATCGACTTTTCAACGGGTCATGGATAATGTTTTGCGTGGGCTCAAAAATGTGACAGTTTATATGGATGACATAATAGTATACAGTTCATCATTACAAGAACATATCCTTAATTTAGAAGCCGTTTTCCAACGTCTTAGAGAATCTAATTTTAAAATACAGCTTGACAAAACTGAATTTATAAAAAAGGAAACTCCTTTCCTAGGTCATATTGTAACAGCCAAAGGCGTAAAACCGGATCCCAATAAAATTAAAGTCATACAAGAATTTCCTATACCACAAACTACCAAAGAAATTAAATCCTTTCTTGGTTTAGTTGGTTACTATCGGAAGTTCATACCGAATTTCGCCCATCTTGTTAAACCACTAACTTCTTGTTTAAAAAAAGGAGCTAAAATTCAACTTACCCCTGAATACGTTAATTGTTTTAAACATTGTCAAAATTTACTTATTAATGATCCTATTCTTCAATATCCCAACTTTGAAAAGGATTTTAATTTGCGTACAGACGCCTCAAACGTTGCCCTAGGTGCCATATTATCACAAGGGCCTATAGGAGCTGATAAACCGATTGCGTATGCATCGCGGACCCTAAACGATGCCGAAACAAAATACAGCACCATAGAAAAAGAGCTGCTGGCTATTGTATGGGCCACCAAATATTTCCGACCGTATTTATACGGAAGGAAGTTTTACATTATCACGGATCACAAACCTCTACAGTATTTGATGAATATAAAAGAACCCAATAGTCGTTTAACGAGGTGGAGATTACGTTTAGAGGAATTTGAATATAACATTATATATCAAAAAGGAAAAAGTAATACAAACGCCGACGCTCTATCTAGAGTTGAAATACATAATAATGAAATTGAATCTACGTCTTATAGTGATGAAGATGACTTACCGTTATCAATGTTTGTGAATCAGTCAAAAAAGGCACCTAACACTCAAATCAATGACCATAGCACCATCCATACTGAATTAGAAAACCCTGTCTTAGAAATCCCTATCTCTGATAAAAATGTAAACACCTTTGACAATCAACTATTTTTAGATTTCGTACATCATTCGCCCATAAATGCTAAAACCGTTAATATCTTTCCCGGAAAAAAAAGAATAATAGCTCAAATAAATGAAAATGATTTAGAAAAAAGTATTGTTACTTTATTCAAAGAACACCTTACACCAAATACTAAATATGGTATATATCTATCAGATGTTAAGTTTATTCCGTTGATTACAAGTACACTGCAAAGGGTATTTCAAAATTCCGCTTATAAATTGTTTTTTTGTAAATCTAAAACCGAAGATGTAACCTGTCCAGATAAACAATACTTAATAATTAAGAACTACCACGAAGGTAAAAGTAATCACCGTGGAATTCAAGAAGTTGAACAAAGAATTAAATTACAATACTATTGGCCTAATATAAAAAATCAAGTCACAGAATTCGTAAATAATTGTAACATTTGTCAAACTTGTAAATACGAGAGAAATCCAAGTAAGCAAAACTTTCAGATAGTTCCTATACCTGAAAAACCTTTTGAGGTATTGCATATTGATACTCTTACCGTAAATCGACAAAAATTCTTAACAATTATCGATGTATTTTCTAAATATGCTCAAGCATATCCTCTAGAGTCAGTAACAGGAATAAATGTGATAAATGCATTGTCTATTTTTATTTCACACCACGGAGTACCAATTAGCATTACCGCAGATCAAGGAACCGAATTTAAAAATTTACCCGTACAAGAGTTTGCAAGCCTGCATAAAATAAAATTACATTTTATCAGTGTAAACAATCCTCAGTCAAACGGAGCTATTGAAAGATTCCATTCTACTATATTAGAACACATCCGTGTGTTATCGGTTACTCAATCTACCTTATCCACTAACCAACTAATGCTATATGCTGTTATAGGATATAATAATAGTATTCACTCAGTAATTACACAAAAACCTATTGATGTCATTAATGGGCATTCAAATAGTCGTGACCCATTTGATATAAATTTGGAAGCTACTTATCTTCAAAACTATGTAGTTAGGCACAAGGAAATTACCAAACAATTATACAAGGAAATAAACAAAAAATTACTCTGTAACCGGACTAAAACTATACAGAATGCTAATAAAGACCGAGAAGAACCCATTTCTTACGAAGAAGGAAAGGCGTTATATATTAAAAACCCGCTAGCCGTTAGGCATAAGACGAAACCTCGTTACTTAGGTCGTAGAGTTAAGAAAAATTTAGGTTTAAAGGTCATAGACGATAAGAACATTGTCCACCACAAACGTATCGTGAAGAAGCCTCTGAGATATCAAAATGTCCTGTTGCAGGATCCCGATATTAATCCGGGCTGAACACATCGTGACTACGAAGTTAGTGGACAATCCTGGGATACTCCCCTTTAAGTTAGGTAATGCTAAGTTTATTAAAACTGAACATGCGTTCATACATTATTACGAATTAGATAGGATTAAGGATAGTATTAGAAATATAGAAGGCTATTTAGATACTTATATAGAGTACATAAAATCAGCCGATCCAACTTATTTTAGCGATACTTCATTAGTTATTAATCAGATCCTTATTAGCATGTTAGAAACAATTTATGATAAGTTCAACACTATGTATAAACACCCGAGAAATAAACGTGGGCTTATCAATGGTTTGGGTTCCATCATAAAAAGTATCACCGGTAATCTCGATCACGAAGACGCATTATTTTATAGTAAAGCCATAAACATTTTGCAAAATAATCAGAATAGTTTGAAAGATAAGTATAATGCTGGCATCACCTTGAATAAACAAATTTTGCAAACTTTCAATATGACCTTGTCTACTATTGTATCAAATGAGTTAAAAATACATATCAAACTAAACGAGATCATGTCTAATGTTAATATGACTAATTTTAGGTTAAGAGATTTTATTAAAATTAACAGTTTGTTTAATTTGTTAAAAATCAATTTACAAAATATTTTGAATTGTATTACATCACTAGAAAATGCTTTGAGTTTTTCCAAATTATCAGTAACTCATCACAGTGTAATCAGTTCACAAAATATTAACTTCATGTTTAATATTCTAAAAAACCAATATGAACCTTCTGAGTTGATTGTACATGAGAACACTGAGATAAGAGACTATTATGATATTATTGAGTGTGGTTCCTACTATGTAGATAATGTAATTGTATTTGTTCTGAAGTTCCCTATTATGCATTTAGATACTTTCACTTATTATCATCTATTTTCTACTCCAACATTTAACAATACAATATTAATTCCACCTAAACCATATCTGGCAATGGATGGAGAATGTAAAAGGTTCCAGGAAATATATTATTGCCCAGAAGTCGACCTTATAGCCACTTCGAAGCCAAACGATTGCATTTACCAACTGATATTGAAACAAGAAATATGCAGCAGCTGCAGCTTGGTACAATTTAAAGCAGGAACAGAAATAATTCAAAAGCAGGATGATTTTCATTATATTTTGTCATTTATAAAAGAAACAAGGATCGAGTATAGGTGCGATCAGGAAGAGTACCAATCTTTACTCGGCACCTACTTATTTGAGGTGCCTGAGGGATGCACTGTCTCTACAAAGTTAAACCACATAAAGAATTACAAAAATCTGATAAAAGGTACACCTATAAAGCTTTTGTCATTTCCTGTATTTAAAATCAATATTGAAAATAAAGATAAACCGTTGTTATTGGAAAATGTACCTCTGGAACAAATCAATAAATTACAGAATTTAATTGAAAAGGAGAATATTCTAAACCTGGATGCCCTGCAAGATAAAAGTTATCACTATTGGACCGTGCCTATATATACGGTACTATGTATTATTGGATTGGTCGCTGGACTACTTTATTTAATAAAAAGACATAAGAGGAACCAGGAAACGTCAGTAGCCCAAGCAACAGACGGAAGCCGCACTCAGCCCTTTTTCGTGGGAGAAGAAAGGGCTTCGAACTAGTGCGGGGGGTGTTATAGTGTGTGTCGGTAGTGCTTATGTGTAAGTGTGTGCGTGTACGTAGGCGTCGCTCCGGCCGCGTAGCATGTAAGCTAGTTTTAAGACAGACTCTCCTACCATGTTCATTCGACAACACATGTACTAAAAGTTTATTATATTTTGTATCATCTGAAAAGTTGTTTCTTTAAGAAAGCTCGCCGATTGCCCAATAACCATAATTCGTATTTTGTACAGTGAGTCTGGGTCATTCAGTGTTTCTGAGCTGAAGTGGAGACATCTCATTATAAGCAGATATCTGTTTCTACTCATATTTTGTTGCCCAAAAATAGGTATTGAAAATAATCGGTTCGTTTTCCAATAATCTTGTAGTCGGCAGTTTAATGAATCCCATGTGAAACAATAAGCCCAAGAATATTCTCAGCTCAGGAATATTCAACTCCTTCCAAGCATTTATTCTTGAATTTCTTAATAACTTGGCAGCTTGAACATTAGTTTTTTCGCAAATCATAGCAAGAAAATCATCTTCGAAGAAGTAGTTGACAATGTTATTGGAGTTTGTCCAGGGTTGCCAAAAATCGCATTCTGTTTAGTGAAATATATGTTTTGTAAGTCACATGTCGTGGTCCACCCTACTGTAGACGTTGCAGTGCTTCCTGGTGGCTGTGACTCTTCCGACGGGCTCGGAGGCTGCGACAGCGGTACCAAATCCGTAGCCACATTTTGCTGAACATGCCGCCGGTCAGCGGCCTCTTCTTCGTCATCTGATGAGACATCCAAGTCCTCAAAATGGTACTCATCGTCATTGCCATCATCTCCAAAGAGCTGATCTTCAATATCACTGTCCGTAATTTTATAATTTAGTGGCAATTTACATCGTTTTGGCCTTGACGGCCCGGCTTCGTGGGCCTGTGGACGGTGAGCTATGGGCTAGCTCGCCGTCCGTCCGTCTCATGACGACAGGCCGTGTCGACGGCGCAGGAGTGTTCCACGCGCGCCTCAGCAAAAGGGAAGCGCAAAGGCCGAAGCCTGCCGGGGCTGCGGGACTGTTCGCAAGAGATACCGGGGCCCCGGATCACAAAGGGCGATGAAGGAACATGGATGGGTTTTAGTCAGTAAAAGTCTGACACTCCCTCCTGCTCCGCCCAGAGCGGGAGTCATTTGATGATATCCCATCCGAAAAAAAAAAAGAACGGCCCAGCTTCGTCATCTATATTTGAACCTTATTTGTTTGACAATAACAGTCAATATTAAAAAACCGCAACTTGTAACGGTATTTTATATTATTCAAGCGCACGGCCGAGCGCGTACTAATTCAAAGAAACCGAGCGGCGCTACTCCGCATATTAGTCGTTAGTTGTCAGGGCACAAGAACAGCGAGAGGGTAATGCTGGCCATGGCTTTAGTTTGTTGATACATGTATGATGTTCCTAGTTCATCATTTGTGACGTAATGGTTACAGTTCTATGGGTATGGTTAGCACTAACCACTTGCTATCAGGTAGACCATCGGCCAGTTTGCTGACTAATACTTACTATTTGTCACCGCGGCTGTTTGTTTCTCCTCAGGTACTTCTATAGCTTCTTCCATTTCAATTTTAATCTCTATTAAAGGTTCGGTATGGTCTGGGGGCATATCTTCTTCATCTAGATAGCTATTGTCTACATCTGACTCCAGATCTGTAAGTAAGCAAAAACACACGCATTAATTATGTATTATTGTTTATTTCTATACATAAAATGGTTTTCTGTGAATTCAAGTGATGTTGTGTTTTTCTTATTTTATTACTTGAGCGTACGTAACCGCTGATATTTTATTTTTTGGTTTTTGGGCATTTCTCCACTAAATGGAAAACCGCCGTCCCAAGCTAATTTTATGTAGTAAATCTTAATATTTCTCAGTTTTTTGTATCAACACCGACATAGTATTACGTATTCTTGGCACGCCACAGCTTATTTAGTAATTTAATAATGTAATATTTGAATAAATAAACCTTCAAACACCTCAAAAAACAGTCCCTTTTCAAGAATTACAAATCTTGTTACCAATATTTATTTTTTTGCTGTTGATAACTAAATAAAAAATATCCAAATACATATAAACAGTAAGCATCTTTATATACAACATAATTATATTTTTACAATAGGAATTTAATCAAAATATCTATGTGCGAATGCTGTCCACAAATTATTAAAACAGTCCTCTATTAAAAATTTAAAACCTCGTTGTAGTCAAATTTTGTTTTGGCACGAAACATTTAAATCGTGAAACGGAAAGCAATCGATGTGAATTTCATTCGGTTGTGGAGATATTTTGCAGCCGCATTTTTTTTGTGCTACGATTGCTTCTGCAGATGAACCATGCGTTTCGGCAGTTAGTAGAAATAGTCCCCCGGTAAGCCTTTTTTTTAATATTTTAAGTTTTAATAACAACAATCTGTTTAAAATAATTTATTATCTAGTATGTAGCCACATCTGTTTGGTTAATCTGATATGTTTAAATGATTTTGTTTTATTAAGTATTCATGTAAAAATGACAGTCCCCTGGCCAACAGTCAACTGTCATTTCATCGCATTTGTTATTATTATAAAGACTGACTTTAGTGTCATACAATTAAATACTGTTAAACTTAAGATAGTTTAACAGTATTTTTCAGACTAATAGATAGATTTTGTTAAGTTTAACAGAAATATATATAATAAGTAAAATTTGTTACTGTCGATTTATTCCAAAATATTACATATTTGAAGAACAAGAAAGAAAATTATAGACTTTGATTACTTTAATAAACAAAAATATGTGCTTGATTTTTTTAACCATGTCACGGTTTTGCATAAAATCGTCCATAACTCAAAAACTAAGAGAAAAGTGTGTCGGCTTTTTTAAGATATTATATATATTTTTTTTACCCACACCGTCTCACTTACATATGCATGTCAATAATAGTACAGTCGTGATTTTTTCCGCCTGATCAGTTAATTTTTTTCGCTTAAATCATGCGGAGGCGCCGAGCCACGCCCCCTTCAAGTTTATGCCTATTAGGAAAGCGTCAACTTTGGCGAGCAAAATAACAATAACTCTCGTTTGGCATGCGTCGTCAGTGCGCTCGGCCGATCGGTATCTTTTCATTCATTATTTCTATACAAAGTCAACGGGGCGGGGCTGGAGAGCGTTTCTATGTTGTAAGTGCAAGCAAAAATTAGCTTAGTGGTGATCAGGCGGGAGTGTCTTCGATAGTATATTAAGGAGGAGCTCGTGGCTAAATAATAACAGCCGCTCGGGTCGATCTTTAGGTTAAGCCGTGCTTGCCTAGGTTGGTCTGTGGATGGGTGACAACCCTTACATACCGAGTTTCCTCCGTGCCTCGGAAAGTACGTTAAGCTGTTGGTCCCGGCTGTCATTTGTAGATCTTTGACAGTCGTTACAGGTAGTCAGTGGCCCAAAAAGTCTGTCTAAAATTTATTATTTATTTTTAAAGTGAATAAACAAATAAATATTCTGTGAATATTTCAAGCGTTTACCTGTTGCCGTTTATAATATCGAGCAAAAAACTTAAAAATACATTGCACCAGAAATACATCTGTGAAAATTTCAACTGTCACAGTTCATGAGACACAGCCTGGTGTTAGACAGACAGACGGACAGTGGAGTCTTAGTAATAGTGTCTTGTTTTTACCCTTTGGGTACAGAACCATGAAAATGAACTCTTTCCTTTAGTTACCATGTCTAGGAGCGTGGCTTTCTGAATCAAGTCCTTAACACAGTGGCCTTAAGTTGTTTATCATTAGATTTGTGGTGTTTTAATTTAATTTATTTTATCTAGTTATTGGATGAAAAGATTTAAAATGGTACTCCCTTTCTTCTCCTAAAACTTTTTGTTCGAAAATCATTATCCATAACACATTTGCATGATGTATGTTTGTTTGCACGTTTTTTGATTGACGCTTTGATTGATTGATTTTCTGCCTTTGAATGACTATCGATAACACTATGTTTTTCTTACATGGTTCCAACAGCATTAATGCGGAAAAGTGTATTTTGCATGGCGCCTTTAATATTTAACAAACTTCCAAAGGGACGGAGGGAACTAAGCGCACACAAACTAAAGAAGCGGCTAAAATTATATCTATTTGGGAAAGCATACTACAGTGTTTTAGAATTCTTAAATGACAAAGTCTAATATTTATGTACAATTTATAATTACAGGAAAAATTAATTCAAATTAGTAAAAAGTTAACGTTTAAATTTAATAATTAGTTTGTGTGATAATTTAATATCATTTTTTAGCCTTATTTAAATACCTTTTAATGAACTTTCTTACCCATGTATATATTTGTTATGCCCCAAAGGCCGAACATGATGGAACATTTTGTTTATGAACAACTTGCATATCTTGTAGATATGTATACTCATGTTTCTACAAATAAATGTCTTGTCTTGTCTTATCAATATGAAATGTATGCCAAAAAAAAATTCTAACTGTGAACTTTCTGCGATACGATGGTTGAACTACTTTTTAATTCTTACAAATTTCGTTAGAGCAATATTGTATTAAAATGTGTTGTGTTGAGAGAAGTTCATAGCAAAAGCTTAGTAATACAAATTTGTTTTAAAAATATTATTAGGATCAAAACATTAAATAATTTGAATTTAGGATTTTTAACTATTATTGAAAACGGTTTTAAGTCTTTTGTATATTTTTGACAAATTGTATTGTAAGCCAATTATAATATTACACATTGACAAATTGTATTTAGGGCATATTGTATTTAGGGATTACAATTTTATGGCATGTGATATTATGTGATATAGAGTTCGCGTAAGTTATCATACGGACAATTGATGATTATTATTTATTATTTTAAAAAATTATTTAGGATTTTTAACTATTATTGAAAACGGTTTAAAGTCTTTTGTATATTTTTGACAAATTGTATTGTAAGCCAATTGTAATATTACACATTGACAAATTGTATTTAGGGCATATTGTATTTAGGGATTACAATTTTATGGCATGTGATATTATGTGATATACAGTTCGCGTAAGTTATCATACGGACAATTGATGATTATTATTTATTATTTTAAAAAATTATGGCACTTTAGATTATGGGTAAAAAAGTTAGGTAACACGATAGAGAACCATTTAAAATATGTACAATTAATGTGAACTCTAGCCCTTATCCCAATCCTCATTTAAAATAATTTTATTTGTCTTCTGAACTATCAATATAAAACAAAAATAAACTTAAGGGGACTACAGGAGCTAAACACCTCCACGACCCCTGTATTATTCAATCCATCCATCAGCACAATGTTTTGAGTGCGCTTCATTGAGTCTTACCACAGAACATGATTTTTCACCCCAAAAAAAATATCCTTTCCCAGCAATATTTTTTGCGTAAAGTTACTTAGTTTGATGTACAGAATGCTGGGTTGACGGCTTCGTGATGAGTTTGTTTACACCCTGTATGATATTCTTCAGGATATAAGCTAGTATGATAGTGTTTTGAAAACGTAATCTCTAAAAAGTTATTTTAACAACTAAAAACCATACTTATATACATGCGATCATTCTGATTTTTTGGGAAATAATTCTAAAAGCAAATTATTAGCATGATAGTGTTTTATTTTTTTAGTCAAATCAATAGATTTTTTGTAAATAGCCAAAAACCACTCATTTCGCACTATTCGGCCCGCAGTGCCTGACGTAACAATTTGTAGTGCAAGCTGATTAGAACTTTATTCTAACAGTATTTCAAACGAAGTTTGAACCACCACAAATAGAGTTGCTAATTGAACTCCTGTAGTCGCCTTATGATTACCCGGCTAGTCGTCTTAAATTTAGTTTTCGCTACATCTTTATATTAATAACTAGCAGACGTCACACGGTTTCACCCGCGTAGCTACCGTTCCCGTGGGAGTACAGGAATAAAATATAGCCCATGTTACTCGCTTTGAGCCTCCACGGCCAAAACGCGAGATTCCACAATGTGCTAATTGTCAACAGTATGGGCACACTAAGAGATACTGCCATAGGAAACCCAAATGCATTAAATATGCTGGAGACCATTCCTCTATTAGCTGCGAAAGAAAGGGAAGATCGGACAATGTATAATGTGTTCTGTGCGAGGGAAATCATCCCGCAAATTACAAAGGTTGTGTCGTTTACCAAGACCTTCAAAAAGTCAAATACCCGCCTATAAAAACAAAGATTTCTTCAGACTCCAAAGCACCCAAGCTTGCGTCACATCAAAATGTACCAATAATAAATCAATAATAATCCAGTAATACCCCTTTCCGCATGGCTTATAGTCAAGCAGCTCAAATAAACAGGAATGAACTCCCAACAACTCAAACCAGTCAAAGTACAAGCGAAACGGAACTCATGCTAAGCATGTTAAAACAACTAATGCAGCAAATGACAACAATGACAAACCTTCTTATCAACTTCATGACTAAAATTACTCAAAATTCGATAAATTGAACATGGTCATATGGAATGCCAACGACTTGTCACAACATAATCTAGAACTGAAACCGTTCTTAGAAATTATAATAAAAATAATAGACTTACTACTTATCTCAGCACATTTTACTGACAAGAGCCATTTTTCAATACCTCAATATACACTTTATCACACAATGCATCCAGATGGAAAAGCCCATGGTGGATCTGCAATTCTGATAAAATCAAACATCAAGCATTATGAAAACAATCCTTACTGCACACAAGAAATACAGGCAACTAGGGTCACAATTGAAGACTGGATAGGGCCACTGGTAATATCGGCTGTTTACAGCCCACCCAAACACAATATTAAGACAGAAGACTATCTAAAATACCTAAGTACATTGGGGTATCGATTCCTGGCTGGGGGCGACTATAACGCCAAACACACACACTGGGGATCCCGAATAATTACAACGAAAGGACGTCAACTGCATCAAACACTTCAAATACAGAATCTTGATATAATATCGACAGGAGAACCAACATACTGGCCAACAGATGTGAACAAAGTACCGGACCTCATCGACTTTTGTATCATAAAAGGCATCGCTAAAAAGCATATTACTTGCACTTCCAGTCAGGATTTGTCATCATACCACTCGCCAGTATTCATCCAACTGAGCCGCAAAATACTAGTAAAACCAAAGCCTTGCAAACTACACAGCCGAAAAACCAAGTGGCCACTGTTTAGACAGCTTGTTGAGTCTTCTATAAACAATGGACTCCCACTACACACTGAAGATGATATCTGTCAGGCAGTTGAGCATTTTAATTATTGCATTCAACAATCTGCATGGAGCGCCACACCTCCATCAATAACAAAACCTACAGATATACTGTGGTCTGAAACAGTCAGAGATCTGCTTGAGGAGAAGCGCAAAGCAAGAAAACGCTGGCAAACGACGAGATACCCTGCTGATAAGAAACATCTTAACTATGTCACAACTCGTCTTAAATTAGCACTCAGTGACGATCAAAATCGAGACATGGAGGAATATACCAAAAACCTAGATGCAACAGCAAGTTCAAATTATTCTCTCTGGCGAGCAACAAAAAAAGCTTAGTAGACCTGTAGCAAGCCAAGCACCAATACACAAAAGCGATAACACATGGGCTAAAAGTGACCACGAAAAGGCACAAACCTTTGCCGAACACCTAAGTAAAGTATTTACACCCAACGATGCTCAAGGATCACAAACACTACATAGTGAAATAACATCATATTTACAGCAAACATACCAACTCGACTTGCCTCTGGAAAAAGTTACGAAAAATGAAGTAAGAACTGCCATCAATAAACTAAATGAACACAAAGCACCAGGATATGATTTGATTACAGCAAAAACATTGATGGAACTCCCTGAAGCAGGCATTACTTTCCTCACCGCTTTATACAACGCAATTCTCTTGAAGGGGTATGTACCCTCTCAATGGAAAGTAGCTCTAATTATTATGATAGCTAAGCCAGGAAAGTGCCCTGGGAGTGGGGACGTGAAGTCCTACCGACCGGCTAGCTTGTTGTCTATCCCTTAAAAATTACTAGAGACATTGTTTATGAAAAGACTAAGACCACTGATAGACCAAAACTCCTTGTTACTTGACCACCAATTCGGGTTCAGACAGAATCATGGAACCATAGAACAAATACATCGGCTAATCGAAAAAATTCATGTAACTTATGAAGAAAAAAAATACTGCTGGGCTGCTTTTCTAGACATATCACAAGCTTTCGATCGAGTTTAGCACGAGGGCCTTTTATATAAAATTAAAAAACACTTCCAATAAATTACTACATTTTTATTAAATCTTACCTATAAAAGAGGTACTTCCTTGTAAAACAAGGCAATGAAATAACTGGTCTGCACGAAATTCGGGCAGGAGTTCCTCAAGGCAGTATGATGGGTCCCACTCTTTACCTTCTTTATACAGCTGACCTCCCCGTGTCAGAAGGAGTAGTCTTAGGCGTTTGCCGATGACACTGCTACACTAGCTGTGCATGAAGATATACTACAAACAAGCTTAGATGAAATTTCGAACCGGCTAAGAGAATGGAGAATAAAGGCAAATGAAACCAAATCTGTACATGTGACGTTCACAACAAGAAGAGATACATGCCCACCTGTACGACTAAATAATGTTGTGATTCCCCAAGCGGAAGTAGCCAAATACCTTGGAATGTACTTATACCGGCGACTAACCTGGCGAAAACACATATTCACGAAGCGTAAAGCATCGAGCCTCCAACTAAGAAAACACTATTGGCTACTATCAAAAAAATCCAAGCTCTCCCTGGAAAATAAGCTCAGGATTTATAAGTGTATCATAATGCCTATCTGGACATACGGAATACAGCTGTGGGGCACGGCAGCCAATTCAAACATTGACATACTCCAAAGGTTTCAATCAAAAATGCTTAGGATTATAACTAATGCACCATGGTACATGACTAACGATAGCTTACATCGGGACTTAAAAATACCAAAAGTGAAAGAACAAATCACGCAAGCAGTCAGTGCCTACAAGAATAGGATTTCTACTTATCCTAATAAACTGGCATCGAATTTGATGAAAACCAAGTCATTCAACAGGCTTAAAAGATAAACCCCACAAGACCTGATACTGTGAAAGCTGACACACCATAAAACGGACTGATATGGATGCACCACTGGGCGCATACCAAGCACGACTACAACAACTTTAACACAAAAGATGCTCAATGTCAGTAAATGGACAGATCGCATCATAATAAATTTAAAAAAAAAATGTTACTTGCTGGTAATGTAGCTATCCATTGCTGAAAGAATTTTTCAAATCCGTCCTGTAATTTTTAAGTTTATTTGTTACATACAAAAATACAAATCTTTCCTCTTTATAATATTAGTATAGATAATAGAGACAAGGTGCTACATAATAAACACAGCCTCTCGGTAGCACACCATCAAACTGAACATTTGTTCTACCAGTTCTTAAAATTTGCAAACAAAGGTCATTCTACAGAAAGTGACACAGATAATTTGTTCTGGTTCATGGTCGAAGTCACCACACAAGAGGTTGTGCGCTTATTATACACCTTCTATATTTAGTAATCAACATACATACATATTAATACTTAATTTGAGTTTATGATTTCTTTAACAATTATCATACAAAATTTTAAGTCCATAAAAACATACCATCACTTAGATTTTCCTTCTTTGGTTCAATAATATCATCTAGTTCCTCACAAACAGCAGGTAATGGTTCTTTGTCAGCAATGCTTCCCATTTGACAATTATCGACTATATTTATGTTTTCTATGGGAGTTGTAATGAATCCACTGCAAGACACTAGGCGGTCTGGGTTTGTAAAAGGATTGGGCTGCAATAAGAATATAATAGTATTAGATAAAGTCACTCAAAAGAGCCTCCATAAGTGAAGATAGTTCAGTAGGCACAATGTACCCGGGACAGTCGGCCATGCTCCCAACCACACCTACCACTGCACACGCTATTGTTGCATGGCTTGTGCCAACATGAGAGAGGACTGTTATCATACTGCTACATTCATGTGCAAGTTTCATATTGAAGTTGTAACTGAGTAAATTCAGACACAAGGGGTAATCTACACAATTTACTAAAAACAGAAGTTAGGAGAATAAAATGTCAGTTGAAGAATACCTCACCTCATTAGTCATCTGAGCAAATTGCTCTTCAGCTTCCAAACATTTTTGCCTCAAGCGAAAGCATTGCTTTAGTTTAGCGCAGCAGAGGAAACAAGCAAGAATCGGTCTCTTGTCTTCAGTAACAAACTGCAACAAAACTTGTCTTACACTATTTTGTTTCTATGAATCCATGAGCATACAGTTGGTGTTTTCAATATGCATTTGTCACAGATGGCACAAGGATCAATAAACACTCTTATTCAAAGCAGATTCTGGCCTTACAACCAGTCCTCACTTGTTGTCCGTCACCAATGGCTGTAATTTCTATATTCCCCTCACACAACCACCACACAACCCTCTGACTGAAAAATTCACACGAATTCTTGTCTATGAGATGTGAGGTAGACATAGCATATTGTTATGATTAGTCGGATATTCATTAATTTACAAAGTATCAACTTACTGGAACATCAGTCAGTTTCTCATAAAAGTCACGCAAGTTCTTGTTGACCACTACGTACATACGAGTATTCTGCGCTAAACATATCCTACACATTCGTAGTTTTTCCATCTTTAACTAAAAAAATTAGTCAAAACAAAAATATGCTGCAAACCAAAGAGCAAAATGCGGCAATGATGATGAACAATGATGAATGGGTTGGGTGGATGTTATATCGATCGGCAATTCGGCACTTCGGCAGTATCGGCACCATAGATCGGCACGAACGACACGAAGCGAAAAGCGAAACACATTGACTTTGACATTGACAAGAAGACTTTTTTTTGTTAAATTTAATGTCAAGTCTTTTCAGACTTCAAGTCTTTTCAGAGAGAACTGGTTTTTGGCACACAGAAACTTTCAAACTACCTATTGCAATATTATAGGTTATTTTCACTGTATTTGAATAATGTTTTTTTTAATAATATAAGTCACTAGATGATCAAGTGGCGGTAGGCAAGGGTCATTATTAGTACGCATGGAGGAATAAGCTATAGAAACGCAAAAGATGTTCTTGCCTCTGCCATTTTTTTGTTTTTAAATACTACTACTTCACCCGCGACTTTATCCACGAAAATTGTGATAGCTCGGCTAATTTGCATGATATCAATATAACTTATATCTGTTACTCGTTAAAGATGTAGCTTTCTTAGGGTGAAAGAATTTTTTAAAATCAATTGAATAGTTCTTGAGATTGTAACAAACAAACAAAAAACTGGCCAAGAGCGAGTCCGACTCGCGCACCAAGGGTTCCGTACAAACTTTTTAAAGGACAAACCTACCTTGTCTGTTCGATCCCATTTAACGGCTATTGCACCAACCGCAAATAATAAGTTAGTAATAGTAAAATCGCTTTGTTTTTTGTTTTTATACTACATATTTACAGTTTTCAGATTTTTCCCTTTACATGTGCTGTAAGAAATTGCTTCTTGCTAAATTTCGTGGTTCTAGGTCAACGGAAGCTACCATATAGGTTTTCGATCCAAAACCTAAGGGTACTTCCGGTTGACCTGCTCCAGGGTAGCCCGCGAAACTCAAAATTTCTTAGGTTTTTTACAATGTGCAGGCCAGTGTCAGGTTGTATGTTGATTAAAATATGATTCGCGGTTGCAACACGTATGTAGTTATAGAATTATAATCATCAAAATCATCAATACAACCCTCCAAGCTCATAAAAGCACCTCTTCTAGAATTTCGCGGGCTCCAGGGTTGCAAAATCAAATTTTCTTACGTTTTTCAACATCAACTGTGCATCACTATGACCAGGTTCCTTGGTGTAACTAAAGATAATAACTTGTCCTGGAAACCTCAAACGGAAGATATTTGTAAAAAAAGTCAATTGCATATGGTCTAAAGAGGGCTCCTAAGACTGGCTAAAATAGTTTGCCTGGAATCTCTACTAATGGCTATGTTGCATCCACACTAAGATATGTAAATAATGAGTATGTCTTCAAAGCCCAAAAAAGTACATCAAAGCTATGTGTGGTTTACAAAGTACCGACAGCTGTCAACCTCTACTTAAAAGCCTCAAAATCTAACCCTTGCCCTTTTTTTTCGGATGGGAAATCATCAATGACTCCTCCCGCTCCGCCCAGAGCGGGAGTGTTAGACTTTTAAACCCATCCATGTACCTTCTTCGCCCTTTGTGTTCCGGGGCCACGGTATCTCTTTCGAACAGTCCCGCAGCCCCGGCAGGCATCGGCGGACCCCTTTCTTTCTGCTGACATCTCTTTGAAGCACGCGTGGAACACGAACGCGCCGTCGACACGGCCTGTCGTAATAAGTCAGACGGACGGACAGCTAGCCCATAGCTCACCGTCCACAGGCCCGCACCTACGATGGCCGGGGGCCACTACGTAGCCCCCGACGCTCGGTGCGTCTCCCGCGGCGGCTGGGACGTGAGGTTCTCTCCCTCTCACGTTCCACCACCATGACATGACTGCTTCGCAGGAGGAGGTGACGGCGTCCCATTCCGTCTCGCTTCGGACCATGGATTGAACCAGGCCTGGAAGTCGCCGCCGCCGATCGCCGCTACGAGGACACGGCAGTGCTCCGCCCAAGCGAGGCAAACCTCCACTGTGTGCTCCACCGTGTCCTCCGGTATCTTAACCATGCCTTGCCTGTATATTTATGAGGTAAATATATTTGTTAAAACAAACATGAACCTATATGAAATGGCTTTCAAAAGTCATTATAGGAAACTACCTACGCGATAGAAATAAGTTAGATACAGTATCCTACGCAGGTACGGCTTTAATGAGAAAAAGCTCATTAAAAATCTAAATTTGGTCAATTTCAAGCGTAAATTATATACATTAATATAGAAATGTTAATTGTCTAAGCGACTACTTTGATAACAGCTCTTTGACATAATAGTAGTACCTACCTGTAGATTAATTTACATTTGGCAAAAGCCTTCTTTAAATGGCTAAATAACACCTGGGTTAATGTAGCGAAACGGCCAAGCCACATATTCTTCTTTATCGTGTGGTTAGTGCCTAACCTGGTGTCAGAGTTTCTAAGCCGCCCATGGGCCTCTGACTTGGCTTAACATGCCGTCGAGAAAATATCTCTCAGGCACATATTTTGACTACGGTGTAGAGTCTACACCGTAGTCAAAATATTGTAGTTTGTGAAGTTAGACCTTGCAGAAGTTGCAGAGTAAGGGCGTGTAGAGTTAGAAGCTTGGCTCTACATTAGATCTGATAACTTTTTGACAGTGCGAGTCATATGGTCGCGTCTCCAATCAATCAATAGTCTATATGTGTAACATCAACGACACAACACAAACACAGGTTACAACAGTGTGCAGGATGGTACAATAGATATTACAGTTTCTCTATGCCATTTGGCGTACAAATACATCTAGATCAGTAGGATAAAACATTTACAAACTATATTGTAGGTAAAAATACATTTTGTTTATTCAGATCCAACAATGGTTTTATAACCTCTCATTTTATTAGCGAACACCTTATAATAGATGTCCCAAAATGCCATTCGCTCGTGGAACACTCTGCTCTCTAGAGTAATTTGTTTGTCTATGTTCAAATATGGCCGCCGGGTCCGATCAGCTGGTTGCCATTTGACAGGAGTTACATCTGACAATGAAGGCGTTGGATCTCTGGAAAACAATTAATATAATAAGTCGGTAGTGTCTGGGACTGCTGTACATAGTGTACATATACATGCATCTTGTCACCCAGTACAGTATCAGACAAACGTGTAGGTTGGTACGGCGTTAGTAGCGGGCGCAGTTCCGGACACCGGACTCTGGCAGATAATATACTGAGGTATCTGTCGGTGTCCGGTCCTGTTTGACCGAATCTTCACAGGATTGTAGAGGTCAGATACTACTATATATATATATAGATACTGGTATTGTTAGACTGGAAGCCGACCCCAACATACAGGGTGTAAACGGACCCTTCACGAAGCCGTCAACCAAGCATTCTGTTCATCAAACTAAGTCACTCTACGCAAAAATGATTGCTGGGAAACGACTTTTTTTTGGGGTGAAATTACGTTGTACGGTAAAACTCAATGTAACGCACTCAAACTATTGTGCTGATGGACGCATTTGATAGTAAACGGGTTAAGGAGGTATTTAAAGTAAATTGAAAATACCTTGAAAACTAGAATTTGAAAAAAGACTTGAAAAACTTGGAACTTTCTCCTCCAATATCTCCGTAACTAGTAGGTTCCCAGGTATGGTCTAGAACAAACAATATGTTGTGTGCTATACTACCACAAAAAAACCCGACTATGGAAAAATCACGGCGTTTACAAGGTAAAATCGACTCCTCCTATTGTTGAAGTCTGTTAAAATATCGCCTATGTTAGATAAATGTGTGTTGACGGCAGCCATCGACACACATTTACGAGGCATGCCACAACTGCAAGCGTCGCCACCGGTCGACGGTAGTCGTCGGCGCTTCGGCGGCTGCCGCCCAGCGCGTCGACGGCTGCCGCCCGGCGCGTTGACGGCAGCCGTCGACAGCTGGCGACGGCTGCAGTGTATCTGCCGTTGGCAACGTACCGCTCGTCTGTAAGAACCCTTACCCGGGCCATAATAACGAATCGATTGACACCTTATTAATCAAAACCGGATGAATTATTTAGGCGCTAAAGAGGAACATAAGTACGTTAATACAAACATACATACATTAAACTGCTAAAATCATAAACCTTCATTTTGGTTTCGCCGTAGTCGGATAAAAATGATCGCAATGACGGGAAAAACAAGTATGCCTTTCGGATTCGTTAAGTGTCTATTTACACCCTTTATTTGGGAGAATGCAGGCAAATGTTGATTAGCCCTCACCTCCTTGTTTCAGTCGTCTCTAGCGTGACTAATGAGCTGAGCTCTGAGCTCAACCCTCTGTTAACTCATTTAGGGAACGTAGACGTAACATTACATCTGCTAAACAACAGCACTTACCCGTATTTAGCGAAGTTAGTCCACATCACAGTCAAAGCATCAATGATACTCTGATCGTCTTCACTCGGGGGTGTATCTCTGAACATGGACATATCAAAGAGGTACGCAGTGTCGTCTCCGTGCGACGCACCGTTTGACGTGAAGTTCCTCGCTAGCCTGGCTCTATTCCGACCTCCTTCATACGCAAACATGTATCGAAACACTCTATTAGCGCCAGCTTCTATGTATCTATCTACTGATTTTTCTGCTGGATAGTTAAATGCAAGATCCGAACCGTAATCGAGGATAACACTTTGCAATTCTTCGCTTAACGCCTTATCTCCGATATAGAAATGTCTGACGGTACTGACATCGGGAATATCTTCGAAAACAAATGCTAGTTCTTCTTCAAACTTGTAATTTGTATAGAAATCTTTGTTGGAATCATCTGCATACATGAACTTGGCTTCTTTATTCGTGTGACCGATCATTATGTCCATTCCTTTGACTTTCGGTTGTAAGTTCGTGGGGTAATCTTTTAAAATTGTGTCGTCTCCGACATTTTCCACGCACGGGCGAGTATAGGGATGTCCGTGGCCAAAAAACATGAATTCATTGGCTGATTTAATAACATTTAAAGGATCTTCGTTAGATAGAAATTTCATTGCTCCTTTCAGATCTCCTCCATCATAGCCAAGTCTTGCAGCTATATTCAAAGGTATACTATCATTCTTTTCAGTTATAACCCAAGTAGTCAACGCCGATCCACTTTGTATAATCGCCCGTTTAACGAAACCTTCTTTCGCTAGCAGTTGTATATCTAAAGACATGGCCCCAGCTGACTGCCCGAAAGCGGTCACTCTATCCACGTCTCCACCAAAGGCGGCAATGTTTTCTTTAATCCATTCTATAGCAAGCATTTGGTCTCTTAATCCTTGGTTGTTATAACCTGCTTCGCTGACACACAAAAAGCCGTATGGACCAACTCTATAGTTAAAAGTCACTATTATGACATTGTGCCTGACTAAGAACTTCGGCGACAAGTCCGGCTCAGACTTGTGACCTCTTATGAATGAACCTCCATGTAGAAAGACCATTACTGGTAATCTATTGCGTGAGCTCGCTGAGTTTGGTACGTAGAGGTTGAGTTGCAAGCATTGTATGCTGCCCATAGCGTTGTTGTTGCTGTGCTGTGGGCAGGCTATATTGTCGTGGTAGGCTTCAAAGGTTGAGATGAAGCCGGGGTGAGGTGACGCGGCCTGGAAGTTGATGGAAATAGGCGTTACATAAATCAGAAGTTCGGAACATTAAGCTTTTCAGACACGGCGGCCAATCTCAACGGAAACTAGCTCTCGGAGATGTGTGTGCACACACAGGGGCACTCTCTGTTCCCTCAGTCTCATGGTCTAGTGGGACTGCAACCCGACACGACCGGAGATCAGGCGCAGGACCAACGGCTGAGCGTGATATAATCTGAAGGTACTCACGGAGAATGGATTGTTTTCGTCCACCACAGCATACGGCACCCCCAGGAACATAGCGTAGTCGCCATCTTTGCTCTGCAGTCCTCTTATTAGGCCTCGCGGCGTTTCTGCCAGTGGGTCTACTCTTGCTAACCCATCGGAGTACTTAAGTAACAGCAAGATTATCGGCAGGGTGATCTTCATACCGTTGTTGTTTGAACTGTGGAGTAATAGTTTATAGGATTTTTTGGAATAGAATTAGAGGTTTGATATAATAACAAATACAAAGTGTAAACGGACCCTTTGCGAAGCCGTCAACCAAGCATTCTGTACATCAAACTAACTCTACGCAAAAATTATTTGACATATTTTTTGGGGTGAGAAATCATGTCTACGGGTTATGGAGGTATTTTATAGTACAATATCCGGCTGCAGAATTAGTGCATTAATCGAGTATTTGCTAAAAACCACTTTTTTGCGTATATTTATGATTAAGAGAATATATAACACGTGTACAGGTTTGGTTTTTAATGTGCCAGCATGCAAATTTTCGAACTTCCAGCATGCGTATTATGTTCGCGGGCGGGAGAGCGTGCTGCATCCTGCAAGCATGCACCTATTTGCGGAATAAAAACTAAATATGTTGCATAAGTTTGGCAATTCTTAAGTGGCAGTGGGCAGGGCACATTGCTCGCAGAACGGCTGGCCGATGGGGCCGACAAGTTCTGGGGTGGCGACCGCTGACTGATGACCTGGTGAAGGCTGCGGGAATCCGCTGGATGCAATTCGCACGGGACCGGTCAATGTGGCGACACTTGGGGGAGGTCTATGTCCAGCAGTGGACGTTTTTCGGCTAAAATGATGATGTTGCAGTACATTTCATCATTATAATTAAGTGAAAGTTTCAATATTGCCTTACCGACCTGGAGCTACACTCGCTGACACAACACTGCTTTTTATTAAAATAAGTGCAACTGTTCGTACATATTTATACAGATGTCGGTATCGCTACGAGAACATTATAATCTTATCGAGATCACTTTGTCATGATCACCAGAAGTCTCCAACTTGCTATGCCCGCGACTTCGCTACCTTTCCTTTGTACATGTCTCGTAATAGGTTAAATTTCCTCATGCCAAGCTCGTGGCTAAAGAATAACAACGGCACGAGTTGATCTTCAAGGTTCAGCAACGCTTGCGAAGGCAGTCCGTGGATGGGTGACCATCCATTACATATCGACTTTCCTTCGTGTCTTGCACGACACGTTAAGCCGTTGGTCAGCCCGACTATCACGTGTCTTTGGCATTCGTTACATAGTCAGTGGCCCGAAAGTCTGACACATGGTTATCATTTTAATTACTAACTGGGTTGTGCAAGTCGGTTAGGCTGTTGCTGCATATAAAATACTGGTATTCAGCGGCATCCCGTTAGACTGGAAGCCGACCCCGACATAGCTGGGAAAAGGCTAGGTTAGATGGAATGTGCTACATCCTGTGTCCTACACCAGGTCATGGTCTACCCGTGGCAACGGACAATTCCCAGTTTTCTATAACAGTTGGGCTGATCTTACGTTTCTTCGACCATTCATGATATAAACAGAGGAATAAATTGGTAAAATATATCCAGAACTGACATTCCCATAGCCTATGTTATTTCCAGATAATTTAACTTTCAAATGGTGAAAAAATGGTTTAATTATGTCCTACAGTTTCGGAAAAATTTCGGAGCTTTTTCGGTACAAACAAACGAAAAAATCTTTCCTCTGTATAATATTAGAATAGAATAGAATAGTCATTTGAGTATAGTAGTCAGATGGTAACAACAATGTTAGAGAATCCTTGTACATTCTACTATTTTGGCATGCAAACATTGCAGCATTGCTGCGCATTTCTTTGCATTTATTAGTACCTATTGGTTAAATTGTATTCTCCCCATTGGTGGTACAGCGACTTGGTCTATGACTAACACCAAGTCTGATCCAAACTCAAGGTTTGTTAAGGGGCGATTAAGCGCAGCATACTGAATGTTTAATTGCAAGACTGGGCCCTGAGGCCCAAGAGATTGAGGATTCTTAGACGGGGTCACGGCACTCCAAGAAGATAACGGGACGCCTTGGATTGCTTCAACACAAATAGGCATGACGACAGTAAAAACAAATTCAAATCTATTTAGTCCGTCAGTTAGGATATTGGAAATTTTAATGGACACTTATTTTTTGTTTTTTGTAATCATATCAATGAATATTGACAAAAGATAAAACGCATCAATACTCGGAAGTGGGGGCTCGTGACGTCAGAACTAGCTAAAAATTATACCTAGGCGTGACGTATTGAGAATTTTAAAAGCGTCATATCTTCGTCAATTTTGGTTTACGTAACAAAAGAAAAAACATGGGTCAAATACTTTTTGATAATCTAACTGACGGACTAATTAGTTTTTTTTGTCGTCTCGCCTATTGGCACAAGACCGAGAGAAGTGGAAGGAAAGGGGGGAGGCCTTTTCCCAGGAGTGGGACAGTTCAGACTAACAAATAACACTAACCTAAATGAAAACTCGTTGACATTCAGTGGTTCGTTTGGATGCAACAGTGACCTGGTTCATGTCAGTCTCCCTTCGCCAACATTTGTTCGGCCGTTGAGTCGTGAAAAGGTAATAGACAGGCAGACGAGAGCAAGTTTCATATTAATATTATCAGTACCTATATGGATGGTCATGCCGATATCTTCACAATACGTGGGGCTATCGTTATCTCAACACACAGATAACAGTGACATGAAACTGTCTGCAAAATATGTATTTATAGAGTACTCGATGATATATGAAAGGAATGGATAAGAATGATCCTTTAATACCTCAATTGTTTGTTTATCTATAAAAAAACCGACCACGTGCGAGTTGAACTCGCGTGGAGAGGGTTCCGTACAATACCAAAGTCTTTTATTGAGTTTACCACTTTATTTTCAATTGATAGAATTCTTATAAGTTTTCCTGTATTCTACAAGCAATGAACTACATTTTGTATTTTTTTTAATTTTAGGCTTAGTAGTTTCGGAGATCAAGGGGGGGGGGGAATTGGTATATTTTCGTCTTCTTTCATGAATTAAATCAAAACTATTTATTTTACAATAATAACAAAAATTTATTTGAGATCTTCATAAAACGAGCCCTTTTATTCGATAAATGACACAGTCAGGTTTGGAGAGCTTTTTTTTAATTTCCTAATTTGTTCCCCGAAAATGATCCTTTTAATAGTACATTGTTACCCTAGGGGTGAAAGTAACTTATTTAGTCCCGAGACGGGGTTTGGTGCCCGAGCGCAGCGAGGGCGCTAAAATAGTTCGAGGGACTAAATAAGTCTTTAACCCGAGGTAAACACTGTGCTTTTCATTACGAATACAAGGAAAGTAAAAATAAAAACATGAATCAACTCGAAAAAAAATTAAGATCGGATTGCCGCTTTCCGCCTATTTTGTTTTTTTTTTCTATGGCCGGCCAGCTATTCAGCTATTACCTATTTTTCATTTTCATCATCGAAAAATGGTAAATATTATGCCCAAATTTATGTTATTTTAAAGAAATAGTTGAAACTTAAAAATAAAGTTATTTTAAAAAATACATATTCGTTAATTAATACTTAACTTTGTTATTTCAATTTTACAACGTGGCTGTATAGAAAGTTGGAACATGGTTCAATAGAAAAATGAACTATTTTTTTTTTATAATTTGACAGTTGTCAGTTGAAAACGATTCTCCCTAGGGCTGAAAAGTATTACTTTCAACCCGCTCTTCAGGCAACTTCAGACTTACTTTCAGAGTATGAGTAATGAAAATAATTATTTGTGCAACAAGAGAGCAAAGTGGGTTTTTAATGCGAGTGTTGATTTTGAATCCCGAGTAAGCGAAGGATTTTATAGTTGAATCACGAGCGTAGCGAGTGATTCTAGGTTAGAATCCTGAGCGTAGCGAGGGATTCAAAGACACGAGATGCAAATAACTTTGGTCTCGTGTAACACATACAACTTTTCACCTCAGCAGCGAGAACATATACTTAGAGGTAAAAAAAACAACATGCTAAAAATTAAACCACCACACCACATCACAAACACACAGATATCCAGACGATGATTTGTGTATTTTTTATGGGATACAATAAACAGGAAAAGAAATTGGGAATTTAAAAAAATAATGTTATTTGGATTTGTGCCCTACTGACATTCTTTTCAAAAATGCAATAAGTTTGGGATACGTTTCAATGTGCACGTCATCTTTTGTTTTTGACGTGATAACGTCTTTAAAATCGTTTTAGTCGGGTGACATGTTCAGAAACTTGTGTCACACCAAAACCTCACGAGCGCGATCGCAGGTATAACGAGAGAGAGACGGACCGATCTCCCGTCTCATCTCGAGCGCTGCCAGTCATTCCGTGAAACTTGTCACGCGGAATCCTCACGAGCGGAGGCTGGCATAGCGTTCGAGTGAGTGGACCGATCTTCCGTCTCTCTCACTCTAGCGGCATACAAACGAATGGAGATTTTCTCTTGCGGTTAAGTTTTAGTTGAATGTTTAACAGTGAAACAAAATGTGAAGTGCAAGTGAAGTGTTACAACAATTGCAACAAAAAAAGGTGAATAAAATAGCCTACTTACTAACAATTAACATTCTTGAATAAACTTGTAAAAGTAATGAAAGATGGAAAAAAGACACGTGTAAACAAACGAAATTTAGAGGTTATGTTATGATAAAAATGAATTGTGGTAGTGTTAAATAAAAACATAGTTGGACTCATACCCTAAATAATTATAATACGGAAAAAATAGATAAAGGAGCGCGTCGCGTCGTGTGAATGATTAGAATATCGAATAAAAAAATTGTTATCTTCATTAATTCCTTACTTCCCAAAAACTTATATCACCAATAAGACGTTATCACGTAAACATCTCGATCGTAAACCTTCTTTACAAACAACCAATTTTTTATTGTGGCCTTCAATATTGAGTCTTAACCCCACATTGTAGATGGTTACCTAGTTTGTGATAATTCTAGGAACTACGATAACAGTAGTCTCCGAAAAAGTGTTTGCACCCTTTGTAAGTCTCCATTGCTTAAAAATATCATAAGTTTTTAGATATTTTTCGCGAGACAAAGTCAGACAGGAAATTTAATTCTACTTTTTTTACATTATGCTTCAATTCTTCGGGTGTTAAATAGCAGACTTCGTCACTGGTACTTTGTAACATAATCATTGTTAGTGTAACAGAGAATAAAATAATAAAATTTTTAATGGCGCAATTTTTTTAAATGCGTTTGAAACTACACTCACGGTATTCTGTCTCAATATTAAAGATTGTTAAAACTATATATAAATAAGTAGATACATGAAAAACTTCGTATTTTTTTTCTTCATTTTGATTTAATTATAAAAATATAATTCGATTATTCGAAATATAACAATTTTTCATTTAAAACACGTGATTTACAATATTACGCTTATCGATTTACAATATCGGTACCCGAAACGTTTTATTCTTTGTTTCTTTTTGGGCCTATTAGATATGAAATTTGAAAATCGAATTTCGAATCGATGTTGAAATCCTTCGAATTTTGTGAGTAGACCTACACAGTTCTCGGTATTTAAAAAAAATAATTAAAAAGTTACCTTGTCTCACGCTCGCAGCAAAATCGAATTTTGCTCACTGTCTGTAAACAGCAAAACCTGCTTGTTTGAGGTGCTGAGGTGAAAAAAATATATTTATTTACTGTGCACATCTATGTTTGGGTCATAGGATTACACCATCCTACCAAATTTCACCTGATTTGATCCAGTAGATTCGGAGCAAATTGGCTGTGACAGACAGACGCACGAGTGATCCTATAAGGGTTCCGATTTTTTCATTTTTGAACTCTAAAAACGGTAAAGACGTACATTTTGGATGTAGAGGGTAATCTAAAATACATGTGCGTAGCGTTTTCCCATAAGTTTTTTTAAAAGTGACAACACCATCTTCGGCATTAGTATGTGTGTGATCGTCGTCGATTGTTTGTTTATGACGTCACTACCCGAGAAGCGGCTGGAGCGCCGCACTTAACCGGATCGGACAGGGTATTCTAACATACTATTGTTGTATTTCGAGAGCTGTTTATTTATTCGGGTACTAGCTTATGTCCGCAGCTTCACCCGCGACGAGTTCGGTAATAGGGTATTACACCCGTTTTTGAAAAGTGTCTCAATTAGATTCTATAGTGATAACGAACCACTAAAAATTCACAAAAAAATTATTCAATCGTTATGTGCCCTAAAAATGCATTTAAATTTTGCATTTTCAAATTTCGCGCGTAATTTGACGAAAACGCTTGATGCAGTGGACGCCATATATTGTTCTGTGGTCATGACGTCAGTTGGCTGTGTAAACAAATACAGTGATATTTGAAGTTGAGAGTTGACACTTCTAAGTTTACGTAGCCGTATAACGT
The DNA here is from genome assembly GCA_963853795.1 of Xestia rhomboidea. NCBI lineage: Eukaryota > Metazoa > Arthropoda > Insecta > Lepidoptera > Noctuidae > Xestia > Xestia rhomboidea. The sequence goes on from OY970784.1 coordinate 347,905, forward strand.
AATAACATGGCGACTACTATAATGGTGCTATGAAACAGATTAAAAAAGCTGAAACCATTGAATTGAATTTTAAAATTTAATTTGCTATTTTATGAACTAAAAATAAAACGATTTCAGACTGCTTTTTGCCTAAGCTATCTATCTCAATAATATATTTTTAATTTTTTTCTCATTTAGAGTAAAATACCCTATTATACCACGAGTACTACCGGGTTATACACAGCATATCCTTTGTGTTAACCCAGGTTGTAAAGTATTTGTGGGCCAAATTTCACTCAAATAGGTTCAACCGTTTTTGCGTGAAAGAGGAACGAACATCCATACATCGTCACCATCTGTCGCATTTTTATTAGTAGTAAGATACAATGTGTCAGTTGTTTAACAGGCGTGATATTATTTGATGTTCTGAAATTGGACTCCATATAAAAATCAACTGTTATTGATGAAATACTCAATACTCAATTCTTTATTGCATTCCACAATGTAGGCTTAGGTAGTAAACATTTGCGGGCCTGTGGACGGGGAGCTATGGGCTAGCTCGCCGTCCGTACGTCTCATGACGACAGGCCGTGTCGACGGCGCGTTCGTGTTCCACGCGCGCCTCAAAGAGAGTCAGCATCAGTGAAGGGGTCCGCAAGGGCCGAAGCCTGCCGGGGCTGCGGGACTATTCGAAAGAGATACCGTGGCCCCGGAACACAAAGGGCGATGAAGGAACATGGATGGGTTTTAGTCAGTAAAAGTCTGACACTCCCTCCTGCTCAGCCCAGAGCGGGAGAAGTCATTTGATGATTTCCCATCCGAAAAAAAAAAAAAAAAAAAAAAAAAGGTAGTAAACATTTATTTGGAAACAATCGTGGACCCTGTCGGGCACAGCAAAAGTTAGATGTGTGGAGAGCGCTTATCATTAAAGTATCTTAAAATCAAACTTAATCTAAAAAAAACAGCCAAGTGCGTGTCGGGCCTAGATATGAGCGCCGATGGCCAATTTCGCGGCGGCGGCGTGGCCGGGAAATTTACACGGCGGCGGCGGCGTCGCGGCGGCGCAGCATGGCCGGCCGTGGGCCTTAGATTTTTTTTATCATGGAGAGATTTTTTAAAAATAACAAATAAAACCATATTGTTGTTACAAAAAAAAGTTTACAGTCTTCTAAATAATAATTGGAGATTACGTTTACTGAAAAATAATTATTTCAGCATTTTGAGTTCAAGTGAAACCGAGTTTTTTTTATTAGAGCACTATCTATCCATAACATAAAAACTATAAAAAAAAAATACAGAAAATATAAGTATTTAAAAAGTAGTATCACATATTTTGTTTGTTGTTGAACACCACACAACAATACACGTTTACTCGGTAAAATATTCGACTCGACTGCGTGAGCGACGAGTGTGGCGAAGAGACTAGGCTAACTAATCACGGAGACGCGGCGCGTCGCGCGGTGCGTTGTGCGGCGCGGCTCACTTTCAATTCAAACATAATATGACGATTAACGATGTTTGAGAGCGTTTACGGAGAAGCGAATTTACGCGCGTTTGCTGAAATGCAGCGTTGCCCGCCGCTTGCAAATACAAATTATCGCAGATGACACCGCCTCTCCGTAAACGGGAAAACGCGCAACGCGCCGCATGACGCGCCGAACAACGCGCCGCCCGACGTGCCGCATGAGCACTTATGCGGTCGGGCCGCGCGTGCGAGCGAGAAAGCAAGTTGCGACTCGTCGCGACGGCGCGCCGGTGCGCTGCACTCGGCGGCGGCGCGCCGTCATGAACTCACGGCGGCGGCGGCGCGCCGGCGCGGCGCTCATATCTAGTCGGGCCACGCGCAGTGTTGGGTTCCGTAGTAGCCCGTTATCACAATATAGAACGAACCCGTTGATACAGCGCCATCTAGCGGCAGCTTTGTGAAACTTATGGTAATTGATTATGTTTTTTTTTATGTTAGATTTTGTTTTTCAAAAACAGTAAAGTTATCTTAACCGCTATAGTTTTCCTTTAAAGTTCATGAAGTGCACTATCATCAAGATTTTTTCCAGATTTTTCAAGCCCGCAGTTTACCTACTGGAACAACAATGTGCGCTTTAAAGTTTAATATTTCGTAAATGGAGCATTACATCGAAAAGTAGTATTAGTAACCCCTAAGTCATTTTAAAATACCTATTCAACAATATCCCACACGATGGGGTAGAAGACGAAAAAAAAAATCATCCCCACTTCACATGTAGGGGAGCTACCCTAAAAAAAAAATTACCACTTTGTCGGCGTTATTGATATAAACCTCTACAAAATTACAGCTTTCTAGTACTAACGGTCTCTTAGCAAAACCTCGGACAGACAGACAGACAGACGGACATGGCGAAACTATAAGGGTTCCTTGTCAGGACTACGGAACCCTAAAAAGGCGATACTTGTACACTAGCTAGCTATCGTACCATTATTCTTCTCTCTCAAATACACAAGCTGTTCTCAACAGTCCTGACAAATCGTCTTACCCGAGAACTTGACGAAACCCAGTCCATCGGGCAGGCCGGCTTCCGCAGCGGATGTTCGAACATCGACCATATCCACACGGTAAAGCAGTTAATGGAGAAGTGCCAAGAATGTAACTGACCATAACTGAACTATATGCATGGCCTTCGTCGATTACGAGAAGGCTTTCGACAGTGTCGAGTCCAGTTACGTGGATGTGTAACTATACCCCTCAGCCACTCTGCGGGGTCGCAAACTTGGGGTGAAAAACAGGGTGTCCTGTTTAAACCCGTACAGATCAAGCGGGGAGTGCGAAACTTTGCACAACAGTCCATCGACAGACAGACATCGTGAAATGCTTAAATTGGGACTGTTGCGGTGTTAACACAAATGGTGCTTCCCTGTCGCATTTAAGATTTGCAGGCGGCCTCATCAAACTTCGATGATCTTCAGAATATGCTTCAAGACCTATAAGATGCTTCTTTCAAAGTAGGCCAAGACAAAGATAATGGCAAACATCAACAGCTATTTAAATCCTTCTGTCAAAATTGGAAATAAAGAGTTGGAGATGGTTGACCAGTATGTCTATCTTGGCCATATGCTTTCATGTGGCAAACAGCATCAACACAAGGAGATATCTGAAGAATACAGCTCGGCTGTTTAGGGCAATTTGGAAGACATTTTGAAATCAAACAAAATTCTGCTTTGTCTAAAGTCCCGCCGAGGCTGTGTACAGACTGAGAGTTGCACAGAGAGCCATGGAGGGTTCCATGCTCGGCACAAAGCTGGTGGATCGAGTACTTCACGTTGAAATCCGAAGACGTGCAAAGGTTTTCGATATTGGAAATGGCGTTACGGAACTCAAGTGGAGTTGGGCAGCCGACCTAGCAAGGCGCAGTGATAACAGGTGGACTACTGTCACCGAATGGCGTCCAGGAACTGGAAAAAGAAATGTGGGTCGTCCAGTGGCGAGATGAGCAGACGACATTCCATGCCATTATGGGAAAAACCTGGATGAGGCTGGCACCGGACCGTGTAGATTGGCAAGAAAAAATAGAGAGGCCTAGACCCAGCAGTGGGTATTCAGACTGTAGATGATAATGCAGAGTTTTCACCAGCGTGTATCTGAATATTATGTCTCTTTAAAGAACTCTTTCGACTAAAACTACGCTGACATATATCACAAGTGTAAGGTTTCTCACCATTGTGTATACGAAAATGCCTTGTTAAATGACTTTTTTCATTAAAACTTCGCTGACATACTTCACACTTATAAGGTGTTTCACCAGTGTGTGTTCGAATATGATGTGATAAATGATTCGCCTGACTAAAACTACACTGACATACATCACACTTAAAAGGTCTTTCACCAGTGTGTATTCGAATATGATTTCGTAAAGCACCACTTTCAATAAAACCGCGCTGACATACATCACACCTAAAAGGTTTCTCACCAGTGTGTATTCGAATATGTCTTGTTAAAGAACTCTTTTTACTAAAACTACGCTGACATATATCACACGTGTAAGGTTTTTCACCAGTGTGTATTCGAATATGTCTTGTCAAACAACTCTTTTTACTAAAACAACGTTGGCATACTTCACACTTGTAAGTTATTTTACGAATACGCTGATCACATTCGTCAGGCTCTTTGTAAGTAGTGCCAGGTTTCGACGTACGATTTCGAGTTGTCCGGAAAACTTTCAAGTTTGATGGTTCATTTTTCTTTAGCTCCGCTGTAGTTGTATCTTCTAGTTTTGATTTTCTTGTGACGCGCGCACCTGTGATTATAAATAAGTAAGTAAATATACATTAATAAGTTTGAATGATACACAGAACACTGAAAGGGAGCGCAGGACAGGAGAATTGCTGTTAACGTTGAATAATGCACTATATAACTAGTGACATTAAGAACAAAACTGTGCAAACTTGACGCCGTCGGGGCACAAGAACAGCGAGAGGGTAATGGCTGATCTTAGCGTTATGCTCGAGGATTGTGGTGACTGGTCGTTTTGCTGGCCATGGCTTTAGTTTGTTGATAAATGTATGATGCTCCTAGTTCATCATTTGTGACATAATGGTTACAGTTCTATGGGTATGGTTAGCACTAACCACTTGCTATCAGGTAGACCATCGGCCAGTTTGCTGACTAATACTTACTACTATTTGTCACCGCAGCTGTTTGTTTCTTCTCCGATACTTCTATTGCTTCTTCCATTTCAATTTTAATCTCTATTAAAGGTACAGCACCTTCTGAATCTGGTTTAGAATGGTCTGGGGGCATATCTTCTTCATCTAGATAGCTATTGTCTACATCTGGTTCCAGGTCTGTAAGATCAATAACACTCGCATTACTGGTTTATTATTGAAATTGTTTATTTCTATACATAAAATGGTTTTCTGTGAATTCAAGTTATGTTTTTTTTTATTGAAAGATAAATGCTATGTAAGTTAAAGCTAGTGATCAGTGATCATGTTTTGCAACAAGTAAACTTTAAGTTTATATACAGGCTGAATGTTTCAAGTGAGCGCGGATGGCCTAAACCGAAACTATGAGAAAGAGGAGAAAACGAAGCCTCGCGGCCTCGAACTCGATTTTAAGAACAATTAAAACTGCATCATTAGCTTTTTGAAAAATCAATATCCTGGCCAGGAATCGAACCCATTCATTTTGGAAAAAAAGAAAACCGGCCAAGTGCGTGTCGGGCCACGCGCAGTGTAGGGTTCCGTAGTAGCCCGTTATAATTTAAATTTTGTTTTTCAATGCAAGTCTTCACCCGTTATAAACAAGCAACCACTTCATCTTAGTCACTTTACAGGATTTATTCTAAGGATTTTGTATTTGGTACAAAATTATCAACACCCTAGTTCAACGACTATTACTGCTAAACTAATAAAGTTATCTTAACCGCTATAGTTTTCCTTTAAAGTTCATGAAATGCACTATCACCATGAATTTTTCCAGATTTTTCAAGCCAGCAGTTTAGCTTTTAGAGAGGGGGGGCCATAATGGAACAAAAATTTGCACTTTAAAGTTTAATATTTCGTAAATGGAGCATTCAATCGAAAAGTAGTATTAGCAACCCCTAAGTCATTTTAAAATACATATTCAACGATCCCCCACACGATGAGGTAGACGACGAAAAAAAAAATCATCCCCACCTCAAATGCAGGGGAGCTACCTTAAAAAAAAAACATTTTTCAAAATTTTATTTTACCATTTTGTCGGCGTTATTGATATACAACTCCTCTACAAAATTACAGCTTTCTAGTACTAACGGTCTCTTAGCAAAACAGACAGACAGACGGACATAGCGAAACTATAAGGGTTCCTTGTCAGGACTACGGAACCCTAAAAACACACACATACGTAGGGTTGCCAACTTTCTTTAGGCGAAATATCGTATTTTATGGAAAAATAAAAAAATAGTCAAAGATACATTTGTTTTATTTTTATTAAAAAAAAAATGCGTTCTTGCATTTTTAAACAATGTTTTGTCTAAAATAAAAGTGTCATATGCTTTATTTATTACTTTTTTAAATATTAGATTAATTAAAATGAAAAGCTCACTTTTTATTAATGAGATACTACTTCTGTTTCTTTCTACTCGCCATTTCGAATTTATAACCGAAAATATCCTTTCTTAAGTTTAGTTTTCGCTACATCTTTATATTATTAACAAGGTGTTACATAATAAACGCACAACGGGTTCCTTCTATCTGGTAGAATCTTGATGCTCCGAAATTTATTTGGCATAACACACTTGGCATAATTTTCTTTAAGTATACGAATATTTTTAAGGCATAAAAAATATTTAATATAATTATTTTTTGGCCAAATGTTTGTGTGTCCGAATTTATAATGGCATACTTTTAAGATGGCAGAATTTTATTTGGCCTAATTACCTTTGGCAACGTTCATATTTCGTTTAGAATAACGTTTATTTAGAGCGACGATTATTTGGTATAACTTTCTGAGATATGATAGTTCTGCCTTTAAATGACTATTGATATAAAATTTATGCCAAAAGATGATTCTGAATGTGAACTTTCTGCAATAAGATGGTTCTACTTTTAATTCTTAAGCATATAAAATTTATGCCTAGAGATGATTCTGACTTACAAAATTATGCGTTTTGAACGTCTGATAAATGAGTGTCTGCCAAATGATTTTCTGCGAAATGAAGTTTATGCTATCCGCTGGTATGCAAAATAATATTATGACATAAAAAGTTCTGCCTTACAGGGTAGACCCACGCACAACGACTCCGTGTCACACCATGACATTGAATGTTTGTTCCATAAATTCCAAAATAGGACATTCTACAGGAATTGACACAATCAGCTGATCAACATTTATTGATCACTTTCATCATTGCATGGTCTAAGTCACCACACTAGAGGTTGTGCGCGTATTATGTTACCTAGCTTTATTTATGTATGTTGTTTCTTCATGATTTCTTTATCAATCATCTTTTAATTTCATGTTCTTATAAACATATCATCACTTAGATTTTCCTCCTTTGGTTCAATAATATCATCTAGTCCCTCACAAACAGCAGGTAATGGTTCTTTGATAGCAATGCTGCCCATTTGACATTTATCCACTATACTTATGTTTTCTATGGGAGTTGTAATGAATCCACTGCAAGACACTAAGCGGTCTGGGTTTGTAAAAGGATTGGGCTGCAATAAGAATTTATAGTATTAGGTAAAGTCACTCAAAAGAGCCTCCATAAGTGAAGATAGTTCAGTAGGCACAATGTACCCGGGACAGTCGGCCATGCTACCAACCACAGCTACCACTGCACACGCTATTGTTGCATGGCTTGTGCCAACATGAGAGAGGACTGTTATCAAACTGCCACATACATGTGCAAGTTTCATATTGAAGTTGTAACTGGGTAAATACAGACACAAGGAGAAGTAGAATTTGGTTATTGGTCCTGATTCTGTAAAAATGTGATGCATCTTTCCACACATCTGATCATAGACAGGGATGACTGGTAGCAAAAAAATATAAAAATTTAGTAACAAGCTCCTCACTAAAAACAGAAGTTATGAGTATTATTGTCAGTTGAAGAATACCTCACCTCATCCATCATTTGAGCAAATTGCTCTTCAGCTTCCAAACATTTTGTCGTAAACCGAAAGCATTGTTTTAGTTTAGCGCAGCAGAAGAAACAAGCAAGAATCGGTCTCTTGTCTTCAGTAACAAACTGCAACAAAACTTGACTTACACTATTTTGTTTCTATGAATCCATAAGCATACAGTTGGTGTTTTCAATATACATTTGACGCAGATGGCACAGGGATAGATAAACACTCTTATTCAAGGCAGATTGGCGACTTACAACCAGTCCGCACATTGTTTTCCTCCACCAATGTATGTAATTTCTATTTTACCCTCACAACAACACTGACCGAAAATACGAATTCTCGTGTATGAGATCAGAGGGAGAAAAAGCATATTGGGTCAGTGGGTCGTCTTAGGGGCACTATGAAAAAAATACATAAAAATCTGTAATTTCTATTTTCCCCTCACACCTTCTGATCGAAGCTCTGGCCTAAAAATTCCCACAAATTCTCGTGTATGAGTTGAGAGGTGGATATAGCATATCATAAATAACCCTTTAAAGTAGGCGCCGCTGACGCTTGCACTCCGCACGCTCAGCCTCATAGTAGCGAGTGAGACAGACTTATTCTGTTGTTCTCTGTGTGAATTCACAAGGAATGCTTTGTTTGTAATTAGTTAAAGGTATTAGTTAGAAGTAACAATTAAGTTAAGATAAGTATTAATTAAGGCGAATTTACCGCAATGGTTAATTAAGGTAGATGTATGTTGATAAATAAATAAATCAGAAATTCAATAATATAGAGAATATCAACTTACTGGAACATCAGTCAGTTTCTCATAAAAGTCACGCAAATTCTTGTTGACCACTACGTACATACAAGTATTTTGAGCTAAACATATCCTACACATTTGTAGTTTTTCCATCTCTAACTAAGACAAAAATATGCTGCAAACCAAACAGCACAATGCGGCAATGCCAGCAACAAAGAGATTTTAAAAGCTCGTAGTATATTAGAATGTCTTTGGCCGGCAATAAGTTTAGTGATGAATTGATGGCCACTTGATAATTGAACTACCGAATTTTATTACCGATCGATCGGCACCATTCATTGCAGTAGGAAAACTATCTATCGTAGGTTTGTCATTGTCACTTGTCACTGTCAGTTATCGGCACGAAACATGTGTCTACCTACGATGCGTCTAGGTTTTGGATTTGACATTGACAGTTGACTTAAGGTGGCTAGCAAGTTTGTAAATTTTCCCTATTTAAAAAAAAAACACCAAAATATTAAACGTTTTAGTAATTTTCTGTTTGTTATTATTGCTTAATGGTGTAGACATTTGTAATGTTTTCGCTAATAAATAAAATAATGAAATATTTAAACTATATTTTTGTGTGTGTGTGTGTGTTGCCCGTTCCCGTACAGGCGTACACGCGATGCAATCGGCGAATTACAGGAAAGGAAAATCTTATTATCACAAATTACTTAAGCTGTAATGTATATCTCTTGATTCCTTATATTTTACTGTCTGCTATGTTCGGGCCCCCAGGGCAATCCCCAAAACTTTTTTGAGGAATTCTATTCTCCAAGAACGATTTTATTATTTCCGACAAAAAGGGTAAAATGTCCCACAATCACCATGTTGGCTGTGGCATGGACGTATCTGGACTTGAAATGTTTGACTATAGAAACAACAGTTATACAAATATGAGGCATATCGACACCGAAATCATAAAAATACTGTCATCTCTTTTTAACTTTAATAATTTTGCGTAAGTAAAAAAGGATAACAGTGTTTTGACAGTTACTATAATGGGAACCCTTCATTCCTAGTGTCATTGAAATACCTATTTGCGGCCGGGTCGCCATTTTATCCTCCACTGTTTGGTAACAAAGTTGGGGTACGTCAACTGTCAAATGCTCTTGAGCTGTGGTTAAAATTGTGAATTTTGGAGTAATTTTGCTGTGTTAGTGCGTTTTAACTCGGTTCTATAGTGGAAATCGTCAATTGCAAGATGCCCAGTTGCAATATAATCGGATGTGGCTGTTGAGAAGTACAGCTAGCTAAACATTATTACCTGATTGTATATAATAGTAATAAGTAGGTTTTATAGTATATAGGTATAAAATGACTGCCATATACAGGAATTAATAGCTTTTATGTGAATAACCTGAAAGATAAAGCATTAATGTAGCTATAAATAGCTATAATAGGTGCCCTGTGACATAGGACAACGTAATTCGATGTAATAAATATAACATATAAGGTAGAAACAGGAGAAATCAGCCATTTACTTTGAAAATTAATAGGTAAAATTGTGCGAATTAGTTCGACAAAGTTCCAACGTTAATCATAACAAACGCGCTGATTGGTCGAGAAGCCCCCATTGTATTCTACATCCGGGTGCATTGGGCGAGTCCATTTGAAATTAGGTCACAGGGGTGAGGAGCGGGGAGTCGGGAGACGAAGAAATTCCGGCTTCCGCGCTACCGATAGGCGAGTGGACGGTCACAAAACGCAGGCCAACCACTACTTGCGCCTATGTGCAAGAATATAAATTAGGCGTTTCCGGGCGCTACTGGGCAGTCTTCAGTCAGCAGTCCTCAGTGTATCTTCAAACTTACTCAGTATATCTATGTCGTCGTAATTCAGTGCAAGTTAGTAATAAGTCTGTATTCGTGATTATTTTGTGTCTCTAAAGTTTTTATCTAAATTGTTGTGTGTTAAAATCAGTGTAAATAGAGTCAATATACAGTTTTTTTTATTAATTCATCTTCAGTGTCTTATTTAATCAACCCTGCGTCCTGCGTTTCTCTACAGTGGCCTTAGAAGAAGCGGAAATCACCCGAACATAACTTTGCACCAGTACGTACTTAATTTCAGTTGTATTCTCTTTATATTTAGATAATAAACAAAAGATTCTGCATTTGTTGAAAAGTTTCAACAGTAAAGCATTCACAGAATTTCCCTTTTGCCTCTATTAACAACAGTAATATTTGTAATTCATGAAATCATTTTCTTGTTAATGTAGGGATAGAGTAGTGCATGCATGTATCGATAATGCTATATTATGGTTCTATATTGGTTATTTGTTTTACATAAAAGGCTGCCTGTTAATTTCGATAGCGTATATAAAAATAAAGTTTCGATTCAAAAAAGATTGTGTTCAATAGTACAAATAAAATTGTATCTACTAAATAAAATGATTTTTTAGTATTATTTTATTCACAAGTGTGTTGAAAAACGTCGTATGATACACGTGTGTATTGATGATTACCGTCCTCGGCTCTCATAAGACCCTCACCTAACGGCTCGGGTCTCAATGACGCCTCAGCGGTAATCACCAACATTACACACTTGTACCATAATGTACTATTGTTAGTTACCTACCTATATTACCTACAAGTGAAGCAAAGAAAAGTGTGTTAAAAATACCTACCCGTTGATATTGGACCGTGATACTATGAAAACTATATAACTTCGCCGTTGCCGGTCCCAAGCCCGGATGAGAAAGGAGGAGGGTTTGTTTGGAGGAGAACTAACCAGCTGTAAAAAGTTCAACGCCGAGCATCGGGCGGCGGTCAATTAACCCGACACCTTCACGAACTACACGTGAAGTGGCTTACAGTGGCCTTGAGAACTAAATCATCTCTAAAAGTCTGCCGTGGAAGGACGTGGGAGCCCACCACGATGTATTTCCCAAGAAAATCCCCCATGGAAAGTACAACAGATAGTGCTAGTTTGTTGGACGAACCGGCTAACACCCGGCGCCAGTCAGTTCCCGGACTGACTGGTGTGAAATTGGCTACCGAAGCCTCTACCAAGACGCATCACCAGGTCTTGGATAGCGGTCATGCTACTGGTGATTTACGCAACAGCAAGATCTCAGTGCAAGAACACAGACGTATTGCAACCTGGAACGTACGTGGATTACTGGCACCAGGAAAGCTCGAAATCGTGGAAAGAGAAGCAGAAGGTCATAATCTTACTTTATTGGGAATTACCGAAACTCATATGCGTGGACAAGGTCATCAAAGAACGCCTGGTGGGAACACCCTTTACTTCTCAGGCCGTTCAGACTCCAGCAGTAACGGAGTCGGTATTTGGCTGTCCAAACACTTGGATAAATTTGTGCTTGGTTATAACCCTGTTTCTGACCGAATACTAACACTGAAACTGAGCACTAGGCCTTGTACCCTGAATATCGTTGTGGTATATGCCCCTACAGCTTGTGCCAAGGACGACATTATTGAGGGATTCTACTCGGAGCTCGAAACAACCCTGTCCAAAATACCAAATCGAGAGATAACTTTTGTCATCGGTGATTGGAACGCAAAAATAGGAAAAACGACGGAAGATAGTCATATAAGAGGCACTGTCGGGAAATATGGACTAGGGGTTCGTAATGACAGAGGAACCAAACTTCTGGAATTCTGTATCGGAAGGAAGCTCACAATCATGAACACATGCTTTCAACACCATCCCCGCCGACTTTACACCTGGACCTCTCCTGGCGACCGATTTCGCAATCAGATTGACTATGTCATAATAAATAGTCGTTGGAGATCTTCAATCACCAATGTTAAGACTTACCCGGGTGCCGACTGCGGATCTGATCACTGTCTTTTGGTGGCAAACTTTGCTCTCCGTTTAAAAGCAGTCAAAAAACGACCACCACAAAGAACACGGATTCTTTCACCAGCAGAAAGTACACAATTTCAAAATGCACTAGAGTCTGTTATGGCGGAACATCCAGAGCCTAATAACTGTAGTGCAGAGGAACAGTGGGAGCATTTTAAAAACAATATATGGAAGGCAGTTGACTCCATCCCCATTAACCATACACCGAACATCTGCAAGCAGTCGTGGATCTCGGCGGATACCTGGCAAATGATTACGTACAGGAAAGACCTTAAAGCCCAAGGATTGTCAAACCAAGAGGGAAGAGACAAATACTCGGAGCTCAGCCGCCTCATTCAGTTGAAATGTCGTCGCGACAAAAACAATTTCGTGGAGCGTATCTGCCAAGACATTGAAGCACACGCGCTCAAAATCCAAACTGCTGACCTTTTTAAGAAAGTGCGACTTCTAACCAACCAGTTCAAACCCAAAACATGGGTAATCGAAGACGAAGATGGCACCCCACTGCAAGATCTGAACGCAATCTCAGAAAGATGGCGGAAATACTGCGAAAAGTTGTACAGAAATCCTAATGCGGCAGGTGATGCTCCAATTAATGAGTGGGATTGGATTTCGAAGGAACCTTCTATTATGTGCTCGGAGATTGTAGCTGCCATAGCCTCACTTAAGACCAAAAAAGCACCGGGGCCGGACCAAATCACAGCGGAGATATTAAAAGCTTCAGGTCCGGCGGGCATAGATGCTCTCCACAAAATTTGTAATGAGGTATGGCGTACTGGTGAGTGGCCAAGCGATTGGACAAAATCAGTCATCCTGCCATTACATAAGAAAGGCTCTACTTCGAAATGTGACAACTATCGAACCTTGGCTCTAATATCTCATGCCAGCAAGGTACTGTTACATATTATAAACAACAGAATTCGTCACTATCTGGATTGGCAGATCCCTCAAGAACAGGCTGGTTTGGCTGGTTTCGTAAAAGGCAAGGGAACGCGTGAGCAGATCCTCAACGTCCGCCACCTGATAGAGAAGGCATATGAGTTTAACACACCTCTCATCATGTGTTTTATAGACTACAGTAAAGCCTTCGACTGCGTAGTCTGGCAAAGCCTGTGGAAGGTACTTTTGGAGCTTGGACTACCGCAACATCTGGTATCCCTAATTCAAGCCCTATACTCTCAAAATAAAGGCAGTGTGAAGGTCAACCAAACCAACTCTAGTAGCTTCAATTTCGGAAAAGGCGTAAGGCAAGGATGCATTTTATCTCCCATCGTCTTTAACGCATATGGAGAATATATTATCAGACGTACCTGTGAAAACTGGGTAGGTGGTGTGACGATAGGCGGAACCAAGCTAACAAATCTCCGCTACGCTGATGACACTACTCTCCTAGCAGCCTCAGAGTCGGAAATGGTAGAACTCCAGGTTGCAAGGATGGAACGTATCAGCATGGAACTGGGCCTACAAATCAACCACGCTAAAACTAAACTAATGGTGGTAGACCGAGCACATAATTTGGAGCTTACTGGCGCTCTTAATCTCGAAACGGTCGATGACTTCATTTACCTGGGCTCTAACATATCCAACACAGGGTCATGCGAAAAAGAAATCCGTAGACGCATAGGTATGGCCAAGAATGCTATGTCTCAGCTTCAAAAAATATGGAGAGATCGCAACATTTCGCGAAATACCAAAGTGAAATTGGTGAACACGCTGGTCTTTTCAATTTTTGGATACGGAGCTGAAACTTGGACCTTGAGAAAGGCCGACCGGGTTCGTATAGACGCCTTCGAGATGTGGTGTTGGAGGAAGATGCTTCAGATACCCTGGACGGCATTCCGCACCAACGAGTCCGTCCTACGCGAGCTCAAAATAAAGACCAGACTCTCTACGACCTGCCTTCGTAGAGTTTTGGAATTTTTTTTTGAAGTTAATAGTTGCAGGTGGAGCGAAATAAAAGGATTCGATATAATGCGTGTTTTATTTATTTGTTCGATGCAGAAAAAATGTCGTCGCCTTGACCGGCGTTATTGCGAGAGTGTTGCTACTACAATAAAACTATATTAATTAAAATTATAAATGTTGCCAGTTACAAATATTTAACATTTTTCGGCCATATAGCGAGGAAAGATGGCAATAACCTCGAACAACTGATGGTTACCGGCAAGGTAGATGGTAAACGACCAAGAGGTCGCAGCCCTTTGCGATGGTCCGACCAGATAAGCTCTTCTCTCGAAACGAAACTTCACGATGCGCTTCACTTGGCCAAGGATAGACGGAGATGGCGAAACATCGTCAGGGAAAAAATTATTTCAAGGGAGGATCACGACCCTCAGTAATGAGGAGCACGACTTGAGGAGGAGGAGGACTATGAAAACATTCTCATAATCTTTTATCGATATTATTGTAGAGAAATATCTTTATCTTATTAGCCGCCATTTTATCCTCCAATATAAAGTGTAGGTATCCACGTTTTTCTTGTAGGTATGCCAAGTCCAGATACGTCCATGGGATTACCTGTCTCGTGCGAGTTTACAGTGTAAGTCAGTGCGGGCTCGCGCCGAGAACGAGGGAGACAACATAGGCGCGCACGCCGCCGCTGCCGCCGCTCCCATTGATCGCGCATCATACGTTAACTTTGTTGTCGAAGGCGACATGCCGTTAACCCTGAATGAGTTACGCAAAGCTACTAAAGAGGATACTGTATTACAGTTAGTGGTACATTATGTCCAAAACGGTTGGCCTAAAAAAAATGTGAACTCGCAGTTGAAACCCTATCATTTATGTAAGACACAATTATCATATGAAGACGGTTGTCTAATGAGGGGCCATAAGGTGATACTTCCCGAATCCTTGCGGTCGAAGGTTTTATTAGAGTTACATAGCTCGCATTTAGGTATCGTAAAAACAAAATCAGAAGCCAGATCACGGTTTTGGTTCCCAGGCATTGATGCAACGCTAGAAAAAATGATACACTCATGTGAAATATGCAAACAGCTACGGCCCTCGCCGCCCAGAGCGCCATTAGCACCGTGGGAATACCCCCATACACCATTCCATAGGTTACACGTCGATTTTCTTGGCCCGCTGAATAATCAAACGTTCTTGGTAGTCGTAGATGCGCACACCAAATGGTTAGAAGTATACGACGTGAGCACTTCTACCAACATAAAAGTACTCTGTGACTTCTACCACCTCGGCGACCGTTATTGAAAAACTTTACGATTTTATGTCAAAATACGGATTACCACACACAATTGTTAGCGATAACGGAACTGCGTTTACATCCGCTGAGTTTACAAAATTTTGTTTATTAAATGGTATTGCACATCTTACATCACCGGCATACAATCCTGCTAGTAATGGACAAGCAGAAAGTTTTGTAAAAATTGTCAAAACGGGCTTAAGTCAAGTGTTTTAGGATCACGCAATAAGAATGAGTGTAGGCTAAAAATTATGAAATATCTGTTTGACTACAGAAATTCAGTACATTCTGTCACGGGTTTCTCACCGGCTGAGTTGGTGTTTGGGCGAAAGCTCAGAACACGTCTAGATTTTACTACACCCAAAGTTAACGTCGACCCCACTCACATCACTAATTGACAATGTGAAACAAAAACAGTGCTCGCAAATTAAATGCCATGGCGGTATTAACAAACAAGTGTTTAGGCCAGGCGATGAGATCATGTTTAAAAAAATTCTGAACAACAGCAAATTCATGTGGTGCAAAGGTACTGTTATAAAAAGACTCGGAAAAGTGTTATATTTGATAAAAGACCATGGTTCTTCTTCCGACGTTAAAAAACATATAAATCAAATTGTATTCAAATAAGGTATGTCTCCCCCCGGGGATTTGGGTGATTTTATGATGGATAGCGACCCAATTCAAAGCGAACATAGCGGTTCTCCGTTACCAAACAATGGGGAGGGAGAAAGAAATGAGGTAGAAATGTCATCCTCACCTTCTCCTCAGAATTCGAGATGTTCCAGCAAACTGTTGCGAGACATACCCAGGGTTGATTATAAGCAGTTCTTCTAAATTAAACTGTGATTTTCTATTTATGTTAAATAGGGGGAGGGACTGTTGTGTATGTGTGCGTGGCTGCGCCTACGCGATGTGTGTAGAGAGTTAATAAATCAGTGTGTCAATAGCTGTCGTGTGTTTCACTTCTCCCGTACCAAGAATATAACAAGTATCGAATATTAGTAGTTAGTTCAGAGTAAAAATAACAGATGCACTACCTCGTAGAATAAGTTAAGTGCTAGAATAAATAGCAACAACAGTGAAGATGGCGCTGCGAACAAATGAAACTAGTCTGTTTTATCCTAAGATTGATACACCATTTGACATCATAAATTCCTATAGATTCCGTCATTTTGCTGACATCAATTTGCTTCCGACCCCAAAAACTTGTAAATAAAAAAAAAAAAACAATAATGTAACTTTTGCAGCAAAAATGTAACATTTTAGGAAACGAAACGTAACTTACGACTCTAGGGCAAATAGTGTTCTGTGCTCTAGGGCCCTGGCAACACTGGCTCTAACTCTGCTCTTTGTTTGCCTAAAGTAATACAGAATTTGTTTCTTTAACATTAAAAATAATTTTGTAGACTTTTTGAGATAAAGATGGAAAAACTGACAATGTGTAGGCTGTGTTTAGCAAAGAATGTTCTCATGAATGGAGTGGTCAACAAGAACTTGCATGAACTTTATGAGAAGTTGACTGATATTCCAGTAAGTCGATACCCCTTATCCCCTAGTACCATTTTGCATAAATTTTTCAAAAAATATGCATTACCTTGTAATAAGAGTTGTAGCATTATAATCGGGGACCCAAGCCCTAGGTACCAGCTTTAACCCCATTTTAGAAATATACTTGTATCTCTAAGATGCCCTTTTGATTTTTGAAGTAAAACAATAGGAGACCTGAAAATGCTGATGATTTATTATTACGCATTAGTCGCCAATCTGCATAAAATAAGAGTGATAATCAACAATGCTTAGACCTTCCCTGTCAGATACGTATAGAAAATAACAACTTTAAGCTTGGTGATTCATAGAAACAAAATAGTGTAAGGAGTTTTGTTGCAGTTTGTTACTGAAGACAAGAGGCCGATTCTTGCTTGTTTCCTCTGCTGCGCTAAACTGAAGCAATGCTTTCGCTTGAGGCAAAAATGTTTGGAAGCTGAAGAGCAATTTGCTCAGATGACGAACGAGGTGAGGTATTCTCCAACTGACATTTTATTCTCGTATCTTCTCTTTTTAGACTTCTCTCGTCCCTGTGTGTCTGGTTTTCATGCCAACCACATTGTGGAGTGTTGAATATTAATACATATGCTTTTGTAACTTGTACATGTATGTGACAGTTTGATAACAGTCTTCCCTCGTGTTGGCACAAGCTATGCAACAATAACTCATGCAGTTGGCAGTATGGCCAACAGTCCCGGGTGCAGTGGGCCTACTTAAGTATCCTCACTTGTGAAGGCTCTTTTGAGTTGACTTCACCTAATACCATGATATTACTTTTGCAGCCTAATCCTCTAATAAACCCACAACACTTGGAGGTTGGCAGTGGGTTTACTAGAAGTCCCATAGAACAAATAAATATAGTTGAGAAATATCAACCAGAAAGCATTGCTATCAAAGTAAAAGTAGAACCAGCTGATTGTGAGGGGCAAGATGATGTTAAAGAAAATCAAACTGAGGGTAAGTTTTATGAACAGAAAATAATAAGATTGAAATCAAAATCAAAGCATTTATTTGAAGTAGGCCAGTTACAGGCACTTTTGAATTGTCGAAACAAAGATGAAAATTAAATGTACAGCTAGGTACAGTCCCAGTCACAACACTTAAAACTGTTAAAGTACTGTAGTTGCCCATTCCCCAGCGTAGATCTCTATGGGGAAGAACGGGGAAGAAACTCCATGGACACTCTTTTAAATCATAATATTGTTACAAAATTTTGGTTACATCATTCATGTTTAGATGGTATGGGAGATTATGGGAGAACAATGTAGCAAGATGTGCACGTTAAAAGTGTCCACAGTAAAAACAAATATACAATTCAAAACCCAAAACGATTCATTCAAATAAGCCATGGCAACTAAGAGATGACCAGTCACAACTGTCAGCGCCCGTTCACGAACATGACGTATGGATCAGCACCATTCAACTCAACCATTTTGAAAAGAACTAAATGATCCGACACATGTGCCACCATCAGCGATACATTTGAGTGAACATGACATACTCACAACTGTCAGGGCACATTCAAGTCAGGAAAAGACGTAGGTTTCCAGTGAATGATAGCTTTCTAGTACATAGTACTCACACAATATGGGCTATGCGATTACATTATACTAAAGAGATTGAATCTATACAATGCAAAGATAGTTGTGTACAATCTTCAGCAGCTCCAACAATACCATTGAATGCTATCCATTTATAAGCCCCTGTCCTTGTGGAGCAGGACCAGCATTGAGCCATGAGTAGCACTGGAAGTCTTTAAATCGACTATGGACCCAGGTTGGCAGCAAGGAAAACCTGCTCAGGTGGAGATTCATTAATGACTGCCCTTGAATATAAATGTTGTGCTGTTCCGCAAACGATGAGGCACTTATTATTGTGTCCTGCATTGTCCTGTTGTTTGTTCACTACAGGAACTGATGAACTTTACCGAAAGCGCCAAACTAGTAGTTCAATATGGGGCCGACACAGTTTAGATTGCCATCAACACGCTAAGAAGCAATTATTATTTTGAGGGCTACTGGACGATTTCAACGAAGGAATCCCTGTAACAGAAACCATGTAGTGAAATAAAACAATTCTGTACGGTGAAACCATACATTCATAATGCACTAATGCTTATTCGTGCATTTTTACCTCATTTCACTAATTGATGTTGGTTGAGCATTCAGTACACGATTAGCGTTCATCGCGTGTGCTCCCTCGCTCCTTTATATTACTAAACCTTTGGTCCGGACAATATATTTAATTTGACTTTATAAGCAGCAGTATCGTTTAGCCAACTTCCTTCGAGCCATAGGGCGGGTGTTAAGTGTGTGGGTCAAGATAAAAACAAACTATGCAGAACGACTTATATTGGAGAAAATAAAGGTAGTAGGTACAAAACTTTTTGCGGAGGAAGCGCGCGTTGCATTTCGCGTTCGTAATGGCACTGTCTTGTCTATTGGTTCGCAGAAAAAACATGGCGGTCGCCGACTCGCCCCTCTCCCGTTCATACCCCGCGCACTTCCTCTTACAATTTCGTTCTCGCGCCGCTAACATTCCCCACCCCAGTGCTGCTTCAGCAGCACTCTTCATCCACGGGTATCCGAGCAATGCGCGTGACCGATCTAGTCAAAATTCCAGACTTCGTCTTGACTCGAACCATTCTGACTCGGTCGTCTTTTCCTGGCATGACTTCCTGAACAATTCCTTTGGGCCAACAGTTGCGGGGACTGTCTGGGTCCACTATAAGTACAAAGTCACCCACTTGTACATTTTTGTGTTCATCATGCCACTTCTTGCGGGGCAGCAAGTCTGGTAGTACTTCCTTGACCCATCTACGCCAGTACATGTCAGCCAATCTTTGTGCAATTCGCCATTGTTTGCGCAGATATATGTCTGAATCATTAAATTTTCCGATGTGAGGTAAGGCAGACGACGATCCCAACAGGAAATGATTAGGTGTTAACGTTTCAGGATCATTTGGGTTCACAGACACGTGAGTCAAGGGCCGGCTGTTCACCATATTCTCAACTTCTGTCAATAGAGTGCTGAGAGTTTCATCTCTCGGCGCACGTTCTTTCAAGATTACTTTCAGGCTGGTCTTCACGCTTCTGATGAGCCTTTCCCACGCCCCACCCCAGTGGGGACTCGCAGGCGGTATGAAAGTCCATTTTGTTCCTCGATTTAAGGCCTCATCTTTCAGCACTTCTTCGTCTAGCTCCTTTATAGCTTTTTTCAGCTCCGTATTCGTTCCTCGGAGATTTGTTCCATTGTCGGAATACATATACTGAGGCCATCCCCGTCTTGCAGACATCCTTCGCAATGCCATAATAAAGGAGTCGGTTGTAAGGTTAGTAACTACTTCCAGATGGATTGCTCGTACTGTTAAGCAGGTAAATAAGACGCCGTATCTTTTCTCGCGACGTCTTCCCACCGTGACATCCATGGGACCAAATAAATCCACACCGCAGTAAGTAAAAGGCCGTTCGTGATGGGCAACTCGAGCACCGGGTAAGTCTCCCATTCTTTGTACTTCTGGTTTGGATTTTCTAATTCTGCAAGTTGAGCACTTAGATGTTATATGCTTAACGGTAGGTCTAAGTCTGGTGATCCAATATCTTTGTTTAATTTCATTTACTATTGTTTCTTGATTTCCGTGTGCGTAGTAGTAATGATAATACTTGACGATCAATTTAGCAATATGACTTCTTCCATCTAATATTACAGGGTTTTTAGTTTCAGGTAGAATACCAGCAGCAACACCGATGCGGCCACCGACCCGCAACACTCCGTGTTCGTCCAGGTAAGGAGACAAGGTAAGTAGGTTACTTGTTTTTGGTACACATCTGTTGTTTTTTATCGCAGTTAACTCCTTGCTAAACCATTCCGCTTGTGATGTTCTCAGTAATAATATTTCAGCATTCTTCATAGTGTCGTCGAACTCAAAGGTAAGCTTCTTGCATTTATTTATAAATTTGAGTACCATAGAAGCCGATCGACGTAAACGTAGCCATGAACTAAATCGATTCGCGTCAGGTACGGGTAAGTTAAAATGTTGTTTATCTTCTTTTATTAAATTAATACATTCCAATAGTATTTCTTTCTTTTCACCAGATAATATGACGTCAAGCGGCCATTCGTCTTCTTTGCAGTGTAAGAACGTTGGGCCGTACATCCATTCATTTGGCAGTACGGAGTAGGTGTAGTTTTCTCTCGTAGCAATGTCGGCTACGTTTAGTTTCGTTGGTACGTATCGCCATTCATTCATCTGCGTTAACTCATCAATTTCGCCTAACCGATTTGCTACGTAGACTTTATAATCACGAGCATCATTTCTTATCCAATGTAGCACTGTTGTCGAGTCGCTCCAGAATATTCGTCGCTCAGGTTTAATTGTATGTTCTCGTACAACTAAGTCTGCTAACCTAGCCGCTAAGACAGCAGCTTGAAGTTCCAAACGCGGAATAGTTATCGGTTTGTTTCCGACAACCCGACATTTACTCGCAATAAACGCTACGCGTATAATATTATTGTCGTCAATCCATCTCCAATACGCGACGGCGCAGTAAGCCTTGCTAGACGCATCACAAAATATATGCATCTGTAGGTTTCTATAACTAGCATGAATAGGTATCTTTCCATCATTTAACATGCAACAGCTGTGTGTGACGGTCATTGCACTCGTAGCGGATTCCGCGTCCGCTACGGTCGTAGCAATCTCCGTAGCACTCGTAGGCGTAGCGCTCAAGTTGGATGGCGGGGGAATTTTATTTTTCTTCTCGCTCACTCCTTTGGTAGCAGCCGCATAATGCCTTGGCAAGCTAAAATCTTGTAATGTTTTCAATAAATTAATCCATTTTAACCATTTATCGAACACTGTATCAGGTATATAATCATCCCAACTAATATTTGATTTCCAGGTTTCTTGCAAAATGATTTTTCCATTAATCGTGTATGGTGCAAGGACGCCATACACGTCGAATATAGACATCACCACAGCTAACATCTCTCGCTTGGTGGGCCTTTGCGTTCCCGATAAAATTTGTTTAGGTATCCTCTTGAAGGACACGTCAAATGTCAAAGCATCATCGTTCGGATGCCAAATCAAACCGAGCGTGCGCTCGCCCTCACACTGCGGGCCTATTTTAAATTTGACAGCTGTATCGCCTAGTAAATCTTTAGGTATGCTCGCAAGTACTTGTTTACTGTTGCTCGTCCAATTCCGCATTTCGAAACCGCCTTTCTGGTGAATGGATATGACGTCATGAATCAGCTGTATAGCGGTCTCTTCGTCAGGTAGGCTGTCTATGTAGTCATCCATATAGTGGCTTTTATATATAGCAGAAGCTGCAGCGGGCATTGATGACTCATACTGCTTCGCATTTTTGTTCTTTACGAATTGCGCTACGAAGGGCGAACAATTAGCACCAAAAATTAGGGATGTCATTACATAGGTATTTATAGGTCCTTCTGGTTCTTCTCTATATAGGAATCGGAAGGCGTCCTGGTCCTCTGGTCGAATTTTCACTCTGAGGAACATATCTTTAATATCTCCAGACACGGCTACTCGATTTTCTCTAAATCTTAACATTATGCCGAATAACGACATAAGTAGGTCGGGGCCTTTCAATAAGTAGTCGTTAAGTGACAATCCATTTGTTTTAGCTGCCGCGTCGAACACTAAACGAAGTTTTTTCTTGTTGGGGTTGTCGACCCCAAAATGAGGTAAGTACCAAGTTTTCGGTGTAACATTTAAGTTGTTACATATTTTTGCGTAGTCGTTATCAAATAGGTGTCGTAGGCGTTCTTTGTACCTACTCGCATGTTCCTTGTTTCTAGTTAATTTCTTTTCAACACCTTTCAGTCTACACAGAGCCGTCGGGTATGAGTCCGGCATTACACATTTCTCGTCTCGCCAAGGTAAGCCAACATGCCATTGACCATTGATGAGTACTGAAGTTCGTTCTAAACTCTCAACAGCACGTAAGTCTTCCGAGTTCTGTCTTGGCTTACCAGATACGCCCATAGACTCGATTGTGAACGACCTTCGCACCTCCTCCTGGATCTCGCGTAGTAAATATTCTGCGTCTATGACGTCACTAGTGACAAACAATGAGGAGTGACGTACAGCAGAATCAGGTAGGTAAACATTAGGTACCCGTCCATGCAGGCACCAACCCAGAGGAGTCCGGGTGGCACAGGGTTCATCGGGTCTACCCACCCTCACTTCCAAAGGTAAGAGAAGGTGACAATTATCTTGTCCGATTAAGACTTGTGGTTGCAGTTGACTGTCTGTGCATAAATTATGGTTGATGTCACTTAGGTGCGCGTAATTTTTACTATTTACTGTGGATAGACTTGGCGGTAGGTTTAATTCTTCAACGATTCGCGTGTCGATTGTAAACATCTTGTTATCAGCACCACACAAAGTTACTTTTGCGCGCTGTGCGTTGCACACTAGCTCCGTGTTGTTCCACGCGCCACACACTCGAAGACATTCCAGGCGGCCGCGCAGCCCGACTTTTTCCGCCAGCGAAGCGCTAACCAACGACACAGTGGAACCGTCGTCCAGCAGGGCGGTCGCGCTCACACTTCCGTTGGGTCCGTGAATGTTTATAGGTACAATCTTTAACATAACGGAACAGCTGACATTTATATTTGTTATTGTCTCGGGTGGAGTTTCAGTTTCGGGTGTAACTTCGGGTTGTACCGTCGGCACGGGTTCACTATTGTTTTGACGCGCCACGTAGTGTAATAATCGGTGATGAGACTGTCCACAATTATTTACGTCACAGATGGGAGCGGTGCATGTGTCCCTACGATGATGCGCTATTAAACACTGATAACAAATACCGTTACGCTTTACGTGCAACCATCTGTCCTTTCGTAGTGATTTTTTAAACTTTTTACACTCGATTAATTTGTGAGTACCGGTATGACAATAACGACACTTTTCTTCACTTTGTCCATTTTGCACTAGAATACTTTGTATATTGTTCACTTTATCACTTTGTTTACGTTTGAAACTGTCTGTTCTAGGTTGTAATAAAGTAGCACTACAGGTTGATATTTTCACAGCTTCTTCGGTGAGGAAATCTGATAGTACATTTAGTCTAGGTTTTGGTGATTCGGCGGTGATAAACGGGAAACTGTAGTCTGTCCACTTCGCGAGCAGAGTGGTAGGTAGCTTAAATAGGATGATGTTAGCTACTTCCATGCCTTGTAGGTATTCATGGCGACCGAGGGCTCGTACAGCTGCGACGTAATTCTTTATTTTGACGGAAAATGGTACTATTTCTCGATGGTAATCTGCAGATAGATTGTTCATCCTTTTTATGTCTGACACGATGCGAGAAAGAATGACGTCGACGTTTCCGAATTGTAGTTTCAAAGTGGACATTACGTCCGTAGATGACGCACCACTGATAAGCAGGCCGGCTACCGCGTCGTGAGCGGCGCCGCGTAAACATTTACGTAACCGCCAAAGATTTTCTTTATCGCTGAAGTTACAAACTTCTGTGGATTCCATAAAAGCTTGCTCAAAATGAAGCCACTCTTTTGGGTCGCCGCTGAAAGTAGGGAGTTCTTTCGGTGTGCTAAGACGACTTATCAGCTTGGTATTTTGTTGGATGGCGGACGACGTGACGAGTTCTTTTAATGCACTCGTAAGCTGTTGAACTGCTCCTTCTGTGTCGGTCGGGTTCGTGTGCGACATGTGTTTATCATTGTCAAGCTGCTGGAGTTCATGTTGACTGCGCTCCAACCACTTCTCGATGTCGCCCGCGCCGCCATTTTGTTCCGATGTTTCTGATGGTGGACTGTATTCTTCCTCAAGTTCGGCTAGGTCTGCCGCTAATTTTCTATCGATGAGTTCCATTTCAATGCGCGCCTTCGCCTGGGCTGCTTCTAGTTCCAGTCTCCTTTTCTGTGCTTGTATCGATTGTGATGATGACGGTTTCTTGGACCTGACTGACTGACGTGATGCATGTGAAGGCGGATTTTGTTTTCCAGTTCGTTCCGATTTCACTACACTCGCGGCACAAGAACTTTTTCCTTTAAGTTCATCATCCTTTTTCTTAACTGGTGTAGGCGGTGGCATTTCCTGTGCTCCTGTTGCCAATTGTAGCTTTGCCTCCAATTCCTTCTCCTCTCGTCTTCTAATGGTACTGCGGGTGTTTACTATCATTGACGTTGGCGGCGGAGTATTAAACATTCGCGATCCGGTTCGAATGACCACTGTTAAGTGTGTGGGTCAAGATAAAAACAAACTATGCAGAACGACTTATATTGGAGAAAATAAAGGTAGTAGGTACAAAACTTTTTGCGGAGGAAGCGCGCGTTGCATTTCGCGTTCGTAATGGCACTGTCTTGTCTATTGGTTCGCAGAAAAAACATGGCGGTCGCCGACTCGCCCCTCTCCCGTTCATACCCCGCGCACTTCCTCTTACAATTTCGTTCTCGCGCCGCTAACAGCGGGCCCTCGCGAGTTTTAGTATTCGTTTTTCTTTGTGGAGTAACGTGTATCAAGTAACTTGTGAGTGAACTCGTTCAGAAATCAGCATATTGGATTGCAGTGATACGTGTGAACTGTGGACTAACTATCGTAACTTCAGAACTTTAGCAAAGCATTTGTAGCAAAACCCAAGCAGCACAGGGTGTCGTTGCAAAATTAGTTAGCAGGAGCACCGTCCCTAAGCATCCGAAGCAGCGTGACATCAGCGCCTCCATAACGGGGCAATCAGCATGATGAGCAGCACATCGGTATTTAAGCAGCAGCAGCAGCAAAACTCGGCATCTACAGCAGCAGGGCAGTGCCTAGCTACATCAGAGCAGCAGCATTTGGATTGCAACAGCAAATCAGCAGCAGTCGAAAACCAGTTTCGAACAAGTAAGATTTTTTCATCATAAACAAATTAGCAGCATAATGGAGGACCTTTACTACCAGCAAATTGAACTTGGCGAGTCAATCAAGAAAATACCGATAAATATAAAAAAGAAATCAAAATCATCAATCATCAAAAGAAATCGGACGACTATTTTAAAAGACGACTAGAATTGTTAGAGAGGTATTGGTCAGATTTTTAGCACAATCATTTAGCAATCTGTCAAATTGAGGGTGTCAGAGATCATTCATATTTTATAAATTTGGAGCATGAAAAAACTAGCAAACTTTATACAGCAGCCAAATCTCTCATCAATGAACAACGCCAACAGTTGTCAAGCAAGCTAACGCCTATGATATCCGTTAGGGGTACTCAACCAATACAGGAGCAGCAAGAGGACGTCGAACTAACAGTAGCAGGACCATCGGGTTATCAGCAGCCAGCCAAAGCCAGCATGTTACGTACAATGGAGTCAAAAGGCTCTACCAGCAAATTAGATGACATGCTGCGTAAGCAAGCAGCAAATTCCAAAGCATTCAAGAAATCAGCAGGGTTTATCGACCTAGACTCCATGTCAGAAAAATGGGAGATGGAGGACGCCTTAAGAACACTTCAAGCGCGCTGGGCGCAAATAGACTCCCTTCATTGGGAGATAGATATCGAGATAGGTGAAGAGGAAATGGATTACGAAGAAGTGTATACTCAGCATGAGCAATCATATATCCGTTTAAAGAAAATTATCAACAAAAAGCTATGGAGTGTATCGCATAGAGAGCACTCCACTCCAAAAATGGATATACCTGTATTTTCAGGAAGCTACCAACATTGGACGTCATTCAAGGACCTCTTTAGCGAAGCTATTCATAACAACCCTACCTTGTCCCAAGTGCAACAAATGCAATTTCTAAAAGGAAAGGTCAGGGGCGAAGCAGAAAACCTTATTCAGCATCTTCCTATAAGTTCCGATAACTATCATACTTGTTGGGAAATCTTAAACCATCGGTATAACAATAAAAAGCTAATATTTACGTGGGTTATCAATACTTTACTAGGCTTGCCGAGTACGCAGCATCAAACGATAGGTCATATTAAGAAACTGCATGATATAGCACTAGAAAGTTTGCATGCCATACGGAACTTAGGAATCGATTTCAGCACTTGGGATCCGCTTCTTGTGCATTTACTAGCACAGAAGCTGGATAGCGAAACATACGGAGATTCCATAGACTCTCTTAGAATTCTAGGGAACTACCAGTACTGCAGGAATTCTTAGACTGCTTAGAAAGTAAGTTTACGAGCCTGGAAACTTCTCACAGGAAGCTAGATCAAGCGACACCGAAATCAACTAATCATACAAAAAGCGATGTTCCTGAAAATCAAAAGGCAAGACGATATAACCCTAACTTTGCCAATAAATACAACAAGGCACAGCCATATTCAAAAGCCTTCAAAATGTCAATTTTGTGGTCAACAACATGCCATGTTTAATTGCGCAAAGTTTTTGCAATTGCCTGATGAAGCAAAATTGAAATCAGTAGCAAACTTGAAGTTATGTCGAAATTGTTTATTCGATCACAATGGCCAGCAATGCATTTCCGTTAGGCGATGTCGCAAATATAACGGTAATCATCACTCCGTTTTACATGACGCTTGCTCAAAAAACGTATCGCATGCGAGCAACCTAGCAACAACAATAACTGACCCAAATCCACAAGACAATATCGCAATGACTGCCCATGTGTCTCAGAATGATCCAGAGACGAATGAAGTTTTATTAGCTACAGCCTTGTTAAAAGTCGCAACGAGGGATGGATCGTATCAAATTTTAAGGGCTCTCATTGATCCTGGGTCACAAGTTTCTGTAATAAAAGAAAGTACAGCAAAGAAATTGGGATTACGTAGATCTAAATTCAATGGACTGATATGCGGAGTAGGGGAAGTCGAGCATAATTGTAATGGTGTAGTCACACTAAGCTGTTTCTCAACGTATAACGACTATTCGTTTACCACCGACGTACTCGTCATGGAAAACATACTTAAGGATATCCCGTATAAATCCATTGTCACTTCGAAGTGGTCCTACATAGAAAATCTTAAATTAGCTGATCCATATTTTCCGTCTTTAATTAGCCGTCCAGTGGACTTATTACTAAGCGCTCAAGTCAGTGCCTTGATATCAATGGGAGGATTGATCAAAGGAGAGAGTTTAGCGCAGCCAGTGTTGCACGAAACACAGCTTGGGTGGATCATATATGGTGGTGGCCAAATAGCATCACTACAGTGCAACGTGATCATGAATAATATCTACGATATTCAGCAGTTTTGGGACATCGAGGATATAAGCGAAAAATCAAATTTATCTTTGGAAGATCAAGAATGTGTCGATTTTTATTCCACCACTACAAAACGACGCGAAGACGGCCGGTACGTTGTAAAATTGCCACTGAAAGCAGACATCGATGAAAAACTAGGCTCATCAAAAGAGATAGCAATAGCACAGTTTCAAAATCTGGAACGTAAATTTAGCAAACAACCTGTTCTAGCGGAACAATATAAAACATTCATCAGTGAGTACATAGCTTTAGGACATATGATGCCTAGTAACAGCAATAAAAACAAACAAGCTCTATCGTGTTACTTGCCGCACCATTCCGTTCAACGAGCAGAATCAGCTACTACAAGGCTACGGGTGGTGTTTAACGCGTCAGCAAGAACATCAAGCGGATATAGTGTGAATGACCTGATGTATAAAGGCCCTAATTTACAACAGGATATACAAGAACTGATACTGAAGTGGCGGCAATATCGTTATGCCTACACATCAGATATCGAGAAAATGTACAGGCAGATAATGGTGGATGAAGCAGATCAGCAATATCAACAAATCATCTGGAGGGATGCGCCAGATCAACCACTACAAACGTACAACCTAACTACCGTCACATACGGAACAAAATCAGCACCATTCCTGGCGATGATGACTTTAAAACGTCTAGCCTCGGATGAACGAAGTGCATTTCCGGAAGCAGCAAAGATTTTAGAAGGATCATTTTGTATGGATGATCTGGTCCATGGTTCTCACTCTATCGAAAAAGGAAAGCAGCTCAGCGAAGATCTCAACAGATTATTAAAATCAGGAGGTTTTACACTGAGAAAATGGTGCGCAAATCATCCAGAACTTCTGGAAAATATAGAGCAGAGCAGCAGCAATGGCGATATCATATTTAACTTCAAATCAGACAGTAATACAAAAACATTAGCCCTACGTTGGAACTCTTGTGATGACATGTTTACTTTCAAGTACAGCACAGCTAATCCTAACGCCAAAATTACTAAACGACTACTTTTATCGGAGATATCCAAAGTATTCGACCCGTTGGTGTGGTTGTCCCCAGTCACAACAAAATTCAAGCTGATATTCCAAAAGCTGTGGTTAAATAAAATGCATTGGGATGAAGAAGTTCCTGTAAACATCAAAGAAGAATGGGAAACGATAAAAATAGACATGGAATACTTTAATCAATGCAAAATACCGCGCTGGATCGGGTATCAACCTAATAACGTCATAGAACTGCACAGTTATTGTGACGCATCGACTAAAGCTTACGCGGCAGTTATTTGCGCGCGATTACAGAAAAACGATGAGACATCAGTGGTACTAGTAGCTGCTAAGACTAGACTAGTACCTATTTCTAAAAGCGTATCTTTACATGGATTAGAATTAAGCGGAGCGTATTTACTAGCTAAGTT
Source organism: Xestia rhomboidea (assembly GCA_963853795.1). Taxonomy (NCBI): domain Eukaryota; kingdom Metazoa; phylum Arthropoda; class Insecta; order Lepidoptera; family Noctuidae; genus Xestia; species Xestia rhomboidea. Next base: position 377,456 of record OY970784.1, read on the forward strand.
AATGAATAAAGTTATTAACTGTTATAGCGGAATGAACATCCGGATATATGGGTGGACGGATTCCATGGTGGTCCTAGGGTGGCTACAAGGCGATTACAGCCGATGGAAACCCTTTGTTGCGAACAGGACTAAAGTTATCACAGCAACAATGAAGCCAAGCTGCTGGCGGTATGTTAAGTCGGAGGATAATCCGGCAGATGCAGCCAGTAGAGGCATTTCAGCCTCACAACTGAAAGATCAAACTCTGTGGTGGCAAGGACCACAGTCATTGAAAACGTTTGATGAAAAATTTGAAGCAAAACAAAGCGTTTATACCACGGATCAAGAAATAAAGGCAAAATCAACAGCAAGCAAAGTGAATGCTGCACAAACAGTTATCAAGGAAAGCATCATATTACAATTGTTACTTAAGTTCAGCTCACTTAATAAAATAACTAAAATAATAGCATGGCTTTTACGAGCCATCAAAACGATACAATTCAAGCAGATTCCAATCACGTTAGATAAACATAGTAGTTTGCCTGAATTTCTTACCTTGCATGAATTGCGGAAAGCAAAGTTACTTCTTATAAAATATGTACAGAGAACTGAGTTTACAGAGGACATCACGTCATTACGAAAACATAATAAATTGAGTAGCAGAAGCAATTTACTAAAATTAAATCCCTTCTTTGACCACGAGGGGATTCTACGAGTTGGAGGCCGTTTAACCAAAGCAAACATGAGCATGGAAATGAAGCATCCAGCCATATTGCCTTATAGCAGTCGGCTTACTACTCTAATAATTCAGCAAGCTCATCAGCTCACCTTTCATGGTGGACCGCGATTAACTTTATTTAATCTGAGGCAAAGATACTGGATAATCGATGGAAATAAAGCAGTAAGGAAAGAAGTACGAAACTGTCACCTGTAGAAAACATGAGCCCAAACTACAGCATCAATTGATGGGAGACTTACCTGTAGCCAGAAGCAACCCCGCCCCGCCATTCTATCATACAGGAGTGGATTATACTGGTTTCGTAGATGTTAAAAGCAACAAGGGGCGTGGAATTATTACCACAAAAGGATATATTGCGTTGTTTATTTGTCTAGCGACTAAAGCTGTACATTTAGAACTTGTATCGGATCTAAGCAGTATAGGGTTCTTAGCAGCATTACGGCGAATGGCCGCCAGAAGAGGAGCGCCACGCCATCTTTATAGCGATAATGGGACGAATTTCGTAGGTGCAAATAGAATGCTACAGGAAAGTTATCACGATTTCGAAAACGTGTATGGTCCTAACTTTTTCGCAGAACTAGCAGATTTAAATATAGAATGGCACTTTAACGCGCCAGCTTGGCCAAGTGCAGGAGGTCTGTGGGAGCGTGCCATTAGAAGCTTAAAATATCACCTCAAGCGAGTCATTGGAGAGCAGAAGTTGACTTTCGAAGAGTTCAGCACTATATTAGCACAGGTAGAGGCTTGTCTGAACTCCAGACCTTTGTGTGCCTTGTCTGAAGATATCGAAGATTTGAACGTACTTACACCAGCGCATTTCTTGACCGGGAGGTCTGGAACTGCCATAATTGAAACGGAAACAGATGCTCGAACTAGATGGCATTTATCAGCTAAGATGGTAAATGACCTATGGAAGAAATGGAGATCGGAATAACTTACGCAGTTATCTGTAAGAAGCAAATGGCGAAGCATTAAGCAAAATATCAACATCGACGACTTAGTGACCATCCAGGACGACAATCTACCACCTGGAAAATGGATGATGGGTAGAGTATTAGAAACTCACCCAGGTCAAGATGGATTAGTTCGGGTAGTAACATTAAAAACAAAAAGCGGAATAGTTAAAAGGCCGATTGTAAAACTCTCAATCTTGCCGATATCGCCTGCTTCAAGCAATATGACGGAAGATAGAAAGGTTAATCAGGAAATCAACAGCAACTTAAAGGAACCTGAGGAGCGGAAAACAAGCAGTACAATCAAATCTAAATTTGTATCAGTAGCAATTTCGTTAATCTTTTTCATGTCATTGATAACATCATCTCACGCAAATTATAACATATCAGCGTTGCCAAACAACAATTCGCTGTATTTCGAAACAGTGGGCAACATGCAAGTTATTCGAGATAAATGGAATCTTATTGTTTACTATGACATGAGCCCTTATTGGGAAGGGAATAAATAAAAAAAAAAAAAAAATGTTACGGACGACGCATTGTGATCTAGCTACGGTCGACGCCGTATACAAAAATAACACATGTATTTAGATTGTTAGGAAATTATTTGTTATTATGATTAGGAAGTAAGATAGTCTAAGTAAAATAAAGTATGATTTTGTATTAGGTAAAGTAACATGTAGATTTAAAGTAAGGTTGTTTCTTTGTCCCTTAGATAATAAGCTGTAAATAATATTGTAAGGCGGCGGGGAATGCGATTCGAAAGGGAACCGACAAGTTGGAACCTGTCGGGAGTCCCAGACGCATAGACGCCAAAGCGCGACTTAAACTCAGCGGCGCTGTGATTGGTCGATCGCACTCCCTACCGCCCCGGCCGCCTCCGCGCGCGCCTTCGACCCCGACCGTTGTAAATATGATAAAAGAGGGCTAGCCGGTTGCATACGCGTCACTCGTCATATACGCGTCTCTCGTCAGTCACTCGTCACTCTACGCTCGACACTCGCTGTTCACTCTACACGCAAGACTCAAGCAACCGCCGACTAGCCCCGAAGAATAAAAATAGAAGTCTGAACAATCAAGTCCGAAGTTGTCATTTGGAGAAAACCATCATACAGTCCACACACAACAATAAAGCTGCCACAAAGTTTTTGGATTATTTACAAAGACTCTGCGTATCTTTAAACGATACTAGTCAATGTGATATGATAACGCTTCAATTAAACCACGACTACAAAGAAATACAGCATTATAATCAACTTATGATTAATGGCCAACAGCCTGTTCGGTGTTTTAGACGAACGATTCGCAGAACAGTACAGGAAAGACATACAGCTTGTAAAACAAAACGAGCGTCATCTTGATAACTTATTAAGAAATCAGACTTCCATCATCGAAGCGGAATACAACGTATTAAAAAGAACCGAGCAATCTATCCAATTACAACATAAAACTATAAACAAGCACTTGAATCAATTAGATAATGCAGCCTTTGTTATCTAGCAAGAAGTTGAAGGCTTAGCTAAAACACAAGATTTTACTCTGTCGGCACTCACGGCCATCAACTTGCTTCAAAACCTAAAAAGGATTCAGGATACTCTGTTAGACATCATCACGGATATCTACCACAGGAAATTCAACCCTCACCTGTTAACACCGGATCAGTTAAAACGTGAGTTACAGTTTATTTCAGGACAATTAACAAAAGATACTGCATTGCCCGTGGACAACTTACAGTCTGATCTAAAACATGTTTATAGTATGCTGAAAGTAAAAGCGAGAATGATGCAAGAATACTTCATATTTGAGATTATCTTTCCATTGACCAGCAGAGAGCTACAAAATCCATAAAATCATACCAGTTCCACACCAAGTTCAAAATAATATGATTAGCGTACTACCAGCTGCAGACTTCGTAGCTATTAATTTGAAAAAGGATGCTTTCTTCACAATGTCGTTTATGGAGCTCCAGTTATGTCTGCACAATGATATCTCATATTTATGCGAAGCTAACGAACCGATTAATCATTTAAGCATTGATGAAAAATTCTGCAAACTGGATAGCAACCTAAAACAATGCATTGTAATTAAATCCCCTTGTCAAGACAGGTGGCTCGAATTAAATGAGCCAGCAAGGTTCATGTACTTTTGCTGCAATACCTACGCAGTGAGGATTATATGTCAAGATCAAGTTGCCTTCAAACAGGTGACAGGAGTCGGCATCATTGACCTAGATTCGAAATGCATAATAAAAAGTAACGAGTTTACTTTGTATTCTCATGCCCAATCAGCTAATACAATTAAATCTAACTCCGAAATGGTGACCCCTCAGATAGCAGAATTAAATCATATCGTAAATATATCGTTATCTCATTACACCGCATATGAAGATCCAATAAACAGCTCATTAGTCGATCTGGGAGAACGTATAGAACAACTGAAATCTGCCAATACTAACTCACTAGATTACACTCTGTCTACACATGACATTCATCAGTATACTATTTGTTCGGCCTGCTGGGTGTAGCCATTTTGGTGGCAGCGTACTTCATATGGAAGAGGTGTCGAGCAGTTTCTTCGGTGGAACTATCCCAAAGTGTGGCAAATAGTGTTGTGTTTGCGCGAAAGCAGAGTACGGCTGACCGTCAGCCAAGTGAAGTGAACATAACTAGTGCGAACACTAATTGTAAACGGGACATAGCTACGACACCTATATCTAAAACGTGTCGCTTTAGATTAGAGGACGTGTAACATTTTTGTATCTTTTTGGCCCGGGAGCATGTACGGTGAAACCATACATTCATAATGCACTAATGCTTATTCGTGCATTTTTACCTCATTTCACTAATTGATATTGGTTGAGCATTCAGTACACGATTAGCGGTCATCGCGTGTGCTCCCTCGCTCTTTTATATTACTAAACCTTTGGTCCGGACAATATATTTAATTTGACTTTATAAGCAGCAGTATCATTTAGCCAACTTCCTAGCCTTTACAAATTCTATTAATAAAAATGTTTGCTTACTTACAGAAAATCTAGAAGATGTGAAAGATATACCTATAGAATATTCTGAAACGGATTTTGAAGGTGATGCACCTTTAAAGGTGTTTAAAACTGAAGTGGAAGAAGAAATAGAAGTACCAAAGAAGAAACGAAGAGAGGTGGAGATCAATAGTAAGTACTAGTTACTTAAATAATAGGTATTCGAACAGACGATGCACGGTGGACCGCCCATAGGACAAAACAACAATGTACGCCAGCTCCGTACAGCCAAACATTTTTTTTTACATTGGGTCAAGTACAGTGCCATCTATCATTTTTTGGTGGAAGCTGGCCTAGAAAACACCTCATTGATCTCGGAAGTGAACACATCGGCATTTTACACCGCGTTTAGTTATGAGTGACGTTTTTAAAATTATTATTTCCGGAATTTTATTGTTTCTTTGACGTGTTTGTGAAATGGAATTCCAAGAACAAGCTATGTTTTTTGCAAAATATGTATTATATTTGATTAAAAATTTTGTTTAAACTTTTACATTATTAACAAGATGTGCACGTTAAAAGTGTCCACAGTAAAAACAAATATACAATTCAAAACCCAAAATAATTCATTCAAATAAGCCATGGCAACTAAGAGATGACCAGTGCTATTCCGCACCTTAGATATTGTATATATTTCTGTGATTTGGTACTTTATTTAGAGTTGTACAGATTGAGAGGAAATTGAGTCTACACTCAAAATAAATCATGATCTGTCAAAATGACCTATTTGGTCAAGACGTCATTGTTTAACTATTGTGTCTATTTCGTTGACAGATCAAGGGATAAAGGTCTTTATTAATTAACTAGCTGACCCGCGCAACTTCGTCTGCGTCACATAAGAGAGAGTTTTATATAAACGTTGTAACGTTGTTGTTCGTTGTTGCCTTCCCCGATAAATGGGCTATCCAACACTAATAGATACTTTCAACTCGAACCAGTAGGTAGTTCCTGAAATTAGCACGTTCAACCAACAAAACAAACTCTTCAACTTTATAATATTACTAGCTGTTGCCCGCGGCTTTGCCCGTGTGGAGATGATAATTGTCTTACCGGGATCATACTACTGCGATGGAAAGTATTCTACTCGAATGTGTTAATCGAGGTTATAAACTACGCGTGTGCAAAATTTAAATTAATCTTTTCTTTTTTTTTAATTCTTTTTTTTTATCTTCTTCTTTGCGTGTCGATAGACTCAAATAATGCCAGACCAGTATGTTGCCACCTGCACAGCCCTGTCGTTGGCTTCGTTTAAATCCTGGAAGGTGCAGGTGGCTGTGCAGGATGGGCAAGAAAGGAGGTGAGGCATATCCTGCAGAGGGGCTCCACACTGACATTGTCTTTGGGACGTGTCGATGATACCCCATTTGGCTAGATTACTTCTACAGCGGCCAACCTGGGCCCGCAAACGGTTAAGAGATTTCCAGATTGGCCACTGCAGTTCCTGTCCAGGAGGAAGATGTTCTGCTTGATTGATGAAGTGAGGAGGGGTGGGATGTCTGTTCCTCCACAATTCGCATCTTTCATCTGACGCACTGTCTTTTGTTTAAATCGTGTGTCTCACGAAGCTTTTACGGCTTTTTAAGCGTGAAGGTGGTATGTGATGCCTGTACGGGGGGTGGCGGTTATCTCGTTCCTGTTTTCCCTTTTCGATACGACTAGCTATTTCGCGCCGAACGTCTGGTGGAGCTATACCTGCCAACGGATACAACATCGCAAGAGGGGTGGGTTTTAAGCATCCCGTTACAATGCGACAGGAATCGTTCAGCGCTATGTCAACTTCTCTAGCGTGTGCCGAACGGTGCCACACTGGACATGCAAACTCCCCAGCAGAAAAAGCAAGACATAGGCCGGTCGTGCGCAGAACTTGTGGTGATGCTCCCCAGCTGGTGGATGTGAGGCGGCGAAGAACGTTATTTCTAGTCCCGGCTTTTTGTTTTGTTTTAAGGCAGTGGAACTTATAAGTCGGAGATCTATCAAGGGTGACGCCCAAGTAACGTGGTTGAGAGCAATGCTCCACATCAACGCGCCACGAGACACTGAGAGCTCTGTTTGCCTGACGGTTGCGAAGATGGAAAGCACAGGACTGAGTCTTGGACGGATTTGGCCGTAGGGCATTTTCATCATAGAATTTCCCAAGTGTTTCCAGAGCTTCCGTCAGTTTATCTTCTGCCTCTTCAAATGTAAGTGTCTGGGCGGCCAAAGCAAGGTTGTCTGCATATAAAAAACGTTTCGTTGGTGGAGAGCAAGGCTGGTCGTTTGTGTAAATGTTAAAAAGAGCCGGGGCTAGCACGCTACCTTGAGGGAGCCCGTTTTTCTGGCAACGCCACCTACTCTTGCTATTGTCGAGATGAACTTGAAAGCGGTGGTTATTCAAAATAGCGCTAAGAATTTGCACGAAACCTACATCCTTGGTGAACTCGCTGACTTTTCGTAAAAGTCTTTTGAGGTTGGCTGTGTACTGCATAGGCTGCCGAAAGATCTACGAATACAACACCTGTGATTTTATTTTCCTCAAAACCATCTTCTATGAATTGCGTCAGGTTGAGGGTCTGATTGGTACATGACTTTCTTGGCCTAAAGCCAGCTTGCTCAGCGATAAGGTTTGGTTCAATTACTGGCGTTAGGCGGTTGAGTAAAAGCCTTTCAAAGAGCTTAAATGTGTGACAGAGAAGAGATATAGGTCGGTAGCTTTTTGGTTCTTTCGGACATTTACCAGGCTTAAGGAGAGCTATTACTTTAGCTTGCCTCCAGAGTTTAGGGATCTTGCAGTCATTAAGACACGAGTTGAAAAGCGATAGAATCCAGGAAACAGCTACTGTTCCGAGGTGTTTTAATTGGTCGACCGTAATGACATCAAAACCAGGAGCTTTGCCGTTTTTTAAGTTTTTAATCCCGTATATAACGTCTGATAGTGTAAAAGGCCTGCTGATATTGTGTGTGATATTATCGTTTACCACTTCAGACAACTTTCCGATTTTGGCTAAGCGATGGGGTGATTTTCCATTAAGGAGCAGCTGGTAGGCAACTTGATTGGCGGTCCCCTGGCCCGGGTTGGAAGCTTGAGGTGGGTTATCGGTTAGTTTTTGGATCGTGGTCCAAGCCTTTTTACTATTGTGTGTCATATCTATTTCAGTGACAAGGGATATCCATTTTTTTCTGCGGCTATCGTTTACTTCACGCATAAGTTCCTCGCCGAGTTCTAGAGTTTGTTCGGAAAAGGGATCTGTGTTGTATGAGTTTTCATAATCTGCAAGTAGTGAGGCGGAATCTCTTAGGCCTGGAATGTAAGCAGTGCGGCAACCTCTTGCAATGTACTGTCGAGATATGGCCCATACAACTTTGACAAACTTATCGTAGTTGTTTGGAACTGGGTCTAAGTCGAGTAGCTTTGAGTCAATGCCATCAGAAAACATCTGCCAGTTAGCCTTAGAAAAGTTGAATCGTCGCCTAAAAGGCACAATCTGAGGTTTTGCTGCTGATTGAACGCAGCATCCAATTGGCCTATGTTGAGTTCTTGGAATAGGCTGATGCACTGTCTTTAGGCAAAGAGGGCTAATATTCCCACTGGAAAATATCAAATCAGGGTTATAGCCACGCCGCCACCGGCGACTGTTGAAGGATGCTTGAAGTTTGGCATTGTGTATTAAGGTGAGATTCTCGGCGTCCGCCCATTCTTCCACTGCATCACCATCTGTATTACTGACGGTATAGCCCCATGTGGTGCTGTGGCTGTTGAAATCGCCTACAATGATTTTAATAGACCTGTCGTGAAAGTTGCTCGTGCATTTAAAATGGAACGGTTGACTAGGAGGTTTATATAAGGATGTTATTGTGCAGCTGCCTGTGTCGATAGTTATTATTTCGATGGTGTTGTCAGATGTGGCGGCTGTGGACTGAACAGCGACATTTGGTCGTGCATAAATGGCGCTTCCGTACTTTGCATGAGGTATTTCGGCAGTAAGGGTCATGCCAGGTATTTGTGGCCTGGGTTGTTCACTATCGCGATGGGTTTCTTGAACACAAAGTATATCACAATGTAAGTTTTGGCACATATTTCCAAAGAACTGAGCCTTGTTGCTAGAGAAACCTTCTATATTAATAGAAATTACGTTCAAAGCTGGTTTAGTGATTGACATACCAGAGTTGGCGGGTGGTGATGCCGTTGTAGTAGTTTGAGTCATCGTGGTGAAAGGATTAGTCAGCTAGACTCTGCGTTACCGAGTGCTAGCTGTCCAGGGTGCACCGGGCGTTTGGAATCGCAGTACAATATGTTTAACGCCGCTCGGGGAGGCTTTCATGCACCCCAATTTTTTAAAAGAATTTGTTATAAAAATACGTATCTCATTATTTTTGCCGCACTCAATTCATACGAAATTTCATGCAAATATGTTCAAGGAATAAAAAGTTTCATACGAACATCCATCCTCTATTTAACTCCCTTAGGGGTTGAAATTCGAAAAATCCTCCCTTAGTGGATGCCTACGTCATAAGAGGAATATCCCTAAGGGTTTGGCCTGTGCGTTGATACATCAGTCAATCACTTTTACCTTTTATATATATATAGATAGTATACCAAGTATAGATTTAAGTAGGTAACAATTTAATTTCTCTGAAATATTAGCATTCATCGCTAAAATATTCTGTTTTTCCAAATAAGGGCTTCCTTCGACGGGTTTACGTTATCATCCTTAGACACTCGATAACAGTCATACTCAAGCTAGGTCGAAAGTTCTCATCAAGGTGCATAAAATGAGCCCAAACACGATATAGATGCTCTAAACTCTTGATGACCTCTTGTAACTGCCTTCCGTCTCCATCGTCATGCGTCAGACCTTCGATGAAAGTCATACTCTAGCTAAGTTAAAAGTTCTCATCAAGGTCCATGAAATGAGCCCAAACACGATATAGCTGCTGTAAACTGTTGCGGACCTCTTGCAACTGACTTTTGTCTCCATCGTCAGACCTTCGATGACAGTCCAGGCAGGTCTTAAATTCTCACCAAGGTGCATGTAATGAAGCCAATAATTAATAAATAAATAGCTGTAAATAATATATAATCTACGTAAACTGCGTATGGATTATTAATTAATGCGAATAGCACAGCACAGTTCTTGCACGGCAAGAACACGTGAATTTATCAGGCTTGTGATGTTCGCCATACTACTTTTTGGAGAAATCATCATCATCATCATTATACTCCTGCCCTTACCCCAATTTATTTGGGGTCGGTGCAGCATGATTGTATTCTTCTTCCATACTTCTCTACTACTTTTTGGAAAAAAAAATCACGAAAAAAAAATAAGCACAAAAAAAACAAATCACAAAAAAAGAAAATAATGTTGGGGGGGGGGGGGGGGTTGAACGTAGAACCCCGCAGTTTACAGAGCGGTCATGAAACCGCAAGGCTATTTACTTTGTTGACATTAGCTACAAATAGCTGTTCTCATGTACTTACGTCATGACTGAAACGTCAAACAATTGAAGTACACGGACATAATGCAAAATTGCCTACCCCCTTAACCTTTTGACCGCCACGTCAAAAACGAAAAAGCGTGCCCTCGGCGCCAAGCTATGAATTCATCCTATAATACCTACAAAATAGTAGTGAGTTCGAAATTATATCAATAAAGCACTAACTATTTATTTTTTAACCTAGAGTATGTTTTTAATAAAAGGTCTATACCGGAACAATATAATACAGGAGTTTTATTTCATTCCGCTTTGTCCTCTAAGACAGAAATAATAATGATATGTGTCACAGTTACGGCGTTAAATCCACAATTCAAAACAACAATCGATAAAACCAAGTCAATACTAGCACAGCACTATGTTCAATCATGACGTACTTTCTTGTCACCTTATGATGACAGTGGCGTAGCTGGCACGGCTTTTTTACTTTGCTCGCCTCTGCGCTAGAGGTGCGCAACCGATATTCATAAATAATATCGAAATAATAATAAGTATTTTGTTTTATTGGTTGGTCATGGTCTCATTATACTAAACGCAAAATATTGATCTACGCGCAGTTAAACTTTGCATTTTTGGCACATAAAACAAGTGTCAGAAAGTTTTTATTTAGCTGCACATATTTTGCATCGCTGACTTTTGCCGGTTAGTATTTTAACAGGAAAATGCTCTAAGGCATCATTTTTATGTAATTAAATAAAAAAAAAGTACTTAAACGAGCTGTGGTATTTTGGTCGTAAATATACGACCCTGACTAAATCGTCATGGACCCGAAAATATTTGTCGGATTAATCCGACGTAAGCGGTTAAATAAAAGGTTAAAAATGGATGACCGAATCCATTATTAATAATATTTAATAAGAGTAAAGGAACTACTCTATTTAAAAAAAAACCGCGTTTGACGTCATGGGTATGTCAAACATAGACGACTGTGGCGTCCCCGGCACAGACATTACAACAGTGTGATAGAGATGGGCATTACAGTCATTACAATTAATCGATAATCAACTAACACTCGACTTTTATAGAGCGCATAGCTCAGTATTATAAAATTTTCTTGATTTCTCAAACACAAAAGTTCAATAGCAAATGTTTTTTTATTTACTAGTGCAGAATTCAGAGTAAATAAAATATAACATGGGTTACCTACATTACTACGTGTCCTGTTATGGTGACTGTGGCGTCGAGGGCACTATGTTTTTCGTACTTTATGACTGGTTTTATTTTTTGTCATATTACGTTACTAAAGATGAAATCTATCGAAAGCAATTCACTTCAAATAAAGGTACATAATTAACAAGGGAAATAAACAAAAAAATGCTGTTTTACGACATTTATTTACGTTTAAAATTCTGTCACGCAGTCGCGACCGTGGCGTGCTAGGCACATTTTGGTTTGTCGTCTATACACGACTGTGGCGGTCAAAAGGTTAAGGAAGTAGTGTGATAATATATAGCCTAAATATTGAAGAAGCCTTTAAATAAATCTATGCAGTAGTTTTGACGTGATGCGCGCAACAATCATTTCGTACCAACTACTTATACCGAGGAAAGCTGATTTTCTTGAGTTCCGCTATTTTGTGCGAAATTATATTTACCTGTATTAGATATGAAGTATATGTAGCAAAAGGTTACACTTCATTGGTTTTTATTGTGTAGGTGTATGAAGTTAATTAATTTTAAACACAAAACCCTCTTTTTTGCGTCTCTGGAAAAGATATAAAAAAAATGCTAAAACAGGTTTTTCTTTATTTTTATTAATACGACTTTATTCTGAGTTTCATGATTCTAACGACCAATCTAAAATGTTTTTTTCATACAAACTTTACCCCCCGTTTTCACCCCATTTTTCCAAAAAATTCTATAGCCTAAATGTTATTCTGAATGTATTTTAATAGATTTATGAACATTTGAACAATATCGGTTCAGTGGTTTTTACGTGATGTGCGGTCAAACAAACAAACAAACAAAAATTTAAAAAATGGTTTTAATATGTTCAATTTTTCAGTTACTTATTTTAAGTCACCCTGGTCGGTTTTTATTTTAAATCTTCAATGTACAGATTTTTTGGTTAACACGATTTTATTATACCTATGTGTAGACTTAGTATAGTACTCTTTAAAACAGATATATTTGTCTGCCCGTCGGCGCCCATTATGCCAAATTTAAGTGGCAGTGGGCAGGGCACATTGCTCGCAGAACGAATGAATGGCCAGTAGGGCCGAAAAGTTCTAGAGTGGCGACCGCGAACCGGAAGACGATGCGTTGGAATACCTCCCACTAGGTGGAGCGATGACCTAGTGAAGGTTGTCCGCTGGATGCGAGTCGCATGGGACCGGGACATGTGGCGACACGCGCGAGGAGGCCGACGTCCAGCAGTGGACGTCTGATCCGCTGGATGCGAGTCGCACGGGACCGGGACATGTGGCGGCACGTAGGGGAGGCCGGTGTCCAGCCGTGGACGTCTGATCCGCTGGATGCGAGTCGCATGTTATAGTGTGTGTCGGTAGTGCTTATGTGTAAGTGTGTGCGTGTACGTAGGCGTCGCTCCGGCCGCGTAGCATGTAAGCTAGTTTTAAGACAGACTCTCCTACCATGTTCATTCGACAACACATGTACTAAAAGTTTATTATATTTTGTATCATCTGAAAAGTTGTTTGTTTAAGAAAGCTCGCCGATTGCCCAATAATCATAATTGGCGCAGCCGTCGGATAAAGTTGAAGAAAAACCGCGTTTTTCAAAAATCAAAAACAAAGACTTTTCTCAACATTTGAAACCGTGTTCCTACTGTGGTTTTCGGCGAGAAGAACGGAAGTGGCTTCAATCATGAAGTTGTGGAGCTGGGCCTTCATCACATCGTAAGTCCAGATTCGTTTGATTGTTGGTGGAATTAATATATTATTATATTTTTGGAGAACTTCAGAAAAAGAAATAATTTTTGTTCTGTTTATTTTTTTTGTATTGAAAAGGAGAGATCTCAATTGTTACCTTTGATTTAATTTTGTTGTTTATACTGTGTATTTGTGTGTGTTGTCGTTGTTTATAAAATATCGCAAGGCGAATACTATATTTTGCAAAATGGATTTGGAAAAGTTATCTTCTATTAAAACCGCTTTAATGATTATCCCTAAATATGATGGGAACCCGAATCAATTACACAGATTTATAGAAACATCCGAAACTATATTAACACAATTTTATGACAGAACTACTCCAAATTGTTTTAATAATTCCATTATTTTACACAATATTTTAAACAAATTGGAAGGCAAAGCCGAGGAAATAGTTAATATTAACGGTGTTTCATCATGGGATCATATCAAAGCCGTATTGCTAAAAAATTTTGGGGACCAAAGGGATGAAAATTCGCTGAACCGAGATTTAGTTAATATGAAGCAGGAACATGAATCCGCTCAAGAATATTACAACCGCTGCATGAACATTTTAAACACTATTATTAATTACGTAAACCTTCACGAAACAGTTGAGACTGTAAAGGATTGCAAAAGGAGCTTTTTCCAAGCTCAAACCCTTAAAACTTTTCTAGCAGGGCTTAAGGAACCTTTTGGCACAACTATAAGAGCCATGCGCCCTGTAGATTTGCCCACAGCTCTTAATTATATTAAAGATGAAGAAAATATTAGGTATGTACAGAAAAGTAACAATTTTTCAATGGTTAATAGCGACAAACCTTTCCAGAATAATAATAATAATTCTAGAAATGTTCCTTTTCCAAATTTAAACAAACCCTTACAACCTCAGCAAAATTTCAAGTTCAATAACTCGCAACCTTTCAAACCGTTTACACCTTATTTTAACAGAAATAATAATAATAATTTTGCCGCATCGAAACCTTATTTTAATAGGCCAAACTATAACAATAATTCCTGGAATAGACCACAAAATCCATACCGAGCGTTGCAGCAAAACTTTAATAATTCGAATACTACTAACAATAAACCGAACACCCAATCTAAACTTGTACCCATGAGTGGAATATCCTATAATTCCGCAAATATTCCATTAAGACCATCAGTACCCAATTATCATAGTACACAGTATCCCGAGGCAGCAATGTGCAATCAGTTCGAAGAATTGCACATGCTCGAGACTAACCCAAACAACTCCCACGCCGAGCATAATTGCGACGTACCTTGTACTGATAAGGATGATCCGTATGTAAATTATTCCAACGAGAATAATAATGAATATAATGAACTCGATAATGACAATACACAATATTGGCCTACACAGAATGATCCGAATTTTCACCAGGGTTCGAGTACCAACCCCGAAACTTAACGGAAATAAATATTCATACTAAAAGACAATTGCCTTTTATCGAAATTAATGAGCCACCCCTAAAGTTATTAGTCGATACTGGTGCCAATCAATCCTTTTTGTCTCCAGAAGTAATTGAAAAACATTTTCAAAACACACCCTTAATTTACGAACCTTTTTCTGTAACAAACTTAAATTGTACCACTGACAATAACTACTCCATAGAAATACCAAGCTTTCCTGAATTCAATGAAAAATGCCCCTCAAAGTTTTATATTTATAAATTTCATAATGTGTTTGATGGTTTAATTGGCTATAGAATGCTGGAAAAATTGAAAGCAAACGTTGACCTCCACAATAAAAAATTAATTACACCGAACGCGGAAATACCTATTAAAGTTCTGAATTCCGGAATTAATGAATAAATTTTTGAAGCTTTAGTTAGGTCAAATTCGTCGAAATGTGTAAAGGTACCCGTTAATATTCAGCGTGATGATATATTCATACCCGAGACTTATATAAACAATTGTTATATTCCCGCGACGATAACACAGTCGGAGTCAGGTTACGCATACCTTGAGATAGTGAATCCTACTAAGAATGATATCATCGTAAGCTTAGTTTCGCCACTTAAGGCGCAGACACTTCACAATAATTTTGATATATTTAATTTTGAATCAATAAATGAAAATGAACAAGACATTGAGTCTTTGGTTCGCACTGGTCATTTAAATTTAGAAGAAAAGTTTAATTTACTAAAACTATGCCGCAGTTACAATGACATATTTTACACCGAAAATAGTCCTTTAACTTTCACTAACCAGATTAAACATCAGATCAATACTAAAGATGACATTCCTATTTTTACACGATCCTACAGGTACCCTCATGTTCACAAACAGGAAGTAGAAAAACAAATAACTGAAATGTTACGTCAAAAAATTATAAGACCTTCAAATAGCCCTTGGTCTTCACCTATTTGGATTGTACCGAAAAAACAAGACGCTTCTGGCAAAGCAAAATGGCGTTTGGTGATTGATTTTAGAAAACTTAATGAGAAGACTGTGAGCGATAGGTATCCAATTCCTAATATCAGTGATATTTTGGATAAATTAGGTAAAAGTCAGTATTTCACTGTTTTAGATCTAAAATCAGGCTTTCATCAGATTGAGTTACATCCCAAGGACATCCCAAAAACCGCTTTTAGTATTGATGACGGTTATCGTGGTCATTACGAATTTTTACGCATGCCTTTTGGCTTAAAAAACGCTCCATCGACTTTTCAACGGGTCATGGATAATGTTTTGCGTGGGCTCAAAAATGTGACAGTTTATATGGATGACATAATAGTATACAGCTCATCATTACAAGAACATATCCTTAATTTAGAAGCCGTTTTCCAACGTCTTAGAGAATCTAATTTTAAAATACAGCTTGACAAAACTGAATTTTTAAAAAAGGAAACTCCTTTCCTAGGTCATATTGTAACAGCCAAAGGCGTAAAACCGGATCCCAATAAAATTAAAGTCATACAAGAATTTCCTATACCACAAACTACCAAAGAAATTAAATCCTTTCTTGGTTTAGTTGGTTACTATCGGAAGTTCATACCGAATTTCGCCCATCTTGTTAAACCACTAACTTCTTGTTTAAAAAAAGGAGCTAAAATTCAACTTACCCCTGAATACGTTAATTGTTTTAAACATTGTCAAAATTTACTTATTAATGATCCTATTCTTCAATATCCCAACTTTGAAAAGGATTTTAATTTGCGTACAGACGCCTCAAACGTTGCCCTAGGTGCCATATTATCACAAGGGCCTATAGGAGCTGATAAACCGATTGCGTATGCATCGCGGACCCTAAACGATGCCGAAACAAAATACAGCACCATAGAAAAAGAGCTGCTGGCTATTGTATGGGCCACCAAATATTTCCGACCGTATTTATACGGAAGGAAGTTTTACATTATCACGGATCACAAACCTCTACAGTATTTGATGAATATAAAAGAACCCAATAGTCGTTTAACGAGGTGGAGATTACGTTTAGAGGAATTTGAATATAACATTATATATCAAAAAGGAAAAAGTAATACAAACGCCGACGCTCTATCTAGAGTTGAAATACATAATAATGAAATTGAATCTACGTCTTATAGTGATGAAGATGACTTACCGTTATCAATGTTTGTGAATCAGTCAAAAAAGGCACCTAACACTCAAATCAATGACCATAGCACCATCCATACTGAATTAGAAAACCCTGTCTTAGAAATCCCTATCTCTGATAAAAATGTAAACACCTTTGACAATCAACTATTTTTAGATTTCGTACATCATTCGCCCATAAATGCTAAAACCGTTAATATCTTTCCCGAAAAAAAAAGAATAATAGCTCAAATAAATGAAAATGATTTAGAAAAAAGTATTGTTACTTTATTCAAAGAACACCTTACACCAAATACTAAATATGGTATATATCTATCAGATGTTAAGTTTATTCCGTTGATTACAAGTACACTGCAAAGGGTATTTCAAAATTCCGCTTATAAATTGTTTTTTTGTAAGTCTAAAACCGAAGATGTAACCTGTCCAGATAAACAATACTTAATAATTAAGAACTACCACGAAGGTAAAAGTAATCACCGTGGAATTCAAGAAGTTGAACAAAGAATTAAATTACAATACTATTGGCCTAATATAAAAAATCAAGTCACAGAATTCGTAAATAATTGTAACATTTGTCAAACTTGTAAATACGAGAGAAATCCAAGTAAGCAAAACTTTCAGATAGTTCCTATACCTGAAAAACCTTTTGAGGTATTGCATATTGATACTCTTTCCGTAAATCGACAAAAATTCTTAACAATTATCGATGTATTTTCTAAATATGCTCAAGCATATCCTCTAGAGTCAGTAACAGGAATAAATGTGATAAATGCATTGTCTATTTTTATTTCACACCACGGAGTACCAATTAGCATTACCGCAGATCAAGGAACCGAATTTAAAAATTTACCCGTACAAGAGTTTGCAAGCCTGCATAAAATAAAATTACATTTTATCAGTGTAAACAATCCTCAGTCAAACGGAGCTATTGAAAGATTCCATTCTACTATATTAGAACACATCCGTGTGTTATCGGTTACTCAATCTACCTTATCCACTAACCAACTAATGCTATATGCTGTTATAGGATATAATAATAGTATTCACTCAGTAATTACACAAAAACCTATTGATGTCATTAATGGGCATTCAAATAGTCGTGACCCATTTGATATAAATTTGGAAGCTACTTATCTTCAAAACTATGTAGTTAGGCACAAGGAAATTACCAAACAATTATACAAGGAAATAAACAAAAAATTACTCTGTAACCGGACTAAAACTATACAGAATGCTAATAAAGACCGAGAAGAACCCATTTCTTACGAAGAAGGAAAGGCGTTATATATTAAAAACCCGCTAGCCGTTAGGCATAAGACGAAACCTCGTTACTTAGGTCGTAGAGTTAAGAAAAATTTAGGTTTAAAGGTCATAGACGATAAGAACATTGTCCACCACAAACGTATCGTGAAGAAGCCTCTGAGATATCAAAATGTCCTGTTGCAGGATCCCGATATTAATCCGGGCTGAACACATCGTGACTACGAAGTTAGTGGACAATCCTGGGATACTCCCCTTTAAGTTAGGTAATGCTAAGTTTATTAAAACTGAACATGCGTTCATACATTATTACGAATTAGATAGGATTAAGGATAGTATTAGAAATATAGAAGGCTATTTAGATACTTATATAGAGTACATAAAATCAGCCGATCCAACTTATTTTAGCGATACTTCATTAGTTATTAATCAGATCCTTATTAGCATGTTAGAAACAATTTATGATAAGTTCAACACTATGTATAAACACCCGAGAAATAAACGTGGGCTTATCAATGGTTTGGGTTCCATCATAAAAAATATCACCGGTAATCTCGATCACGAAGACGCATTATTTTATAGTAAAGCCATAAACATTTTGCAAAATAATCAGAATAGTTTGAAAGATAAGTATAATGCTGGCATCACCTTGAATAAACAAATTTTGCAAACTTTCAATATGACCTTGTCTACTATTGTATCAAATGAGTTAAAAATACATATCAAACTAAACGAGATCATGTCTAATGTTAATATGACTAATTTTAGGTTAAGAGATTTTATTAAAATTAACAGTTTGTTTAATTTGTTAAAAATCAATTTACAAAATATTTTGAATTGTATTACATCACTAGAAAATGCTTTGAGTTTTTCCAAATTATCAGTAACTCATCACAGTGTAATCAGTTCACAAAATATTAACTTCATGTTTAATATTCTAAAAAACCAATATGAACCTTCTGAGTTGCTTGTACATGAGAACACTGAGATAAGAGACTATTATGATATTATTGAGTGTGGTTCCTACTATGTAGATAATGTAATTGTAATTGTTCTGAAGTTCCCTATTATGCATTTAGATACTTTCACTTATTATCATCTATTTTCTACTCCAACATTTAACAATACAATATTAATTCCACCTAAACCATATCTGGCAATGAATAGTTATAATTATCACTATATGGATGGAGAATGTAAAAGGTTCCAGGAAATATATTATTGCCCAGAAGTCGACCTTATAGCCACTTCGAAGCCAAACGATTGCATTTACCAACTGATATTGAAACAAGAAATATGCAGCAGCTGCAGCTTGGTACAATTTAAAGCAGGAACAGAAATAATTCAAAAGCTGGATGATTTTCATTATATTCTGTCATTTATAAAAGAAACAAGGATCGAGTATAGGTGCGATCAGGAAGAGTACCAATCTTTACTCGGCACCTACTTATTTGAGGTGCCTGAGGGATGCACTGTCTCTACAAAGTTAAACCACATAAAGAATTACAAAAATCTGATAAAAGGTACACCTATAAAGCTTTTGTCATTTCCTGTATTTAAAATCAATATTGAAAATAAAGATAAACCGTTGTTATTGGAAAATGTACCTCTGGAACAAATCAATAAATTACAGAATTTAATTGAAAAGGAGAATATTCTAAACCTGGATGCCCTGCAAGATAAAAGTTATCACTATTGGACCGTGCCTATATATACGGTACTATGTATTATTGGATTGGTCGCTGGACTACTTTATTTAATAAAAAGACATAAGAGGAACCAGGAAACGTCAGTAGCCCAAGCAACAGACGGAGGCCGCACTCAGCCCTTTTTCGTGGGAGAAGAAAGGGCTTCGAATTAGTGCGGGGGGTGTTATAGTGTGTGTCGGTAGTGCTTATGTGTAAGTGTGTGCGTGTACGTAGGCGTCGCTCCGGCCGCGTAGCATGTAAGCTAGTTTTAAGACAGACTCTCCTACCATGTTCATTCGACAACACATGTACTAAAAGTTTATTATATTTTGTATCATCTGAAAAGTTGTTTGTTTAAGAAAGCTCGCCGATTGCCCAATAATCATAATTCGCACGAGACCGGGACATATGGCGACACGCGCGGGGAGGCCGGCGTCCTGCAGTGGACGTCTGATCCGCTGGATACGAGTCGCTCGGGGCCGGGACATGTGGCGACAGGCGCGGGGAGGCCGGCATCCAGCAGTGGACGTCTGATCCGCTGGATGCGAGTCGCACGGGACCGGGACATGTGGCGACACGTAGGGGAGGCCGGCACAGCAGTGTACGTCTGATCCGCTGGATGCGAGTCGCACGGGACTGGGACATGTGGCGACAGGCGCGGGGAGGCCGGCGTCCAGTAGTAGACGTCTGATCCGCTGGATGCGAGTCGCACGGGACCGGGACATGTGGCGACACGTAGGGGAGGCCGGCGCCCAGCAGTGGACGTCTGATCCGCTGGATGCGAGTCACACGGGACCGGAACATGTGGCGACACGTAGGGGAGGCCGGCGTCCAGCAGTGGACGTCCATCGGCTGAAATGATGATGGTGATGAGGCGCCCAATTGTGATTTAAAGAGGAAGCCGACAGTTCACTTGGCGTAGCAGGGTCTACGAAACAATTGCCTAATTGTTTTTTTTTTTTTTCTGTTACTTTGACAAAATGCACATTTTCAAGGATGCATTTCTTTGAAGTTTGGACTACTGTACGTGGTAGTGTGCGTGAGAAATATCAACACATACTTCTAGATCTTCAAGATAGTATTAATAATGAAAAATTAGATATAGGCCCATTACAGAAGCGTGTATTTATATTGTGTAAACGTTTGGACGAATTTTGGAAATCTTTGAATAGAACTAAAACAACGTTATTGAAGAAGTACGCGGATTGGCTCAATATAATTGAATGTGTAGAGTTAAAAATAAGTGACGAGAATACTA
This sequence comes from Xestia rhomboidea, assembly GCA_963853795.1. Classification (NCBI taxonomy): domain Eukaryota; kingdom Metazoa; phylum Arthropoda; class Insecta; order Lepidoptera; family Noctuidae; genus Xestia; species Xestia rhomboidea. Next base: position 398,290 of record OY970784.1, read on the forward strand.
CTAGTACTGAACACACTGTGATTCAACCAAGTAAATCAAAAAGGGAATTTAATTCAAGGGACTAAGTTGGATCTCGAAAGCAGCGAAGAATTCAAGATTAGAATCCCGAGCGTAGCAAGGGATACTATAGTAGAATCTTGAGCGGAGCGGAGCGAGGGATACAAGGATCGAGATGTTTTTTTTTTCACTTTTTACCATTGACTGCGAGAAAATAAATATACATGCTTCGAAAATACGTGTAGCCGTTGGTCCCGGCTGTCATTTGTAGTTCTTTGACAGTCGAATAAGATAGTATATTTTGTTGATTAATAAAAATAGTTTACTAATATTTTTTATTTAGTTTTTAATAGGTTCAAGATAAAACTCGTCTACTAAGTCATAATTAAAATCACATCAATATTTATCTAATGATTGTCTAGAAAAATGAATGTATTGATACGCCAATGTGATTATTTTGTGAGTATAGACTAAATCAAGTAGACAGTCTTTTTATATTATTTTAACCTAAAATGCACAAAAAACAATCCATCATTAAAGTTTAAGTATTTATTACCGCCGTTGTTCGGCCTCTGAACCTCTGAACCGTGCGATCCCCTAAGCCGAGGCTCGTACCCCTCAGGGGGTGCCCTTAGCGTGTAGTCGCTTAGTTTGTAAGTTTTTTGCCCTGGCTGGAGGCCTTACACTTAAGGCTCCCACAGGATAGTCCGGTTAAGCAGACGACAACCTCCTAAGTTGAACTGCGAGATTACAAACTCAAAAATAAATAAGTCCGCGTCTAACTTTTTTTTTAAATGTGTTAATTTTTTCATCTTTTGTAGTGAAACGGGTAGTTTATTATATATTTTAATGGACATTAGGACTTACGTAGGGACTTTTTGAGTGTATTTTTAATCGAGAACTTGGTTCGTTTAGTCTAGATCGGTGTCTGAGTAGATAGCGTGTCTGGATGTCTTCTCGTTTTGAATAAAATTCTTGATGTTTCCGCACAAATTTGCATGTTTCTAGAATGTAAATACAGGGAAGGGGAAAAATATTGTGTTTTCGAAAGAAAGTCAGTCAGTTATTAATTTAATAAATTCAGCAATTAGCAAAACAGAAATTAGAGTTAGGAAAAAATAAATGTCGGACGCTACGATGACGTGTTGACGGTCTGACGGCTCTGGAACAATAAGGGGCGCGTTTCTTTTTTTTTTTTTCGAAATGGCATCTCGCAGTTCAACCAGAGAGGTTGTCGTCTGCTTAACCGGACTTTCCTGTGGGTGCCTTAAGTTTAAGGCCTCCAGCCAGGGCAAAAAACTTACAAACTAAGCGACTACACGCTAAGGGCACCCCCTGCGGGGTACGGGCCTCGGCTTAGGGCGTCGCTGGGAGAGGACAGCAAGGAGACAGGCTGGATCGGAGTGGAAGGGGTGCGCTGTGGGCAGCGCCCGCTTATATACGGACGGGTTGGTTTTATGGCTTCATCTTATTCACAACACGGCCTCTCCTGACAGGAGGCCGTCCCGGGCTCCTTCATGATGTCTTCAGCTCTGGTGGTCGGTCTCCAGCATAGGGAAGGAGGCTATGTCTGCTGGAGGTCCTTCAGGCTCGATGTGAAGCTGCAGTTGCTCAGGCTCGACCTGAAGCTGAAGTAGCTCAGGATCGATCTGAAGCTGTAGTGGCTCAGGCTCGATGAGATGCCGCGGCGCTTCAGCCTGGGTCCCGGAGGTACTAGGTTGTGGCTGGGAGACAGACTGGTTGGCTGGCGAGAATGACTCGACCGTAACAAGTGTAGACTCCTCATCTTCATGGTCTGCATCTGCATAGGATAGAAAACCATGTGTTCTATGCACAACGTTACGCATTGTGCATACGCACATCATTGATTGTGGTCTGGCACACACTAAGCCATCGAGATAGAGGCACGACGTGAAGCTTGTCTCGATAAATTAGCGGGTGAGTCATATATCAAGACACATCTTGATATTCAGCTAAGAAATAGCCCCACAGTGTGGCAAAAGGCTTAGCGGAGTCAGAGGCTAACTGTAAAGCGTACTCGTAACTCAATTTTGTCAGGGTAGAGGCACTACGTGAAGCTTATCCCAACACACAACAATAAAACACAAACACATATGAAGCTTCATATATAAGAGAGGCATAGAGCACTCACCATCGAAGTAAGCAGCACATACTTCCGGAGTCCACTCTCCGCGCCAAGGGATCATGTACTCCGCAGCCGCCTGCGTGTACTTCCCATACGAACCGGCCAAGAGCTGGAGCTCGTAGCGCCCTTGTGGCAGCGTCTTCACGATGCGGTAGGGGCCACCCATACAGGAGTCCAACTTTCCGGTCGATTGAGCCTGCTTTAGCACAAAGACCAAACCGTTTAGTTCAAAAGCTCGGGGAGGCTTTCTCCCTTGATTGACGTAAGCATCTTGCTGGTGCCGATTCTGCCTAAGTCGTTCCGTTGTCCTCTGTCTCCTCATTTCACGTAGGCTCTCTCTATTAGGACTGGAACCCTCGAACGCAACATCACGTACCAAACTTCTTATAAGTGGCGTAGCTGCCTCAATACCCGCCAGCAGATTGAGGGCAGAGCATTGCGTAGTTCTGTGCTTGGTGATATTCAGTACCGTCGGCCGTATAACCGTCGGCCATGCGCGATAGTTAGTTTCGATACGTATCATATTAAGAACCGTCCGACAATAACGCTCGACCTGCCCATTAGATTGGTGCATCTCAGTTGTTATAAAGTGTGTATCCCACCCCATAATTTTAACCCAGTTAAGAAATTCGGCACTTTGAAACATGCGGCCCCTGTCGGCTACTATTAATTTGGGGGTTCCAAATAGGGATATAACATTGTTGAAATGTCGCTTTAGCTCATTTGCATCTTGCCGATACATAGGGTAAAGGAGGCAAAACTTGGAAAATGCGTCAATAACTATTAAAACATGACGATACCCATCAGCTTCAGGCACAGGGCCCAAGGCATCCATATGATTGGTTTCAAAGGGTAGGTCTGGTTTTTCCCAAGAACTAATAGGTTGGAATGGGGCTCGTGCGACCTTCTTATGCGCAATGCACACTAGGCAATGTGAGATGTATTTTAACACAAAATTGCGCAAACCAGGGAACCAAAAGTGCTTTATAATTAAATCAACCGTTTTATCAACCCCAAAATGATTATGTTCATCATGGAACTCACGAAGGAGACTAAGCCGATGCCCTTTAGGGATATAACAAAGGAAACGGGAAGCTTCGCCAGTAGGGGAATACTTTACGTAAAGGACATCGTTTTTGACGATATATCGCGTGGCATCAAGTTGCCCATCATTGTATGAGAACCTGCGTTTGTTCGTCGGCAGCCTGTGCAATCTGTGCCCAACTTTGAGGTTTCTGAATCGTACACACATTGACAGGATTCCGACTCAGATAATCAGCATATGACATAAGTGTGCCTTTACGATAATCCAGGCCAAAATCAAAATCCTGAAGGTAGACCCACCATCGGGCTACCCTGGGTAATAAATCTCTCTTGCGCTGTGTGAGCTTCAACGCATTACAGTCTGTAACAACGGTGAAACGCACACCCACAAGCAATGAAATGCTGCAAGGCTTTAACCACAGCAAGGGTTTCTAGCTCATATGAGTGATACTTATTTTCCGCGCCTTGTGTAAGCCTACTGAAATAGGCAACCACTCGCTTGTGGCCGCCATCGTGCACTTGAAACAATACAGCTCCGTAGCCAATGGAACTAGCGTCCGTGTGCACTTCTATTGGCAAGGAAGGGTCATATATCGCAAGGACCGGTTCATTAGTAAGACATTCAACTAATTCTGTACGAGTGTTCTGATGTTCTTTTCCCCAATTAAATTCAATCCCTTTCCTAGTAAGCGCAGCGATACAAGCAGCCCTCTGAGCGAAACGCGGTATATATCTACGAAAGTAGCTGGCTAAGCCCAGAACCTGGCGGACTTGTCTCACGTTTTTCGGTTCAGGGGAATCGATCAGGGCCTTTATCTTACTGGGGCTCGGTTTTACCTGACCTTGGCTAATTCTACGTCCTAGATATTCTATTTCAGTCGTTAAAAAGGATTTTTTTTTCAAATTGACAGAAAAACCAGATTCTGTTAGAGCTTTAAGCACCTGGTACAGTAGATCAAAACCCTGGTCTATTGTCTGGCTCAAAATTAAGATGTCATCAATGGAAACAAGTACATCACCAGAATTGATAAATTTGCGCAGTGTTTTTGAGATAAAGCGGTTGTGTATAGAATACAACCGGGGCATTTGCTAATCCATACGGCATTTTTAAGTATTCAAAATGGCCCTCAGGTGTAACGAACCCAGTTAGTGGAACGGACTCCTCATTAAGAGTTATCTGATGAAAGCCAGTTGCCATATCAAGGCTGGTGAAGTACTTATTACGTCCCAATCGGTCATCGTATGTATCGTAGTTTGGTTGAGGTTACGAAGGGCTTCCGCGATCCTAGGATATTTCGCGTATACATCCCATATCTGTTTCAGGTCCTTAGCTGACCTGAGCTCGGCTGCTAAGCAGTCGGCCTCAGGTGAGATAAATACCTGGAACCTCATGAGGGTGTCGATGGTACTCTCCTCTTCCTGGTTGGAAAGCAGGGGGCTAGGGGAGGGAAGAGGGACCTGGGACCGAGCCACTGGAGTGGGCACTGGGACTGGGTTGTCCATGAGGCCAGGCATTGGCATCGGGTTGGGCTGGGATTTCACCAGGGCAGGGAAGGCTCGCTGGTGGTTGAGCTGGTTCCACGGAGAGGGCCTCTGTGGGCTGAGACGCTCAGGGAGGTCTTTAGAAGGGGCTTTCGTCAGGGGGCTTTCCCTCTGCTGACGGGCTTGCGCGCGATTCGCCTGTTGGCGAATTGTTTGGGGGCTTTGGGACAGCCCCTGTAGTTTGCCGGGTGGCCAGTTTGACCGCATAGAACGCAGCTAGGCGGCTCTGTACACAGACTCCTGTCCTTGGGACGAGGGCAATCTGCCGTGGCGTGTTCGCCTAGGCATTTTACGCACCTGTGCGGTGCGTAACAATGCTTTTGGCTATGGCCGTATAGTTGGCAGCGATGACACTGCCCGACTATATTCTGCTTCTTGGGCCTCTCGATTGAGATGCCCGATAAGGAGAGGACGGACTTAATCTTGAAGATTGGGTGGTGACCCTCGACTGGGTCACAGATGGGGGGCGCGCTGTGGGCAGCGCCCGCTTATATACGGACGGGTTGGTTTTATGGCTTCATCTTATTCACAACAATATATAAAAATAAGTTTAATTTTTTATTGTATTTGGGTGGCTTTCATTCATAGCTAGCTACCCATTTACAAGCCTCCACAGTTAGCAATAAACCATTGTTGCACAAACTAATAACTAAGCATATATTAATACAACTAAGCATAACCTAATAACAAAGAATAGGACTAAATTTAACTAGTAAATTATAAATTTTCACATACAACACTGCTTTTAGACAAGGGCAGTACTAATTGTCGCTAAGCTGCTTGCAAACAAATCAATTGATGGGTGTTCGTTCATTACAATTTGGTTAAATGCTTTGATTGAACGAAGCAAAAAAGAATTGCTACGGTAAACCGTGCGAGCGTAAGGCGCACGAAGAAGATTTCTCAAGCGAGAATGGCGAGGTGTCACATTCACGCATAGCTTAGAAAGAAGTTCAGGACACTCGATCTTTGATTGTGCTATTTTCAGTAGGAACCGTATATCAGATAATATAATTCTCCGAGTTACAAGTGAGAGTAAGTGAAATCGTACGCATCGTTCTTGTAACTCAGATAAGGCATTTTCAATTTATAACCTAGGTATCGCGTGAATTTCCTTTGTATTTTTTTCGTTTTACTTTGATTGATCCTGTAATAGTATAACTACACGCATTAGTATGAATTTTAATGGCTGTTAGCGGTGCGGAGTTCCTATGACCACTGCTTTAAAATGTCGTTACTTAGCACAACTTGGTTACTTGATAGCTGCCAAAGCCACCGTGACAGACTTATCATAATATCCAAATGTCCCTAGTAAGGTACTTCCACATAAAATGTTTCAGCTTTTATAAAATGACGTAGGTCTGGACGTTCATTATTTATTTATTTAAAATTACGTAAATAACCACCAAGATACAGATACAAGAGACAAAATACAAATTAAAAACACAATTAAAAATCACCTCTAAACCTTTTCAATGCACTCCAGTGCTACTCCTGTGAATTTCCTCAGCCCACAGTGAAATATATCAACCTCATCTGAAATAATATTCAACAGTCTCTAGTTCATGAGATTAATAAACCGGTAGCAGCACGAATATGTGCTGCCATCTTACACTATTTTAGAGCAACAAAGAAACTATTCCCTGCGCCCTAGTGTGGGTATTTCATACACGTTTTTCTCCTTTGGGGCCATCGTTAGCCACTATTTCGTGCAAGTCGGGGGAGGATCTAGCAGTATCTTGATCAGGGCCAGGGAGGGACTGAATCACATCGTTTAATAGACTTTCTATTAAACTTCAGTGATTCGCCCTTCGAGATTACGCTGGGCTGGATACCATATTTACTTTAGCCAATCTTAAACTTAATTTGTAACGAGTTATTGAAACTTTGGCTTCGTCCGAAGTTTGTGGCGATAGCCGATAAATCGGCTTCGGGAAGGCATCGGCCCCCAGTCGGAGTGATTGTCCTGCTCTGCAATCATTCTAGTCAAAAATTAATCATTCAGCATGTTATTTCTATAATATGTGTGCATGTTAATCTTCTTTAATTATTGTATTACTTAACCTAATTTATTATCACAGGTACGCCCGCCACAAGAACAATGAAACTAGAAGTTACAAGTACAGCGGAGCTAAACAAAAATGAACAATCAAACTTGGAAGTTTTTAAGACAACTGGAAATCGCACGTCAAAACCTGGCACCTCTTACAAAGATCCTTACAATTATGCTCAGCGTATTTGTAGAAAAACTTACCAGTGTGATGTCTGTCAGCATAGTTTTAATCGGAAGGATCTTTTAGAAAAACATATGCGAGTTCACACTGGTGAAAAACCTTACAAATGTCAGGTATGTCAGCGTAGTTTTAGTGAATCGGGTTCTTTAACAAAGCATATTCGAAGTCACACAGGTGAAAAACCTTACGAGTGTAATGTATGTCGGCGTAGTTTTATCGAAAGCGGAGGTTTAAGAAATCATATGCGAACACACACTGGTGAAAAACCTTTTAAGTGTGATGTATGTCAGCGTAGTTTTCGTTTAACGGGTTCTTTAACAAAGCATATTCGAATTCACACAGGTGAAAAACCTTACGAGTGTAATGTATGTCGGCGTAGTTTTATCGAAAGCGGAGGTTTAAGAAATCATATGCGAACACACACTGGTGAAAAACCTTTTAAGTGTGATGTATGTCAGCGTAGTTTTCGTGAAACGGGTGCTTTAAGAATACATAAACATGTCCAGTTCGACCGCGCGGCCATAGCGTTTTTTTTTAAAAAAAACCATGTCAATTTTTTGTAAAAATTTGTCAAAGTTGATTCCCAAAACCATAAATTTGTCAAAGATACGGTTAAAAAGTTATAAGGGTTTGAACATGGCCGCGCCATTGAAACGCGGCGAACCGCGCGGCCACTGAGATCTTTAAAACTAAGCCTTGTAGAGACCTGAAATTTACGCAAATGCAAGATTTAATTTGTAAAAAATTTGTAAAAATATAAAAAAAATACTCAGGTTTATAGTTTAAGAGCTATAACACTAAAACCGAATGGCCGCGCCATTGAAACGGTGGAGAAAACGCTATCGCCTGTATCTCGCTGAAAAAAAATCGCAGAGGTGTGTAGTTTATTGTAATTACCCAGATTTGAATTTGTCGAAACTAGGAAAAATACAACAAAAATTCCTAGGTTTATATTTCAAGAGCTATAAGACTAAAACGATATGGCCACGCCATCGAAACGGTGAATAAAACGTTATTTCGCCTGTATCTCGCTGAAAAAGCATCGCAGAGGTCTGGAGTTTTTTGTAATACCTAGATTTTAATTTGTCAAAACTAGTAAAAATACAATAAAAATTCTTTAGGTTATATTTCAGAAGCTGTAGAACATTATCAGTATGTGGTGCGATAGGGTGACCATGTCTTATTGTTTACAGAATACTTTCTACTTATTGTTACAGAAATTATAATTCAAGGATTCTAAATAAAATTAAAATGAAACCATAAATATAAAAACAATTATGTTTATTGGTTTAAAAGTCACATAAATCACAGAATGTTACAAATTAAAAAACTCTTACGCTTACGTCGCTGTACCACAGAATAATAAGTACTAACGGCTGTACGCGTCGCACTGACCTGCGGAGGCGCGCGGGGGTGGCGCGTGTGAGATGCAATAGTGTGCATTACCAATCACATAGCTTAGGGGCGGAGTTGCGTCATTTAAACCAATCTTAGGGCTAGTTTTTCGTAAGTCCACGCGGACTGTAACTGTATTATTGACTTTTCAAGCAATAAACATAATTGTTTTTATATTTATGGTTTCATTTTAATTTTATTTAGAATCCTTGAATTATAATTTCTGTAACAATAAGTAGAAAGTATTCTGTAAACAATAAGACATGGTCACCCTATCGCACCACATACTGATAATGTTCTACAGCTTCTGAAATATAACCTTAAGAATTTTTATTGTATTTTTACTAGTTTTGACAAATTAAAATCTAGGTATTACAAAAAACTCCAGACCTCTGCGATGCTTTTTCAGCGAGATACAGGCGAAATAACGTTTTATTCACCGTTTCGATGGCGTGGCCATATCGTTTTAGTCTTATAGCTCCTGAAATATAAACCTAGGAATTTTTGTTGTATTTTTCCTAGTTTCGACAAATTCAAATCTGGGTAATTACAATAAACTACACACCTCTGCGATTTTTTTTCAGCGAGATACAGGCGATAGCGTTTTCTCCACCGTTTCAATGGCGCGGCCATTCGGTTTTAGTGTTATAGCTCTTAAACTATAAACCTGAGTATTTTTTTTATATTTTTACAAATTTTTTACAAATTAAATCTTGCATTTGCGTAAATTTCAGGTCTCTACAAGGCTTAGTTTTAAAGATCTCAGTGGCCGCGCGGTTCGCCGCGTTTCAATGGCGCGGCCATGTTCAAACCCTTATAACTTTTTAACCGTATCTTTGACAAATTTATGGTTTTGGGAATCAACTTTGACAAATTTTTACAAAAAATTGACATGGTTTTTTTTAAAAAAAAACGCTATGGCCGCGCGGTCGAACTGGACACACATAAACGAATACACACCGGTGAAAAACCTTACGAATGTGATGTATGTCATCGAGGTTTTATTGACAGGAGTGCTTTAACTAAACATTTTCGAACACACACTGGTGAAAAACCTTACAGTTGTGATGTATGTCAGCGTAGTTTTAGTCAAATGTGCGAATTAACAAGACATCATCGAACACACACTGGTGAAAAACCTTACAAATGTAATGTATGTCAGAAAAGTTTTCTCCTAAAGGGTACTTTAACAAACCATATTACAAAGGGTTGTGGTTAATGGTCATCGGTCTGTCTCTGTCAATATTACTTCCGGCGTTCCACAGGGCTCTTTTCTGGGTCCGCTATTATTCATTATTTACATCAACGATATTAAGAAATGTTTTAAAAAGTCCAAATTCCTAATGTACGCTGATGACTTGAAGGCTTTTCAAGCGATCCGCACTATTGATGACTGCCTGTTATTTCAGGAGGACCTAGACAGACTAACTGCCTACTGTATTGAAAATAAGCTGCATCTCAGTATCCCCAAGTGTAACTAAATACAATTTACTAAGAATAATTTAATCTTCAATTTCAATTATAACCTTAACTCTATCCCCTTAAATAATATTCCAATAGTGAAGGATCTTGGTGTTCTCTTTGATGGCAAACTATCCTTGAACCAGCATATCGAAGCCATAGTCAATAGAGCTTTAAAATGTATGGATTTGTGATGAGATCTTCAACCGAATTTAAGCGTACCTCTACCTATCTTTATCTGTATAAGACGCTCATTAGGTCTCAGTTAGAATATGCGGTCCCTATTTGGAACCCCTTCTACCAAAAGTACGTAGTTGCAATAGAAAGGGTCCAACGCAAGTACTTACGTGCTATGTGCTACAGATGTCATGGGACTAAAACTTATCTGTCATACTCCCAACTTCTTGATAAGTACAAGCTTTTCAGCCTGGAGAACCGGCGCAAATACCTGGAGGCCAACGTGCTTCATGATATTGTTCACAATTATTTTGCCGCCATTGATCTAACGAGTATGCTATGTTATTCTATCCCCCGAACAGTTCATATGCGCCAGGTTCGTGCTCGTACTCTGTTCGCGCTCAATTCTTGTCGAACGAACTCTGGCTTACGCTGCCCTATCCATAGAAATGTTGGAATCCTATAATTCAGATTTCATTGTTAATGATATATTTGCATGCTCGAAAAATAAATTTAAATCTAATATTATAAAAATTTTGTTGTAATATAATAATTCTATTAGTAATATTTATTTAGCGCATAACTTAATTTAAGTAAATGGAATTGTTTATGATTTTATCTGATTTGGTTTTGTAACTATAGCTTGCTTTATAGTAACTTATTTAATAATATTTGTTTTTGAAATATTTAATTATATTGTTAATTTTAGTAATGCCATCTAGTGGCAACCATTATATTTATCCTTAAATATGTCTATCTGCGGATAATGCAGTTGACTGCAACGCTATTACCTACACATTGTTAACCTTATATATTATATATGTTGTAGTTGTTTATTATCCCATATTAAATAAAATAAAATAAAAATTCGAATACACGCTGGTGAAAAACTTTTCAAGTGTAATGTTTGCCCGCGTAGTTTTAATCAGAAATATAGTTTTAATAATCATATTCTAAATCACACCAGTGCAAAATCTTAGAAATGTGATGTATGGCAGCGTAGTTTCAGTCAGTCGAGTCATTTAACCAGACATATTTCAATACATACTGTTGAAAACTCTAGAAAGATCGAGTAAAAATTTGAAATAACATACTCGCACTTGAATTTGCATAATTAAAAAGCTTTCAAATGTGATGCATGTCAGCGCAATTTTAGTCAGAAGATTTATTTTATACGAGTTGGTTATTGACGAAACTATACATTTAATAGGGTAATTTTTTAAACAAAAGTCTTTGGCTAGAACTATAAGCAAAAAGAAAGAAGAAGAATAAAAGAGAAGATAGTAAATATTTTATGACTATTTACTAATTTATTATTGCTCTTTTGACATTATGATTTTTCTTTATGGCAACATACCACAATGTTGTGGAATGTGGCGCCAAGTACCAACAATTTTAATGGTCATTATCTCAATTTATAATTTGAAACTACAACTAAATCAGTTTCTCTATCTAAGTACCTAATTACAAACTAAAAAGTAACAAGATTATTTTACAGAACAATTTATTAGTGAAAGACTTCTTATGTGTTCTTTGTGGAAATGGTTTTATGCAAGAGGGAAATATTGTTGTAAAAAAGTTATGGAGCGACTAATTAGCTTTAACTATTGCTATTGTTAAATTAATAAAATGATTAATTGTGAAGTATATTGTTTGTAAGTTTTAAGGGTTCCTTTTCCCGACAGTTTAGGCATTTTACGAACCGAGTCGGCTTGCGCCCGCGTTGCGTAGGAGCCGTCGCGATATGAACTCCGGTGACCTATGGCGGCGAGCGAGCACGCCATAGTAAAAATAAATCAGTAGTTCAAATTTGATTGCGCGCTGGTAATAAGAGCAGACTCGCTAAAGTAGACTCATCTTTCATGGGGTACTGTTTGAGATGCTATAATAAAATTCCACAAAGTATTCTTGAACTGAATGAGACGAAATTTAAAACATGCATTAAACGCACACTATGTAAGCAAGCATATTACAAGTCGAGCGATTATATCGCTGATAAAAATGCTTGGCTCAATGCTGGTCCTGCTCCACAAGGACAGGGGCGCTTAAATTGATAGCATTAAATGGTATTGTTGGAGCTGCTGAAGATTGTACAACTATCTTTGCATTGTATAGATTCAATCTCTTTAGTATTATATAATCGCATAGCCCATATTGTGTGAGTACTATGTACTAGAAAGCTATCATTCACTGGAAACCTACGTCTTTTCTTGACTTGAATGTGCCCTGGCGGTTGAGAATATGTCATGCTCACTCAAAAGTCTCGCTGATGGTGGCGCATGTGTCGGATCATTTAGTTCCCTTCAAAATGGTTGAGTTGAATGGTGCTGATCTATGCGTCATGTCCGTGAACGGGCGCTGTCAGTTGTGACTGGTCATCTCTCAGTTGCCATGGCTTATTTCAATGAATTATTTTAGTTTTTGAATTGTTTTTTTTTGTTTTGTTTTACTGTGGACACTTTTAACGTGTACATCTTGCTACATTGTTCTCACATAATATACAATCTCAACATGAATGATGTAACCAAGATTTTGTAACAATATTCTGATTTAAAAGAGTGTCCATGGAGTTTCTTGCCCGTTCTTCTCCATAGAGATCTACGTTAGGGAATGGGCAACTACAGTACTTTCACAGTTTTTATGTCTTGTGACTGGGACTGTAGCTACATTTAATTTTCATCTTTGTTTCGACAATTCAAAAGTGCCTGGAACTGGCTTACTTGAAATAAATGTTTTGATTTTGATTTTGTACTGAAGAACATTTATCTGATGAATTATTTGTTGTGCAACATTCGTTATATTGTCTGTTTTAATAAATGTACAGTTTTCATAGTTTCGGATTAGTAGCTTTAACTGATTATTTAATTTACATTCATTAAGGAAAGGATTATTAAATATATTTACTATAAATACATTGCAATTTTTAAGAAAATGTAACGCTATAGATATTTCTGCCTTATACTCTATTGGATTTACATCATTACTCCCTGTCACCTCCCTGTCCCTGTTTTACTTCCCTGTCCCTGTTTTTTTTATATTAGACACGTAAGTTTAGTGTGAACTGTTTTTTTTTTGTCCTTAAGTATTTAGACTTAATTACATACTTTCTATTGTATAAAAAAATAAAATAATATGGTGTTCAGTTTCTTGGATAGTTTGAAAGTCCTAATGTAAACTTTAACCAATTACTAATTTAGTTAAGTTTCTCTATAAGTGAACTGTAATTTGTTCTTTGAGAAAATAAATGTCTTTAAACCGAATTTATTTATTAAAATATGGAAGACTTAAAGCTAAGATAAATAGATTAAAAAATAGTATGTGAGACTGCCAGCCAATTAAAAGTCCTCACTTCTAAAAACAGATTTAAAGATAGTGTGAACAACACAATACTTACAGCTACAAAAAAACAGGATAATTTTCAAGCTTAAATTAAATTTACATTTTATATGTCACATTCAATAAAATGATAAAAAACCTGAACAAACAAAATCTTAATTAAAAAAGCTAAGGCTCAAGCACTTTCTGGCCGCAGACACACTCGTTATGAAAGCATCAAAATCATGCTGCTTACAAATGTTATTAAAGCTTCTACTTGCACGCACTATAAATGAACTTTGCCTGTAATTCGTAGAGAAAAATGGAACACGCAACGGCACGTTCCATCGCTTTGACCTTCCGGGAACGTTAAAATAAAATTTGGATAGGATATCGGAGTTATTTATAGAATTATTAAATATTTTAAATAATGGAAATACAATCAGAAATTGCTCGCCGATTAATTAAGGGTAAAATATGATACCTCTTACAGAGGTTGAGGTAATCTTCAGACCGGTAGGGCACTTTTGATGATAACACAAATACTTGATGAACCTTTTCTGGATGCTCTCTATACGATCAATGTACTTGTGATAACATGGATTCCAGATTTCAGACGCGTATTCCAAGTGACATCTAACAAAAGCACAGTAAAGAATTTTTAAAGTTTTGGCTTGATTGAAGCACTTGGAGAGACGCATTATAAAACCTAGTGCTTTAGATGCTTTAGCGACCATGACATTGACATGAAGTTCAAACGTAAGCTTAGAATCATCATATACCCCCAGATCTCGGATACATTCCGTTTTAGGTAGTAATTGATCACCTATGAAGGTATAATTAAGCCTGGCTATCGGCGGCGGCGACCTCTCGCTCCCGGCCCTGGTTCGTGCCATGGTCCGGAGCGAGACGGAATGGGACGCCGTCACCTTCTGCGAAGCAGTCATGCTAGCGAAGGAGGTGGCGGAAAGTGAGAGGGAGAGATCCTCACGTCCCGGCCGCCGCGGGAGACGCCCCGGGCGTCGGGGGCCACGTGGTGGCTTCCGGCCACCGTAGGCGCGGGCCTGTGGACGGGGAGCTATGGGCTAGCTCGCCGTCCGTCCGTCTCATGACGACAGGCCGTGTCGACGGCGCGTTCGTGTTCCACGCGCGCCTCAAAGAGAGACAGCAACATTGAAGGGGTCCGCAAGGGCCGAAGCCTGCCGGGGCTGCGGGACTATTCGAAAGAGATACCGTGGCCCCGGAACACAAAGGGCGAGGAAGGAACATGGATGGGTTCTAGTCAGTAAAAGTCTGACACTCCCTCCTGCTCCGCCCAGAGCGGGAGAAGTCATTTCATGATTTCGCATCCAAAAACTAAAAAAAAGGTATAATTAAGCGCTTTCGAGAATATGTTAGAACCGAACATTTAGCAGGGTTGAGATCTAGCTTACTCTTACGACAATAAGCCTCCAGACGACGTAAATCTTCCTGAAGTGCAATCCGCACGTGACGTGCACGTCCGCATGTGATGATATGTTGGCATAGATTTTCATATCGTCAGCAAAACACAACAGTTTGGATGAGAGCAAGCAAGAGCTGTTGATGTCGATTATGAACAATAGAGGGCCCAGGACACTCCCTTGTGGGACGCCATACATTACTGATTTGCGTTTGGAACTAAATATCTGATCTTCTTTAGTTACATGATTGCATTGACTTATTTCAACATACTGCTTTCTGTTTCTGAGGTATGATTCAATCAACTGTAGAACGTTTCCCCTGATTCCGTAAGCATCTAATTTATTTAGTAATATTTTATGGTCCACGTAGTCAGATGCCTGTCATATCGCAGAACACTGACAGACTTTTAAGGTAACGGTAGCAAACCAAGCTCTTTAAATATTGATTGACATGATTCGTATGACGCTTTACACTAAAACTACGCCGACATACTAAAGTTTTACACCAGCGTGTGTTAGAATTAGGGCATGCAAACCGGATAACCGACTGATTTGAAACCCCGGTTTTTTAATATGAATACTTTAATTTTCCCAAGCAAAATATTACATTTATCAGTGACAAACGTGGACACAGATCCTTCAAATCCAAAAAAAAACAAAAAATTATCCCTTTTTCACTAAATTACATTCTATTGAATACGTCGTATAAAAGATTTGTTCTTCCGAGGAGCTTAGAAACACTTTTTATCAAAAGTGAATACAAATTGCCAAACTCACCAAATAGTATCAAAAATATAGTCATAAAAGCGACGAGTTACGAAATTCATTTATGAAAGAATTAAGAGGAATTGAAGTCAGATAGAGTGAGATTTGTCGTGACTTTAGACGACTGGACGTCTAACAGAAACCGGCGATACATAGATATAAATTTATTTTCACCGCATTTTACTGACAATGCTTGCTACAAAAACTTAGGTCTGAGAATCAGTGCAAAAGGGACTGCGCAGCATTGTTTGGAAATTTTAAAAAAGAAACTGTCAAATTTTAGACTTTCGTTGGATGAAGACATCGTTTCTTTGACCACTGATGAGGCCAGCGTTATGTTGGCCTTAGGCCGGGCTGCTAGGGCTAACAAACAACTTTGCCTGGCACATGGTATTCAACTAGGCATTTGATGTGCTATACAAAAAAACTACTGAAGTGACTAGAGAACCTGGAGAACCGAGTGAAAAATAAGCTTTATTCTATGTTAATTGTTATGTATGAATACAGAATGTTATTTGTATTGTAATAACTTAGTAGTTGTAGCTTATTTCAGTCCAAAAAAAAAACTCATTATTATAAAAATAAGTAAGATGTTTAAAAATACATATTTTGATTAGACTTCAGTATTTTCATTTCTTTACACACATTTCTCATTATTTTAATAAAAATTGAAATAAAACCCGAAAAAACGACTTAACTGGTTTTGTAAACAAAAAACCCGAAAAAGCCGATTTTCCTAATCAATCCGGTTTTTGCATGCCCTACTTAGAATATGTTTGTTTATATTACTTATCTGACTAAAACTACGCTGACATAACTCACACTTGTAAGGTTTTTCACCAGTGTGTATTCGAATATGATTGGTTAAGATACACATATCCGACGAAAACTACGCTGACACACATCACACTTGTATGGTTTTTCACCAGTGTGTATTCGAATATGTCTTGTTAAACTACGCTTTTCACTAAAACTACGCTGACATACATCACACTTGTAAAGTTTTACAACAGTGTGTTTTCGAATATGCCTTGTTAAATTATCTTTCCGACTAAAACTATGCTGACACACATCACATTCATAACGTATTTTACTAATTCGTGTTTGAGTATGCTGTTTCCGCTTCTTTACTTCAGTTTTACTACGCTGATCACTTTCGTCAGACTCTTTGAAAGTAGTGCCAGGTTTGGACGTACGATTTCGAGTTGTCCGGAAAACTTTCAAGTTTGATGGTTCATTTTTCTTTAGCTCCGCGGTAATTGTATCTTCTAGTTTTGTTCTTCTTGTGACGCTCGCACCTGTGATTATAAATCTTTTAAGTTTAAGATATCGTGTCCAGTTCGACCGCGCGGCCATAGCGTTTTTTTTTAAAAAAAACCATGTCAATTTTTTGTAAAAATTTGTCAAAGTTGATTCCCAAAACCATAAATTTGTCAAAGATACGGTTAAAAAGTTATAAGGGTTTGAACATGGCCGCGCCATTGAAACGCGGCGAACCGCGCGGCCACTGAGATCTTTAAAACTAAGCCTTGTAGAGACCTGAAATTTACGCAAATGCAAGATTTAATTTGTAAAAAATTTGTAAAAATATAAAAAAAATACTCAGGTTTATAGTTTAAGAGCTATAACACTAAAACCGAATGGCCGCGCCATTGAAACGGTGGAGAAAACGCTATCGCCTGTATCTCGCTGAAAAAAAATCGCAGAGGTGTGTAGTTTATTGTAATTACCCAGATTTGAATTTGTCGAAACTAGGAAAAATACAACAAAAATTCCTAGGTTTATATTTCAGGAGCTATAAGACTAAAACGATATGGCCACGCCATCGAAACGGTGAATAAAACGTTATTTCGCCTGTATCTCGCTGAAAAAGCATCGCAGAGGTCTGGAGTTTTTTGTAATACCTAGATTTTAATTTGTCAAAACTAGTAAAAATACAATAAAAATTCTTAAGGTTATATTTCAGAAGCTGTAGAACATTATCAGTATGTGGTGCGATAGGGTGACCATGTCTTATTGTTTACAGAATACTTTCTACTTATTGTTACAGAAATTATAATTCAAGGATTCTAAATAAAATTAAAATGAAACCATAAATATAAAAACAATTATGTTTATTGCTTGAAAAGTCAATAATACAGTTACAGTCCGCGTGGACTTACGAAAAACTAGCCCTAAGATTGGTTTAAATGACGCAACTCCGCCCCTAAGCTATGTGATTGGTAATGCACACTATTGCATCTCACACGCGCCACCCCCGCGCGCCTCCGCAGGTCAGTGCGACGCGTACAGCCGTTAGTACTTATTATTCTGTGGTACAGCGACGTAAGCGTAAGAGTTTCGTTATCAGTGTGTCGTTGTGATGTTAACACGATAAAAAAGTGATCTACTGATTATTAAAATGTTCAGTTCGTGTGTAATTACGATTAAGTGTTGTACTGTGGTGTAACGTCAGTTCGGTAAATTATGTAAACAATTCAGCAGAAGTGATTAAGGTATGTTGCATTTAAATATTTTATGATTATGTTAGAGCTCTCTCTTTATTTGTATGGATGACCGTGTAGTTAAGATATTTTACTATGAAATATTTACAATCTTATGTATATGAACTTATATGAAATACTAAAAACTATCTAATAACTAACAAAAATAATAATAATATATAATGTTTGCCCTGCAGTGGGACAATAATAGGCTGGATTATTATTATTTAATGTTTTATTAAATCATATAGGTAATTAGAACTTAACTTAGAACATTTGAAATGATTGTAAATCATTTTGATTCCACATTTTTAAATAAGTACAATCATAACTAGCAGGGATGTAGATATTTGTTTTTACTTTAAGCGTAATATTATATGAATGGAAAAATTACTAAAAAAAACTAAAGTCAATCATTTGAAAGATATACACTTCCAAAGTCGTAAAATGAGTCCCCCCCCGCCTCTAACTTTTGAAATAATAAAGTTGGAAAAAAAAATTGATGTAAATGTCAATAAAAACTTTCAATGAAAACTGGTTTGAACAAGATACAATCATAAGTTTTTGAGATATAGCACAATTTCAAAAACCGCACACGTAACTTTGTAATTCATACAAACACTATGAAAAACAAAGTTAAGAGCAAAACTTTGCTTGTTACTACGGAACACTTCATGGGCGAGTCCGACTCGTACTTCCCCAGTTTTTTTTTTGTAACTCCACTGGTAAAATCTCTCTTCCTTTTCCTCTCACTCATTATTTTTTACAAAACCAGAAGTACAATATTATTATTGTTTGTTGTATTACAATTTAAAAATACACCATTAAAATAAATAAATATTATCGAAAGGTGTTGTCAACTTTTGAACTGACGCTTTATTCGGGTAAAACGAAATTGCTTTTTTTGACCTTTGCAATTTCTGAAAAATATTGGGAAGTTTTTTTTTTCTTAGGTACGTTGGAGGCTCCCGTGGTCCGGGGGGCCCATATAATTGATACAGCATATACGGCGGAAGCTACGCCCCTGAAATTATTACAAAAAAAAAGTCTAAGTGCGAGTTCGACTCGCGCACGGAGGCCATATCCGTTCAGTAGTTTTTGCGTGAAAGAGTAACAAACATCTATCCATCCATACATTCTCACAAACTTTCGCATTTATAATATTAGTAAGATGAAGATTACTAACCCGGATCTAGGTTACGGCAAACGTTTGTTAAACAAATATGTATAAAAACAAAAGATTTAAAGGAAGCCGTTTAACAAAAGAAAATTTTAATAATTCTTCTTTTGTTTGATGGCGTCTTTTAAGAAGGCGGTAGCAGTTAAACATGTGTCCGTGATTTTTTTGTTAAAAGACAAAAGTTTATTACTTTCAAATCATAAACTATGGAAATTCCAATGAATTCGTCAGCACAGTAATATTATTTAAGTATATTGTATTGTTACAGAAACATGGCAAGAGGTAGAAAACCAAAAATTGATGCAGCGCAAATGAATAATATATTTCGTAAATATGCAGCTACTTGCAGAAATGAAAAAATTTCATACAACAATCCTATATTTACAACTATCGCTCAAGAACTGAAGAATGAAATAACGCCGTATTCGTTATTCATGAGATTGAAAATAAATTTCAAGACGATATTTGGCCAACGATATGATGAAGAAAGTTCACTCACACAAAGCACCTCATCTTCGCCTTCATGTCGAAGCCCAATTTCTTCACCTGTGAAATGCACCACAAACGAAGTAGAAAGTGTTGATCAGTACACTTTTTTACTGGATATATATGACTGGAAGAAATTTGAACCCCTCTCAGTTAATTACGTCAGGCGTGATCCTAATGTTGCTACAACACATAAAAAGTACAAAACACTACCTAAGTATAAGTGGTCCTGCTTACTACGAGAGAAACTATGGGAATCTACAAGGCTTCCATGCACGTGGGTTTTCAAAACCAAGCGGATCGATGAAGACCACAATGTGCTGATCAAGGGAAAGTGCTCACAATGTAGTTCCATCTCAGAAATAACGAGCAAAGCAGCGACAGACAAAATAGTGACAATAACCTGCAATATATTTAAAACCAATAATAATATACCCCACAATCCAAATAAGAAGACGAAGCTCACACCGTACAAAAGACGACAACTAGCGAAAAAATTACAATATAAACCCGCAACAGTTGTTCAAAAAGAAATTGCTTGTGCAGTCATAAATGATGATGACACTGTAAATTGTCCAGTGATACCAACCTTGGAAACTTTGAGGAAAGTGAAACACGAAAGAAGGCAAATTAATCGATTGCACTCTGATCCAATCATGAGTATTCTCATGATGTCGATAATGGCAACATATCAAAATTTCGTCCGAGAGTTCACTTTAGTACCGAGCTTTCATTTGTGCTATTGGTGTGAACAACAAATGGAATACTACAAGGCGTATATAGAGAAAATTCCTCGTGTTACAATGACTGTAGATGCAACTGGATCATTCTTCCGAACGCTCAAACTTCCAGATGGATCTCTGCTAACGAAACGGATGTTCCTCTATGTTGCCATGGTAACATCTTCAACTATTAAGTCAACAGCAATTTGCCAATTGATAACTGATAACCACACAACGGACTCTATATTGTCATGGTTAAAAAGATGGCACAACGAAGTACGTACTGCCCCTCACGAAATTGTAACTGATGATTCTTCTGCGTTAATAGCAGCAAACGTTCAGGCTTTTACTACTTTTCAGACAGTCCGTGACTATCTACGACAATCTTTTTTAGTTTTAATGAGTAAAAGTAACGATATGCCTGAAGTTTTCTTAAGATTAGACACAAGTCACTTTGTCAAAAACGTATACAACTTGCGATGCTTCGATAACGTTGATTTAAACATTAAAATGTTTTACATTCGCAGTATTTTATTTATTAAAGAGTGTGAAAGTTTTAAAATAATAAATGCTGTACTTGGCCATATTATTAAAATTTGCACATTTAAATATGCATTCACAAGCAATGAAACTTGTAAAATTTCCATGCAGTATCTCAAATCTTTGTTGGTCAATACAGAAAACCCAGTAGAAGAAAACGACAAAAAAGATCTTTCCGATTATTATTATTATGTTACAATACCTGACGATGACGATATCATAGGTTGGTTTGATGAGCTTGTTAACAAAGAAAAAATCTTGGAAGAATTAAAGGACAAAACAGAAAAGCCAAATGACTATTACTTACCGAATCTAGTGTCAACTCTTAAAAGGTTAATGATTAAACTGCCTCTGTGGAGCAATGTCATGTGTCCTTTTTACAAATCGGAAAACAAGTCGCCAACATCTTCAGCTATTGAAAGCTATTTCAAAACATTAAAACATTTATTATTTGAAACACGTCTGCATAAGTACAACGTGGATGAATTCATAAAAATTCATTACAATTTTATATTAGGGGAGACAAGAATAGCTGCGAAAAATCTTAACGTAACTCTAGAAAGATCAAAAAAACAAACAAACAAGGGCCGAAAAAGGAAGTTAATAACGAAAAACAAAATGCAGTGTAAAAAAATTAAAATGAACACAAAACAATCATTTTCTTCTGATTCCATATTTACAGTAAAGCCATCATATACTGAAAACTGGGGGGGAGAGGGATATTCTACAAAGAATATCTCAGTGTTGTTTTTGCGAAATGGGAATTTAGTAAATTCTATTATAAAAGTATGAAATTTACTAATACATGTGCGTTTGATTCAGTTTTCTTTTTAGTAGCATTTGCATACAAGCAAAACGTTCATATCAAAAAAATAATTAATACATGCGCAAGCAATTTAATTAGAGAATTTATTCAATTACTCACAGAATCATTAAATTTAAATAATGGTTATGATTTACGAGAGGAAATTATTGCTAAATATTATAAACGCGAAAACAATATATATAGATGCGAAAGTAATATGGCTTTTATATTTGAACACATACTTTTAGATTATTTGTACAGTGCCAATGTATCTAAGGAATGTGTAACCGAAACATGTGCCAACCACTCAAAAAGAACCATAGTGTTTTTATCAATAAATATGGAAATCGTAAATTTATTCGGAATCGGAGGACTGGAAGATGCCGTTATTATCGATGACTCCAATTTCAAAATTTGTTTGAAATGCAATAACGAATCCTTGAGATTTAAGTATGAATTGAGCGATATTATTTTATTTGATCTCAACGGCACAGACAAAATTAAGCTCGAAGAAATACCACAATATATACAATTAAGGCAAAAAAAATATCGATTCATAGGTGCCGTGGAATATGTTCCCCCGGTTGTAGGTATTATTGGGCATTACAAGTGTCATTGTCTAATAAATAATTCTAAATTTATTTGCTACGACGACAATAAAACTGAAACACATGAAAGTTCTGCACAACCTCTTACAATTCATAATTTAATGTATGGTTTAATAGATGATGACTAAAACACTTTATATTTAATGATAGCGCAACTAAATTATAAGTAAATTATGTTTATATTTTTTCTATTTTTCATTTTATATCTGACTTAGTGTAAGTAAACAATCTGTGATTTTTGATTATATCTTAGTGTAAGTAAATCTGTGATTTTTGATTATATCTTAGTGTAAGTAAACAATCTGTGATTTCTGATTATATCTTGGTGTAAGTAAACAATCTGTGATTTTTGATTATATTTTAGTGTAAGTAAATAATCTGTGATTTTTGATTATATCTTAGTGTAAGTAAAATATCTGTGATTTTTTATTATATTTTAGTGTAAGTAAACAATTTGTGATTTTTGATTATATCTTAGTGTAAGTAAACAATCTGTGATTTTTGAGTTTTTTTTTTTTATTTGTAACATTCTGTGATTTATGTGACTTAACCAATAAACATAATTGTTTTTATATTTATGGTTTCATTTTAATTTTATTTAGAATCCTTGAATTATAATTTCTGTAACAATAAGTAGAAAGTATTCTGTAAACAATAAGACATGGTCACCCTATCGCACCACATACTGATAATGTTCTACAGCTTCTGAAATATAACCTTAAGAATTTTTATTGTATTTTTACTAGTTTTGACAAATTAAAATCTAGGTATTACAAAAAACTCCAGACCTCTGCGATGCTTTTTCAGCGAGATACAGGCGAAATAACGTTTTATTCACCGTTTCGATGGCGTGGCCATATCGTTTTAGTCTTATAGCTCCTGAAATATAAACCTAGGAATTTTTGTTGTATTTTTCCTAGTTTCGACAAATTCAAATCTGGGTAATTACATTATACTACACACCTCTGCGATTTTTTCAGCGAGATACAGGCGATAGCGTTTTCTCCACCGTTTCAATGGCGCGGCCATTCGGTTTTAGTGTTATAGCTCTTAAACTATAAACCTGAGTATTTTTTTTATATTTTTACAAATTTTTTACAAATTAAATCTTGCATTTGCGTAAATTTCAGGTCTCTACAAGGCTTAGTTTTAAAGATCTCAGTGGCCGCGCGGTTCGCCGCGTTTCAATGGCGCGGCCATGTTCAAACCCTTATAACTTTTTAACCGTATCTTTGACAAATTTATGGTTTTGGGAATCAACTTTGACAAATTTTTACAAAAAATTGACATGGTTTTTTTTAAAAAAAAACGCTATGGCCGCGCGGTCGAACTGGACATAAGATATCATACACGAATCGAAATAAAAGCAGTTTCAATTATTCACTCCATAAAGAAGAGGAGCGCAGAGCAAGAGAATTGCTGTTAACACATACAACATTAAGTACAAAACTGAGCATACATCGACGCTGACATGGCACACACACCTCACATACTTTCTAGGGCGTCATGGAGCGCACTGTCGAGAGGTCATTTAGTTGTAATGAAATTATGAAATGTAGCCGTTCAAACTGTCCACCTCACATGCGGTATTGTTCCGCGACCCGCGAGAGCGATGGATATTCTTTATTATTTTTGTTTGAGCACCGAGCAGCTAGTTCGTCATACTCCCTAGTTGTCACTGCTTGCGGTAGCGTAGGGGCACAAGAACAGCGAGAGGGTGATGGCTACTCTTAGCGTTGTGCTCGTGAGTTGTGGTGACTGGTCTAAATCAAGTCACACATAACATAACATCACGCCTGTGATCTGCGACGGGTTAGGCAGAGGTGTAACTAATAGCTTAGTACACCCACATTTCGCCAGTTATGTTTTAAGTCCCATGTAATAGGGGGCGTGGCTTTTTAAGAGTTCCGTACCTCAAAAGGTAAAAAAGAAACCCTTGTAAGATCACTTTCTTGTCCGTCAATCCGTCTGTCCGACTGTCACCACCGATCTTCTCAGGAACGGGTGGACCTAGCAAGTTTGATATTTATACCAGATACTGAGGTCTATAGTCCCTATTAGGTGTATATATGAAATCAACGTCCTGAGTCAACATGATAAAAAGATATAGGCAAATTTAGATTTTCGCGAAAATTTATAAAGTACCAAAATTTTCATTTTTTATTTTTCGGAATTTTCCCTTTACTTGTGCTGTAAGACCATGCTTTTAACCTAAATTGTCAATTCTAGGTCAACCGGAAGTACCCTATAGGTTTTCGGTCGAAAACCTAATGGTAGTTGACCCAGAATCACGAAATTTGGCGAGAAGCAATGCCTTACAGCACATGTAAAGGGAAAAATCTCCGAAAATATGTAGTTTAATAACAAACGGGCACGGGCGTGACGCCGGGCGCCACGAGAGACGACGAGCGACGCGCGCGCCGCGCGATTCCTGGCACCCGCACCCCACCCCACCCGCAAGCCCGTTCTCGCCCGCCCCTCATCCGCACGCGCCCGTGCGCCGTCCTTTCTATCTGTTACAACAGGGCGCAGACGGGCAAGCGTTGTGTCCGTCTTTCCGTAGCTCTTACTTAGTTTGATGCACAGACAGTACCGGCTTTAGGAAGGGGGGGCGACCGGGGCGCCAGGTACTATAGGGCGCCGCGCGCGCCAGCTCAACTATACCACTTAATTCGAATACCTATTTTTATCGATCTAAAGGAAAACTAGACTCAACTTATTAACTTTTATAGACTTATCTCGTAGGAGTGAGTATCAGTATTCTATGTCTAACAAATACGACCTGTCATTTTGTCCTTTGTGGTATCTCTCACTAAATACGAAATATAGGTCAGGCCAGGCCTAGAAATTGCAACTCGTATTAGGCCCGCATTATACATTCTTTTTTTCTTTGCCTTTTACATACTCGTAAGTTCACAAGCATATCGTAAGTTCATAACAATACCAGTGACTGCTGCAAGTGGCGAACGAAGTTTCTCTAAACTAAAATTGATAAAACTTATTTGCGGTCTAGAATGTCTTAAACAAGATTGAGTAGTTTGGCCGCGCTTTCTATTGAAATTCAAGTTGTACTAAAACTAGATTTTGCCAGTCTTATCAGAGAATTATATACCATTATATACCATACAATTATACCATACAATTATACCATACAATTATACCATACAATTATACCATACAATTATACCATACAATTATATACCATATATCATTCGACGGTAGTCGGCGTACCGATCGCACGAGTACACGGCTTTGCTAATAGCTACTACAAACATTTATTTCTCTAAAACGGCCACTGGCAGTGTTTCTCAAACTTTCTGTCAAAGTCAGTCGAAATGTTTACCTGTAAACGTTGTGACACTGAAGCAAGGGATGGTGCTACGTGTGTTGCCTGTAAGGCGAAATTCGACTTTCCCTGTGCTGGGATAACTGAGGCTGGATGGAGAAAACTTGGCGAGCGTAAATTGACATGGAAATGTCAAAGCTGCAAGGCTACCCCGGTTGCCAGTCCTCAAACTAGTTGTGTGAAGGCATCACCAGCAAACTCGGAGACCATCGTGGCTGAGCTGCAACGTTTGTCAGCTAAAATGGAAGCATTGCCTGCGTTGATAGAGAGTGTGAAGGCTATCCAAAGTGAGCTGGCGGAATTAAAATCCATACGGCAAGAAGTCTACGAAATGAAATCGTCCTTTGAGGCCTACGGTCAAGAAATAAAAGCTTTGGCAATTAAAGTGTCAGTTCTAGAAGATGACATCGAGACAATGAAGACCACCAAAGAAGTGATAGTCAACTTGCAGGATCGAATCACCCAGCTTGAGAATCGGCAGTCTGAGAATGAACAGAGGTCGCGCATGAACAATATTGAGATCCAGGGAGTGCCAATATCCAAGGATGAAGACCTGTTCGCAATAATGGCCAAGATAGGTGAAACAATTGATTTTCATATACAGAAGGAACAAATAAACTACATAGCAAGGGTGCCGACACGCAATGACAAATTAAACAAAAATATTATTTGCTCTGTACACAACAGCTACCTAAAAAACGACTATAGCGGCGTCGAGAAAACATAAAAAACTCAATGCTGGAGATCTAGGCCTACAAGGCAATAACAGGGTGTACATCAACGACCACCTAACACTGGAAAATAAACTCCTACTTAATAGAACCAAAGCTCTAGCCAAAGAGCGGGGCTTTGAACATGTGTGGGTTAGAGGTTGCAAAATACTTGTGAGAAAAAACACCGCGTCTCCAAAACACTGCATCCACACAGAGCAAGATTTAAAAAAGTTCGTTTTTTAAGTAAAACATCTCCATTTGTTTGCGTGTTGTATAATGCTTTTGAAAAAGTTTGTTTAATTGATATTGTGGACACATCATTGTTATTTGTGAACTCGTTCGACTTAAGTTTGAGAAACATAGGTACGTATTTTTTGCACGCATTCCATTCTCGCCTGCCTTTTGTTCTCTTATCGCTTGGTGTCGCCTATTCACTCGACTCATTAGGCTTTGTTTATTGTCATTTCATACTCTATGTTTGTGCGGTTAGAGGTGAGATCTGCTTACACTTGAAATTTCTGACTCATGACCGATACAATTTTAAAACTAAATGTTTTTACACTTTGAATACGATTTCTTGCGCTTACTCCGTGAAATCTGATTTATTTAATATAGTTTTCGCTGTATTTTGCTACCACTTGCTATTTAAGCCGACTTTTATTAGCTATAGCTTTAACTTGGCACTAAGTCTGAGTGTACCTTATATCTTTTTAATTATTTTTCTGGTGTTACCTTTGAATTATTATGGCGCCTATTAGTATTTTCTATCAAAATGTTCGGGGGCTGCGGACGAAAACATCTGTTTTCTACAGAAATGTTTGTGTGAATTGTTTTGATGTCATTTGTCTGACGGAAACATGGCTTATTGATGGTATTTCCGATAGCGAATTGTTTGATGATAGATATTTTGTATGGAGGCGTGATCGAAGTTACTCGCAAACTAATCAAACTATGGGTGGGGGGGTTTTAATAGCAATTCGTCGTGAACTAGTTGCCGATGTGCGCAACGAATGGTACTCGTCCGCCGAGGATCTGTGGGTTACCTTAACCTTACACCAAAAGAAACCTAAAGTAACCTATAAAATACATTTATGTGTTGTGTATATATGTAGCCAGCAATCTGGCAACTCTTTAATGATACAACTCAATAATTTTTCTAGTAATCTATCTGATATTATTCTTAAACATCCCGCAGATAAGTTTTTAGTGCTCGGTGATTTTAACCAACCGAATATCGACTGGCACGCTGCGGCAGACGGTGATTATCTATGTCCTGGTAACTTGCATGGTCCCATTCAAACCAGCTTCTGTGATACTCTCACCGCTTGCAATTTGCTACAGTACAACTCACATCGAAATGTAAATAACAGGATTCTTGACCTCGTCTTGTCTAACAGTGAAGTAGCTGTCACTTGTAGCCTGGATCCCCTAGTGCACGAGGACTCACATCATAAGGCGCTCTGTATCTCTGCCGACTTCGTCCAACTTCATCAGCTGCATTCTCGGCCTCGTGTCAAGTTCTTGTATGCTCAGGCGAATTATGACGCCATCATTGAAGAAATGATGGCAATTGATTGGCCATTAGAGCTAAGTTGCAGGCCTCTTGAAGAAGCTGTTAATTTCTTTTATCACACTATCAACTTGCTTCATAATGCACATATTCCATCTAAAACTATCGCTCCAAGGGCTAAGTATCCTCCTTGGTACAAAAGTCCTCTTATTAAAATAATTAAAGAAAAATCAAAATTTCATTCAAAATTTAAAACCTATGGAAATCTCTCGGACTATCAATCTTTTGTTACCCTACGTCATCGGGCTAAAGATCTGGAGAAGGAAATGTTTGACGACTATATATTAAACATCGAATTAGCCATTTCAAAGAATCCCAGGGCTTTTTGGCAATATGTTAAATCAAAACAACAAACCAACTGTTACCCATCTGTACTAAAATTTGGTGTTGTGTCGTCTGGTCACGGGGATGAAATCTGCAATATGTTTGGCGACTGTTTCTTTTCGAACTTCCAAGAGCGACGTGACGCGAATGGATCATTAGCCTCTGCGAGAGTGGATCAGTCTACTGGTCCCGTATCAGACATCTGCTCTATTGATGTGCGGGAGGAGGAGGTATTTCGCTTACTAAAGCAAGTGGATATTAATAAATCCCCTGGTCCGGATAATATTTCACCGATTTTTAAAACCAAATGTGCCAGGTGTCTATCCATTCCATTGACAATATTACTCAAACGGTCATTCGACTTGGGAGTGGTGCCTACAATCTGGAAGTCAGCGTATGTAACACCGATTCATAAAAAAGGACCTAAGGACAGCGTTGAAAATTATAGACCGATCTCCAAACTTTGCGTGTTCGCTAAAGTTATGGAGAAAATAGTACACGTCCAACTATCTTCTTCACTTAAATTAATTTTTCCGAACACCAACATGGTTTCATAAAAGGTCGATCCACCACATCCAATCTCGTGGTCTGTAGTGACTATCTTTCAGAGCATATGGCCAAGAGGTCTCAGGTCGATGTTATATACACTGACTACAGTAAATGTTTTGATAGAATAGATCATGCACTCCTAATGCGCAAACTGTTAGAGATTGGTGTGAGGGGTAGTTTATACAGATGGTTTGTATCATATGTCGAAAACAGATGCCAGACTGTAGTCCTCAACGGTTATACCTCGAGAGCGATGTACATCCCGTCGGGGGTTCCCCAAGGATCCTTATTAGGACCCCTTTTATTTAATATCTTTGTTAATGACATCGCCTCTTGCTTCCTAAACTCTAAAATTTTATTATATGCGGATGACATGAAAATTCTGAGTCAAGTGTCAACCGTTGAGGATGCACTTCTGTTACAGGAGGATCTGGACCGGTTCCATGATTACTGCGATCGAAATAGGTTGGATTTAAATATTTCAAAATGTTATGTGTGTACATTTACTCGTAAGCCAAACCCTATTATTTTTGATTACAAATTATCGAATACCTCAATTGCCAGAGTCAACGTCATCAAGGATCTTGGGGTAACTTTTGACTCGAAGCTTTTGTTTGATGCGCATATTGACAATATAGTCAACAAGGCTTCTAAAGCGTTGGGTTTTATTTTTAGGGTCTCTTCCGATTTTAAGAATGTCAAAACCATGAAAATTCTATACTGTGCTTTTGTCCGTAGCCATCTCGAATATGCTTCTCAAATTTGGAATCCTAATTACAATGTTTATATTAATCGCCTCGAAAGCATTCAAAGGCGATTTTTAAGGTACACTCAATATCGTTCAAATACTTATCTTCCCAACTATACTAGTCGGTGTAAGAAATTTCATATTCTTCCTTTACAAGAGCGAAGAAAAATAGCAGATCTCGCTTTTCTATTTAGTATAATGAACGGATCTACTGACGTCCCTGAGCTGGTGGCCAAGATTGGACTTCGTGTACCGTCTGTGTTTCTTCGGAGACCTCATCTCCTTCATGTACCTATAGTGAAAACTAACTACAGGCAAAATACATATATCCTAAGGGCATGTCGAATGTTCAATATGGTGTGCCGGGATGTTGAGCTTGATTTATTTACAAATAGTGTCCAGAAATTAAAAAAAATGTTAAGTAACTTTTTCTTTGAAGTGTAACTTTGTTGTCTTATATTTTTGTCTACTCTCTTTAGTTGTTTCTCTGTTTAATTCTCACACGCTGTATGTACCGTTTTTGTCAATCTATACATAAGTTTGTATAAGTGGAAACTTGTAATTGGCTTTCTTCTACATATTACTTCTGACTACACGAATGTATTAGCTGTAAGTTTTCTTAAAATTAATAAAATAAAAATAAAATAAAATAAATTTGCTGACAAAAAATCCAACATAAGTTTTTTTAATTGTAATGAATTAAGTACCTATACCTAAAAGGGCGCCTAAGGCATGACTCGACCGGGGCGCTTAGATGGCTAAAGCCGCCCCGTATACAGAATGCTTCGTTGACTGCTTCGTGAAGGCTCCGTTTGCACCTCGTATATCTAAACGTGTTCACATTGTGGAGAACAAGGTCATCACATCGATGAGTGCACTAAAATGCTAATTGTCATGCTAGCATTTTATGAAACAGAGTAATCCCAAACAGGCGATCGAGAATGAATTGCTAAGAAAATAGCTGAGGCAAGATACTTAAATTCCATTGATTACAATGAGAGACTACTGATTAAGTAACTAGCACTTACTATTTGGCACCGCGGCTGTTTGTTTCTTCTCAGGTACTTCTATTACTTCTTCCATCTTAATTTTAACCTGCATTAAAGGTACGTCATCTTCTGAATCTGGCACGGAATGGTCTGGGGGTATATCTTTTACATCTAGATAACTATTGTCTACATTTTCTAGTTCTGTAAGTAAGCAAAATATATATTGTTAATACTTGCTTTAGCCCGCGTTTATTTAGAATTCGGGTTGTACTCTGCTTGTAATAATATAATATGTCAACAATGATTCGAAAGACACGTGGCGTCATCTATATTATCATAAGAACATTATAGTTGTTTTCCTCGGGAACAGTACTTTTTTTTTAGACGAGAGGTACCCTATGTCCGTTGCTGTACACCTGACAACGTGTATGCAACATTTCAGGATGATCGGTTCAGTGGTTTAGGCGTGATAAGGTATGAAACAAACTTACTTTCAAAATCAAAATATTTTACTTCACATAGACCTAAATGGGCACTAACAAAACGTCGAAAAAGTTGCTCAGTTCGCCTCAGTTGGTCGTTGGAGAAGAACCGGCAAGAAACTCCATGGTTACTCTTTTCAAATCATTTGGTATTACAATATTATTTTGTTACAGCATTAGTACATAAGTATGGGGGACAGCGTAGGCCCGACAATAGGTCGTTGCTTACTATAAAAAGCGTTTCGCAATCATAATAATAGTTAGGATTGTTTTGTTTACTACAATACATGGTTTTTTCTTGAATTTATGAGATTCCTTCAAATGTAGTCATCAAATAACTCATATAAGATAGCATAGGGAAAATATGACGATAGCAATATAAATGTACAAAATTATAAAACAATGTTTTGAGGTCTTCTGTTACAGGTATTTCCATACTTAAAAGAAGGCCTCTACAATGTATCTGTAAAAACCTGTTGATTAAGAACGCGTTTGCAAAATTGATAGGTACAGAATCGAACTACTACATTGACATGGGTCATACACACAAGTGTACGCACGACTAACTGCGAGAATAGTAGTCAAGTGAACTCATTTTGATGCTTTGAAAGATTTTTACGTATTTCTTAGAAATAAAATTATGGTAGGTCCCTACAAAAAAAATATTTTTGCTGTTTTTACGAATTACCTCCGGACTTGATGGAGTGACCTGAAGGTATACTTCAGTGACTGCTACTGGAACTTCTCTACGTGTTGTACTAGGTGAGTCGAGTTTGGGCTCGTTTTGTTAGTCATGATGATACCTTACCTCCGGACTTGATGGAGCGACCTGAAGGTGTACATCGGTGACAGCTACTGGAACTCCTTGACGTGTTGTACTAGGTGAGTAGAGTTTGGGCTCGTTTTGTTTGATATGATGAGACCTTACCTCCGGACTTGATGGAGCGACCTGAAGGTGTACATCGGTGACAGCTACTGGAACTCCTTGACATGTTGTACTAGGTGACCAGAGTTTGGGCTCGTTTTGTTAGTTATGATGAGACCTTACCTTCGGACCTGATGGAGTGACATGAAGGTGTACTTCGGTGACTGCTACTGGAACTCCTTGACGTGTTGTACTAGGTGAGCCGAGTTTGGGCTCGTTTTGTTAGTAATGATGAGACCTTACCTCCAGACCTGATGGAGTGACATGAAGGTGTACTTCGGTGACTGCTACTGGAACTCCTCGATGTGTTGTACTAGGTGAGCCGAGTTTAGGCTCGTTTTCTTAGTTATGATGAGACTTTACCTCCGGACTTGATGGAGTGACCTGAAGGTGTACTTCGGTGACTGCTACTGGAACTCCTCGATGTGTTGTACTAGGTGAGCCGAGTTTGGGCTCGTTTTGTTAGTTATGATGAGACCTTACCTCCGGACCTGATGAAGTGACATGAAGGTGTACTACGGTGACTGCTACTGGAACTCCTTTATGTGTTGTACTAGGTGAGCTGAGTTTGGGCTCGTTTTGTTAGTTATGATGAGACTTTACCTCCGGACCTGATGGCGTGACCTGAAGGTGTACTTCGATTATTGCTACTGGAACTCCTTGTCGTGTTGCTTGGTGATCCGAGTTTGGGCTCGTTTTGTTAGTTATGATGAGACCTTAATTCCGGACTTGATGGAGTGACCTGAAGGTGTACTTCGGTGATTGCTACTGGAACTCCTTCACATGTTGTACTAGGTGAGCAGAGTTTGGGCTCGTTTTGTTAGTTTTGATGAGACCTTACCTCTGGACTTGATGGAGTGACCTGAAGGTGTACTTCGGTGACTGCTACTGGAACTCCTTCACATGTTGTACTAGGTGACCCGAGTTTGGGCTCGTTTTGTTAGTAATGGTGAGACCTTACCTCCGGACCTGATGGAGTGACCTGAAGGTGTACTTCGGTGACTGCTACTGGAACTCCTCGATGTGTTGTACTAGGTGAGCCGAGTTTGGGCTCGTTTTGTTAGTTATGATGAGACCTTACCTCCGGACCTGATGGAGTGACATGAAGGTGTACTACGGTGACTGCTACTGGAACTCCTTGACGTGTTGTACTAGGTGAGCCGAGTTTGGGCTCGTTTTGTTAGTTATGATGAGACCTTACCTCCGGACCTGATGGAGTGATCTGAAGGTGTACTTCGGTGACTGCTACTGGAACTCCTCGACGTGTTGTACTAGGTGAGTCGAGTTTGGGCTCGTTTTGATAGTTATGATAAGACCTGCTGGAAGGTGTAGGTACTATCGTGATTATTAAAACAACAAATCAAACGTTATCAATTTTTATTGTGAGAATATTTCTTTGAATATGTCAAAAAGTACCAGTAGCAGTCACCGAAGTGCACCTTCAGGTCACTCCATCAAGTCCGGAGGTAAGGTTTCATCATAACTAACTAAACGAGCCCAAACTCGGCTCACCTAGTACAACACATCGAGGAGTTCCAGTAGCAGTCACCGAAGTACACCTTCAGGTCACTCCATCAAGTCCGGAGTCAAGGTCTCATCATAACTAACAAAACGAGCCCAAACTCGGCTCACCCAGTACAACACGTCAAGGAGTTCCAGTAGCAGTCACCAATCACTTCATCAAGTCCGGAGGTAAGGTCTCATCAAAACTAACAAAACGAGCCCAAACTCGGCTCACCTAGTACAACATGTGAAGGAGTTCCAGTAGCAATCACCGAAGTACACCTTCAGGTCACTCCATCAAGTCCGGAGGTAAGGTCTCATCATAACTAACAAAACGAGCCCAAGCTCGGCTTACCTAGTACAACATGTGAAGGAGTTCCAGTAGCAACCACCGAAGTAAACCTTCAGAGGGCTAATTTACGTAATTTTATGACGCGCCGATGAAGTTGTAGTGCAGTTGCAGTTAGGTTCAAGTTCGAGTGATAAACGGTATTCTTGTAATCTTTGAACTGCGCGTAAGCTGCGCGTAAACTGCACGTCAACTGTACGACAACCAAACTGACTTATGGTGTGGCCATTTGAGAGAAAAAATATTACTCACTAAATAATCGAATAGAATCGATTACATTTCAATGAATATGACGTTATTAAAATATTAAAATAATACCCCAGTACAGATTTTAGTGCTTTTTCTTACTTAGTAGAATACCGATCATGTTGCGTTCCGAAGCACGCACTAAAGACGCGCAACAGTAGAATGTCGTAATTGCGCTCGCGTGACGCGAACTTGACGCGAGCGTGTCTGACAGCGGTAGAGAATACGAAAAGCCTTGTTTTGATCGAGACTTAACTACAACTGCGCTGCAACAGCACTTCTTTAGTTAAGTGAATTAGCATACAGGTCACTCCATCAAGTCCGGAGGTAAAGTCTCATCATAACTAACAAAACGAGCCCAAACTCGGCTCACCCAGTACAACACGTCAAGGAGTTCCAGTAGCAATCATCGAAGTACACCTTCAGTTCACTCCATCAGGTCCGGAGGTAAGGTTTCATCATAACTAACAAAACGAGCCCAAACTCAGCTCACCTAGTACAAGACGTCAAGGAGTTCCAGTAGCAGTCACCAATCACTTCATCAAGTCCGGAGGTAAGGTCTCATCATAACTAATAAAAATATTACCTAGTATCAAATTTGGTTTATCGAATATTTTGTGTTTGTACAGCGATCTTTTTCAACTCGAGCCGCTCCAAACAGGCGTTACGTGTCCACTCTCGACGGCGGCCGTGCGCGGACTAAAGTTTCATTCAAAGTGTTTGTGCAATAAATCAAGACGGGTATCCAAAATAAAATAACCCCTAATGCAATCGATTAAGATTCATCCAGAACAGCAAAAAATGTGAAAAAATAAGATTTGGTTTTAATTTTTTCTGCAACTATATAAATCATTTAGATTAAAAAAAAAATCCTTGCATTAAGAATTGATTATGTTAGCCAACATACAGTATTTTTAGAAATAGTAAAATATGTTAATATAAGCAAAAAAAATGTACCTAAACTCAACCCTGTATCGTTAATTTTATGGAAAATGGCAACGACAGATAGATTTTACATTATAAAAAACAAAAATTTTCAATGATCAAGTACCTATTATTTGAAGATGAAGAACCAATCTATACGAGGTAGTTATTAGTTATATTGGATTTTGTTTGGTTATGTCATAAAATTGTACCGAAAAACAGCATAATTTTGCCTGATATGCAAATGCCCCCTTAAGAAATAAACTTTTTATTTATTTATAATGTCATTATTTTATCATGATTGCCATGTGATGAATTTTTATCAACATGCAACATATTGTGGCACGGCACAGTTTGCGAAAATCATTACATATTTTGAATTTCACAAACAACTGGTTTTGCTTGGTAAACTAAATTATCATCGTCATTTCAGCCGAAAGACGTCCACTGCTGGACATAGGAAAACTAAATTATACCTTAATTTTTATTAAAGAGAAGCTTATGCCCGTGTGGCGTTAGATAATCGTCCCACAGGATCATACTACCAAATTTCATCCAAATCCGTTCAGTTGTTTTTGCGTGAAGGAGTAACAAACATCCATCCATCCTCACAAACTTTCGTATTTGTAATATTAGTATGCAGTAGGATTTATCAATTAATGATCATAATTATTATTTATTCTTAAACCTTACCATCAGTTTCATCAAAAACATCTAGTCCCTCACAAACAGCTGGTAGTTCTTCTTTGATAACACTTTCTGCTTGCAATTTCTCAACTATATTTATTTGTTCTATGGGACTTCTAGTAAACCCACTGCCAAGCTCCAAGTATTGTGGGTTTATTATAGGATAAGGCTGCAAAAGTAATATCATGGTATTAGGTAAAGTCACTCAAAAGAGTGTCCACAACTGTAGATACTTAAGTAGGCACAATTGTTGGCCATACTGCCAACGGCACAAGTTATTGTTTGCATGTCTTGTGCCAACACGAGAGAGGACTGTTGTCAAACTGCTACATACATGTACAAGTTTCATACTGCAGTTGTGGCAGTAATATGTGGAATATTGAAAATGACATAATCGAGCATGTCTCCAAACTCTTGGTTTAGGGGGGGGGGGACATTGAAACAACCATGTGAAATTAAGTACACAAATAAATGTGCCTGTTTGGGTTCGAACCCACGACTTACTGTTCAAGTCGGTGCCACCACCATTAGGCCACCGCTGCTCCCAGACACAAGGGAACGAGAGAAATCCACTACAAAATACACTTAATCAGAAGTTATGAGAATTAAATGTCAGTTGTATACCTCACCTCATTCAATATCTGAGCGAATTGCTCTTCCGCTTCCAAACATGTTCTCATCAACTGGAAGCATTGCATTAGTTTAGCGCAGCAGAGGAAACAAGCAAGAATTGGTCTACTGTCTTTAGTAACAAACTGCAATAAAAAAGGATTGATAAACACATCTTATTCAAGGCAGGTTGCCGACTTATAACCTCACATTGTTTTCCATCATTTTAGTTGTCTGTGATTTTTATTTTGCACTAAGTCTTAGGGCAAAAGGAAAGGAATATGGGTCAGAGGGTCGTCTTAGGACCTAAGACGACCCTCTGACCTATATTATTATCATGAATGATCGGATATTCAATTAATCTTAAAGTATCAGCTTACTGGAACATCAGTCAGTTTTTCATAAAGGTCACGCAAGTTCTTGTTGATCACCACGTACATACGAGTATTCTGTGCTAAACATATCCTACACATTGGTAGTTTTACCATCTTTTAACTAAAAACGCAAGTAAAAATTAAATATGCTACAAACTGCTGCAACAATTTGAATTTGTCACTGTTATTTTGACTAATTTTGACCACAGATTAGAACATTATTAACCTTGCTTTTGACGCTCACTCTGAGCGTCTCGGACTGAAGTCAGACCAGACCACAGATAAGTATATACTAGCACCAAGGCAAGAAACTTATATACTAACTGGAATGAGGACAGGCAAGCCAAAAACGTTCCGAAAGAGAAAGCTTCAAGAGTGGATGTTGTCTCTTTCTAATAGGGTGTCCAATAATCATACTAACTCTTGAAACAGTTTAAGAGTAGCTGTTATTTTATTATTTAATGATAGTGACCTGCAACTCAATAGCATTTTAGGCGTAATAGATTCAAGAGTGGATGTCATTAACTTTTTATGTTAACTTAAATGTATGTCTAAACCGTCCAGTTGCAAATTATCCATTTTGCAACCTGTCTATCCAGACGACTTTTAAATTCGGGGATTCGAGGACTCCGTTAATATTATATATTTTTTCAGACATAGAAAATCGCATATTCATGCTATGACTACCTATAATGTTTTAGTAACATTCGCCAATATTTATTTTATAATCCGAATCCATTCATTTTCACTCGCAGCTCGCCAAAATTCTTTTGCTGGAGAAGCTTGGAAAAATCCTTAGGACCGGCATGGCATGGCACGGTGCGGCGGACTCTTTTCTTTTCAATATTTGTATTTAAAAAGCTAACTAGGTACTACCGAAACCATGTGCGATGTCCGATGTTTCTAATTTATATAATATACTTTTGATTAGTATGTACGACAACGGTGTTCGAAACTTCGAACTTACTTACTTAATTTATTTGGATATTTCCCGTTTGTCAATCTAAAACTTGGTAACCCTAGGTATAATAAACAACCAAAATTAAAAAACTTCCTTATAAAACGAAATTCCACATCCAGCAAACCCTTATTATTACACCCCTTCAAACAACACAATTTTACCATATTTAAAGCGGATTATTTCACATAAATACAATAAAAGTACTTTAAATGACTTCAACGCGAAAATGTATCGGCCATATTGTTTACATCGGTGACAAGGCAAGACAGGGACACCATCCACCTTTGTCGGTTTCTCGCTCGGAACATTTTGTTTTTTTTCTTTTCTATTGAATCCATTGTACAAATTTAAACTCTAAGCTTTTGAGATAGGGTTTTTTTTTATTTTTGTAGCATTTTGTTCGTACTCATTCCAGTTAGTAAATAATTTCCTTGCAATGGATTCAATAGAAAAGGAAAAAAAAAACGTTCCGAGCGAGAAACCGACAAAGGTGGATGGTATCTCTGTCTTGCCTTGTCACCGATGTAAACAATATGGACGATACATTTTCACTCACTTGCAACAAGCTTCACATTAAATCTTCTTTAGTTAATGCCACTTTATCGCTAATGAAATCATTAAAATAATGATATCATTAGTTTGTTGCATCAAACTACTTTAGGCGAAAAGCTTGATCCTTTAACTAATAAGAACATTTAAAACATTGTTGGCAACAATATATTTAAAAAATGAATGGAATGAACGAGTGATTGCGTTTTGTTTTCAAAAGTATTCACAATTTGTGTATTAATTGGCCGACACAAAACCGTTTGACACATAATACGGTTTTTTTGATGACTTTAAGGTGATTCCCTTCTGCAAACATGGGCATCGCCGTTAACAAACTCCAAAACATCTCCACGGTGGTTTCGGGTCGCAATTTGACTTTTATTATAAAGCCTCTTCTGCGTTTGTTCGAGGTTGCAAAATAGTACAAATAAATAATTTTCATTAAAATATCCACTGTCCCCCAATAGATGGTAGTTTCCATATTTGCCCCTCTCGAAATCTGCACATAATTGTGAGTTGTTGAAAATGGTACAATCGTGCATCGAGCCGGGCCAGCGAGTTATAGTATACCTTATATTTAGTGATGCATCACAACTTGAACATTAATGGATAAAAATCCTTTTCTGCAACGGAACATTTCAGCTAATGAGCCCCCAATGCTGTTGATCTTTACATGAGTGCAGTCAAGAGCTCCTGCCACACGTGGGAACCCATCAATGGCATGAAAAAATCTTCAGCTACTTTTCGGAGCTCGTTCGTTTCAGGCATATTGATATAGGTGGAGTTTAATGCAGCCATTTTGCGAGACACCTTTTGTACGATCCGACAAACTGTAGAGCTGCTTATGTTCGACAGATCAGCTAGTATCATCTGGAAGGACTCCGTCGCGAAGAACCGCAAACAGATTAGAAGCTGGGTAAGACCACAAATGGCCTTACTCCTCAGGGTCTGTGGCTCCAGATTGAGGCGGTCTCGAAGCTGCAGCGCTGCCTCCTTTGAAATTCGGTACCGCACCTGGAACTCTTCTCCATCATGTTTTTCGAATAAATTTATTCTGTCTGGGATCTGGCGGCCGCGAAGAACATCTTCTGGATCAGACAGCGACGATAGGCTGGTCAACGACATATTCAGCAGCGAAAATAAAAGTAAACACTACGTAAAATCGGTTTAATGGCCCGTCGTCGACCCATTAAAAATTATAACCTCTAAAATATAATTTAATGCGGTCTGATGCGCTAAAGTCGCTTCGTGCCTTACAAAATACCGTTAATAGGTGGTTTGACACTTCATTAGATAAGTTTGACATTTCCATAAATAAAATTAAAAGGAGCTTTAAAATGCATCTTATTTTCTTTCCTGCAGTGCTCTAATGAAACATTAGGGTTAAAGTGGCATTCCATTGTGAGGATCGACCGGAGCACACGGTGGAGCACACGGTGGAGGTGTGCCCTGCTTGGGTGGAGCACCGCCGTGTCCTCGAGGTGGCGATCGGTGGCGGCGACCTCTCGCTTCCGGCCCTGGTTCGTGCCATGGTCCGGAGCGAGACGGAATGGGACGCCGTCACCTCCTTCTGCGAAGCAGTCATGCTAGCGAAGGAGGTGGCGGAACGTGAGAGGGAGATATCCTCACGTCCAGGCCGCCGCGGGAGACGCCCCGGGCGTCGCGGGCCACGTGGTGGCTTCCGGCCACCGTAGGCGCGGGCCTGTGGACGGGGAGCTATGGGCTAGCTCGCCGTCCGTCCGTCTCATGACGACAGGCCGTGTCGACGGCGCGTTCGTGTTCCACGCGCGCCTCAAAGAGAGTCAGCAATAGGGAAGGGGTCCGCAAGGGCCGAAGCCTGCCGGGGCTGCGGGACTATTCGAAAGAGATACCGTGGCCCCGGAACACAAAGGGCGATGAAGGAACATGGATGGGTTTTAGTCAGTAAAAGTCTGACACTCCCTCCTGCTCCGCCCAGAGCGGGAGGAGTCATTTGATGATTTCCCATCCGAAAAAAAAGGGGTTAAAGTGGCATTAAAAAGATAAAAATCTTTCTTTCAAGTGAGTGATTGTCATTTGTCAATCGCTTCGACTGGCTGAGTTCGGAAAAGATCTGTGAATTTGTGCTTGTCAAGAAACTTATATACTAACTGGAATGAGGACGGGCAAGCCATAAAACGTTCCGAGCGAGAAAGCTTCAAGAGTGGATGTTGTCTCTTTCTAATAGGGTGTCCAATAATCATACTAACTCTTGAGACAGTTACAGAGTAGTTGTTATTTTATTATTTAATGATGATGACCTACAACTCAATAGCATTCTAGGCGAAATAGCTTCAAGATTGGATGCCATTAACTTTTCATGTTAACAATGTATGTCTGTACCGTCCAGTTGAGAATTATCAATTTTGCAACCTGTCTATCCAGACGGCTTTTGTATTCGGGGATTCGAGGACTCCGTTAGTATTGTATATTTTTTCAGACAAAGAAAATCGCATATTCATGCTATGACTGTTTACCTATAATGTTTTAGTAACATTCGCCAATATTTATTTTATATTCCGAAACCATTCATTTTCACTCGCAGCTCGCCAAATGGATTCTTTTGCTGGAGAAGCTTGGAAAAATCCTTAGGACCGGCATGGCATGGCACGGTGCGGCGGACTCTTTTCTTTTCAATATTTGTATTTAAAAAGCAAACTAGGTACTACCGACACCATGTGCGATGTCCAATGTTTCTAATTTATGAAATATACTTTTGATTACTATGTACGACAACGATGTTCAAAACTTCAAACTTACTTACTTAATTTATTTGAATATTTCCCGTTTGTCAATCTAAAACATTGGTAACCCTAGTTGTATTAA
The DNA here is from genome assembly GCA_963853795.1 of Xestia rhomboidea. NCBI lineage: Eukaryota > Metazoa > Arthropoda > Insecta > Lepidoptera > Noctuidae > Xestia > Xestia rhomboidea. The sequence continues at coordinate 439,324 of OY970784.1, forward strand.
ACAACCAAAGTTAAAAAACTTCCCTGAAAAACGAAATTCCACGTCCAGCAAAACCTTACTACTACACCCATCACACAACACAATTTCACCATATTTAAAGCGGATTATTTCACTTAAATACAATAAAAAGTACTTACATAAATGGCATAATAAACAACCAAAGTTAAAAAACTTCCTTATAAAACGAAATTCCACATCCAGCAAACCCTTATTATTACACCCCTTCAAACAACACAATTTTACCATTTCTAAAGCGGATTATTTCACATAAATACAATAAAAGTACTTAAATGACTTCAACGCGAAAATGTATCGGCCATATTGTTTACATCGGTGACAAGGCAAGACAGAGACACCATCCACCTTTGTCGGTTTCTCGTTCGGAACGTTTTTTTTTTTTCTATTAAATCTATTTTACAAATTTAAACTCTAAGCTTTTGAGATAGAGTTTATTTTTTATTTTTTTAGCCTTTTGTTCGTACTCATTCCAGTTAGTGGAATGGATTCAATAGAAAAGAAAAAACACAAAACGTTCTGAGCGAGAAACTGCCACAGGTGGATGGTGTCCCTGTCTTGTCTTGTCACCGATGTAAACAATATGGCCGATACATTTTCGCGTTGAAGTCATTTAAGTACTTTTATTGTATATAAGTGAAATAATCCGCTTTAAATATGGTAAAATTGTGTTGTGTGAAGGGGTGTAATAGTAAGGGTTTGATGGATGTGGAATTTCATTTTTTAGGGAAGTTTTTTAACTTTGGTTGTTTATTACGACTAGGGTTACCAAAGTTTTAGATTGACAAACGGGAAATTTCCAAATAAATTAAGTAAGTAAGTTCGAAGTGTCGAACATCGTTGTCGTACATAGTAATCAAAAGTATATTTTATAAATTAGAAACATCGGACATCGCACATGGTTTCGGTAGTACCTAGTTCGCTTTTTAAATACAAATATTGAAAAGAAATGAGTCCGCCGCACCGTGCCGTGCCATGCCAGTCCTAAAGATTTTTCCATGCTTCTCTAGCAAAAGAATCCATTTGGCGAGCTGCGAGTGAAAATGAATGGTTTCGGAATATAAAATAAATATTGGCGAATGTTACTAAAACATTATAGGTAAATAGTCATAGCATGAATATGTGATTTTCTATGTCTGAAAAAATATACAGGGTTATTTGTAAAACACCGACAACCTCTCAGGACTGTGTTACTAACATCATAATCAACAACTTTTGTTCTATGACTTTTAAAAATTCATCATATTATATTTCATCAAATTTTCATAAAAAAATAAAAACATTTAAATTGAACGCTTTTACGGGCCTTCGCCGCCCTGACCCCGCTCCCCTCACAATTACTATCGGTTTATTTTGCTTCGCATAGATTTCTTAACATTTAGAGCGTTCAATTTGTAGTGTGCAGCTCGCCTAACCTTATATATGTAACTGCACACACTAAATTATGAACATTATTACACGAATCGTTGAACTGAATAGTTCTCTTTTATTTTGCCTACATCACTCTAATACATGGCGACCCTTAGCCAGCAATTAAAATTTTGCAACTTACGTGAAAGCGAAGAAGTTTGTAGTTGAACAAATCATGAAGATTTTACTGATAGAAGTATGTGAAGACGGAAAATTAGAAGGAAGAAAGCAAATCAGATTTTAAAAAATACAGAAGATAAGAATCAGAACCATAAAGAAAAATTTGTTTGAAGAGGAGAAAATATTACAACATATAAGAAGGCAGAAAAGGAACGTTGCTGCCGGGTGCCGGGAGAATGCTCAAGCCTAATGACGAGAGGATATGCAGGGCGCTGGGAGATAAATTGTACGGGTCCGATGTGGAGCAGCTGGGAGTCAGTTCGAGTCCAATGCTGAGGAGTTCATTCATCCATGCCACGTGAGACGTCGTGACCTACATATACGTAGTCAGTAAAATACGAACCTACTGCAATGTAAGTTTTTGCACTGCTAACATTTACCTACATTTTATAATCTACAGTATTTAATGTTATTAGATCAAGTAGTGTTATTTTGTATTTAGAGTTGTGGATTTGGAATGTCCCAACAATTGCAAGATTTGCACGCTAAACTTTAGTTTAGCGTGCAAATCTTGCAATTGTTAAATATTTATATTATTTATATTCTTAAATATTTTAATATTTAAGAGAATATTTAGTGAAACTAGGTCCAGACAGGCGTAGACAAGAATTAGCTTTTAAGAAACTAGCAGAAGCAGAAAAAGAATATAGTAAACTGGATTGTATTTTGACTCAGTTGAACCAAAAATTTAAAGATCGCAAGTTAGGCAAAGAAACTTGTGAGGTTTTCCAAACAATAATTCAGGAGATACAATCAAATTTTCAGAATATAAAGGGTTTTCTTTCTATAGTAGATAGTAGTAGTCAAACTAGTTCTAAGGATTATATAGAATATTCTGATTGTGTTACAAAAACGGCAGACGCATTCGATATTAGAACTGCAATTTCCTTGTTGCCGGTGATGAATGGCCAGGAGCAGGTGACAAAACAGCTTATTGATGGTATCTTGCTTTATAGTTCACTGATCAATGATGCCAGTAAAAGTCAATTAATACAGTTTGTGTTAAAAACGCGTCTCTCGCCTAGTGCAAAATTGCGTCTTAACCTAATTACACAGATATAGATAGTTTGGTAGAAGATATACGCATACATTTGTTACCGAAAAAATCGTCTGTAGCTTTACAAACACAATTGTTTAAAGCAATTCAAGGCCGCAGGAGTATAGAAAAAATCGGTACAGAGATCGAGGAGTTGTTTGTGAATCTTACGATTGCTCAGGCTAACGATAAACGTGATGCCTATGAGGTTTTGCGTCCACTTAATGAGAAGACTGCAATAAAACGTTTCAGCGATGGTTTGGCTGACAAGCGGCTCAGCACCATCATTGCCTCATGACAGTTTGCGTCGTTGTCTGAAGCTGTTACGGCTGCGATAGATGAGCAGTCCATGTCTGTCCAGCCACAAGACCAGGTTATGCAATTTAGGGCTAACCAAAACTATAAACGTGGAAGCTTTAGAGGTTCTCGTGGCCGAGGAAATAGACAGTTTTATAACAGCAATAAAACGAATAATTATTATAAAAATAATGAAATTAGCACAGGTCAAAGAACTACATACAGTGTAAATCGAGGTAAACACTCAGGTGGTCAGCGTTGGCATTTTCGCGGATGTCCGGTGCGTTATCAGCATGTTCAGCATAACGCGCAGCAGTCCAATGTCCAAGACAACTTGCGCAATGAGAGCGTAAATAGCCATGAAAACCTAGAATTTTTTCGTACCTAAACCGTACACTCATTCAATTCTAAGTTTTTTTAATTTTTGTATAATAAATTGTAAACTAAAAGATAGTAATGTTGATCTTAATTTACTGATTGATAGTGGAGCAAGCTTATGTGTGCTTAAGTATGAATGGTTGTCGCGACATAGGAATTTAATGAATTTAGTAAAACAGGATAAGATATTATTAAAGGAATTAGTGGTAATTTAGAGTCTTTGGGATATATTCATTTAGATATTTTAATTAATAATGTGACTTTTCAACAAAAGTTTTTTATTTTTGAACACTTATCTTGCGCCGCAGAAGGTATACTCGGACAGGATTTTTTTGAGCGATATAACGCGATACTAAATTATAAAAATGGAACACTGAGTTTAGAAACCATAGACCAGTCTGTTAGTGTTCATGTAAATAGGAATTTATTGTCAATTCCGCCCCGTTGCGAAGTAATTAAACACATCCCGACGTCACACAACAGTGATTGCGTCATTTCATCAAAGGAAATTTCTAAAGGTGTGTTCACAGCGGGTGTAATCTCGAAGCCACATAATGGACTTATTCCTGTTAGGATATTAAATACAACTGATAGATCTGATATTTCAGATCTAAGTATTAGCTGCCTAAATAATTTTCATGTTTGCAAGTTTGACGACGAAAGTATATCTGGTGATAGAGTCAGAACTTTGCTTACTACTTTACAGCTACATACCTATTTAAATAAAGAGGAACAAAGGGGCATTGAAAACGTATGTGCCAAATATGCCGATGTTTTCCATTTGCCAGAAGATACGCTCACTACAACTAATTTAATAGAACATTCAATTAAACTAAAGGAAAATACGTCACCAGCGTACGTGAAGCCTTATCGATTGCCTAAAGCATTGAAAGGCGAGGTACAAAGACAAATAGATGAAATGGTTAAAAACGATATCATTGAAGAGACCATTTCTGAATGGTCAAGTCCAGTTCTATTAGTACCAAAAAAGACAGAAAGGTCAGGCGAAAGGAAATGGAGACTTGTAGTGGACTATCGCCAACTCAATAATAGGATACAGGATGATAAATTTCCGTTAACTAACTTAACTGAGATTCTAGATTCGTTATCTAATAACATTTACTTTTCAAAATTAGATCTCAGTCAAGGATACTATCAGCTATCTTTAGATGAAAAGTCGAGAAAGTTTACTGCATTTACAACAGACAAGCAGTATCAAATGAAACGATGTCCAATGGGACTTAAGACATCGCCTAGTGCTTTTGCTCGTCTCATGACAATAGCAATGTCTGGGTTAAATTATAAATCATGCATTTTATATCAAGATGATTGTATTGTCGTAGGAAATAGTCTTGAAACGCATAACAAGAATCTAATAAAAGTTTTAGAATGCCTAAGAAGAGTGAATTTGAAGCTAAATCCGCTGAAGTGTGAATTTTTACGAAAAGAAATCGTTTATTTAGGACATAAAATCACTTCAGAAGGAATATTTCTCGATTCATCAAAGGTAGAATGCCTGCAAAAATACCCCGTCCCACAGAATGTAGACGAAGTCAAGAGGTTTGTTGCATTTGCTAATTATTATTGGCGTTTTATTCCAAAATTTGCTGAAATAGCCTATCCTTTGAATGCGTTATGTAAGAAAGATGTAGCGTTCCTGTGGAGTGATGAATGCGAGCGAGCATTTTACAGGTTAAAACAGATCCTTTTTAGTCCGACTATACTTGACTATCCAGACTTTAGCGACAATAATACATTTACGTTACAAACTGACGCATCAAAACTAGGATTAGGCGCCGTACTGTCTAATAGCAATAGCAAGGTAGTCGCGTACGCCAGCCGTAACTTGAAACCAGCTGAGACGCGATACCCTGTGATAGAGTTAGAATTACTTGCTATTGTTTGGGCAGTTCGACATTTTAGACCTTATTTATATGGGAAAAAGTTTTACATAAAAACAGACCATAAGCCGTTGATTTATTTATTTAATATGACCGATCCTTCAAGCCGGTTGACAAAGTTTAGATTATATCTTGAGGAATATGATTTTGAAATCAGCTATGTCCCAGGACGGCACAACGCAGCTGCAGATGCATTGAGCCGTATACCTATTACATCCAACAGCTTAAAGGATATGAACAAGCATGTAGTATCGGTCATGACAAGGGCACAGACTCGAAGGTTACGCACTGACTGTGACAACAATGACATGACTACTGAGGTATCCTCTACTCCAAGGCCTGATCAACCTAAGGTAGTGGAAATCCTCAAACGACCAATTGACAGCGTTGAACTGATATTATTTAGTAACAAAAATACAATAAATCAGATAGGAAAATCAAAACATTTCACAAGTGATAATGGTAACTGCAAATTCGTGCCAAAAAAATCAGCAATTTTTGTGATTTCTCGATCGTTACCGACCGTAAGTGTGTTAGCGAGAGAATTACAACGTTTTTGCAAGCAAATCAAAATAAACGAACTCATAATAATGAAAAACGAAATTATTGTTAACAATTTTATAAAGGAAATTAGTCATTTAAATGATATTCTTGCTACTTGTTATTAAAGATGTGACAAGAGTTACTGACCAAGACACGAAAACTGTAGTCTTGAATGACTTACACCTGTTACCCACAAGTGGCCACGCGGGGGTAAACAGAATGTTAAATAATATTAGGAAGTATTATTATTGGCCAGGAATGACTAATGACGTAACAGAATTCGTAAAGAAATGTAGAAGCTGCCAGATTCAAAAGCATTCCAATAGGCATACGAAGGAACCGATGGTTATCACATCCATGGCATCCACTGCTTTTGAAAGAGTAAGGTTAGATTTAATGGGTCCTTTAGATGTAGATAATTTAAACTATAAGTATATTCTGACATTACAGTGTGATTTAACGAAATACGTTGAAGCATACCCTCTAGAGAAGAAAGATACTGTTTCTGTAGCTAAGTTATTTGTGAACAATTTTATTCTGAGATATGGTATCCCTAGAGAGATAATAACAGACCAGGGAACAGAGTTTATGTCAACAGTTTTTACAGAAATTTGCAATTTGTTGCATATTGTAGAGGATTCTGGGACTCCAGGATTAGGGAATATTAATTAAAACATCGAGCGGGCGTGTGGTGATGACCAAGATACGACAAAATCTATATTTTAATAAAAACCACAGATAATCTTACATATTACGATTGATGTCACAGATAACATAATATGCTACACATATAAATAAACTGCATTCAACAGCTTATCATCACGAAACTCTAGGAGGATTGGAAAATACTCATAAGATTCTAGGAGCTTATCTTAGAATACAGTGTGACAATAACAAAACAGATTGGAGCAGTTGGCTTCCATTCTGGTGCTTTTCTTTTACACACATCACACTCTGAGACAAAATACACTCCATTTGAATTAGTATTTGGGAAAAAGTGTAATTTACCATCTAATTTAGCACAAAATACATATGTTGATCCATTATATAATCCTGATTCTTACAATTTGGAGCTAAAATACAGACTTCAAAGAGCACAAGCTGATGCTAGAAATAATTTATTATTCAGTAAGAAATAAGAAAAAATATATTTGATAAAAATGTAAATGCATTAAAATTTAAGAGTGGAGATTTAATACTAATTAAAAATCAAGTAGGAAATAAGTTAAATAAAATATATTTAGGACCATACAGAGTCATTGAAGATGTATCACCAAATGTAAAAATTTTAAAAGATGACAAAGAATATGTAATTCATAAAAATAATACCAAACTGTTTGTAACCATATTTTAGTTATGATAGATTTGTTTTTTTTAATGTTATGTTTAAAAGTAGGTATATTATTTAAGGTGTTGTGTTGTTGGCTTAGTTTAAATAAAAAAAATGCATGTACTTAAGTAATAACAACATTTTTTTTTTAAAAGGGAGGTGTAGTGTGCAGCTCGCCTAACCTTATATATGTAACTGCACACACTAAATTATGAACATTATTACACGAATCGTTGAACTGAATAGTTCTCTTTTATTTTGCCTACATCACTCTAATACAAATTTAAATATTTTTATTTTTGTACGAAAATTCGATGAACTAAAATATTATGAATTTTTAAAAGTCATAGAACAAAAGTTGTTGAATATGATGTTAGTAACACAGTCCAGAGAGGTTGTCGGTGTTTTACTAATAACCCTGTATAATAAATTATCGGAGTCCTCGAATCCCCGAATACAAAAGTCGTCTGGATAGACAGGTTGCAAAATGGATAATTTGCAACTGGACGGTACAGACATACATTTAAGTTTACATAAAAAGTTAATGACATCCACTCTTGAAGCTATTTCACCTAAAATGCTATTGAGTTGCAGGTCATCATCATTATATAATAAAATAACAGCTACTCGTAAACTGTCTCAAGAGTTAGTATGATTATTGGACACCCTATTAGAAAGAGACAACATCCACTCTTGAAGCTTTCTCTTTCGGAACGTTTTTGGCTTGCCCGTACTCATTCCAGTTAGTATATAAGTTTCTTGCCTTGGTGCTAGTATATACTTATCTGTGGTCTGGTCTGACGTCAGTCAGAGTGAGCGTCAAATCAAGGTTAATAATGTTCTGTAATCTGTGGTCAAAATTAGTCAAAATAACAGTGACATTGTTGTAGCAGTTTGTAGCATATTTTATTTTTTACTTGCGTTTTTAGTTAAAAGATGGAAAAACTACCAATGTGTAGAATATGTTTAGCACAGAATACTCGTATGTACGTGGTGATCAACAAGAACTTGCGTGACCTTTATGAAAAACTGACTGATGTTCCAGTAAGCTGATACTATAAGATTAATTGAATATCCGATCATTCATGATAATAATATAGACCTAAGACGACCCTCTGACCCATATTCCTTTCCTTTTGCCCTAAGACTTAGTGCAAAATAAAAATCACAGACAACTAAAATGATGGAAAACAATGTGAGGTTATAAGTCGGCAACCTGCCTTGAATAAGATGTGTTTATCAATCCTTCTTTCTTGCAGTTTGTTACTAAAGACAGTAGACCAATTCTTGCTTGTTTCCTCTGCTGCGCTAAACTAAAGCAATGCTTCCAGTTGATGAGAAAATGTTTGGAAGCGGAAGAGCAATTCGCTCAGATATTGAATGAGGTGAGGTATTCAACTGACATTTAATTCTTATAACTTCTGATTAAGTGTATTTTGTAGTGGATTTCTCTCGTTCCCTTGTGTCTGTACAGTAAGTCATGGGTTCGAACCAGAACAGGCGCATTTATTTGTGTACTTAATTTCACATGGTTGTTTCAATGTCGTCGTCGTCCCCCCCCCCCCTAAACCAAGAGTTTGGAGACATGCTCGATTATGTCATTTTAAATTTTCCACATATTACTGCCACAACTGCAGTATGAAACTTGTACATGTATGTAGCCGTTTGACAACAGTCCTCTCTCGTGTTGGCACAAGACATGCAAACAATAACTTGTGCCGTTGGCAGTATGGCCAACAATTGTGCCTACTTAAGTATCTACAGTTGTGGAGACTCTTTTGAGTGACTTTACCTAATACCATGATATTACTTTTGCAGCCTAATCCTCTAATAAACCCACAATACTTGGAGCTTGGCTGTGGGTTTACTAGAAGTCCCATAGAACAAATAAATATAGTTGAGAAATTGCAAGCAGAAAGTGTTATCAAAGAAGAACTACCAGCTGTTTGTGAGGGACTAGATGTTATTGATGAAACTGATGGTAAGGTTTAAGAATAAATAATAATTATGATCATTAATTGATAAATCCTACTGCATACTATTACTACAAATACAAAAGTTTGTGAGGATGAATGGATGTTTGTTACTCCTTCACGCAAAAACTACTGAACGGATTTGGATAAAATTTGGTAGAATGATCCTGTGGGACGATTATCTATCGCCACACGGGCATAAGCTTCTCTTTAATAAAAATTAAGGTATAATTTAGTTTTCCTATGTCCAGCAGTGGACGTCTTTCGGCTGAAATGATGATGATAATTTAGTTTACCAAGCAAAACCAGTTGTTTGTGAAATTCAAAATATGTAATGATTTTCGCAAACTGTGTCCGTGCTACAATATGTTGCATGTTGATAAAAATTCATCACATGGCAATCATGATAAAATAATAACATTATAAATAAATAAATAAAATGTTTATTTCTTATACCGAATCTTCTCGTACCGAAAAACAGCATAATTTTACCTGATATGCAAACGCGCCCCGTTTGCATATCAGGTAAAATTATGCTGTTTTTCGGTACAATTTTATGGCATAACCAAACAAAATCCAATATAACTATTGTATTGTATTGTATAACGGGCTGGTGTCCGCAACTCCACGTCAAAGCGCGTATTTTGCGTGCGGGTGGGAAATCCAATATAACTAATAACTACCTCGTATAGATTGGTTCTTCATCTTCAAATAATAGGTACTTGATCATTGAAAATTTTTGTTTTTTATAATGTAAAATCGATCTGTCGTTGCCATTTTCCATAAAATTAACGATACAGGGTTGAGTTTAGGTACATTTTTTTTGCTATTATTAACATATTTTACTATTTCTAAAAAACTGTATGTTGGCTAACATAATCAATTCTTAATGCAAGGATTTTTTTTTTATCTAAATGATTTATATAGTTGCAGAAAAAATGAAAACCAAATCTTATTTTTTCACATTTTTTGCTGTTCTGGATGAATCTTAATCGATTGCATTAGGGGTTATTTTATTTTGGATACCCGTCTTGATTTATTGCACAAACACTTTGAATGAAACTTTAGTCCGCGCACGGCCGCCGTCGAGAGTGGACACGTAACGCCTGTTTGGAGCGGCTCGAGTTGAAAAAGATCGCTGTACAAACACAAAATATTCGATAAACCAAATTTGATACTAGGTAGTATTTTTATTAGTTATGATGAGACCTTACCTCCGGACTTGATGAAGTGATTGGTGACTGCTACTGGAACTCCTTGACGTCTTGTACTAGGTGAGCTGAGTTTGGGCTCGTTTTGTTAGTTATGATGAGACTTTACCTCCGGACTTGATGGAGTGACCTGAAGGTGTACTTCGGTGATTGCTACTGGAACTCCTTCACATGTTGTACTAGGTGAGCCGAGTTTGGGCTCGTTTTGTTAGTTATGATGAGACCTTACCTCCGGACTTGATGGAGTGACCTGAAGGTGTACTTCGATGATTGCTACTGGAACTCCTTGACGTGTTGTACTGGGTGTGGCGAGTTTGGGCTCGTTTTGTTAGTTATGATGAGACTTTACCTCCGGACTTAATGGAGTGACCTGAAGGTGTACTTTTTATTTATTTAAACAACACATACAGCTATTTTTACAGGTTTAAGTGCCTAATACAATAGAGTAGTTATAAGTTTACAATAGCTTACTAAGAATAGATTTATTTATTTTGAAAACCAAGAGTAATTTTGCAAAATGCGGCCCGTGTGAATTCACTCAGTGTACAATTGAAGCAGTCAATCTGTTGGGACACCATATTGAGTGTACGCAGCGCGCGCGTTAGCGGCGCGTGCTGCAGCAGGTTGGTGCGAGCGGGCGGCACCCACAGCAGCGGCGGCCGCCTCCGTCGCCCCACGTACCCATCAGGTACACACAACCCAACCGTGCTTAGAACGCCTGCGTTGTGTATTTTACCACGCATAATCTTAAATAAGTAAGTGGCGAGAGCTACTTCCCTTCTAACTTCTAGTTTGTAATAGCCTACCATGCCCAACACAAATAGAGTAGGATATAGCAGTGGATACCCTGGATACACACCATACAGCTTTAAGTACAGGAATCTCACAAACTTGTTCTGGATACGTTCTAGCATCAGTTTGTACTTGGCTTCATGTGGCGACCATACGACAGCATTGCATTCCAAAAGACTTTTTACAAGCGCTTCGTACAACGATCTCAGAGCACTGATGTTCGTGAACTGGTTTCCTAACCGTAAGACCAACCCTAAATTGCGGTATGCTTTTTTACAAACATCCGTAGTATGCTTACGGAAATTTAAATCAGTTGTAAAGCGCACGCCCAAGTCCTTAACCTCTGAAACACGTTGCAGTCGGATTCCATCCATGCAATATTGATAGTGACTAGGCTCACGGGCGCGGGAAAATGATAACACCGAACATTTGGCCACATTTCGATACAACTTATTACTGTGGCTCGACTCTACTACCCTATCAATATCCTGCTGATCAGTCTCCTGCTTTATTTCAAGAACCAATTTCAAGTCATCCGCGAATAACAACGGTACTTCGGTGGTTGCTACTGGAACTCCTTGACGTGTTGTACTGGGTAAGCCGAGCTTGGGCTCGTTTTGTTAGTTATGATGAGACCTTACCTCCGGACTTGATGGAGTGACCTGAAGGTGTACTTCGGTGATTGCTACTGGAACTCCTTCACATGTTGTACTAGGTGAGCCGAGTTTGGGCTCGTTTTGTTAGTTTTGATGAGACCTTACCTCCGGACTTGATGAAGTGATTGGTGACTGCTACTGGAACTCCTTGACGTGTTGTACTGGGTGAGCCGAGTTTGGGCTCGTTTTGTTAGTTATGATGAGACTTTGACTCCGGACTTGATGGAGTGACCTGAAGGTGTACTTCGGTGACTGCTACTGGAACTCCTCGATGTGTTGTACTAGGTGAGCCGAGTTTGGGCTCGTTTAGTTAGTTATGATGAAACCTTACCTCCGGACTTGATGGAGTGACCTGAAGGTGCACTTCGGTGACTGCTACTGGTACTTTTTGACATATTCAAGGAAATATTCTCACAATAAAAATTGATAACGTTTGATTTGTTGTTTTAATAATCACGATAGTACCTACACCTTCCAGCAGGTCTTATCATAACTATCAAAACGAGCCCAAACTCGACTCACCTAGTACAACACGTCAAGGAGTTCCAGTAGCAGTCACCGTAATACACCTTCATGTCACTCCATCAGGTCCGGAGGTAAGGTCTCATCATAACTAACAAAACGAGCCCAAACTCGGCTAACCTAGTACAACACATCGAGGAGTTCCAGTAGCAGTCACCGAAGTACACCTTCAGGTCACTCCATCAGGTCCGGAGGTAAGGTCTCACCATTACTAACAAAACGAGCCCAAACTCGGGTCACCTAGTACAACATGTGAAGGAGTTCCAGTAGCAGTCACCGAAGTACACCTTCAGGTCACTCCATCAAGTCCAGAGGTAAGGTCTCATCAAAACTAACAAAACGAGCCCAAACTCTGCTCACCTAGTATAACATGTGAAGGAGTTCCAGTAGCAATCACCGAAGTACACCTTCAGGTCACTCCATCAAGTCCGGAATTAAGGTCTCATCATAACTATCAAAACGAGCCCAAACTCGGATCACCAAGCAACACGACAAGGAGTTCCAGTAGCAATAATCGAAGTACACCTTCAGGTCACGCCATCAGGTCCGGAGGTAAAGTCTCATCATAACTAACAAAACGAGCCCAAACTCAGCTCACCTAGTACAACACATAAAGGAGTTCCAGTAGCAGTCACCGTAGTACACCTTCATGTCACTTCATCAGGTCCGGAGGTAAGGTCTCATCATAACTAACAAAACGAGCCCAAACTCGGCTCACCTAGTACAACACATCGAGGAGTTCCAGTAGCAGTCACCGAAGTACACCTTCAGGTCACTCCATCAAGTCCGGAGGTAAAGTCTCATCATAACTAAGAAAACGAGCCTAAACTCGGCTCACCTAGTACAACACATCGAGGAGTTCCAGTAGCAGTCACCGAAGTACACCTTCATGTCACTCCATCAGGTCTGGAGGTAAGGTCTCATCATTACTAACAAAACGAGCCCAAACTCGGCTCACCTAGTACAACACGTCAAGGAGTTCCAGTAGCAGTCACCGAAGTACACCTTCATGTCACTCCATCAGGTCCGAAGGTAAGGTCTCATCATAACTTACAAAACGAGCCCAAACTCGGGTCACCTAGTACAACATGTCAAGGAGTTCCAGTAGCAGCCACCGAAGTACACCTTCAGGACACTCCATCAAGTCCGGAGGTAAGGTATCATCATGACTAACAAAACGAGCCCAAACTCGACTCACCTAGTACAACACGTAGAGAAGTTCCAGTAGCAGTCACTGAAGTATACCTTCAGGTCACTCCATCAGGTCCGGAGGTAATTCGTAAAAACAGCAAAAATATTTTTTTTGTAGGGACCTACCATAATTTTATTTCTAAGAAATACTTAAAAATCTTTCAAAGCATCAAAATGAGTTCACTTGACTACTATTCTCGCAGTTAGTCGTGCGTACACTTGTGTGTATGACCCGTGTCAATGTAGTAGTTCGATTCTGTACCTATCAATTTTGCAAACGCGTTCTTAATCAACAGGTTTTTACAGATACATTGTAGAGGCCTTCTTTTAAGTATGGAAATACCTGTAACAGAAGACCTCAAAACATTGTTTTATAATTTTGTACATTTATATTGCTATCGTCATATTTTCCCTATGCTATCTTATATGAGTTATTTGATGACTACATTTGAAGGAATCTCATAAATTCAAGAAAAAACCATGTATTGTAGTAAACAAAACAATCCTAACTATTATTATGATTGCGAAACGCTTTTTATAGTAAGCAACGACCTATTGTCGGGCCTACGCTGTCCCCCATACTTATGTACTAATGCTGTAACAAAATAATATTGTAATACCAACTGATTTGAAAAGAGTAACCATGGAGTTTCTTGCCGGTTCTTCTCCATGGAAACGACCAACTGAGGCGAACTGAGCAACTTTTTCGACGTTTTGTTAGTGCCCATTTAGGTCTATGTGAAGTAAAATATTTTGATTTTGAAAGTAAGTTTGTTTCATACCTTATCACGCCTAAACCACTGAACCGATCATCCTGAAATGTTGCATACACGTTGTCAGGTGTACAGCAACGGACATAGGGTACCTCTCGTCTAAAAAAAAAGTACTGTTCCCGAGGAAAACAACTATAATGTTCTTATGATAATATAGATGACGCCACGTGTCTTTCGAATCATTATTGACATATTATATTATTACAAGCAGAGTACAACCCGAATTCTAAATAAACGCGGGCTAAAGCAAGTATTAACAATATATATTTTGCTTACTTACAGAACTAGAAAATGTAGACAATAGTTATCTAGATGTAAAAGATATACCCCCAGACCATTCCGTGCCAGATTCAGAAGATGACGTACCTTTAATGCAGGTTAAAATTAAGATGGAAGAAGTAATAGAAGTACCTGAGAAGAAACAAACAGCCGCGGTGCCAAATAGTAAGTGCTAGTTACTTAATCAGTAGTCTCTCATTGTAATCAATGGAATTTAAGTATCTTGCCTCAGCTATTTTCTTAGCAATTCATTCTCGATCGCCTGTTTGGGATTACTCTGTTTCATAAAATGCTAGCATGACAATTAGCATTTTAGTGCACTCATCGATGTGATGACCTTGTTCTCCACAATGTGAACACGTTTAGATATACGAGGTGCAAACGGAGCCTTCACGAAGCAGTCAACGAAGCATTCTGTATACGGGGCGGCTTTAGCCATCTAAGCGCCCCGGTCGAGTCATGCCTTAGGCGCCCTTTTAGGTATAGGTACTTAATTCATTACAATTTAAAAAACTTATGTAGGATTTTTTGTCAGCAAATTCTCTGATAAGACTGGCAAAATCTAGTTTTAGTACAACTTGAATTTCAATAGAAAGCGCGGCCAAACTACTCAATCTTGTTTAAGACATTCTAGACCGCAAATAAGTTTTATCAATTTTAGTTTAGAGAAACTTCGTTCGCCACTTGCAGCAGTCACTGGTATTGTTATGAACTTACGATATGCTTGTGAACTTACGAGTATGTAAAAGGCAAAGAAAAAAAGAATGTATAATGCGGGCCTAATACGAGTTGCAATTTCTAGGCCTGGTACCTATATTTCGTATTTAGTGAGAGATACCACAAAGGACAAAATGACAGGTCGTATTTGTTAGACATAGAATACTGATACTCACTCCTACGAGATAAGTCTATAAAAGTTAATAAGTTGAGTCTAGTTTTCCTTTAGATCGATAAAAATAGGTATTCGAATTAAGTGGTATAGTTGAGCTGGCGCGCGCGGCGCCCTATAGTACCTGGCGCCCCGGTCGCCCCCCCTTCCTAAAGCCGGTACTGTCTGTGCATCAAACTAAGTAAGAGCTACGGAAAGACGGACACAACGCTTGCCCGTCTGCGCCCTGTTGTAACAGATAGAAAGGACGGCGCACGGGCGCGTGCGGATGAGGGGCGGGCGAGAACGGGCTTGCGGGTGGGGTGGGGTGCGGGTGCCAGGAATCGCGCGGCGCGCGCGTCGCTCGTCGTCTCTCGTGGCGCCCGGCGTCACGCCCGTGCCCGTTTGTTATTAAACTACATATTTTCGGTTTTCAGATTTTTCCCTTTACATGTGCTGTAAGGCATTGCTTCTCGCCAAATTTCGTGATTCTGGATCAACTACCATTAGGTTTTCGACCGAAAACCTATAGGGTACTTCCGGTTGACCTAGAATTGACAATTTAGGTTAAAAGCATGGTCTTACAGCACAAGTAAAGGGAAAATTCCGAAAAATAAAAAATGAAAATTTTGGTACTTTATAAATTTTCGCGAAAATCTAAATTTGCCTATATCTTTTTATCATGTTGACTCAGGACGTTGATTTCATATATACACCTAATAGGGACTATAGACCTCAGTATCTGGTATAAATATCAAACTTGCTAGGTCCACCCGTTCCTGAGAAGATCGGTGGTGACAGTCGGACAGACGGATTGACGGACAAGAAAGTGATCTTACAAGGGTTTCTTTTTAACCTTTTGAGGTACGGAACTCTTAAAAAGCCACGCCCCCTATTACATGGGACTTAAAACATAACTGGCGAAATGTGGGTGTACTAAGCTATTAGTTACACCTCTGCCTAACCCGTCGCAGATCACAGGCGTGATGTTATGTTATGTGTGACTTGATTTAGACCAGTCACCACAACTCACGAGCACAACGCTAAGAGTAGCCATCACCCTCTCGCTGTTCTTGTGCCCCTACGCTACCGCAAGCAGTGACAACTAGGGAGTATGACGAACTAGCTGCTCGGTGCTCAAACAAAAATAATAAAGAATATCCATCGCTCTCGCGGGTCGCGGAACAATACCGCATGTGAGGTGGACAGTTTGAACGGCTACATTTCATAATTTCATTACAACTAAATGACCTCTCGACAGTGCGCTCCATGACGCCCTAGAAAGTATGTGAGGTGTGTGTGCCATGTCAGCGTCGATGTATGCTCAGTTTTGTACTTAATGTTGTATGTGTTAACAGCAATTCTCTTGCTCTGCGCTCCTCTTCTTTCTGGAGTGAATAATTGAAACTGCTTTTATTTCGATTCGTGTATGATATCTTAAACTTAAAAGATTTATAATCACAGGTGCGAGCGTCACAAGAAGAACAAAACTAGAAGATACAATTACAGCGGAGCTAAAGAAGAATGAACCATCAAACTTGAAAGTTTTCCGGACAACTCGAAATCGTACGTCCAAACCTGGCACTACTTTCAAAGAGTCTGACGAATGTGATCAGCGTAGTAAAACTGAAGTAAAGAAACGGAAACAGCATACTCAAACACAAATTAGTAAAAAACGTTATGAATGTGATGTGTGTCAGCAGAGTTTTAGTCGGAAAGATAGTTTAACAAGGCATAATGGAATACACACTGGTGTAAAACTTTACAAGTGTGATGTATGTCAGCGTAGTTTTAGGGAAAAGCGTTGTTTAACAGTTCATACTCGAATACACACTGGTGAAAAACCATACACGTGTGATGTATGTCAGCGTAGTTTTAGGGAAAAGGGTTTTTTAACAGATCATATTCTAACACACGCTGCTTTAAAACCTTACAAATGTGATGTATGTCAGCGTAATTTTAGTCGGGTAGTTACTTTAAAAAACCATACCATTCGAATACACCATGGTGTAAAACCTTACAAGTGTGATTTATGTCAGCGTAGTTTTAGTGTAAACAGTCATTTAACCAATCATATTCGAATACACACTGGTGAAAAACCATTTAAGTGTGAGATGTGTCAGCGTAATTTTCGTGAAAAGGATCAGTTAAAAAGACATATTCGAATACACGCTGGTGAAAAACCTTACAAGTGTGATTTATGTCAGCGTAGTTTTAGTCAGATAGGTAATTTAAACAAACATATTCTAACACACGCTGGTGTTTGACTTTAGTATGTCGGCGTAGTTTTAGTGTAAAGCGTCATACGAATCATCTCATTCAATATTGAAAGAGCTTGGTTTGCTACCGTCACCTTCATTATATGTATATGAAGCATGCATGTTCGTACAAAAACACAAAGAACTATTTAAAACAGCAGAGGAAGTAAGCGCTCGACGTCGGCGTGACCAATACAGACTTGTGCTAGATGTGCTGCCTCGATTAGCGAAATATAATAAAAAACTCTCTGGCTATGATTGTGTGTACGTCTATAATAAATTACCAAAAATTTTTAAAACAATTATTTAAAATCCAATTATATAAACAGCTCAATAATAATAATTTCAATTGAATAATAATAAGTCTGTGCAATAATGGACGAAGTTATGATGACGAAAAACTACCGGAAATACATTGTGAAGGATGGCACGGTTGACATAATATGTCGGGCATGCCACCGTCCGGGAGAATCGATCCGACACATTATTTCTGGGTGTTCTAGTCTGGCTAACGGAGAGTACTTGCATAGACACAACCATGTTGCCAGGATTATCCACCAGCAACTTGCTTTGAAGTACAACCTTGTGGAATCAGAAGTGCCATACTATAAGTATGCGCCCGACCCAGTTCTCGATAATGGTTATATCACGTTGTATTGGAATCGACCTATCACCTCTGACAGGACTGTTGTTGACAATAGGCCTGACATTGAGGTGATAGATCGATTGAAGCGTCGCACAATGATGAACGACCAAATGAGCTTGTCCGAGGTCAGAAAGGAAAACATTCATGTCTGCCACCGATTAGGTTCTGCGCAAAGCAAAGCCAGACCTATCCTTGTGGGACTACGCCACTGAGCACCGTCACTTGATTTGGGAGAGCAAAAAGTCACTGAAAGGTACTGGCATCAGTTCTTAACGCACACAAGACACTGTACTTTTATGGACACGCATTTTGCAAGCAAGCATTTTGGGGTGTCGAACTGCTGGTCAGTGGAGGGCAGGATAGCGATCGTCACGTCAGATGGTAAGCGACACAAAATTGAAACTCCGGGTGAACTTCGAGCACTGATTTCGCGGTTCCCCAAGGCCACAGGCGATTCAGGTGATGCTGCGCTGTCAGAGGTACATACTTCTCCTAAGAGTGCGAGCCCAACCGAAGTTACCGCTACACCTTCAAGAGGCCAAAGAAAGGCGCGCCGACGTTACTAATGTTAGTTTGTCTGTATATTTCTAAGTTACTTTGTAAATTAGCCGCATTGTACGATTACTTTTCATATGTTCTTTACTTATAACCGCCGGTAATTCGACATTTTAAGTTCACAGTAATCATTATTAGTTTTAAAAGTCGTGTCGGTATGTTTACTAAACTTCCAATGTCAGTCTTCTCACTCTTCTGTCCGATTGTCCCTGTGAATATGACATTGACATTATACATACTTGACGTAAAGCATTCCATTTCTGTTTCGTGGCTGGAATGAGTACGAACAAAATGCTAAAACAAAAACTATGTCAAAAGCCTAGAGTTTCAATTTGTTTAATGGATTCATTAGAAACAAAACGTTCCGAGAGAGAAACCGACATTGGTGGATGGTGTCTCTGTCTTGCCTTGTCACCGATGTAAACAATATGGCCGATACAGTTTCGCGTTGAAGTCATAAGTGCTTATAATTTTATTTAAGTGAAATAATCCGCTTTAAATATGGTAAAATTGTGTTGTGTGAAGGGGTGTATTAGTGAGGGGTATGCTGGATGTGAAATTTCGTTTGTCAGGTATTTTTTTTAACTTTGGTTGTTTATTACGACTAGGGTTACCAATGTTTTAGATTGACAAACGGGAAATATTCAAATAAATTAAGTAAGTTCGAAGTTTCGAACATCGTTGTCGTACATAGTAATCAAAAGCATATTTTTTAGATTAGAAACATAAGACATCGCACATGATGTGGGTAGTACCTAGTTTGCTTTTTAAATACAAATATTGAAAAGAAAAGAGCCCGCCGCACCGTGCCGTGCCATGCCGGTCCTAAGAAATTTTCCATGCTTCTCCAGCAAAAGAATCCATTTGGCAAGCTGCAAGTGAAAATGAATGGTTTCGGAAGATAAAATAAATATTGGCGAATGTTACTAAAACATTATAGGTAAACATTCATAGCTTGAATATGCGATTTTCCATGTCTGAAAAAATATATAAAATTAACGGAGTCTTCGAATCCCGTACTTAAATGTATGTAACATTTAAGTAATAGGTAATAAGTTAACATAAAAAGCTAATGACATCCACTATTGTAGCTATCTCGCCTAGAATGCTATTGAGTTGCAGGTCATCAACATTAAATAATAAAATAACAGTAGTCTGTAACAGTCTTAAGAGTTAGTATGATTATTGGACACCCGATTAGAAAGAGACAACATCCACTATCGAAGCTTTCTCGCTCGGAACGTTTTTGGGTTGCCCGTCCTCATTCCAGTTAGTTTATAAATATAAGTTCCTTGGCCTATTTGTGTGCATTGCGGTAGTGATTCGTTTTACGCGAATTGTTATTTTAGTTAAAATAATTTTATTGTATCATTGTTTTTCGTGTTCTTTTTTATATTTTGTTTTACTACTTAATTGTACATTTTTCTTTTCCAACACACTATTGAGATATGAGGTTGTATTTGAAAACAATCAGCCGTATATTTAGTTGTAATTATTGTTTTTTTCTGTTTGTATTTATATAATATTTGCATTTATCTATAAATATTCCAGCTGACTTAAATTACAGTTTTTTCTCTTGTTCTTCCTCGACTTGAAGCTTTGTTAGTGCGGATAGTGAGCCTTCGCTTCTTTGCATGACAATGTTTCCTCTCTTTTTCTAACTATGCCAACAATCTGCATATAGCCCATATTAATGCTCAGAGTGTTCCTGGTCACTATTCCGATCTTCTGGCATCCTTTAGCAGTGTTCATCTTGATGCACTCCTAATATCCGAGACCTTTCTCAAACCCTCTCTCCTGTCTATGCACGCGCACGCGTCTGGTCAGAAATGACAGGATTGGCAAAGGTGGCGGTGCTGCCATTTACATACGCGCCGATACCGCACAAAATTGTAAGTTCGTCTCCATCTCAGTACTCTGGGTCGGCTGAATCATTGTTTCTGGAGATCACCTTAAATCATTCAAATGTATTGCTTGCCGTGTTTTACTCTCCTAACCTTCACGATAACTATTTTGACTCCTTAGAATCCTCGCTTTGCCCGTCATACGAGCATGTCATATTAATGGGTGACTTTAACACGTTTAATTAAAAATGATTCACGATCACATAAACTCCGTTCGATTATTTTTTTCTCTAATGCGCGAGCGCCATTGCGAGTTGCGACGGAACGTAAGATTAGGCGAAGTGACGTGCGGACGGAGGATAGTGATGGGACATGTCACTGACTAATGAATGCGATGAAAATAGTAAGGTGTATCAAACAATATCGAACAGTTATACTATTGCAATTTGTTTGTATATTTTTAATTTTGTTTGCAATCAAGTTAAAGAAGGTCTTGACTTACTCAAAATTATGATATGGTGCCAAGAAAAAAAAGAGTCCCACATTGCGCGTCAGGGAACACAACAATATTTTTTTCACTTCTCATGCTCTAAAAGTACGCCAATATAGCCCTACGAAGCGGGACTAAAGTGACCACTTTAGTCCCTAGGGTTAAAGAGTAATTCGTTTTTTAATTTCCTTCATGTGACATAGACAAACTCAAACAGCCAGTTAATATAAAACTATTATCTGTGGAGTGTGGACCATCTTCATTGCGAAAATGTTGAGTTTTAGTTCCATGGTTTTTCCACAAGGAAGGTGGCGCCATGCGTTTTAAATTCTTAATCTGTGACTGGTTTAGAAGAAAAAAAACTGACCGAGAAAATTTCAGAATTTTTGTCGAGTGTAAATTTGTTCGGTTTTATATACATTTATTAAGAATGTCCAGTGACAGTGAAAAGTTTGACGTCGAGCAAAGAGCAAAAGACATAATAGATAATCTTTTGCCGCCAAAAACGCGGAAGATTTACCTCAAAAACTTACGAAAGTTCTATGGACTGGAGGAATAATTAATGTTTTTGTACTTACTAAATTTACTATTTTTCTCGCACTCAAAGTGAAAAGTACAGTTTGCACCTCGAGACTAAACGCCAAGTTAATATACCCTCACCTCTGGTATATATGGCTTCGTTTAGTCCCTCGTTATAAAATATAATAGTAAACTTTACTTCGTTCAATTGATATTACAGTTTGTTTTTTGTTTTAATGTATCTGTTGTGTGAGAAAAACCGTATGTTTAAGAGTTACACGTTGTAATGAAGTACCTACTTCATTCTTCATAATTCTGAATAATTGTGACGGCCCGGCCCGCCGCACAGTGGGCTGAAACGGGCCGGTAAAGGACTTAGCATTTAAAAAAAAAAAGTTTATTTTTCTGAAATTTTAAATATTGTGTTGGATTTATCTATCGATTATAAGTAATTATTTCTATGAGGGTCGTTCAGATAACTTAGTATTTTCGGAGTTATAAATATCCAAAGTAATTTTTGTATGAAGCAAAAGAAAAAAATGTGAAAATCTCGAAATTCTCAAATTTTCTCAAAGAATTGACTCTACGTATGCATAGTACGTATATTTGTCCTATTTTAGCGCCTATTCTCGGGTTGCGATTTTCTGCGATTTGGTCGCAATTTCAAATTTTGTTCTCTATTCCACACCACCATAGAGGTTAAGAACTAGGCGCGTTTTTTTTATGTAGTGGTCTCCCCTATACTGCCACTGTTAAAATAACGAAAAGATCAAGGTTTGTCACTAAATTTTCAAACATTTTCACAAATACAAAATAACAAATAAGTAAGTAATGAATGTGTGGGGGTAGTGCGTCTATTATGGTGGGTAATAGAACACTGAAGTACGTTTGAATGCAACCGAACATTCCGTAGATACCCTATCGTTGCACCAATCACGTTACGACAAGTCATAACTTGTAGTTGCGCTTGCGCACTCTTATCCCTTGATTCCCGGAAATAAGTCTCAAAACAAATTACGTCATACCTACCTATGGTGGTGGAAAATGTCGAACATTTTTTTTTTTTAAAGAACTAAGTAGGTATTGAGGTTTTCAGGCCGTTTAGTATACATTATTTTCAATTTCAATTTAATTGGAATAAATTGCTTAACTAAAATAACCTAACTCTCCATACAAATTTGATATGGCTATATCTCCGAAAGTACTCGTTGAATTAAAAAAAGTCAAAGAATAAAAACGTTTTAAATTTATGCCTAGATACCAAAAAAATACATTTGATCTCTTAAGACCCAACCTTGTAATCCCAGCCCACTGTGCGCCGCCGCCTCCGCGCCGAGCGGCGCGTGTGCCGGCGGCGGCTCGCGCTGCCACAATATCTGCTACTTGCTACCACTTGCTACTACCTACTATTGATTGTTTTGCCTACTGTTAGGTACTTATACTGTAATAATTTACTAAACTGTTACTTTATGAGCTATTACTGTTTGAACCAAAAATGTAATAAGACGAGCGCTAATCCCGCCGACAAACTGTTACGCAGTTTGGTGGGTGTATAGAAATGTACAAAATGTTTGGTCCTATTAAATGATTTAATAATATTATCTCCTTTATTTATTTTTTAACAAATTAATTACATTTTAAATATTCTTTACAAAAAAAATATAAAAACATTTAAAAATATAAAAAATTGTAGCCCACCGGTATCGGGAGCAGGGTCCAAGCTACCGGCGGTCAGGGCTCCAGAGAGAGAAACCTCCTAACAATACGAGCCGTGTCTAGGAGTACCGCTTTCTGAATCAAGCCCTTGATCCAGCTGCCTAACGAGAGCCTCCTCAGGTATTGATCGAGGCTCTTGGCAATTAAGCCATGGGCCGATACGACTATCGGCACAATGATCGCTGAATCCACTTCCCACATGTCGACAACCTCGCGAGCCAAGTCAAGATACTTAATTTGTTTATCTTTCTCGGCTTTCACGAGGTTCCCATCATGCGGGACCGTTGTGTCAACAATCATTGCGCGCCGCTCTGAACGATCCACCACCACTATATCAGGCCTATTGGCTACAATAGTCCTGTCAGTGATGATGGATTGATCCCAGTACAATGTGATACTGCCATTATCGAGAACTGGGTCGGGCACATACCTATAGTAAGGCACTTCCGATTCCACAAGGTTGTATTTTAGAGCAAGTTGCTGATGGATAATCCTGGCTACAAGGTTGTGCCTATGCAAGTATTCTCCGTTAGCTAGACGAGAGCACCCAGAGATAATGTGACGGATTGATTCGCCTGGACGGTGGCATGCCCGACATATGTCAACCGTGCCATCCTTCACAATAAATCTCCGGTAGTTATTCGTCATCATAACTTCATCCATTATTGCACAGACAAAACCTTCCGTTTCTCCGAATAGGTCCCCGGAACGTAGCCAGGCTACGGACGCTGATAGGTCTACATCGGGCCCATGCAGGGCCCGGAAAAAGCGTCCGTGAAGCTCCTTACTCTGCCATACTTCCCTACGGTCGTTAGTGTCAAGCACTGGAGGTTTGCGCCAGTTCTCTTTAGCCAAGGAGAGCGGGGTGAGGCCCTTGTCCATCGCGACCACATCTCGATGCATTCCCACATTGGCTCCTAGGAAATATTCCCTGAGGCTGCATATCTCGCGATTGTGGAGAGTCTTGGCATTTAAAAAACCTCGACCCCCACACTTCCGCGGGATATACAGTCTCATAACCGAAGAACGTGGGTGATGCATTCGATATGCCGTCAACAATTTACGGACCTTCGTATCCAAGGCGTCTAGTTCTGTTTGAGTCCATTTGAGTAAGCCGAAAGAGTACATCAAAACCGGCATGACCCAACCGTTGAAGGCACGCACCTTATTTCCACCTGATAAAAGTCTAGTCTGCTTTTTTCAGGCGGGCAAAGAAGCGCTCCATCAAAGATTGCTTCATGTCAGCAACATTGATGCCCAGCGCTTCCGACATACCCAAATACTTATAGGTTTCGGTTGCTGAGAGGGATCTAAGTGTTATGGAATCCGAGAGCTGGGTTTCCACAGATTCCACAATCTCCCCTCGCTTTACATGCATGACCGCACATTTGTCCACACCAAATTCCATCCTGATGGCGCTACTGAAAGTTTCAGTTACCTTCAGTAACTCCATCAGTCGCAAGTCGTTGGGGGCAAAGAGTTTTAGGTCATCTATGTAAAGGAGGTGAGATATAACCTGACCATCTTTCCGCAACCGATAGCCTAGACCTGAATCCTCCAGCAGTGTGCTAAGAGGATTCAAGGCCAAGCAGAACCAAAGTGGACTCAAACTATCGCCCTGAAATATATCTCGCTCTATCCTATCGGCTCGCTATTCCTCTGGATTTGCCGACATCCTGGATAGCGAAGGACTGTCCTACATTGCCCCATACACGCCATCAGGAAGGTGCGCAGAATTGCATCAACTTTATACAACTCTAGCACCCTCATGTGCCATGTATGTAGCACCGAGTCATAGGCCTTCTTATAGTCTATCCAACATGTCGACAGATCCTTTCGGGTACGGTGAACCTGTTGGCTAATGGCCATATCAATGAGGAGTAGCTCCTTAGTACCACGGGACCCGTTCCTACATCCATTTTGAGAAGCGGACATGATAGAATTGTCATCTATGTGTTTGCTAATTTTAGTTCTCAAAATGGATGTAAGAAGTTTATAGACTGTCGGGAGACAGGTGATCGGTCTATAATTTTTGGGTTCCGCAGTACTACCCGATTTATGGAGCAGGTGGGTTATACCTGTTGTCAGAAACTCTGGCAGTGACCCTGACTCTAAGGCTGACAGGAATAGGGTCGCCAGGCGTGCGTGCGACCTTGTGAGCCATTTTATCCAGAAGTTGTGCAGCCCATCCGGCCCTGGAGATTTCCAGTTAGGCAACGGACGGACTGCACGAGCTACGTCCTCCGGGCTAATGGTAATCGCCTCCATTTCTGGTACTGGATCGCACGCTCGCTCAATCACCCGAGTCCATTCACCCTCAGCATGGCGGACAGGCACCGACCAGATGCTGCGCCAGAACGAACACATTGCATCATCATCCGGCAGGTGCGTGTCAGCCACATCTTGGTCCGGTCGCTCCCAAGCCCTATAAACCCACCTTTCATCTCTTCGGAATGTGCGATTCTGAGTGTATCGATCCACCCGTCGCTCATACCTACGAATACGGCTTGCCCATGCATACACTTTCTGCTTCAGGAAGTCGATGCGCTCTGTGACACGAGACATGTAGTCTCGAGGACTAATATCAGTCCCCGAGAACGCTTGCCTCACAAAACGCATCACTCTTGGCCGAGTATTGCCCTCCCTGAAGCAGATCAGTTTGCCGATGAGTGCTCTGGCCCCACCAATACGTCGTTCAATCCTGTACTGCCAAGCTGACTGACTGGTACGGCTGGTTTTGGCCGTGTAGCTCTGTCATCAGAAAATTTCACATGAGCTACACGACATGCCGCTACAGCCGCACAATACAGGACTGAGTGAACATCGGTGAGGTCTTCGCAGTTATCAAAATAGTTTGACAACTGCGAATCCAGAACAGCCACCAGCATCCTATTTTTGTTATGCATGGGCAAACGAGGTATGTGTGGTCTAAGTTCGGGTGTCATGAACCGATATTCCCGAATCGCACCTTCCAAAGCATTCCTCATATCCTCACTGCACTGGGTACTTACATTAGTAACCATGTCACTACTCACGTCGTCATCGCGATTTGGTATCGTGGTAGGCTGTGGTAGAACCACAGCCTGCGACGGCGGCGTGGCAATGACATGGCTACTCTGCATTTCAGTCCGCAAGCGATCAAGTACGGTGTCATCCAACATACGATTACGCTGGATGACTCGCACCTGATCCGACAGTCGTTGTGCCGACACGTTGACAGCTGGCTCAAGCACCTGAAACAGAGAGAGCATCCTAGCACGGTACGCGGTCAGGTTGTTTCCCCCCTCTGTAGCCCCATAGTATGCGCGCATGACGTTTTCGTTGTTCGATTGCGTCCATCGCATGCGCTGCACACTCTCGCCGGGAGCTGGGACCCTATCAGAAGCCAGTGGGCCTCGGGGTCCTAAGCCGTCCGGCGGTCGGCGTCCTCCCCGTCGACGAGCAGGTGGTGGCGTCGAGGGCGGAGAGAAATACTCGTCGCTCGAGCTCGACGCTACTGCCACGGCCGGTGTCACAGCACTCACGATGGGGCTGGATTCCGGCTGCGGCGAAACGGAGCTGAGCGACGGGTCCGGAGGCGAAAGGCGTGCGCGTTGAGCAGCGGCTCTGCTCAACATTGTCTTGATTTATTTGTGCTTGATTTCGTTGCTTGTTTTGACATACGTCATTATTGATCAGTTTTTTCAAAGGTTTTTTCATCTATGTTTATGCTTATTAATAAGCTTCATTTTATTTTGGTATGGTAAAAATTAAGTTATCTAATATTGTAAAAGGGTTCCAGGCTATTTAAAAACTTATTATTATTATTAGTTTAAAATGATTGTACAAATCATTCCCGGTTCTGCGTTGGCCATAAGTCTTTAGTTCCTGACATAAGGCCAACGCAGATCGGGACGGGATTTATTTTTTTACCAATGGACATTCAAACGTATTGAAATAGAAATACGACATAAATTGCCATACTTTATAATGATCCCGTGGCATTGAAAGGGATTTGACGAGCCACGGTCGTATTTCTATATGTAGTACGTTTGACTTTGAATGTCCACTGGCAAAAATTTTAATCCTTTACCATGCCGTCCCGGTCTGCGTTGGCCGTTAACTGACTTGTTTAAAAAGGAGAACATGACAAACACTTAATTTGTTTTCGATTGTGCCATTTTTTAATTTTTTATTCAGTTTCGTTTCAGCGACCAGAAAGTCACGAAAACGACACCGATGAAGGAAAATCAAAAATTTTCCTCAGTGCCATCTTGGATTTTCAATTAGACCTCATTTTCGTAATAAGCGACCCCAATAACCATGAAAACGATACCCATGATGGAAGAAAAGCTTTTGTGATTCAGAAAAGAGCAGTCAGAACCATAGTTAGAATTCAACAGCATGAATCATGCAAGCCTCATTTCAATGAGTTAAATATATTGACAGTCCCAAGCTTGTACATTTTCGTCCTGCTTAGCCACTTATCAAAGTACATCTTTGAATATGAGAGTGAAAATAAAAGGCAAAAAAGGGAGCAAGTGCCTCACCTGAACGTGGCAAAGCATAGCGCTTACCACAATAATTATTATACTTAATAATTATTTACAATACTTTATTGCGTATCAATTTGGGTTAGCTACATAACATGTGAGTCTCCATTTAAATAAATAATAAATATCGCTGGACATTAACACACAGCGCCATCTAGTGCCACACTA
Source organism: Xestia rhomboidea (assembly GCA_963853795.1). Classification (NCBI taxonomy): domain Eukaryota; kingdom Metazoa; phylum Arthropoda; class Insecta; order Lepidoptera; family Noctuidae; genus Xestia; species Xestia rhomboidea. The sequence goes on from OY970784.1 coordinate 467,407, forward strand.
AGCAACGAGGCTTGTGTCGTGGACACCAGATAGTTGATAAAGTACATAGATACTTTTTTGTTTGTAAATACATACTAAACATCCATGACTCGGAAACAAATGTCCATGCTCATCACACAAACATTTGCTCCAACCGGGATTCGAACCCGGGACCCTAAGAACGTAAGGCAGCCACACTACCGCTGCGCCATTCGGGTCGTTATTTAGGCATAGAAAATGCCTGCAGTTGAAGGCTCCGCTCTTCCCTTACATCTTATAGATACAAAATAAATAGGCAAGTAACAATAATAGAAAAAAGTAAAAAGAAAAAAAAAAATTAAACAAAGTACGATAAATTGTATATGTGTATGTAATTGTGTGTGTGTGAGAGAGAGAGAGAGATTTTGAGTGTACATGTATGTCTAATTTAGCATTATTTGCTTAGTTAGACATACATCACTATAATTATTTAATATTAAGTCACACGTTGCAAAAGTAGCTCTGTGTCATCATAATTTAAATTGTGTAGCGATATTGTTAGCTTTTTTTTTGCATTCGTTTTTGTTTATCATAAATATATTAGTTTATTAATTGAAATGTATAAATAGGCGGAGCGTTTATTATATTGTCTACTGGCAAATTCAGTTTTAGTTGAGAGAACGTTTACTGTACAGTGTTTTTTTTCTCTTTTCTAGTATTTTAGGATCATATGGTATCTCTTTCTGCGTTTTCAGGATGATACGCAGGATGTACAATTTTCTCACTAACAGCAGTAGGCTTAGCCAAGTTGACAATCTACAATCGTTAACGCATAGAAAACTAACCAAATGTATGGGAATGACATCATTTCAACGTTAAGTCACGTGGTCGAAACAAACGAATAGAAAAGTTCAGTAAAAACTGTAAGTTGGCTACGATTTATGTGGGATGTAGCGATCACGATTGTAGAAACGAATACATTTCATTCTATCATCTTGATCGATGTAATTTTGTCTGCGAAGTTTCTATTCGTTTGTTTTGACCACGTCACTTAACGTTTACGATTGTAGAAAGAGAATCGATACGAATCGTTTGTAACTTGGCTAGGCCTGCAGATTACATAATTTGTAAAGCTTTTCAGTGGAGAATATTCTTTTTTTTTTAAGTACCTACTTCACCTTAAGTATCGCTCTTTGAGCGCGTTCTAACTCTAGGAAAGTAGTCATTGTTTTCATTTACATTTATTCTTCTTGGTGCAATATATCTCAGCTCTTTGAATATACCACAAGTCATTAAAAATGTTCAATAAACTGCCTCGGCGCCATCTTGGATTTTCATTTTGACCTCATTTTCATAATCAGCGACCCCGAAAACCACGAAAACGACGCTCATGAAGGAAAAACCAAAAATTTTCCCCGGCGCCATCTTGGATTTTCATTTTGACCTCATTGTCATAATCAGACACCCCGAAAACCATAAAAACGACATCCATATTATCCAATAACAACTTATTTTATTACATAACTAGCTGTTGCCCGCGGCTTCGCCCGCGTGAAGTTCGGTTACTGTCCCACTGAATCAAAGGGATAAATAGTATCCTACATGTTAATCCAAGTTATAAACTATCTCAAGGATGTAAAACACAACTTAACGAAGCCGAAAGGCATTTGTTCTCCTTGTCATTGCGATCATTTTTTTGTTCTACACCATACCTGGGAATATTCTAGTTACGGAGATATTGGGGGTCAAAGTTCCAACTTTTTGACAACTTTTTTTTTAATACAAGTTTTTAATGTAAGTTTTTTACTTTAAACACCTCCACGACCCCCGTACTATTCAATCCATCCATCAGCACAATGTTTTGAGTGCGTTACATTGAGTTCTACCACAAAACATGATTTTTCACCCATTCAAAAAAAGTCGTTTCTCAGCAATCATTTTTGCGTAAAGTTACTTAGTTTGATGTACAGAATGCTTGGTTGACGGCACAACCACCATCACTGTCACAACCATCATCACCATCACAATCACTGTCACAACCACCGTCACAATCACCATCACAATCACCATCACCATCACAATCACTATCATCGTAAACACAATCATCATCATCATCATAATCACCATCATCGTTATCACAATCATCACAATAAATCAACAATAACCCTGTATAGAAGTCGTATCCACCATCTTCTGGATCTCAAAATAAATGCCATATTCGTAATCAGCATCCCTGATAATCTCGGTATCGACACCCATATTGATTTTTAGACTTTTCAACCCCATCGCACCCCAACAGGGGATGATGGTATTTCAGGTTCACCACATCAAATCTTAAAATCGTTGTTTTTGTGATACAACACCAGACCCGCTACACCATACACATGTTAATTTTCAGACTTTGTCACCCAATTTCCCCCACTTAGGGGTTGAATTCTGAAAAACCTGAAATCCGTTCCTAATCATTTATCAATAGGAGCCCTCCTGTGAAGTTTCGAATGAAAAAGTTTAACTTATCTTGTTTCCCCATACAAACTTTGGAGCCCCGTTTAACTCCCGTAGGGGTTGAATATTGAAAAATCCTTTCGTAGTGCACCCCTAGACCCCATAAGGAACCTACTTGCCAAATTTGGAATCTGTAGACCCAGCGGTTTAGGCTGTGCATTGATTTTTAAACTTTGTCACCCCATTTCCCCCTCTTAGGGGTTGAATTCTGAAAAAACCTGAAACCCGTTTCTACTCATTTATCAATAGGAGCACTCCTGCGAAGTTTTGAATAAAATAGTCTAACCAATCTTGTTTCCCCATACAAACTTTGGAGCCCCGTTTAACCCCCTTAGGGGTTGAATTTTGAAAAATCCTTTCCTAGACCACATAAGGAACCTACTTGCCAAATTTGGAATCTGTAGACCCAGCGGTTTGGGCTGTGCGTTGATAGATGAGTCAGTCAGTCAGTCAGTTTATTCTTTTATATATTTTGATAAAGTATGGTTGGTTGAACGCGCAAATTTCATGAACTACTGGTTCGAGTTGAAAGTATCTGTTAGTATGGGATAGCCCATTTATCGGGGAAGGCAACAACGAACAACAAAGTTAACTACAACGTTTATATAAAAATCACGCTACAATCAATAGGAGCAGAGCATCAATGAAAAAGCTTTTTATCCATTAACCAGCTCGGTGAAGGTCGTTTTCTAAGGGATCCTATACTATTATTATTAGCGTCAAGACGGACCAAATACAGGTTTTCAGCGCGCTTATACGTTGTCTCATTTAGGCGCTGCGATGTTTTTTCGAGTTTTCATATAACCGCGATAACTCGGTAATTATAAATATTTTCTTAAGGCTGCGGTACTAGCGAACGGCCTTGAGGATCTGGGCGGAGTCACATATTTTCCCCGCGCTCCCCCGTTACATTTTTACGCGCGCAGTGTAACTCGCGCTCTTCGCAGGAGGCCGCGCTATCTCGCCCTTAGATTTACTTTTATTCGATTTTGCTCTAAGTGCGCTGGTTTCCCACGTACAAAGTTTTACTTCACTATTTGATAGAACTGGCTCTGCGCACATAACTTTATTTAGCGTGAAATGAAATTAATTACTTAAATTAAATTTATTTACTTTTTCTCAAAAGTAAATAAATTGTAAGATTATAGATTGTATTGCTATTCCGTCGTTGTTATAATGTAGCTACCTACTAGGTATGCATTAGATTCGTTGGTTCGCGGTCCGAAAACTTTTAATTGTTTGTTTGCATTGAATAGGCTTCGAAACGACTAAACCGATTTGAAAAAATTCTTCACTGTTGGTGTTGTCTATGTCACCCGGGCATTAGGGCATAGTGTAGCTTCTATGCCCGGGTGACATAGGCTATATTATATTTTCAAAAAATTTGGGATCCTTACCTTTAAAACTCCAATAATGTAACCCAAGTAAAAAAAAAAACACCTAAATATTCTTTACATCGCGTGCGCTGCGAAAAGTATTGACGATAGAATAAAATAATGTACTACGACTGTGCAGGATGTGGGATGCACATTAAAATGCGATGTACATATTAGATGTATATTCAAGAATTATCTTACAGTTATTTTTAAGAAGTAGGTAAAAGTGTGTTGACGGCGCGGGTTCTGAGCTTGCACTGTCCGCTAGAGGTCGCGTCGCATCGTCGCGAGCCAGTGTGACCATTTGTGGCAGATTTCTGCCATTTTGGCAGATTTGGATCGAAAATTTAAGCTGTGGCATATTATGCTGACGATTTACAAATGTGGCAGATTTTGGCAGATTTCAAAGGTTTTAATGAAAATCAAGTCAAATTCGCGTCACGCGAGCGCAAAAACGGCATTCTTCGATTATTTGGTGCGTAATATTTTTCCTGTCTTATGGTCACACCTTATCTAAGTTTGGTAGAGTTTGTGTTGTTGTCGTACAGTTGACGTGCAGTTCACGCGCAGCTTACGCACAGTTCAAAGATTACAAGAATACCGTTTATCACTCGAACTCAAACTTAACTGCCACTGCACTACAACTTCATCGGAGCGTCATAAAATTACGCGATACGCCCTCAGATTACACGGGGATTCCCAGCTGGATCTGCTCATACACAGGTATTGTCATTTGATTGTGGGCTGTAAGTGATAAGTTATATGGTTCATAGTCTTATAACCTTACTTGATTGAGTTTTCAATCACCTTTGTTTTTACTTCATTTCATTCTCTTACAGCGCTTAGCGTGTATGTGAAGTGCAGGAACACGGAGACTGCGTATCCTTTATACCAAGCAAGGAAATGTTAAAAAATATGTCGTTAAAATCCATGTACAAAGAAAATCAAGACGAAAATTTTGAAACCAATGTTGATTAGTTGTATTGTTTTTTTGTTGACGTAGTTATAATGTTGATTAAAAAAAAAATGAAAATACGTTTTTTTTTTATTTTCATGTTGGCATATTTTTGGCATTTTTTAACGTCGAGTGTGGCAGATTTTGGCAGATTTTTGGGTCCGTGTGTGGCAGATTCGCCATTTTTGAGATGGTCACACTGTCGCGAGCGCCGGCGACACATACGGCGTGAAGTTGCCGCGGGCTGGATCGACGCCATTTGACTCGCTGCTGTAGCTCGAAGAGAAATTCTTGCGACCATCTCTTCCAAAAATGTTGTCTCAGTCTTTCTAAATGCTGATATCGATTGATTGATAATTTATCCACGATAGGAGATGCCAGTGACGTCAACGGATGCCCGATTAGGAAGTGGCCGGGTGTTAACGGGTTAAAATCTGAAGGATCCGATGACATCGGTGTCAACGGACGCGAATTCAATATTGCCTCAATTTGTGTAAATAGAGTGGAAAGCTCTTCAAATGTAAGATTAGAATTACCTGCGATTCGTTTTAAATGGAATTTAGCCGCTTTAACGCCAGCTTCCCAGATTCCACCGAAATTGGGCGCGTAAGCTGGACTGAATTTAAATTCAATACCCTCGCTCGCTCCGTACTCAGTCACGGACTCATTGGCGGCCTTAAGCATTCTGCCCAACTCGTTATTTGCCCCTACGTAGTTCCTACCATTGTCACAGTAAATTACACGAGGCTTTCCTCGCCTGGAAATGAACCTACGTAAGCATGAAATAAATGCATTGGTACTTAGCTCACTAACTACTTCAAGGTGCAAAGCCTTGGAGGAGAAGCAGACAAAAAGACACAAATAGCATTTACTAACTCTAGCGCCACGTCCCTTCCGATTTGAAATATGGAACGGTCCTGCAAAATCGGTGCCACAGATCTCAAACGGAGACGAGGGATTAACTCTCGGATGAGGTAGGTTACCCATCAAAGTTTGTACGGATTTACCCTTTAGCCGTACGCATTTAACACATTTGTTTACAGTTTGAGTTGCAAGAACTCTGCCACCAATGGGCCAGAAGTTCTCACGTATGAGACTAAGTAATTGCTGAGGACCGCAATGTAATTGGCGCAGATGCTCCTCTGTAAATAAAAGTTTGGTAAATGTATGCTTCGAATCAATTAAAATGGAATGTATTTTATTATAGGGTTGCAACGCACCTTGAATGCGCCCCCCGACTCTCAGGATATTTTCATTATCCAAAAATGGATTTAAAGATAGAATGTTAGATTTACAATTATTAACAACTCCCGTTGTTTTTAAAGAATGAATATCCTTTTCAAAGGAATAAGTTTGTGATATTCTAGCTAATGTTTTTAATGAAGTTTGTAATTCTTGTAATGTAAGGTTGCCTTTTAATTTATTATTTTTATTTTTACAGTTGTATATGACCCGTTGTACATAGCTTAAAACTCTCTGTAGTTTAGATAGTTTAGAATATTTGTCAAATGAAATAAAACATTGCTTACATTGTATAGTTAAAACAACCTTCATTTCAGGCAATGTGTTACTTTGTAAGTTAGTATTATGCTGAGGCCACTCATCCTCAGTTTTAGGTAAGAAAGAAGCGCCGTGCCACCAGAGATGGTTATTATTAACGTCCTGCGGCTTGACTCCGCGGGAAGCTAAGTCTGCCGGATTATCTTGAGTTGGCACATAGCGCCATTCATGTTGAGCGGTAAGTTCACGAATTTCTTGTATACGATTGCATACAAATGTTTTTAAGGTTTTTGGTTGGGTGTTAATCCATCCCAAAACTATAGTTGAATCTGTCCACAAAACAGCACGTGAAGTTCCAAAATTTTTATTACTTGTAGAATGCAGAACCTTTGTAAGCAATCTAGCACCTAATAGAGCACCCATTAATTCAATGCGCGGTATAGTTAATTCCGGTTTTAAAGGAGCTACCTTTGCCTTTGCACAAAAAAGGTGAACATGTATAACGCCTTGTGTATCCTTTGACTTAACATACACACACGCACCATACGCAGTCTGGGATGCATCAGTAAAACAATGAAATTCTACATTAATTGGTGCTGGGCAAACTACATGCCTGGGCACCTCAAGATTGGAAATATAGAGTAATTTTTTAAGGAATTCCTCCCACTGAAGTTTGATGTTATTTGGAACTTCTTCATCCCAATCGTTTTTTAATAACCATAATAATTGTTGTAATATGATTTTTGGAATAATTGTAGTTGCTGCGATAGAAATGAATAATTATGTTACCTCCAAAATGGCTACTTCCTTAACGAACGACAATAGGGAAGATCACTTTTCCACGGCATTAGTCAGCACTTCCTGAGTTTTATTTAGATCAGCGATCCCAAAGTTGTTGTCGTGAAGATTCGTCCAGGCCCAGCAAGTACAGCTTGTCGCGACTCGTTCAACAGGACACGTTGCGTTGTTCAGCAGGCGGCGGCGCAGAATTCGTCGACTATAACGCGTTGGAGTCTCGTCGGTAGTATTGTTTTACGCTTCTCGCCTCAGATATCACGTCGGGGTCACCAAATTATGTGCAGGATGTGGGATGCACATTAAAATGCGATGTACATATTAGATGTATATTCAAGAATTATCTTACAGTTATTTTTAAGAAGTAGGTAAAAGTGTGTTGACGGCGCGGGTTCAGAGCTTGCACTGTCCGCTAGAGGTCGCGTCGCATCGTCGCGAGCGCCGGCGACACATACGGCGTGAAGTTGCTGCGGGCCGCGCGGGCTGCGAAGGCCGCGCGCTCCACGCCTTACTTCAGAGTGTTGTGTCGTTAACATCGTTAACAACGACTTTGCAGAACACATCATTATTTACAGAAAGTGTCGCGACAGCATATGTCTAACTATTATAGTTATCCGGGTTATGCCGCAATAAGTGTTCTTTTATTTAAAAAAATGAAATGAAATGCCGCCGGGAGAAAAGGCTCTATAATTGTATCTTGGTATTAATCCTTATCAAAAAAAATCTTCATTTTGAAGACTGCTTCAATACCTCTAAATTACTTTTTGAATTATTCAATTCGGACATTACATTCGAAAGATATCACGAGTTTAAAAATCTAAATCTATCTATATACAGGGCGGAATTTTTCAATGCGACCTGGAGGGAAAGTACTCTAAATACTGGAGAAAGCAAATTTAACTCGAAGGAAACATTCCTTTATTTTTAAAATGAAATAATTTTGCATTCACAGATTTTGTAAAATTCGCTTGCCGCATTCGGGCATCGAACCCGGGATGGATCGACTAAAGTTAAAAAAAATAACATTCTGTACCTTTTTGACATCAATTTATCATGTTTGTTAGAGAGATTTAATCCATATGATTGCCCCTATCGATTGATGTAAAAAACGTACAGGATGTTATTTTTTTCAACTTTAGTCGGTTCGATTACCGAGTGTGCAGATTTGTTTCTTTTAAAAATAAAGGAATGTTTCCTTTGAGTAAAATTTGCTATCTCTAGTATTTCGAGCACTTTCTGGCATTCAAAAATTCCAACCTCTATATATAAAATGGTAAACTGACTGACTGGGTGATATATCAACACACAGCCCAAACCGCTGGTCCTAGAGACATGAAACTTGGAGAGTGTGTTCTTTATGGGGTTAGGTATCCACTAAGAAAGGATTTTTTGGAATCTCACCCCTAAAGGGGTGAAACGGGGCTCCAAAGTTTGTATGGGGAAACAAGATTAGTTAGACTATTTTATTCGAAACTTCACAGGAGTGCTCCTATTGATAAATGAGTAGAAACGGGTTTCAGGTTTTTTCAGAAATCAACGATTCAATCAACGACGAACGAAGATTGTGATAAGGATGATGATGATTGTGTTAATGATGATGATGATGATTGTGATGATGATGATAATGATTGTGATAATGATGATGATGATTGTGTGTGTATGATGATTCGTGATGGTGATTGTGATTGTGACAGTGATGGTGATTGTGATAATGATGATTTTTGATTTTTAATTACACGGTACACACGGTATGTACACGAAAAACTTCACAATAAAATCACTGAATTAGTCTTATAGCAAGCGTCCAAGCGCGCAAAATCAAAAATATTGTGCGGTCAGAGAACCCCCATAAGGAACGTTGTTCCCCAAAAAGCTCTAAATTAACACCCATGAAGAAAAAACCGAAAATTTTCATCGGCGCCACCTTGGATTTTCATTTTGACTTCATTTTCATTATCAGCGGCCCCAAAAACCACGAAAACGACACCCATGAAGAAAAAACCGAAACTTTTACTTTTTTTTATCGATTTATATTATTTTTTTATCGAGCCTATTACACAAGTACACACACACACACAGCATACGGCAGTTCGTTACGTAACGCGTGACGCGTGACGAATTCTACTAATTAAAGCATTCCCTGCAAGCCGCGATAAGGAACTATGTTCCAACCAATACCTTTCTTACAAAATGACTATCTGACTATTACTACTTAGTAGAACTAAAATAAAAAAATGAATACTAGATCGTCCATGTAAAAATCGCGGCACTATAACGCGAGCGAGCAGAGCAGCACAGCCTCCACGTCCGACGGTCCGAGCTGCACTGCCGCCCGTCGCCCGCGCACGGACCCGCCCACGGATCCGCCCTATTCTGTTATTATAGAATGCATAGGGTAATTTTTGTAGTCTAATAAATCATTAGATCGAAATGCCAATTGTACACGTTGTGAAGAAAAACGTGACGAAAATTTGTGTGGAAAAATAATACTAAAAATATGCAAATAATGCCGTTTAGGAGTAGTTACGAAATTTCAAAGAAAAAATGCTTCACTTTGAATATTTTTTTCATATAGTAATAACAAAGTTAGAATTATTTGAATTGTACCAATTAAAGTTTAGAGTCTAATAAGCAACATATATTTTTTTGCACATACATGTAACATAATTAACGCACATCCTGAAATTACTTTGTTCAGAATCGTTTACTGAATCGATTTCTGTAATTTTTAATATAGGTAATTTTTTATCCCAAAAATAATTAAAGCTACGTAATTTATAGTCACACTACCCCTGTATAGTCCAAGCAAACTGAAATGGACCGTAACTCAAGGCAATAAGACTTTTAAAAGTGCAGTTTTATTTGTAAATACAAATTCCGCCATTCAATACAAAATAAAGAAAAATGAACCTTGTTTCAAGTAAGTTAAAGTCGTTACAAATACAGTTAGGTAAACTTGGCGATTCAACTGCACGCACACTAAACAGGCACTCGTTAAAGGACACAATAGATAAACCAACAAAATGCAAAATATGTCATACTTGTTTTCGTTCCCTTTCTCGTGCAAATTAAAAACCTGGGATAGAGCGAGGTGACACCATGACACCGGGCGGCGCCACCACCGGCGCCTTCGATCAAAGCTAACTTAAATAAATGTAAACAATATCTAGTCACGGGCGAACTTCCGTACAGTGTATGAAAATGGTTTTTCGCGCGCGATTTCTTTCCAAAAATTGACACAAAATGTTCAGTGAAATGGTGACTAATGGTGAGGACTGTGGCACAGTGCAGTGTGGTGATAATGTGGTTCTAGCTGGCAGAACATTCAAGTCAACCAAAGGTATGGTACAAGAGTAGACCGCAGGGTAGGACTACGTTAGCTGCTACTTCGTGGCCATGGAACGTTCCGTCCGAACACAGCCATCGACAGGGGAGCCGATTGGTGTACACGTAGGTAACGTTTTCAAAACAAAATATAGGATTAATTCGATGAGAATCCAATCAGCTGATTTTACGACTTTTTTTGTGGGGACGTATTAAATCGTTAGTTTATTTTAGTGCGACAACAAGACGTGCCGAGGATCTAAAAAATAGGATAGTGAACGCTTTTGATAAAAAATGACGAAGTGCTTTCTAAATTAAAACATCAATTAAGAAAACAGGCATTAAAATGTATTGAAGTTGAGTCGAGCGACGACGTTAACAGCTGTCTCGAACGCGAGCGACTACCTACTAGGCTAGCAAGACTCACACAGTCGCATACGTAGGTATGAGACCTACGTATGCGACTGTGTGCGTTCGTTGATTTGTACTGTGACTACAACATTCTTCCGGAATTAGGAAAACTAATTTATTAAATAATCATTACCTAGACATGTTTAATTAAAAATTCAGTGCATGTATTATGATTATAACATAATAAACTAATTGGGGTGTCTGAGGGTGTGCGTTAATTACGTAACATGTTGTATACAGTTTGTTAGGTTAAACGAGGCACTTATTGAGGGAGGGTATCCAGTATTCGATTCTCGTCCTAAATATGTAAAAAACCTATAACCTTAATTTTTGTCGTAATTGTCCAACAAAATACATTATTCATGAACACTGAGCGCGCAAGAAGTGAACTTGTAAACAGTAAAATAATCACGCGGCAAAACACGCGCCGATTCTGCCGAAAAGGAAGCTCGTGAGCAAACCCCGCCCCTTTCCTTTGTGTTGCACCGACAGGACACACTCCCGCGCTGACCGCAGTCTATGCGAGTGCGCCGCTACTTCCGCATGTCTAATATTGCGGTTTCGCGTATGGCATAAACAACCCCGCTTACTTCGCGATAAGTGTGTCATGTAAACGTGTTCTAAAATAAACAAAAAATGACGTCTTATCAATATTCCAATGAAGAATATTGGGATATGGTTCGTGCCTATATGTTAGCTAATGATAGTGTGCGAGGAGCCATTAATTTGTACCGAGAGATGTTTCCTAACCGCCAGATTCCGTCGTACAATCTTATGTTAGGTGTCAACCAACGACTGCGAACATTCGGTCAGTTCACCGTACCGACGCATGCCCAAGGACGAGGACGGGAGCCATACCCAGTGCACCTACAAGAAGCCATTTATACCTAAAGGTCATTGACCCGCGCACATGTTCTGCGATCGCAAGGGTGTCCACACGTTGCGAGACTTTTGCGAAATTTTTGGTATGGTTCTGTCTGTTATTTATCAGTGTTTTTTTTGTTCATATTTTTATTAGTATCATATAATCATGCACTATTGTGGGTTTGAATATGTCCCTCGTTTAAACTAACATACTGTATATTCACTCATCAAAGAGGAGTTACATGGAGAAAACCTCTCGTTAGCTGGTACCACCACCTTAAACCTAATTGGGGCATTAAGGGGCACACATTAAGAGCATTCTACAGGGGCACATGCAATGGTTTTAGAGATATACGATTCTGCAAAACGTTACTCCAGCAGGAAATGTAATATCTCGAAAACCTGAAGGAGCACAGATTTTATTTTTGGGGCATATTTTGGCACTAATATAAGCTACAAGGCCATGCACAATGTTTCTCTCTCCGATCAACTCTAGGAGACACTTTCCTGCTGGGGTAACGTACACGATAGGTAGGTGGGTAATTGAAATCACACACAACACTTGACTCTAACTCCAAACGTTTATTTCTAATAAATCATTTAGGTACAGGCACTTATAAACATTCTAGAGTTGTAACGTCCGTTTGCAAACATAGTTGGTTAGTAAGGAGAAGAACGGAACATAGTAAACTCCTTACACACTCTTTTAAATCATTTTCACAACTTAATATTGTTCACTTCAATGAACACTACTTCAATAAAATTGTTTTGCTAATCATAAGCTAACGTGACTCCTCGTTGCTCACGCATCAATCTTGACTCAACCCCCATGCACTCAGTATAGTTTATTCATTACATAGTAAGTTCATTAAGGGGCCCTTTTCTGAAATTTACGTTTCTATATCGAGTTTTTTCCAGAGAAATCACCATATTTAAATTCGGAAAAAATATATAGTACAGATCTGATACATGTTTGATCTAGTAACTTTTTTGGTTAAAAACACAATATTTAACATTTTGCTCGATAAAAAAATCAGAAGTAACGTCGATTTTGAACGTATTTTAAGTTGTATGAGACTTGGGGGAACGCAATTTTTATGAAAATTTAACATTTTATTTAGGTACTAATTGGGTTTGTCAGTGATATTATTGGATAGATTTATAATATGGCACTTATTTTTTTTTATATTAAATAAATACGTGAAAACAGAACGCGCGAGGCGCGCGCACCGCGCCAGTGTCCTGCCGGACGTCATTGAGGGAGGACCTATGCAATTTTTGCTCGCGACCACATTATCGCGCACTTACCTGCATAAAAATCGTGTTGTGTATTAGAAGTAATTAAAATGGCGAATAAACAAAACATAATTAAGAAAAAAAGGGTATGATCTGCATTGAAGAAAATACGAAAGTGTTTTGCGTAAGTACTTATTCTACACAGACTAGCGAAGTCATTCTGACTAGAATTTTAAATCTTTTACTAAATATCTTCAAGGAGAAAAAATCATGACAATAATGTAGGTGATTTTTTTTTTTGAATAATTTGAAAGAAATTGAACATGGCTATCGGTAACTAGGTAAGTACTAGGTTTACAGTCACGCTGAGTTTAGTAAGTAGAAATTATACTATAATTAATCATATATTTGTCTTTCATTATAGTACTCACCAAATCTTCTACCACCATTCTTTAAATTCTATAGAATGATCATCGCCTTTTTTTTTTTTTTTTTCGGATGGGAAATCATCAAATGACTTCTTCCGCTCTGGGCGGAGCAGGAGGGAGTGTCAGACTTTTACTGACTAAAACCCATCCATGTTCCTTCATCGCCCTTTGTGTTCCGGGGCCACGGTATCTCTTTCGAATAGTCCCGCAGCCCCGGCAGGCTTCGGTCCTTGCGGACCCCTTCCTTATTGCTGACTCTCTTTGAGGCGCGCGTGGAACACGAACGCGCCGTCGACACGGCCTGTCGTCATAAGACGAACGGACGGCGAGCTAGCCCATAGCTCCCCGTCCACAGGCCCGCGAATGATCATCGCCTGCCTTAGTCATACATTCTTATCAATATAAAGTGTATTAGTGTTTACAGTCAATAGTGCAGTGGACAGCACATCAAGCTATACGTTTTTGTTGCGAACTAGCTCTTATTACCAGCGCGCAATCAAATTTTAACTACTGATATTTTTTTTTTTTACTTAGATAGAGAAACTGATTTAGTTGTAGTTTCATATTATAAATTGAGTTATTGACCATTAAAATTGTTGGTACTTGGCGCCACATTCCACAACATTGTGGTATGTTGCCATACAGAAAAATCATAATGTCAAAAGAGCAATAATAAATTAGTAAATAGTCATAAAATATTTGCTATCTTCTCTTTTATTCTTCTTCTTTCTTTTTGCTTATAGTTCTAGCCAAAGACTTTTGTTTAAAAAATTACCCTATTAAATTTATAGTTTCGTCAATAACCAACTAGTCGTTGGCGCAGGCCGCGTTAAAATAAACAGTGAGTATCCAAATTCTAATTTAATTCTAATTAGACTATCGTAAATAAACTAATAAGATTATGGTCTTGTTGGAAAGGAAATATAATCTAGTTTATTTTAAAATTATTTTAATTGAAATTTAATATTTAGAAAAATTCAAATTAATATTTTAATAGCTAAATATCCGTTTTCATCCCTGTTTTTCAAATTCTACATTTTTTTTGAATTTCAAAATATTTTTTTTTAATATATAGATTCCATAACTTTTCAGCTATTCACTGTAAATTTTATTTAGCTATAACTCTTGTAGTTTGCGATTGTCTATCTAAAGTGTCAAATTACATGCGAATATTTCGCAATTTTTTGCACGCGTGGCGGTTTGGTGCAAAAAATTCGCGCGCGGGGCTAGTGAGTGGAAAAAATAAATCTTCTGACTAAAATTGCGCTGACATGCATCACATTTGAAAGCTTTTTAATTATGCAAATTCAAGTGCGAGTATGTTATTTCAAATTTTTGCTCGATCTTTCTAGAGTTTTCAACAGTATGTATTGAAATATGTCTGGTTAAATGACTCGACTGACTGAAACTACGCTGCCATACATCACATTTCTAAGATTTTGCACCGGTGTGATTTAGAATATGATTATTAAAACTATATTTCTGATTAAAACTACGCGGGCAAACATTACACTTGAAAAGTTTTTCACCAGCGTGTATTCGAATATGTTTTGTTAAAGTACCCTTTAGGCCAAAACTTTTCTGACATACATTACATTTGTAAGGTTTTTCACCAGTGTGTGTTCGATGATGTCTTGTTAATTCGCACATTTGACTAAAACTACGCTGACATACATCACAACTGTAAGGTTTTTCACCAGTGTGTGTTCGAAAATGTTTAGTTAAAGCACTCCTGTCAATAAAACCTCGATGACATACATCACATTCGTAAGGTTTTTCACCAGTGTGTATTCGATTATGTTTTCTTAAAGCACCCGTTTCACGAAAACTACGCTGACATACATCACACTTAAAAGGTTTTTCACCAGTGTGTGTTCGCATATGATTTCTTAAACCTCCGCTTTCGATAAAACTACGCCGACATACATTACACTCGTAAGGTTTTTCACCTGTGTGAATTCGAATATGCTTTGTTAAAGAACCCGATTCACTAAAACTACGCTGACATACCTGACATTTGTAAGGTTTTTCACCAGTGTGAACTCGCATATGTTTTTCTAAAAGATCCTTCCGATTAAAACTATGCTGACATACATCACACGCGTAAGTTTTTTTACAAATACGCTGAGCATAATTGTAAGGATCTTTGTAAGAGGTGCCAGGTTTGGACGTGCGATTTCCAGTTGTCTTACAAACTTCCAAGTTTGATTGTTCATTTTTGTTTAGCTCCGCTGTACTTGTAACTTCTAGTTTCATTGTTCTTGTGGCGGGCGTACCTGTGATAATAAATTAGGTTAAGTAATACAATAATTAAAGAAGATTAACAAGCACACAAATTGAAATAACATGCTGAATGATTCACTTTTGACTAGAATGATTGCAGAGCAGGAGAATCACTCCGACTGGGGGCCGATGACTTCCCGAAGCCGATTTATCTATCGCCACAAACTTCGGACGAAGCCAAAGTTTCAATAGCTCGTTACAAATTAAGTTCAAGATTGGCTAAAGTAAATATGGTATCCAGCCCAGCGTAATCTCGAAGGGCGAATCACTGAAGTTTAATAGAAAGTCTATTAAACGATGTGATTCAGTCCCTTCCTGACCCTGATCAAGATACTGCTAGATCCTCCCCCGACTTGCACGAAATAGTGGCTAACGATGGCTCCAAAGGAGAAAAACGTGTATGAAATACCCACACTAGGGCGCAGGGAATAGTTTCTTTGTTGCTCTAAAATAGTGTAAGATGGCATCACATATTCGTGCTGCTACCGGTTTATTAATCCCATGAACTAGAGACTGTTGAATATTATTTCAGATGAGGTTGATATATTTCACTGTGGCCTGAGGAAATTCACAGGAGTAGCACTGGAGTGCATTGAAAAGGTTTAGAGGTGATTTTTAATTGTGTTTTTAATTTGTATTTTGTCTCTTGTGTCTGTATCTTGGTGGTGTTATTTACGTAATTTTAAATAAATAATGAACGTCCAGACCTACGTCATTTTATAAAAGCTGAATCATTTTATGTGGAAGTACCTTACTAGGGACAATTGGATATTATGATAAGTCGGTCATGGTGGCTTTGGCAGCTATCAAGTAACAAAGTTGTGCTAAGTAACGACATTTTAAAGCAGTGGTCATAGGGACTCCGCACCGCTAACAGCCATTAAAAGTCATACTAATGCGTGTAGTTATACTATTACAGGATCAATCAAAGTAAAACGAAAAAAATACAAAGGAAATTCACGCGATACCTAGGTTATAAATTTAAAATCCCATAACTGCGTTACAAGGAACGATGCGTACGATTTCACTTACTCTCACTTGTAACTCGGAGAATTATATTATCTGATATACGGTTCCTACTGAAAATAGCACAATCAAAGATCGAGTGTCCTGAACTTCTTTCTAAGCTATGCGTGAATGTGACACCTCGCCATTCTCGCTTGAGAAATCTTCTTCGTGCGCCTTACGCTCGCACGGTTTACAATTCTTTTTTGCTTCGTTCAATCAAAGCATTTAACCAAATTGTAATGAACGAACACCCATCAATTGATTTGTTTGCAAGCAGCTTAGCGACAATTAGTACTGCCCTTGTCTAAAAGCAGTGTTGTATGTGAAAATTTATAATTTACTAGTTAAATTTAGTCCTATTCTTTGTTATTAGGTTTTGCTTAGTTATATTAATATATGCTTAGTTATTAGTTTGTGCAACAATGGTTTATTGCTAACTGTGGAGGCTTGTAAATGGGTAGCTAGCTATGAATGAAAGCCACCCAAATAAAATAAAACTTATTTTTATATATTATATTTTCAAATGTTTTTTTTTTAAGAAATGTTAAAAATGTGTCGATAAGTAAAGGAAATAATGAAATAACTTATCACAATAATATAAAATTATTCAATAACAAAAAAAGTATAATTCTTAAATAAGTACTTTGGTAACAGGTTGATAATTAAATTAACTGAACAACTTAATTATCTTATAAATATCTGCATAGGGATAACACCAATTACCTAAACACCCTTAGAGAGAAATTAACTAATTACTACTATATACCATATTATTACTATTAACATAACCTCGAGATAAACTACTCCAAAGCCAAATTAATAACTTTCCACCCTTACCAAAAAAGTCTATCTTTAGATTTTATTTTTAACGACTCAAAATTAGAAACTTTTAACGAATTTACCTTACTCGGACTAGTTTTAGACACTCACATAAACTGGAAATCACATAGAGAAAACTCACTCAAAAATTTCTAAATCATCTTACGCCCTTCGTGAAATAAAAAAGACCTATTATGCTTATGCCTATGCATGGCTTAGCTATGGTGTCAC
This sequence comes from Xestia rhomboidea, assembly GCA_963853795.1. Lineage (NCBI taxonomy): Eukaryota > Metazoa > Arthropoda > Insecta > Lepidoptera > Noctuidae > Xestia > Xestia rhomboidea. The sequence continues at coordinate 485,100 of OY970784.1, forward strand.
TCTTTGGAGAAACAGCACAGGTGCACAAACACTTTTCACCTACAGCAATTGGTCAGAATCCTAGTAAACATTGAGCAAACAAATAGTTGCAAGCCTTTCTTTCGAAAACACAATATTTTGACCCTTCCCTGTATTTACATTCTAGAAACATGCAAATTTGTGCGGAATCAAGAATTTTATTCAAAACGAGAAGACATCCAGACACGCTATCTACTCAGACACCGATCTAGACTTAACGAACAAGTTCTCGATTTAAAATGCACTCAAAAAGTCCCTACGTAAGTCCTAATGTCCATTAAAATATATAATAAACTACCCGCATCACTAAAAAAGATGAAAAAAGTTAGACGCGGACTTATTTATTTTTGTGTTTGTAATCTCGCAGTTCAACTTAAGAGGATGTCGTCTGCTTAACCGGACTATCTTGTGGGTGCCTTAAGTGTTAGGCCTCCAGCCAGAGCGAAAACTTACAAACTAAGCGACTACACGATAAGGGCACCCCCTGAGGGGTACGAGCCTCGGCTTATGGGATCGCACGGTTCAGAGGTTCAGAGGCCGAACAACGGCGGTCACAAATACTTAAACTTTAATGATTATTGTTTTTTGTGCATTTTAGGTTAAAATAATATAAAAAGACTGTCTACTTGATTTAGTCTATACTCACAAAATAATCACATTGGCGTATCAATACATTCATTTTTCTAGACAATCATTAGATAAATATTGATGTGGTTTTAATTATGACTTAGTAGACGAGTTTTATCTTGAACCTATTAAAAACTAAATAAAAAATATTAGTAAACTATTTTTATTAATCAACAAAATATACTATCTTATTCGACTGTCAAAGAACTACAAATGACAGCCGGGACCAACGGCTACACGTATTTTCGAAGCATGTCTATTTATTTTCTCGCAGTCAATGGTAAAAAGTGAAAAAAAAAACATCTCGATTCTTGTATCCCTCGCTCCGCTCCGCTCAAGATTCTACTATAGTATCCCTTGCTACGCTCGGGATTCTAATCTTGAATTCTTCGCTGCTTTCGAGATCCAACTTAGTCCCTTGAATTAAATTCCCTTTTTGATTTACTTGGTTGAATCACAGTGAGTTCAGTACTAGTAGTATTCTCGTCACTTATTTTTAACTCTACACATTCAATTATATTGAGCCAATCCGCGTACTTCTTCAATAACGTTGTTTTAGTTCTATTCACAGATTTCCAAAATTCGTCCAAACGTTTACACAATATAAATACACGCTTCTGTAATGGGCCTATATCTAATTTTTCATTATTAATACTATCTTGAAGATCTAGAAGTATGTGTTGATATTTCTCACGCACACTACCACGTACAGTAGTCCAAACTTCAAAGAAATGCATCCTTGAAAATGTGCATTTTGTCAAAGTACCTGAAAAAAAAACAAATCAATTAGGCAATTGTTTCGTAGACCCTGCTACGCCAAGTGAACTGTCAGCGTCCTCTTTAAATCACAATTGGGCGCCTCATCACCATCATCATTTCAGCCGATGGACATCCACTGCTGGACGCCGGCCTCCCCTACGTGTCGTCACATGTCTCGATCCCGTGCGACTCGCATCCAGCGGATCAGACGTCTACTGCTGGACGCCGGTCTCCCCTACGTGTCGCCACATGTCACGATCCCGTGCGACTCGCATCCAGCCGATCAGACGTCCACAGCTGGACGCCGGCCTCCCCTACGTGTCGCCACATGTCCCGGTCCCGTGCGACTCGCATCCAGCGGATCAGACGTCCACTGCTGGACGCCGGCCTCCCCTACGTGTCGCCGCATGTCCCGGTCCCGTGCGACTCGCATCCAGCGGATCAGACGTCCACTACTGGACGCCGGCCGCCCCTACGTGTCGCCACATGTCACGGTCCCGTGCGACTTGCATCCAACGGATCAGACGTCCATTGCTGGATGCCGGCCTCCCTGCGCCTGTCGCCACATGTCCCGGTCCCGCGCGACTCGCATCCAGCGGATCAGACGTACACTGCTGGACGCCGGCCTCCCCTACGTGTCGCCACATGTCCCGGTCCCGTGCGACTCGCATCCAGCGGATCAGACGTCCACTGCTGGATGCCGGCCTCCCCGCGCCTGTCGCCACATGTCCCGGTCCCGTGCGACTCGCATCCAGCGGATCAGACGTCCACTGCTGGATGCCGGCCTCCCCGCGCCTGTCGCCACATGCCCCGGTCCCGTGCTACTCGCATCCAGCGGATCAGACGTACACTGCTGGACGCCGGCCTCCCCTACGTGTCGCCACATGTCCCGGTCCCGTGCGACTCGCATCCAGCGGATCAGACGTCCACTACTGGACGCCGGCCGCCCCTACGTGTCGCCACATGTCACGGTCCCGTGCGACTTGCATCCAACGGATCAGACGTCCACTGCTGGATGCCGGCCTCCCTGCGCCTGTCGCCACATGTCCCGGTCCCGCGCGACTCGCATCCAGCGGATCAGACGTACACTGCTGGACGCCGGCCTCCCCTACGTGTCGCCACATGTCCCGGTCCCGTGCGACTCGCATCCAGCGGATCAGACGTCCACTGCTGGATGCCGGCCTCACCGCGCCTGTCGCCACATGTCCCGGTCCCGTGCGACTCGCATCCAGCGGATCAGACGTCCACTGCTGGATGCCGGCCTCTCCGCGCCTGTCGCCACATGTCCCGGTCCCGTGCGACTCGCATCCAGCGGATCAGACGTACACTGCTGGACGCCGGCCTCCCCTACGTATCGCCACATGTCCCGGTCCCGTGCGACTCGCATCCAGCGGATCAGACGTCCACTGCTGGACGCCGGCCTCCTCGCGCGTGTCGCCACATGCCCCGGTCCCGTGCGACTCGCATCCAGCGGATCAGACGTAGACTGCTGGACGCCGGCCTCCTCTACGTGTCGCCACATGTCCCGGTCCCGTGCGACTCGCATCCAGCGGATCAGACGTACACTGCTGGACGCCGGCCTCCCCTACGTGTCACCACATGTCCCGGTCCCGTGCGACTCGCATCCAGCGGATCAGACGTACACTGCTGGACGCCGGCCTCCCCTACGTGTCACCACATGTCCCGGTCCCGTGCGACTCGCATCCAGCGGATCAGACGTAGACTGCTGGACGCCGGCCTCCTCTACGTGTCGCCACATGTCCCGGTCCCGCGCGACTCGCATCCAGCGGATCAGACGTACACTGCTGGACGCCGGCCTCCCCTACGTGTCGCCACATGTCCCGGTCCCGTGCGACTCGCATCCAGCGGATCAGACGTCCACTGCTGGATGCCGGCCTCACCGCGCCTGTCGCCACATGTCCCGGTCCCGTGCGACTCGCATCCAGCGGATCAGACGTCCACTGCTGGATCCCGGCCTCCTCGCGCCTGTCGCCACATGTCCCGGTCCCGTGCGACTCGCATCCAGCGGATCAGACGTCCACTGCTGGACGCCGGCCTCCACGCGCGTGTCGCCACATATCCCGGTCCCATGAGACTCGCATCCAGCGGATCAGACGTACACTGCTGGACGCCGGCCTCCCCTACGTGTCGCCACATGTCCCGGTCCCGTGCGACTCGCATCCAGCGGATCAGACGTCCACTGCTGGATGCCGGCCTCCCCGCGCCTGTCGCCACATGTCCCGGTCCAGTGCGGCTCGCATCCAGCGGATCAGACGTCCACTGCTGGACGCCGGCCTCCTCGCGCGTGTCGCCACATGTCCCGGTCCCATGAGACTCGCATCCAGCGGATCAGACGTACACTGCTGGACGCCGGCCTCCCCTACGTGTCGCCACATGTCCCGGTCCCGTGCGACTCGCATCCAGCGGATCAGACGTCCACTGCTGGATGCCGGCCTCCCCCCGCCTGTCGCCACATGCCCCGGTCCCGTGCGACTCGCATCCAGCGGATCAGACGTAGACTGCTGGACGCCGGCCTCCCCTACGTGTCGCCACATGTCCCGGTCCCGTGCGACTCGCATCCAGCGGATCAGACGTCCACTGCTGGACGCCGGCCTCCTCGCGCGTGTCGCCACATGTCCCGGTCCCATGCGACTCGCATCCAGCGGACAACCTTCACTAGGTCATCGCTCCACCTAGTGGGAGGTATTCCAACGCATCGTCTTCCGGTTCGCGGTCGCCACTCTAGAACTTTTCGGCCCTATCGGCCATTCATTCGTTGTGCGAGCAATGTGCCCTGCCCACTGCCACTTAAATTTGGCATAATGGGCGCCGACGGGCAGACAAATATATCTGTTTTAAAAAGTACATCTATACATAGGTATAATAAAATCGTTAAGACAAAAAATCTGTACATTGAAGATTTAAAATAAAAACCGACCAGGGTGACTTAAAATAAGTAACTGAACAATTGCACATATTAAAACCATTTTTAAAATTTTTGCCAACGACAGGGCTGTGCAGGTGGCAACATACTGGTCGGGCATTATTTGAGTCAATCGACACGCAAAGAAGAAGATAAAAAAAAGAATTTAAAAAAAAAAAAGATTAAATTAAATTTTGCACACACGTAGTTTATAACCTCGATTAACACATTCGAGTAGAATACTTTTCATCGCAGTAGTATGATCCCGGTGAGACAATTATCAACTCCACGCGGGCAAAGCCGCGGGCAACAGCTAGTAATATTATAAAGTTGAAGGGATCGTTTTGTTGGTTGAACGTGCTAATTTCAGGAACTACTGGTTCGAGTTGAAAGTATCTATTAGTGTTGGATAGCCCATTTATCGGGGAAGGCAACAACGAACAACAACGTTACAACGTTTATATAAAATCACTATATAACATTACGCCACAATCAATAGGAGCAGAGCATCAATGAAAAATGTTCCAAAAAAAGGAAAAAAAATATTCATTTTGAGATATTTCGCTGCGTGTGCTGCGTAAACAGTTTAAGTTACGCAACAATCGTGTATGACGGAGTTGTTCCTTTTAAAAAGTTCTATAAAAAGTGCGCGATAGCATTATTGTCTATCTTTTAAGGGTGTCCCACACTCTCTCTAACCATCTCTCTCTCTCTCTCTCTCTCTCTTATGTGACGCAGACGAAGTTGCGCGGGTCAGCTAGTTAATTAATAAAGACCTTTATCCCTTGATCTGTCCACGAAGTAGACACAATAGTTAAACAATGGCGTCTTGACCAAATAGGTCATTTTGACAGATCATGATTTATTTTGAGTGTAGACTCAATTTTCTCTCAATCTGTACAACTTTAAATAAAGTTCAAAAACAAAATGTTTAATCAAATATAATACATATTTTGCAAAAGCATAGCTTGTTCTTGGAATTCCATTTCACAAACACGTCAAAGAAACAATAAAATTCCGGAAATAATAATTTTAAAAACGTCACTCATAACTAAACGCGGTGTAAAATGCCGATGTGTTCACTTCCGAGATCAATGAGGTGTTTTCTAGGCCAGCTTCCACCAAAAAATGATAGATGGCACTGTACTTGACTCAATGTAAAAAAAAAATGTTTGGCTGTACGGAGCTGGCGTACATTGCTGTTTTGTCCTATGGGCGGTCCTCCGTGCATCGTCTGTTCGAATACCTATTATTTAAGTAACTAGTACTTACTATTGATCTCCACCTCTCTTCGTTTCTTCTTTGGTACTTCTATTTCTTCTTCCACTTCAGTTTTAAACACCTTTAAAGGTGCATCACCTTCAAAATCCGTTTCAGAATATTCTATAGGTATATCTTTCACATCTTCTAGATTTTCTGTAAGTAAGCAAACGTTTTTATTTATAGAATTGTTTTATTTCACTACATAACATGGTTTCTGTTACAGGGATTCCTTCGTTGAAATCGTCCAGTAGCCCTCAAAATAATAATTGCTTCTTCTTAGCGTGTTGATGGCAATCTTAACTGTGTCGGCCCCATATTGAACTACTAGTTTGGCGCTTTCGGTAAAGTTCATCAGTTCCTGTAGAAACTAAATGGACAATGGGCATTAAGTAACGAACAAAAAGCATCAAGGTTTGCCCATCACTTAGAGGACACTTTTACACAAACCGAGAGCGCTGACCAGGATCTCCCCTGGGAACAACTACAACAAGTAGATCAAGAGATAAAACTTGTAACACCAAAAGAAGTATCTAAACAAATCAGAGATCACATCAGCCCAAAAAAATCCCCTGGTTATGACCTTATCACAGTGGAAATCCTAAAGAATCTACCAAGAAAAGCCTTGGTTAAACTTACTAAGATAATCAATGCTTTTGTTAGACTAAAGCATGTTCCAGACCTATGGAAGGTTGCAGAAGTGATCATGATCCCCAAATCAGGGAAACCACCTCAAGATGCATCATCATACAGACCTATCTCCTTGCTGCCAGTGATGTCAAAGCTTTTCGAGAAACTACTTCTAAAACGATTGAAACCTATTATAGAAAAAAGTAACATTATACCAGCCTATCAATTTGGATTCAGAGAAAAACACTCAACGATAGATCAGGTGCATAGAATTACAACAGTAATTGAAGAAGCTCTTGAAGGTAGGAAAGTATATACCACTGTATTTTTAGATGTAGCCCAGGCTTTTGACAAAGTTTGGCACAAGGGATTGATTTCTAAACTAAGAACTATGTTGCCGAAACAGTTCGCAGACATATTAGGATCATATATAACTGGAAGAGTCTTTAGAGTAGGGCAAGAAAATGCCTGTTCTGAACTAAAAGAAATAAAAGCTGGTGTACCACAAGGAAGTGTTCTAGGCCCGGTCCTGTACCTATTGTACACATGTGATATACCAGAACTAGAAAAGGCAACTATTGCCACTTTTGCTGATGATACCGCAATAATGTCCACAGGATCTATTCACAAGGAAGCTGTGGTAAAAGTACAAAGAGCAATAAATCAATTCTATGATTGGACCAAAAAGTGGACGATCAAGTTGAATGAAACAAAATCCATTCACATTGACTTCAACCACTCACCAGCCCCGCGCGCGAATTTTTTGCACCAAACCGCCACGCGTGCAAAAAATTGCGAAATATTCGCATGTAATTTGACACTTTAGATAAACAATCGCAAACTACAAGAGTTATAGTTAAATAAAATTTACAGTGAATAGCTGAATAGTTATGGAATCTATATATTAAAAAAAAAAAAAAAAACTGATATAATTTGAAACTCAAAAAAAATGTAGAACATGAAAAACAGTGATGAAAACGGATATTTCGCTATTAAAATATTAATTTGAATTTTTCGAAATATTAAATTTCAATTAAAATAATTTTAAAATAAACTAGATTATATTTCCTTTCCAATAAGACCATAATCTTATTAGTTTATTTACGATAGTCTAGTTAGAATTAAATTAGAATTTGAATACTCACTGTTTATTTTGACGCGGCCTGCGCCAACGACTGTTTTTGAACACGGTTATTTACGTACCTATAACTTTACGAAGCCACTTGTTTTTGTATATACAATTTAATAATATGTTCACAATACTAATTATGCACTGTTTTTCCGTTAACACACACGTTTTAATCAAAAAAACACTTATTTCTTGTATAAACACAATCACTATAGGTATTTAAACCTACCACCTTTCGGAGGTGAAATACTCAACTTTGAGATTCGAAAACTAGATTTCCTTTATGATAATATAGTAGCACAGATTTTCACGATTAATTTGATATATAACACTATCCGAAAACAACAATATACATAACAGAACAATTGAAATACGACGCCACACGTCAGAAATGGCGGAGTTTGTTTACACTAAAGTTTTTACTTTTATTTTGAAATTTGTCGATGGAATAGTGTTGCTATTGTTGGTCCGAACGTTGAGGAATATAGTATAGAGATTGCTACAAGAGAAATAAGCTCTAGAAATAGCAGTTTAGTAGATTTTTTATTGCATTTGTTGGACGAATGCGCTACTGGCTGCACATGCAGCCAGGGACATTTAGCAAAACAGCTACTGGCTGCACATGCAGCCAGGGGCGGTTGAGTGGCTAACAAGAAATCAGAACACAACCCAATGTACATAAACAACAAAATTGTACCGTACGAAAACACTGCCAAATATCTTGGTATGACCTTAGACGCAAAGCTTCGCTGGAAAGCCCATGTCAAAAAGAAACGAGAAGCATTAGAAATTCGTTACAGAAGCATGAACTGGTTACTAGGAAGGCATTCCGCGTTGTCAGTTCCTAACAAAATCTTGCTCTACAAATCAGTCCTTATGCCAGTATGGACCTATGGTATACAACTATGGGGTTGCGCCAAAGAAAGCAATGTAGAAATAATACAAAAATTCCAGAATAAAGTACTCAAGAACATCGTGAACGCGCCTTAGTATATAAGAATTGACGACATCCATCGGGACCTGAATATAGAGTTCGTAAACAGCATAATCCAAAAATATGCAGAAGCTCATGAACATCGGCTTCATTATCATGTTAATGTCGAGGCCATCCAGCTCCTCGATAACACGGACATAGTAAGAAGGCTCAAAAGGACTAAACCTTTTGAGTTAGTGTAGTGAAATATAATTATGACTATAACGCGAGTGTAATATAGTGCCGCTATTTATATGGACACAAGAACAAAGTGACTTCGCCTTAATAGACGCTAAGTGAACGCAATGGACGTGCTCTTAGATATAATTTTACTTTAAGCAAATTAAGTTAGATTAAAATTGCTTATTAGCCTTATTAGGCTAGATTGTAATATACAGGGTGTTAAAGTAGTCGCGTGCCATAGCTTAGGGGTAGGTTCAGTATCGATAAAGGAACCCAGGAAAAATAAAAATAAAATCGAAAAAAAATAAAAATGAAAAAAAAATTAAACACAAAAAAAAAATATTGCAAGATCAACCTAATTTAGTACCTACTACCTATTAACTTAAAATAGCAATCGTTTAGAATTAAAATTATTTTATTTGTTTAAATGCTATTACTTACCTACTATCGAACGTGTTGTCATTTGGTCCTTCACTTCTAGCGGTGCGGTGTCGGCGCATTATTTGCTAATTGCTACTCAAAACGGCCAGCGACAAATGGCACAAGATGTAAATTTCAATTCAAATTTTCCCTTCGTACTTTAACGGGCTTAGGACCGTCAAAATACAAAACCTACAAAAAATATCTTGTTTAACTAGTATTCAACAGAACTGCATCGTCTCCTTGATCTAATTACAACTGAACTTGGATAAATAGTAAAGTGTGAGTGGATGGACAAGGATACTATGTGGGCCGTTACTAACCGAAAAGAGATAGCAAGGCGCGCTGGCATCGTGCGGTCATTGACCTTCGCTTTGGCGGTAAAAATTGCACGTAAAATGTTTTTGAATTAGGAACGTACAAGTTCCAAAATCACATAATCTGACTAAAGTTTTTTACATCTTTAGACGATCTAAAGAGGTGATTTCAATAACTGTACGACTTCAATTATAAACAATATTGTGTTGTGTACCGCGAAACTATTTGTGATATGTATCTGATGATCGATAAGTACCTAATACCAATAACTTTACAAAGTGACAAACGTTTTGTTGTGATAACTTTCAACAAGTGAGTAAATAAGTTGATTTTAATTCATTGTAAATACCTAAGTACCTATGTACTTGTTTCCATTTTAAAATTAAAAATAACCACTCGTTCTTCTACTATTGCTGAATTATTGAGGTTTAAACCTACTTACATAGACACAATAGTTAAACAATGGCGTCAGACCGATTCGGTCGGGGTTCACAGACGAAGGGACAAGATTTTCATAGTGTACGAAAAAGAAATACTTGGAATTGTAATTTACGTACCTCCTAGGTAGTAACCTATCGTTCACCCGGTGTTATCGAAGTGTTCGAGCGTATTTCATTGCGTTCGTTAGTAGGTACTAGGTAGGTACCTAACTCTAGGAAATTATTATTTAGCATTTAAACAAAATAAAAACTTATTCTAGTAGTAGGATTTCGGGGAGGATTCCGGACTACAAACCTAATGTAGTAGGTACCTACTACATTAGGTTTGTGGTCCGGAATAGTATGGATAAATCCTAACTTGTCGTCGTAGATACTCCCTTAGGTACAGGCGTGAACTGGGGCGATGGAATAAAAGTCGTCACGTAAGTATTGTAGTCAACTTGGGCCTTCCAAAGCACATGTACACCAATAAAGCACAACAAGTACCTATGAAGGAGTAAAACGCACAGATCGGCAGAGAGACAAAAGCAGTCAAAGTTCACAAGCATAGAAGTAGGTTTAGGATAGCACGGTAAGTTCAGACCACACTTCGGCGGAATACGAAATCGCGTTATTAAACTAAGACGAAATCACTATTGCGCATAAACGGTAAGCGGGTATAAGCAGAACAGTAAGCAGTTTAGGCGGCGTGCGCTCTGCGTTGAGAACAGATCAGGGGGGAGACAGTTAGAACATGCACAACTTTTTTTTTTTTTTTTTCGGATGGGAAATCATCAAATGACTTCTCCCGCTCTGGGCGGAGCAGGAGGGAGTGTCAGACTTTTACTGACTAAAACCCATCCATGTTCCTTCATCGCCCTTTGTGTTCCGGGGCCACGGTATCTCTTTCGAATAGTCCCGCAGCCCCAGCAGGCTTCGGTCCTTGCGGACCCCTTCCCTATTGCTGACTCTCTTTGAGGCGCGCGTGGAACACGAACGCGCCGTCGACACGGCCTGTCGTCATGAGACGTACGGACGGCGAGCTAGCCCATAGCTCCCCGTCCACAGGCCCGCGCCTACGGTGGCCGGAAGCCACCACGTGGCCCCCGACGCCCGGGGCGTCTCCCGCGGCGGCCGGGACGTGAGGATCTCTCCCTGTCCTGTTCCGCCACCTCCTTCGCTAGCATGACTGCTTCGCAGAAGGAGGTGACGGCGTCCCATTCCGTCTCGCTCCGGACCATGGCACGAACCAGGGCCGGGAGCGAGAGGTCGCCGCCGCCGATCGCCTCCTCGAGGACACGGCGGCGCTCCACCCAAGCGGGGCACACCTCAACAGTGTGCTCCACCGTGTCCTCCGGCCTATCCTCACAGTGATAGCACCCGGGCGTTTCCTCCCGCCCGATTCGATGCAGGAACTTACCGAAACATCCGTGTCCGGTAAGAACCTGCGTCAGGCGGAAGGTGAGGACGCCGTGGCGTCTCTCCAGCTACTCCTCAAAGAGGGGACTTATCGCCACTATTGTGGCGTGCCCTGCACGGGGTTGCGATAGTCGCTCTCTCCATGTCGCCATGAGGAACGTGCACAACTTCAGTGAAGAAAGAGTCGCCATCTACTTTTCTTAACCAATAAACTAAAAACTAAATATCTCATAATTAACGATAGATGTCTCTGTTCAATTATGAAGATCAAATAAGTTCTATTATTAAATTTAAAGTAGTTTTCAAGAGAATAATATTGTTACATTTTTCATAAAAAATATCACGTTTTTAAATTTCAACGCTGTTTCGTATTATCAATTATACCACAACCTTGTCTCGGAAATCCTATTTTGTGTAACATAATCTGGCAACATCCCCTTGATCTGTCCACGAAGTAGACATAATAGTCAAACAATGGTGTCTCGAACAAATTGGTCATTTGACAGATCATGATATATTATGGCTGCCGCAACTTGCGCTTGAGCTTGAATGTGTTTCGTTGGTCCATTTTTATATACAAATTCTCTGTGTAACTGTCAATTCTGTTCAAATATAAATGTAGCCGGCGAAATTCTTTCTTGTTTTTTGCAAATAGAAGGTGTGTTTACATCGTATTTATGTGATCAAAATGCAATTCTCGAATTAAATGATGGCTCGTATTAGAATGTATCATCATTAAACAAAACGGCTGCTATTTGCAAAAAAAAAACAAAAAAACTTGAATGATCACCTATAGGTGAACAAATATTGACCTATACGTAAGAAGGTATACATACATTCCTATCTACCTATAGAGCCTTAGTTCTTGTTAAGAAATCCAGAGGGCGCTTCAAATCGGATGCTTCAAAATGGCACAAGAGGGCTCTCTTCTCCCATATTATTATTATACTCTTTGGAACAGATCAGGACTGGTAAGGCAGAGCCCGGAGGCGGTGCGTGCGGCGCCGGCGCGCGCTCGCTCTAGTGACAGCTGACTGCGGCGCGGTCGATGACCCCGAGTGCCGCCCGTTCGGTGGTCAGCTGTTTCCGAGCGCATTAGGGTGAAATGATCATGAGTAAACTAGAGGATTTTCTTCTTCATAAAAAGGTTGCTTTTTTCAATTATTTTACGTTCTACTAATGAAACCAAATCACTGGTTTCAAGGATAACGGTGTTCACACTATCACCCTAATTTTAGGTTTTAAAATAAAAAAAAAATTAAAGGTTTTATTTTTTATGGGTTCCTTTATCGATACTGAACTCACCCCTAAGCTATGGCACTCGACTACTTTAACGCCCTGTATATATAAAAAAAAAAAAAAAAAAAAGTTCCTGTAGTGAACAAACAACAGGACAATACAGGACACAATAATAAGTGCCTCATCGTTTGCGGAACAGCACAACATTTATATTCAAGGGCAGTCATTAATGAATCCAACTAAATGCTGCCAACCTGGGTTTAGAGTCGATTTAAAGACTTCCAGTGCTACTCATGGCTCAATGCTGGTCCTGCTCCACAAGGACAGGGGCTTATAAATAGCTGCTGAAGATTGTACACAACTATCTTTGCATTGTATAGATTCAATCTCTTTAGTATAATATAATCGCATAGCCTATATTGTGTGAGTACTATGTACTAGAAAGCTATCATTCACTGGAAACCTACGTCTTTTCCTGACTTGAATGTGCCCTGACAGTTGTGAGTATGTCATGTTCACTCAAATGTCTCGCTGATGGTGGCACATGTGTCGGATCATTTAGTTCTTTTCAAAATGGTTGAGTTGAATGGCGCTGATCTATGCGTCATGTTCGTGAACGGGCGCTGTCAGTTGTGACTGGTCATCTCTTAGTTGCCATGGCTTATTTGAATGAATCGTTTTGGGTTTTGAATTGTATATTTGTTTTTACTGTGGACACTTTTAACGTGCACATCTTGCTACATTGTTCTCACATAATATACCATCTCAACATGAATGATGTAACCAAGATTTTGTAACAATATTATGATTTAAAAGAGTGTCCATGGAGTTTCTTCCCCAAAGAGATCTACGCTGGGGAATGGGCAGCTACAGTACTTTAACAGTTTTATGTGTTGTGACTGGGACTGTACCTAGCTGTACATTTAATTTTCATCTTTGTTTCGACAATTTAGAAGTGCCTGTAACTGGCCTACTTCAAATAAATGCTTTGATTTTGATTTCAATCTTATTATTTTCTGTTCATAAAACTTACCCTCAGTTTGATTTTCTTTAACATCATCTTGCCCCTCACAATCAGCTGGTTCTACTTTTACTTTGATAGCAATGCTTTCTGGTTGATATTTCTCAACTATGTTTATTTGTTCTATGGGACTTCTAGTAAACCCACTGCCAACCTCCAAGTGTTGTGGGTTTATTAGAGGATTAGGCTGCAAAAGTAATATCATGGTATTAGGTGAAGTCACTCAAAAGAGCCTTCACAAGTGAGGATACTTAAGTAGGCCCACTGCACCCGGGACTGTTGGCCATACTGCCAACTGCATGAGTTATTGTTGCATAGCTTGTGCCAACACGGGAGAAGACTGTTATCAAACTGTCACATACATGTACAATTTACAAAAGCATATGTATTAATATTCAACACTCCACAATGTGGTTGGCATGAAAACCAGACACACAGGGACGAGAGAAGTCTAAAAAGAGAAGATACGAGAATAAAATGTCAGTTGGAGAATACCTCACCTCGTTCGTCATCTGAGCAAATTGCTCTTCAGCTTCCAAACATTTTTGCCTCAAGCGAAAGCATTGCTTCAGTTTAGCGCAGCAGAGGAAACAAGCAAGAATCGGCCTCTTGTCTTCAGTAACAAACTGCAACAAAACTTGTCCTAAACTATTTTGTTTCTATGAATCACCAAGCTTAAAGTTGTTATTTTCTCTAAGTATCTGACAGGGAAGGTCTGAGCATTGTTGATTATCACTCTTATTTTATGCAGATTGGCGACTAATGCGTAATAATAAATCATCAGCATTGTCAGGTCTCCTATTGTTTTACTTCAAAAATCCAAAGGGCATCTTAAAGATACAAGTATATTTCTAAAACGGGGTTAAAGCTGGTACCTAGGGCTTGGGTCCCCGATTATAATGCTACAACTCTTATTACAAGGTAATGCATATTTTTTGAAAAATTAATGCTAAATGGTACCAGGGGATAAGGGGTATCGACTTACTGGAATATCAGTCAACTTCTCATAAAGTTCATGCAAGTTCTTGTTGACCACTCCATTCATGAGAACATTCTTTGCTAAACACAGCCTACACATTGTCAGTTTTTCCATCTTTATCTCAAAAAGTCTACAAAATTATTTTTAATGTTATAGAAACAAATGCTATTTCTTTCTGTATTACTTTAGGCAAACAAAGAACAGAGTTTTAGATAATCAATATTATTCGTATTAAATTAAAGGTCAGTGTTGCCACCTTGGATTTTTTTAGGTGCTAGGTAGGTCAAGAGTAAAATTAAATGTCACTAAACAACAAAAACTATTGTAAGTAAACAAAACACAAACAAATACTGGGCCCGCGTGGTGGATGACAGCCCACACCCTCTCATAGAGAGGAGGCCTGTGTCCCAGGAGTGGGAATATTAGAGGCTAATTATGCTGTATCATGGTGAGCTATACTAAAAAAAAAAACAAAAATTGTTTATGGCAACTAGGCCCAGTTGTTAGTAACATTATTCCTAAAAACTATTGTAAACAAAACACAAACAAAGACTAAAAGCAAATTGTGGTTAGGTGTGGGGTCTTCCGACCAGCACCTCCACAGCGTGCGACAGCCAAAGTGCGTCGAACTTCTTCTTCATTCTAGTTCACTAGTTAGCCATATTTCTTATTTCCAGTAATATTGTCAAATTAATTAAGTTATTAAGTGTGTGGAAAAACACACAGCATTTGTTGAAGAAGCAAATTAAGCCGAACGGCCTTATTACATTACACGATTTGTCGGGCCCTGCCGATCGTGTGCCCTGCCGGGCAGGGCGCCGCTTATTACACATACGCAGCGTAAGTGTAATAGGCCTGAGGTAGGACGCGATTTCTAGCGTAAGTTACGCTAGAAATCGCGTCCTACCTCAGTCCTTACTCGAACGTGGAAACGTTTGCACGTCTAGGATTATGGCGCCTACTTTATCTAGACATAAAAAAATTGCTTTGGCGCTAACGCGCTAACTTTGGCTGTCAGTATCGGTAGTACTATTATCTATTCTGTGGTACCGTGCAAGGCCAAGCTACAAAAAGGAAGCTTTAAGCTTAGCTTTTTTTTTTCTATAAGGTGGATGCTCCAGGGTAGCCCGCGAAATTCAAATTTTCTTACGTTTTTTGCAATTTGCAGATCAGTGTCAGGTTGTATGTTGATTAAACTATGAATCGCGGCTGTACGACGTATGTAGTTATTACAGAATTATAATGATCAAAATCATCAATACAACCCTCCAAGCGCATAAAGGTGTAGGAATGACTTTGACCTTGGAAAAAATAAAATTCTACGCGGGCTACCGTGGAGCATCCACCTTAAGGTGAATGCGCCAGGGTAGCCCGCGAAATTAAAATTTTCTTACGTTTTTTGCAATTTGCAGGTCAGTGTCAGGTTGTATGTTGATTAAAATTTGATACCCCGTGTCGGGGTGCCCCAAGTCTAGCTTACTTCCAAAGTCGTCGAATACAGCCACAAGAAAAACACCACGGAACACAGGCAACACATTCACGCAACTCGAGGAGAAACGGAATGAACAAACGAATGACAGTGACACATAACATACCATTTTTTTACGTTCCGTTTTGCCAATTTTTCACGTAATTTATGTGGAACAGATTTGGTTGTCAAACGCCCATTTTAACGTTCCGTTTTCACTTTTTATCTGATCTGAGGTTAGAAACATTTTTTCGAAAAATATGCATTACCTTGTAATAAGAGTTATAGCATTATAATCGGGGACCCAATCCCTACCAGCTTTAAGGTGAATGCGCCAGGGTGGCCCGCGAAATTCAATTTTTCTTACGTTTTTTGCAATTTGCAGGTCAGTGTCAGGTTGTATGTTGATTAAACTATGAATCGCAGTTGTAAGACGTATGTAGTTACAGAATTATAATCATCAAAATCATCAATACAACCCTCCAAGCTCATAAAGGTGTATGAATTTACTTTTTCAAGGTCAAAGTCATTCCTGCTTCTGAAAACTTAACACAGGTGTAATAAATCACACTCGTTGGTTTAGAGGTAGAATGTATATTAATTAACTTCCAAATACAATTTTGTTACTAATGTCACTCGTCGACCGCTGCCACAAGATGGCTCTCGCGGCAGTGGCGCCACCACTTTAATCAATTATCGATCTATTTGACAAATGAATAATGTTATTTAAATCTACAAATAAAGAAATACTAATTATTAATTAAACGTGTCTTAATTTAAGCGTATGTTTTAAATAATAATCTCTATAATTATCATTAGCTTACACACCTTTATGCGCTTGGAGGGTTGTATTGATGATCTTAATGATTATAATTCTGTAACTACATACGTCTTACAGCCGCGATTCATATTTTAATCAACATACAATCTGACCCTGACCTGCAAATTGCAAAAAACGTAAGAAAATTTAAATTTCGCGGGCTACCCTGGAGCATCCACCTTAACCCCTTTTACCCCCCTCCGCGTGCCGCACGATACTAAAGCCAACCCCAGTTCTATTGTGTTTCCAAAACACACAGCATTTGTTGAAGACCTGTTTGTTATCTGCTGGTGAAAGAACCTGTAATGGGTGTAGGTATTGAATGCTATGTGTAATTAAATAAATCTCAATAGTTAATTCAATCCAATTATATTAATAGTTAATCAATTATACATCCATTAAATGTATATTTTTCAACCTTAAAAATAATTAAATGAAAACAACTTAGAATTTCTCTGAAAACTAAAATCAACAAAAAAGTTAATCAACATGTTGTGGCTCTCCTACCACAAAAAGATCTCATAAATACAACATAAAATTTATCAAAATTATTCAAATTAAGAGATCAATAAATCAAATAATGAGATAAATTAGCTACAGTATAATGCAATACAGTATGGTAATTATTTATTCAAGAGTATTAATAGAACTATAAAATTATTTAAAAAATAATCATTTGTCCCACTACTTAAACTCTTCTTAGCTGTAGGGCAGTAGAACTTCCTGAAAGTGTTAGAGCTTCTCCAATTAGCTCTCTCTAGAATCTCGTCAACTGGCCTGTTTTCTGAGAAGCTTCTCGAGGCCACTGCTGATCTTACACTACCTGGTGATGCATCTATTCCAGCTTGTTTAAAGACATTCCTTATCCAACCAGCTATTATGGTACAAGTGGCTGGCCCTGATCCTGCTTGTGATTGATATAATTAAGCTTGTCAAAAAAATTGTCAAAAAAATTTATATTATAAGTGAGTTACTATGTACACTTCTTTCATTGTTATTTGAAAAGGTCCTGTTTGTTTTTCCTTCCTTTATATATCCTGGTTTATTTAGCCATAATTGGGTACCACCCAAAGATTTAATAACAGGCTGTAGAGCATCCAGACTAAATAAATGTTCAGAACTAGGGGGTATACCTCTTAATGTAGCTTTTAAATTACGGTTATTAATTTATTTAATTATTCTTTCTCTTTTAATTTCAATAGATTCTCCCCTCCTTCTTCAAATAATTTGCATTATCTTCTCTGAACATTTATGTAGCGGAGGACCAGGTCCCAGAAAAACAGTAATCTTTTCAAAAAGAGAGTTTGGGTTTATACTATCTGGGTTACCAGTGCCCCAATTCAGTAAGTCTTGCAAACCCTGTTTTAACAATTCCTGTTGTTCTAACTCTGCATTTGTTAATCCAGCTAACACATTTTCTGCTGAAGCCAAATAATCTTTAGTCCTATTGAGGTGACAAAATTCCTCATTTACTTTTAATGAAACAAAACCTGGAGTCACAGTTATAAGTTTGCAATACGGACTTGTGCCCTTCCATGCTTGAGTATCAAAATGTTGTAGCTTATTTAGCTTATCTAATCTCTTTTTCCTGGCCGGGGGAACCACTTTTCTTTCATCAATATCTGTGTTCAGTTCACCGAATATAAACTTATCCGAGCTACTACATGGGTTAGTTAGATATTGTGACTAATTGGTTCCCTTGCTGGGGCCAGGAAGGACTAGGTCCTCAGTACGACTCGTATTACTATTGATGGTAAAAGGTAACTGTGACAAATAACCGGATATGTAACTTACTTGGTTTCTAATGCCATTTAGACGCGGCTCGGAAATTACATTATGTTTGTACTTACGACGTTTATTCGGCGGAGGAGAAGCGTAGCCCTCCTCATCTTCCGAAGATGAGGAAGAGCTGCAGTCCCCACTGGTAGATACAGAGTGGCGTGGGAGTTGAGAAGAATGTTCTTCGTCCGAAGCAACAACGATCGAGCTAGCACATTCACCACTACTATTGTCCTTACCGACAATATTGGCCTTATCTTGAGTGCTCATACTCACTAATATAAATAAATAAAAATAAAAACATTTATTTGACACATAAAAATACATGTTACAAGCCAATCACAATAAAAAGCACACTGGTGTATTTCCACAAATTGATCCTAATTCCTAACCCCCAAACTAGGCCAGGGACCTGTATTTTAGGGGTCAGCGTTCAGCCATGGATGGATTCCATTTTTAAACTAACAGCTTTGAGAGCACAGAACATATATACTCTAAGGTTTGAGAGTGTCCGTACAAAGTTGACAGCCAAGGTAATTGTCATTTGGTAACACATCTCCGTACCTGTCAAACTGTTGTCAGAAGCACAAGTGCTCTCCAAGTATTTAATAATAACTGTGCAAAAACCGTGAATAAGACCCTAAAATTGTTATCAGAGTGAAGTTAAGGTGTTCCTTTTGCTGTGAAAGTGTTATCTCGTGCTAATATTCGATAAAACATCTAAAATCATATATTGAAAAGTTTCGAAACCAATAGAGAAACAATTTTATTCTACCCTCTTGATTTCCGAAAAGAAAGACCGCTGACCGACATTGATTGAACATCTGTCACTGTCAAGTTTGACATTTTGCAACATCTGTCATAATCACGAGTTCAGTGTTGCCAGAACTCGGAAGAAAAATTCCCCCAAGTTTTCGTTCGGAAACACGACTAAAAGACTTGTGTTCAAAACATGGATGAACAATTCAAAATATTTATGGAACAAATCAAAACTCAAACGGACGAACAAACTAAAGTATTATTTTCAAGCATTGATGAGAAACTAGAACTACTTATAAGCGAAACCAAGAAACTGAAAATAGAAATTAAGCAATTAAAAGAAAAAATCCATAAACTTGAATATTTGAACCGTAAAAACAATATAATTGTATTTGGGCTTGAAGAGAGTTATCGGTGAGAATTATCAGTCTATAGAAGCGACATTAACGCTGCCTATCGAGTGGGGAAAAAAGTTGATAATAGCAAAAAACCAAGACCTGTCAAAATATCGTTCCTTACCTACTGGAAAAAAGAACAAATTATGAATAACAAAAAACAATATGCGAAGATCTATATATCTGAAGACTATCCAAAAGAGGTAGTTGACAAAAGGAAATCTCTCCAAGCACAAGTGCAAGAAGAAAGAAAAAAGGGCAACTTCGCTATTATCAAATATGATCCACTCATAATAAAAACTGGAGTGAAAACAGAAAACGAGATCTGCCCACAACACCGGAAGAGAATTCCCAAAACACGGAAACAATATGTACCCAACCCTGCTAAAGTAGGCAAAATGAATGCATTTGATTTAATGAGAACAAGAAGCAACTCAATCAACAACATATCAACAACCTCGGAGACGCAATAGGAATTAGGTGCCAGCCGAAAGACGAACAGAACAACATACATAGAAGAACAACTAAAAACATTCCCCAAGCCGGCTGGTCACCGTGGGGATTACGACCACCACCCTCACCCGTCATCAAAAAGAAATCAACAGCTAAAAATTTGCACCTACAACGTAAGGCCACTCATCAGCCGAAAGATTACAAGAACTAACAGAAGCTCTTAAGAAAATAAATTTCGACAAAGGCCTAAGCGAAATGAGGAATTTGGTTGCAAAATTGAAAAACATCAAGACTATGTACTATGTTATACAGGAGAAAGAAAAGGGCTATATGGAGTGGGATTTCTGGTTAAGAAGACCTATACACAAACTATTATCAACTATATAGGAATATCAGAACGAGTAGCTGTCTTGAAATTGAAATTTGAAGACGAACTATTATCTGTAATACAAGCTTACGCTCCCACTGAGAAAGCAGATGACAATGAAATTAATAAGTTCTACAACGACCTAAGAGCAGCCCACGAAATTCAAGATAATACAGTACTTGTAATAGGAGATTTTAATGCCAAGATCGGACAACCAAGGAAATATGAAAGCTTAGTAATGGGTAGTTATGGATATGGAAAACGAAATGGAAGAGGCGAAAGGCTGATTTAATATGCCAGCGAAAATAAAGTATCCATAATGAACACCTACTTTAAAAAGAAGCAAAGCCACAGATGGCCTTGGATGGCCCCAGATCAAAAACAAAGAACGAGATAGATTTTATTAACCTAAAAGAATAATAAACGTAGAATTACTCAATAATGTACAATTTCCATCAGACCATAGATTAAAAAGAGCAACACTAACAATGTAGTCTCCTAAATTGAGCAGAAGAACATTTAAGACCCTTCCAAAAACACTTAAAACAGACAGCGAAAAATCAGTATACCTAGAAAACTCGAAAAAAAAATACCAAACAGCTCCCAGAACATACTAACGAGGTACAAACCTATTACGACAACATCTTATCTATCTCATATTACGAAATCAACGAAAGAAAGGATTCAGGAATACTAAGTGAATCAACATTAAAATTAATAAGAAGACGTACAGAATTGATTTCAACTAAAAACAAAAGTAAAGATACAAAGCAAGAGCTAAAAAACCTTTTCAAAACAACAAAGAAGGCCATAAAAGAGGATTACAATAACCACAGGCAAAGAATAATAGAGAAAAACTTAAATTGCTACAGAAGCTCCAAGCAGGCCAACAAAGAACTAAACACACATAAAGACTGAATTCAGAAACTTAAAAAAGAAAATTATGAAACGAAAACAAGAAAGGATATTTATAGCACATGCAACTGAATTCTACAAGGAGCTGTATAAGAAACCACCAGAAGACGCTTGTGATAAAGAGCTAATAATTTCCGAAAAAAAACGAGCATGAAGAAATATTATGGCATATCATAAAGTTAAAACCTGACAAAAGTCCTGGGCCAGATAACTTGAGCAACGAAGCATTAAAAATAGGAGCTCCAGTCCTAATACCATGCCTAGCAAAAGTATTCAACATGGTACTCGAAACAGGAAAAGCTCCTAAGCAGTGGTGTGACTCTGACATAATACTTCTTTACAAAAAAAGTGATCCAGCAGACATTGGAAACTATAGACCAATAAGTTTACTGTCGAGCATTTACAAACTTTTTTCCTCTATATTACTGAGCCGCATAACATCAAGAATAGACAACAACCAACCAAGAGAACAAGCCGGTTTCTGCCAAGGATTCTCCACTATTGATCATATACACACATTAGACCTAATACTTAAGAAATATATAGAATATAATCGACCTCTTTATGTAGCCCATATTGACTACTCAAAGGCATTTGACAGTATAACACACGCCTCGATCTGGAAATCACTTGCCTGTTGCGGAATAAACAGAACTTACATAAATATTATAAAGAACATCTACTCACAAAGCAAAAGTAGAGTAAGATTAGAATCTAAAAGAGAAGAGATAGTAATAGGAAAGGGAGTCAGACAGGGGGATCCCATGTCACCGAAACTATTCATAGCTGTGTTGGAAGGAATATTTCAAGAAATTAACTGGAGTAATAAAGGACTCAGAATGCAAGATCAATATCTAAGCCACCTCAGATTTGCTGACGATATAATTCTCTTTGCGGAATCAGCCACTGAGCTAGAACAAATGATACAAAAACTGGACATAAATAGTAAAAAAGTGGGGTTACACATGAACGCAAGCAAAACAAAAATCATAAAGAACCATAAAGAAAAGGAAATACACGTGTCGGGAAACCAGATTGAATATGTAAAGGAATATATCTACCTTGAGAAACAAATATCATTTGATACAAGAAATAACGAAACTGATGTGGATAGAAGGATCAACTGGAAGAAATTTTGGTTACAAAAGGAAGTCCTAAAAGGGGACTACTTACAACATGAAGTTCAAAAGAATAATAATGGACACCTGAAATCTACCAAGTATGACATATGGAAGCCAAACATGGACATATACAAACATAATAATATCTTATCATGGCAACATCCCATGGAAAGGAGTATATTAAAACTCTCCTCGTTTAGCCTCCTGGCATAATTATTCGAAAATAAATGCTGAATACGTTCGCGATAACGCGACGCGTAAGTCTTGTCGACTGACATTTTTCTTTCAACAGATTTTAAACGTTTAAAGGCATTTTGATAAGAATCAGGCATAACAGGCCTGTTTCCAAGGCAGTTCCACATGCCATTGGTTATCAACTAATTCACAAGTGTTATTTAGTATGGTGATAGCACGCAACTCGTCCGCATTTTGTCGCGGTTGTTTTGATATACCTATTGACTCTAACGCAAATGGTTTTCTTACAAACTCGTTCAACTCAGAATCACAACAATGTTGCGCGCTCTCATCACTAGTATTACGATCAGCTGACATGTTGATCAAAGTTATGTTGTTTACAACTCCATGTACACACCACCCTAAAGGTGTCTTTGTAACACAAGATAGTAGCAATGAGATTGTAATTATCCTGCCCGATTAATAATTTAGGTTGTGCGTCACATTTACACAAGTTAATATAGTCCGAATAATTACTAAAGTCCATACACGATACACGTTGAGTAGGTAAATTTAGTTCTTTCATTTTACGAGCACATAACGTAAAACAATCACCTGTGTTATTGGAAATGTCAAAACACGGTTTCTGTTTGGCACACGAGCTCACCGGAGTCCCATGCGCTGCGGGCTCGCATAGTCACAGTCTTACCGTGTAGACCCGCCTGCTCGGCGAGGTCGGCAGAGATCAGTGTCACGGTGGCGCCGTCGTCGAGCAACGCGTGTGTGTGGATATAGTTTTTTGGTCCATGAACGGTTACCGGAACTATTTTTAACAACACTTTAGGCACTGACGATTCACTAACACTAGCGGATGCACTGGTGTGGGCGTGGGCAACGGTATCCTCACAGCCCGACTCGTCGGGCGTCGATGGGTGCGCACGGGCCGCGCCGCCTCTGGTTGCGCGGCGGTTGGCGCCTGCGCCAGCGGTCGCGCGGCTGATGGTGACGTAGGCACGGTAGTCTTCGTCCAGTGAAGTAGGTGATGGTGTGGATGCCCACACTCTTTGCAGTCAGTTGCGGTGCACGTGGCAGGTTCAGTGTGTCGCGCACCTAAGCATTTGTAGCACAGATGTTTATTGCGTATAAATTACCAGCGATCACGTTTCATTGCGCGCTTGAATTTCCCACACTTTTCTAAAGCGTGTGGCGGAGTGGTACGACAAAGCATACACTTATCATCCGTTGTAGTAGTGCACGCTAACACTGAATGAGACGAATGAGTTTTCGTATGTTCGTATTTCTTCTTCAAGTCATTCTGACTGTGTATGTAACTAACACCTGAAGTTGCGACGATAGTTGCTTCTTTGTATAAAAATTTGATAATAATTCCAGTTTAGGTATGGAGCTAGTTTGATTACAGGTGTAGTATTCGGCCCACTTTGTAATAACTGCAGGCGGTAGCTTCGCAAGTATTATTGTGGTTGTTTCCGGGCTGTATAAGTATTCCGGTAGCTTGATAGCTTTCACAGCTGTTACGTAATTTTTAACCTTAATCGCGAAGTTTAGTATCTCTATGTGGTATGCAGTTGGAAGTGGCTGAATCTTCTTCAGTTGCGTGAATGTTTTGTGAATAATTCACGATAAGATTCCATAAACTGCAGCCACTGCATAGGATCGCCGTCGAAGACCGGTAAATCCTTTGATGTTCCTAGGCGAGCCAGGAGTTCTCTGTTGTTGTCATTATAACTATCTCTTGTTTGTTTACAGGTTTTATTATTATTACCTGTAGGCATTGCATCGCAAACATTTTCTGTGCAATCGCTTTTATTTGCAATGGACGCGACGCCATCTTGTTTGTCGAGCCACGCCTCGATTTTTGTGGAACTTCTCGACACCAAGCTGCGGTTTTCATCCTGCAAGTCAGCTATGTCGACCTCCAGTTTTTTTATTAGCAAGTCCTCCTGTATCTGTGCACTTTTTTGTGCTAAATCGAGGTCGATTTGTGCTTGAAGTTGAGCTGCTTCATATTCTAGCCTTTTACGAGCCGCCGCTGACGAACACGTGCTTTTAGCACTTTTCACTGACTTTACGAATAACTGTTCACTTTTACTAGTAGTCAGCTGCTCCGTGACACGTTTACTACGGGTTAGAACACCCTTCGGGGGTGTGCGAAGCAGAGACATCCCTGCACACGGTTTCGAGTCCGACTAAAACACGTGGCCGAGATTCAAAATCGGGCTCGGAGGACCACTTAATGTTGCGCACAGAACGCAGTACGCGTTTTAAATCGGGTAAATTAATTGAAAGAGTTATTTAGCAGTAAAAAGGTCCGAGGTCCTGCGGCGGCGACACGGCGGCGGCGCTCGCGGTGCGCAATGGTACGTGCGCTCGGTACGAGGGCGGAAGACGAACTGAACCGACCGATTGGTCGTTCAAACGAGGCGCGCGAATGAACTTCGCGCTTCCATTCGAGTAAAGGGTTTATAGTAGTGAACTATGAACGTGTAATGTCGCAGCGGCGGGGCTTCGTTGCCTATTTATTATGAACAGAAATATAAAATAATTGACAAAATGTTTTCCATACGTAACAACCGTTTTGAGAGTAGTGGTGATGAAATAAATAAAACTTCATTTCAGACTAAAGTCCATAGACTTGTTAAGTAGTATTAGTAACATGATGCTTAGGTATTAGGTTAGTATACAATTTAACTTAGATATATACAAAAAAAATACACAATGTAATGCGCCTGCCTGGGTTCGAACCCACGACGTACTGTTCGTAAGTCGGGGCCGCCATCACTGGGCCACCGCTGCTCTGTGTCATAGTAAAAATAAAGATATAGTTATTTGTTATACAAGAGTGCAAAGTTGCTTTTTAACCGCGTGCTCAATTTTGATGACCGAGCAAGCGAAGGATTCTAAAATTAAATCACGAGCGCAGCGAGTGATTCAAAATTAGAATCCTGAGCGTTAGCGAGGGAATCAAAAGAGCACGAGGTGAAAAATCTTTGCACTCGAGTGCAACACGTAACTTTTCATTCCACCTCAGCGAGGAAATGACTAAATGCAAAAAAAAAAACGTTTACAATCACAAGATAGGTACACTTTTATTTCAGTTTAGGTATTAATTACTACATTATGACAGGTAAGTATTACAGAATAATCTTTAAATTATAACAAAATAATACTAAGGTATAATTAAGAAAATTTTAAAGTAACGTTGCTACAGTTATTTAAATTAAGTGTAATATTTTTGTTTGGTACTGTAATATTGGTGTTAGTCACTTGTGTACTGTTTTTCGATAAACTATCTGTCATACTTAATAGTTGTACCGATTCATCGGATTCCCTTGGCGTGAATGTTGGAGAGAGAGGGAGATGGTTAGGTGTTTCATAACGGCTTATTTTTGATGTAGAAGGGCCAGTCCAAGGATCCGATTGAGGCTCTTTCAGTGTAATGGCTCCTACGATGCCTTCACATATTTTAGACTTATTTTGGATGGAATCCTCTATGTATCCCTCTACAACTGCATTGGACTTCCAGCCTCCGTGGCGCTTAAGGAACAGGAGATCAGCTCCGGAATCAGCCAAAAGTGTGGCTGAAGTTCGTCGGAAACAATGACCCGTGTACAACAGGGGTTCTGGAAGTTCAAGAAATGTTGCTATTTCTCGTGGGATACTGCCAATTTTATTAGTACCCATAGGCTGTCTAACACACTTTCCATTGCGATACTGTAGAAAAAATCGATTGATTGGAGTGTTAGGCGGGCGTAAGGCTTGATATTTCTTAACAATCGTTACGTATTCCTTGCGAATGACGAAGTTGCGGTCTCTTTTTGTCTTTGTATTAGGTAAATTAATTAATAGTAAGTCATCTGAATGTTTCTCAATGTTTTTGACATTAAGTTGTGTTAGTTCATTAGTTCGACATTCCAATAATAAGAACAACCTGTAACGTAAAGAGTATTGTAGTAGATAAATGAATAAAATTGATATGAACGCATAATTATGCCTATCAACATCTACTAAGTATACTATTTAATTGAGATTAATATACTCAAGTAGATACTGAATGTGCAACTGACTTACTTTTGCCGCCAAATATACGGAATCGGATGCTTCGTTAAGAAACTTTTCAATATCAGATACTGTGAAAACCTTCGATTTTTTTGGTTGATGACCAGATGAGGCTCTTTTTAAAAATGCCACTAATTTAGGATAGGTATCGACATGTTTGTCTTTTTTCATCTTTATTGTTGCTTTTAGCATCGAATACGTACTCCATAGAGTGCTTGCTTTCTTGTTCTCGGATAATTCTATAAAATATGCCAGCAAAACGTTTTCTGAGAAAGTTTTGGCTCTTTTTGCTAGTCGCCACGTGTTGAACATATCGTAATGTTTTAAATACTTCTCGCGTGATTGTTGAGGGAGAAAGCTCATTTGCGCATTATTAACAGTTTCAGTCAATTCTGTTGGCGTCAAGCAAACTTCCTCGTCGCTAGAATCACTCATTTTAGTTTTTTCACTTGTTTTCAAGTTTCTAGTTTTTAATATAAGGTGACTTGTTTTTGATATAAGGTTACAATGACGTGAAAAAATGCCGCGTAAAGAACCGCGTACAAAGCAAATTGAAAAAAGAACACCAAGAAGGTTCCGAGTCTGAGTTTTTAACAAATTAAAAAAAAGTTGTATGATATATTCGGCACCATAGAGGTAGCAGTAAATAGGTTTAATGTTTTTTTCATCCCCCCCATCTCGGAAAGAGTGTTTTTGCTCTTCGATATCTGAGTGCAAAAGTCGTTTTTATCCTCTAGAGGATAAAGTAAATTGAATTTAGAACATCGTGTGCACTAAGTTTGTGAATTCAAAACGTCATTAAACCTATTTACTTCTACCTCCATGGTGCCGAATTTATCATAGGTACAACCTTTTTTAATTTGTTAAAAACTCAGACTCGGAACCTTCTTGGTGTAGGTCACCTGTCCAACATTGAAACAATCGTACACAGTGAAACTTTGCGATATTTCTAAAATGCGACGTTGCCCGATAGAGCAGGATAGCAAGAAAGGACCTTCTCAGCCCCCCCCGCACACGCCCAGTTTGCGAGCGCGCCGCGTGGAAGAGGTCGTCTCTAGTGACGCATAACGAATATTGCTGCGAAAAAGTAAGAATTTTTGGTCATATTTGGTGATTTTTTAGCAAATTATAGAAGATAATTTCGTATTGGTCAATATTACGTTGCATTCTCTACGTTTCAAAGTGTCTTTTGACTTAAATCTGTATGAAAATAGTTCACTCTTTGTTGCAATTTTTATTTATGTTATAAAAAATACCTTGTTGGTTTACAATGAAACAAAAGTATGTTGTATACAATGAAACAGTGTGTCATTGTGTACTATCTTGTTTCATTGTAGGCCATGTGGAAAATAACAATACTTAACGATAATTTTTCTAAACACAAGCAACTTTCTTAAAGCTTTTTATTAGCTATCTACAGTAACTACTACTTTGTAGTTATTTTATTTATTATTTTTCAGATGGCACGTAGTAAAGCTATTATAAGAAAAAAAGGAGATCATTCGGCAGCTAACATGCTTAAAGCTATTCAGCTTATAAGGCAGGGATGGAGTCTAAGAAAAGCTGCTAGTGAATGCAGTGTTCATTACCCCACACTAATCCGGTATGTTAAAAAGAATAAAAATGTCAGTGACACGGATTTGAAGAATCAAAGGTTAATTCCAAACTATAATGTTAACAGAGTATTTACAGAAGACCAAGAAGCTCATCTTAAAGAGTACATCAAAGATTGCGCGTCAAAATTTTATGGTCTTTCTAGTAAAGACGTTCGCAGCGTTGCGTACCAGATGGCTCATATAAATAATATTAAATTTCCTGTCAGTTGGAGGTCTGAAAAAATGGCAGGCATTGAGTGGCTTAGATCTTTTAGGTCTAGGCATCCAGATTTATCACTAAAAAAGCCTGAGGCTTGCAGTTTGGCGCGGGCTACTGCCTTCAATAGAGAAACCGTCAATACTTTTTTTAACAATCTGAAAAATGCTATGGATCGTCACCCATCTTTCGGCAATGGTTGTAGAGTGTACAATTTAGATGAAACAGCAACCACAACGGTTCAAAAACCACAAAAAGTCATGGCTCCCAAAGGACGCCACAATCTAGGCAAAGTTACTAGTGGTGAGAAAGGGACTTTGGTTACAACTTGTGCGATTGTATGCGCGTCAGGGCAAGCTTTACCTCCGGTTCTTGTTTTCCCGAGGAAAAATTACAAGGATTTTATGTTGACCGGCGCACCTCCAGGGTCCCTTGGGCTTGCTAACCCGAGTGGGTGGATGAACACAGAGCTATTTGTCCAAGTCATGAAGCACTTTATAAAACATACATGCGCCTCTCCAGAAAACCCCGCATTATTAATCATGGACAATCATGAATCCCACTTAAGTATTGATGCTTTAGATTTGGCCAAAATGTCTGGGGTCTGTGTTCTTACTCTGCACCCACACACAACAGCCAAAATGCAACCACTTGATGTGAGCTTAAACGGACCATTTAAGACGTATTACAACAGTGCTGTAGATTCGTGGTTGCGAAGAAACCCAGGCAAACCGATGACAATCTACAACGTCGCCGAGTGTGTGGGTCAAGCATATCAGAAGGCAATGACGCCAGTAAATATTGCAGCAGCCTTCAAAAAATGTGAAATCTTCCCATACAACGCAGACATTTTCGAAGAAATCGACTTCATGCCATCAGAAGTAACCAGCAGAGAACAGCCCGAACCATCCTCAGAATTGCCCGTTTCTGCTTCCCGAGAACTCATCGGTAGAGAACAGCCTGGACCATCCTCAGAATTTCCAGTTTCTGCTTCCTCTGACCACCCACGACATCAGCCAATAAATCTTGGCAGTCCCTCGTCAGATGCAACGTACGCTGAAAGTCCTCCACCACGAGAAGATGAATGTCCATCCTTATTGGAAATAGATGAGCGTATTTTTGAAGACCCTATTGTTGAAAATCTTTTGCACACAGCTATTTTACCTTCACAGAGCTTAAATTTACTTACCATCGGGGAAATTACACCGCCTTCCGATGCTTGTGTTGCCGCAAGCTCTTCTTCTGGTACCGAAGGTAATTTCAAATCACCTAGAGTTTATGCCACCATTAAAGGCTGGCCCACGAACTGGACGGCGCAAGCCAAGAAAGCTCGGTAGAAGCATGATTGCGACGGATACGCCTGAAAAAAATCAAATTGCTGAAGTAAGGAACAAAGCTCAAGAAAGAAAATCCGCAACCAAGAAAACAAAGCGACCAATTCTGTGTGACGAAAAAGGAAAAAATAAACGCAAAAAGAGTAAAGTTCATGGCAATCAATCAGATGCAGAAACTAGCGAAGAAGAGGAAGATATGGTGGTATCTCAAAGTGAAACAGAACTGAGTGACATAGATGAAGAAGAAGATGATACCGATGAAGATTTACCTTTGGTAACTGAAAATTTTAAACAAATCGATCGAAAACCCCAAGAAGGCGACTACGTTATTGTTGGTTTTGAAACCAAAAAGCTTGAAATATTCTACGTCGCATTGATTACTGAAGTAATAAGTTCCAATGCATATGGTGTTTCTTTCTTGAGAGTAAAAAACAAGACTGAGATGAAGTTTTATAGCCCTTTAGAGCCAGATCTTTCAGAAATAAGACTGACAGACATAAAGATGATTCTTCCTCAGCCAAAAATTAACGGCACCAAAAGCCGAAACTCGTTCTATGTTTTCCCTCTTCGTGTATCACCGAGACTAAATTTGCGTTAAAATCTGGCTGAGTTTCGGGTTTTGGTTTTAATCATGTGATATTTTTGTTACCTGTTTATTCTTAAATTAATAAGAAGTTATACCTTATTATAATGACAATGATTGTGATATTTTAAATAATGAGACTGCAACTCGTACAACATAGATTAGTTAGAAGAAGAGGTTAATTAATATTAGATTGTTTTAAGCGAAAAAAAAATTACAATGATTGTGATATTTTAAATAATGAGACTGCAACTCATACAACATAGATTAGTTAGAAGAAGAGGATAAATATTAGATTGTTTTAAGCGAAAAAATACTTAGGTACCTACCTACTTATTTGTTTTGAAATTTTATAAGTTTTTACGACCTGTAAGACAGAGACAGGGTGATTGTTTTTTTGTTAAACCTGAACCAGCAGGTATTACCTCTGTGATTGTTGATGTTTTAAGTCTGATTAATATCGTAGATAATAATTACTATGAATAAAACATTATTTTTATTTAAATTTCTTTAATTTAATGCATAGCAAACAAAACACTACCTACTAATAATACTGTTTCATTGTTGCTTAGCCTTGTTTCATTGTAAAAATTCAGGTGTTTCATTGAATACACATATATGGACACAATGAAACAAAGTTCATTTTAAAAAAAAAGCTTTTTTATGCATAAATTATAAAAGTGCAGTAAAAAATTATAATACGATGAGATAACTAATTAAATTGTCTATCTTGATGCAAAAAATTAGACTCCTAACTTGAGAAACTGCAGAGACAGGATGGTTTGAAATTTTGGTGTTTCATTTGTGAACAGGTGACCCTATTTTTATAATTTGCTTTGCGCGCGCCATTTTCTTGTCAGGTCAATTGTTAAAACCTTAGGTTAAAAACAAGTGAAAAACGTAAAATAAGTGGTTTTGGCGACCAAGAAGTTTATTTGACGCCAACAGAATTGACTGAAACTGTTAATAATGCGCAAATGAGCTTTCTCCCTCAACAATCACGCGAGAAGGATTTGAAACAGTACGATATTAAAAAAATTGAAAAAAAAAAATAGGTAGAAAATGCCCAAGGCATTAAGTCCGCCTTTGTACAGTTTTTACTTGTGCATAAAGTTTTAATTAATAAATAAATAAATATTACACTCAACTTAACTAACTGTAGCAACGTTACTTTAAATTTTTCTTAATTGTACCTAAGTATTATTTGTTATAATTTAAAGATTATTCTGTAATACTTACCTACCATAATGTAGTAGTTAACACCTAAACTGAAATAAAAGTAAAAGTATCTTGTGATTGTAAATGTTTTTTTTTTGCATTTAGTCATTTCCTCGCTGAGGTGGGATGAAAAGTTACGTGTTGCACTCGAGTGCAAAGATTTTTCACCTCGTGCTCTTTTGATTCCCTCGCTAACGCTCAGGATTCTAATTTTTGAATCACTCGCTGCGCTCGTGACTCAATTTTAGAATCCTTCGCTTGCTCGGTTATCAAAATTGAGCACGCGGTTAAAAAGCAACTTTGGACTCTTGTATAACAAATAACTATTTTAATTCACAAACTTAGTGCACACGAGGTTCTAAATTCAATTTACTTTATCCTCTAGAGAATAAAAACGGCTTTTCCACTCAGATATTGAAGATTAAAAATACTCTTTCCGAGATGGTGGGATGAAAAGGTTATTTAATGCTAAAGGGTTAAGTGTGTATGTCTGAGTGTGAAAGTGTGTGAGTTGATGAGTGTTTGTGTGTAAGTGTGCATGTGGTGGAAGTGTGTTGTCTGTGCATATGGGAGTGAGTGAGTGTCTGGTTTGGTTCACACCTTTGAATGTGTGTAAAAGAAAACGGGGTGTGTATGGATTTTAGATCATATTTATTATGTATGTGAATAGACTTTCAGTCTCCTGATAGTCCAACTTTTGGAGCCAGTATGCTACTTTCTTCTTCATTTCCTGTCGACATGTTGTTGTGTTTGTATATTAAAAATATTTTATATTCCTTCTGTTGACAATTTGCTTGTTTAGTTTTTTTTGTTTTGTGTTGTGTAACTTTGAAACACCGTCTTAGTTACCTAATTGAAGGTTTGTTTCACATTTATTTTGTAAAATTAGTTGTAATATGTATTTTAAAATTTTATGGCGAAATGTGTCATTTGCTCTATATATTATTTTTACCATCTTTTGAGGTTTTTTTTTTTTTTCAAATTCAAAATGTTTTATTCAAGATATTTGTTACAACAATAGCTGGTTGTATTTGGGGACTCCTAATAAGCAATTTCTTGCCTGTGTTAGGAGACCCCGCTCTTCCATAGCAAAATAATTACAACAGTAACAAATCATGTGGGTAATTAAACTTATACTTAATATTTATCTACTTATTTCTATTATTATTATTTATTTTTAAATTTAAAAAGAGTAAAAATAAAAGCATACCTCTCAGCCCCGGCCGTACCGTTTTCGGAACGGACAATAAACTTCCCTCGGGCCCGGCCGTACCGTTTTCGGAACGGCAGGTACAGGCAATTTGAATCTTTTTTCAGAATAAAGATATGGCTCTAAATCGTTTGCAAAAAGTTTCACTCCATTGATAGTAATACTCCTTGTCGCGAGACAAAAGACTAGTAACTTTAAATGGCAACTCTAAGAAAAAAATATAAGATTGCGCTTCGTTGTCGTTGAAATGTCAGTTATGTCAGTTTAGGTAAACATTCGAGTGACTGTGAAGTGATTTATTGTGTTTTTGTGTAGATAAGTGCTTCAAAACTGTGTGAAGTGGATGTTTACGACATCATTATAGTGTAGTGATTGTGCGCGACAAAAAACAATAAACACGGGAGAGGCAACAAAAGTTTCGTCGGAAGAATTTCAACAATGAACACGGAACGAACAATTGAAAACGTAAGTTTTACTCTTTTATTATGAAATATAGTGTAGGAAATAGTGTTAGCTAGGTGAATATGAGCACGAAAACATGATTTTCGTGTTCTCGAAGCATAAATCATCATATTTATGTAGATTCAAGTATTTTCAAGTCAAGGTCACATTACGTGGTGGACATTACGCAATAAATATATTCTAATAGGTATTTTGAGTAAATTCTTATAAGATTATTGTATATCAGACTCTTATGAGAATTATTTATTAGGTTTCTTATATAATTATTACATTCGTTCTAAAGTTTCGTGTGAATTGAATCAGTAGGTAGACCAACAAAAAAGAAATGCGGCCACAGCTCTTAGCGCGGCAAGTTTTTTCATATACCTTCATCTCATAACATAACAATTATAATTCTCAAGTAGTTTTACAAGTGTTGTTTATATTCAAACAGATGCTAGCACGATTCCGTAACGTGAAACTGTTTACCTTTTGCGATAAGCGCCCGTATATGTCGAGTGGTAGGCCCTTGAGCGCGCGCGGTCCGATGACTCACGCGATGACGTAACCAGGTGGTGAGGGAAGGGGGTAACCGTTATTTATGTTGGGAATCGAGAGGTTAACAGCAAAAACAAGAAAAATAGTGTAAGAGTGTGAGTGTGTGATGAGTATGAGTGTGCGTGTTTGGAGGTGACGGCGTCCCATTCCGTCTCGCTCCGGACCATGGATTGCACCAGGGCCGGGAGCGAAAGGTCGCCGCCGCCGATCGCCGCTACGAGGACACGGCGGTGCTCCGCCCAGGCGGGGCACACCTCCACAGTGTGCTCCACCGTGTCCTCCGGTCGATCCTCACAATGGAAGTACCCGGGCGTCTCCTCCCGCCCGATTCGGTGCAGGAACTTACCGAAACATCCGTGTCCGGTAAGAACCTGCGTCAGTCGGAAGGTGAGGACGCCGTGGCGTCTCTCCAACCACTCCTCAAAGAGGGGACTTCCCGCCACTATTGTGGCGTGCCCTGCACGGGGTTGCGACAGTCGCTCTCTCCATGTCGCCATGAGATCACGCCGGAAGTCCATCCGCTGAGCGACAATTTGCCGCGGCAACGGAGTTTCCAGGCGCGCGAGGACTATCGCCTCTAGATCCCATGGCGGCAATCCGGCAAGGGGGCTCGCCGCCTCGCGGGAGATCGTGCGGTACCCCCGGACCAGCCTTACGGCTACCACCTTTTGGGGCGCGTTCAGATAGTGGGCGGCACACTGCCTCAATGAACGCGCCCACACCGGGGCCCCGTAAAGGGCCATGGACCGCACGACTCCCGCGTAGAGCCTCCGGCAGGAGGCGTTTGGCCCCCTCAGGTTGGGCAGGAGCCGCCTGAAGGCAGCCCCTGTCCGCTCCAGTTTGGGAGCCAAACGTCGGAAATGCTCCACGAAGTTCCACCGGCTGTCGAGGACCAGTCCCAGGTACTTCAGCGTCAACTCGATATTATTTTGTGTCTTCGAATGTTATGACTTTTTAAATGCCACTTTTGACTAAAACTACGCCGACATATATCACACGTGTAAGGTGTCTCACCATTGTGTATTCGAAAATGCCTTATTAAAACACCTTTTCTACTAAAACTAAGCTGACATACTTCACACTTGTAAGGTTTTTCACCAGTATGTGTTCGAAAATGATGTGTTAAAGTACTTATGTGACTGAAACTACGCGGACATACATCACACTTATAAGGTCTTTCACCAGTGTGTATTCGAATATGACTTCGTAAAGCACCATTATTAATAAAACCACGCTGACATACATCACATTTAAAAGGTTTCTCACCAGTGTGTATCCGAATATGTCTTGATAAAGAACTATTGTCAATAAAACTACGCTGACATATTTCACACGTGTAAGGTTTCTCACCAGTGTGTATTCGAATATGTCTTGTCAAATTATACTTTTCACTAAAATAACGTTGGCATACTTCACACTTGTAAGTTTTTTTACGAATACGCTGATCACATTCGTCAGGCTCTTTGTAAGTAGTGCCAGGTTTCGACGTACGATTTCGAGTTGTCCGGAAAACTTTCAAGTTTGATGGTTCATTTTTCTTTAGCTCCGCTGTAGTTGTATCTTCTAGTTTTGATTTTCTTGTGACGCGCGCACCTGTGATTATAAATAAGTAAGTAAATAAAAATTAATAAGTTTGAATGATACACAGAACACTGAAAGGGAGTGCAGGATAGGTGAATTGCTGTTAACATTGAATAATACACTATATAACTAGTGACATTAAGAACAAAACTGTGCAAACTTGACGCCGTCGGGGCACAAGAACAGCGAGAGGGTAATGGCTGATCTTAGCGTTATGCTCGAGGATTGTGGTGACTGGTCGTTTTGCTGGCCATGGCTTTAGTTTGTTGATACATGTATGATGTTCCTAGTTCATCATTTGTGACGTAATGGTTAGAGTTCTATGGGTATGGTTAGCACTAACCACTTGCTATCAGGTAGACCATCGGCCAGTTTGCTGACTAATACTTACTATTTGTCACCGCGGCTGTTTGTTTCTCCTCAGGTACTTCTATTGCTTCTTCCATTTCAATTTTAATCTCTATTAAAGGTACATCACCTTCTGAATCTGGTTCAGAATGGTCTGGCGGCATATCTTCTTCATCTAGATAGCTATTGTCTACATCTGTTTCTAGATCTGTAAGTAAGCAATAACACTTTAATCACGAGTTTCTATTAAAGTTGTTTATTTTAATGTATACATTGAAGCTAATGCACAGCCTCTTGTCTGATGTTTCAGACTATGAAGCTGAACATTTGTTCTAAGAGTTCTTGAAATTCGCAAAATAGGACATTCTACAGTATTAAAAAGAAAATATGAATTTCTGACAGTCAAACAGCAAAAGTTTATCACTTTTATCACTTCTTGGTCTAAGTCACTACCAAGAGGTTGTGTGCTTAAATATGTTACACCTTTTATATTGAGCCATCAAAAATATTAAAACTTTATTTAAGTTTCTAAGTGTCTATAGCAATCATCATAAATAATTGCATGTTCTTATAAACATACCATCACTTAGATTTTCCTCCTTTGGTTCAATAATATCATCTAGTCCCTCACAAACAGCAGGTAATGGTTCTTTGACAGCAATGCTTCCCATTTGACAATTATCCACTATATTTATGTTTTCTATGGGACTTGTATTGAATCCATTACAAGACACGAACTGGTCTGGGTTTGTAAAAGGATTAAACTGCAAAAAGAATATAATAGTATTAGATAAAGTCACTCAAAAGAGCCTCCATAAGTGAAGATAGTTCAGTAGGCACAATGTACCCGGGACAGTCGGCCGTGCTACCAACCACACCTACCACTGCACACGCTATTGTTGCATGGCTTGTGCCAACATGAGAGAGGACTGTTATCAAACTGCCACATACATGTGCATGTTTCATACTGAAGTTGTAACAGAGTACTGCTTCAACTTCAGTAACCTACAGTTGACAAAAGCATACAAATCAACATTCAACTTTCCATGGTGTGGTTGGCATGATATCCAGACACACGGGGACGAAAGAAAACATCTACACAATTTACTTAAAACAGAACTTCATCATCTGCCTAGCCTTTTCCCAACTATGTTGGGGTCAGCTTCCAGTCTAACCGGATGCAGCTGAATACCAGTATTTTGCATGGAGCGACTGACTATCTGACCTCCACAACCCAGTTAGTACTGGGTAATACGATACCCCTTGGTAAGACTTGTTGTCAGACTTATTGGTCCACTGACTACCTGTAACAACTGTCAAAAATCTACAAATGACAGCCGGGACCAATTCTTTACGTGCTTTCCAAGGCACAGAAGAAAATTGGGTATGTAATGGGTGGTCACCCATCCACAGACCAACCTATGTAAGCACAGCTTGAGCTAAAGATTGACCCCAGCGGCTGTTATTATTTATTTGAATATAATATATTTACTAGCGACCTCCCACTGCACTGATGCTCTGACGTATTTGTAGCAACCAATGCTGATGATGCCGCATTCCTGGGCTGTGATCAGGATGCCAACTTAGTGAGCAACAAACTCCAATATGAACTTGATAGGACCCATGACTGGCTAAACAAATGGCGTATAAAGGCAAGTGCGCCCAAATCGCATCACATCACCTTTGCACACAAACATGGAAATTGCACCCCCTGGGTAGGAAACTCTACCACAGTCAACATGTGTGAATGTGTGAAGTACCTGGGATTCTACTTGGATCGTAGGTTGACATGGAAGGATCACCTAAAGAAAAAAAGAACAGAAATAAACTACCGATTCAAGAACTTGCTCTGGCTTCTAGGCAGACAATCTTCACTCTCCCTGATTAACAAACTTAAAGTTTATTGTTCCATCATAAAACCAATATGGATTCAATTATGGTCTTCTTACAAACAAGCAAATCAAATATCATGTACAGTCAAAGAAGTCAAAACAGTATCCTGAGGGTCCTAGCAGCAGCACCCTGGTATGCTCGCAACTCAGACATCCATGAGCACCTGGAAATTCCAACGGTCCTAGATGAAGCGAAGCGCTACATAGAGAAATACAAAGATAGATTAACCTCACATTCACTATTGATGACAAATCATACCAAGAGACTCAAGAAAGCTGATATGTGCTGCCTGATTAAGTAGAATTTGGACATTGGTCCTGATTCTATAAAAATGTGATGCATCTTTCCACACATCTGATGACTGGTAGCAGACAAGACCAAAGAAAAAAAATTGCCACAAGCTCCTCACTAAAAACAGAAGTTAAGAGTATAATTGTCAGTAGAAGAATACCTCACCTCATTCGTCATCTGAGCAAATTGCTCCTCAGCTTCCAAACATTTTGTCATAAACCAAAAGCATTGTTTTAGTTTAGAGCAGCAGAGGAAACAAGCAAGAATCGGCCTCTGGTCTTCAGTAACAAACTGCAACAAAACTTGTCTTACACTATTTTGTTTCTATGAATC
Organism: Xestia rhomboidea; assembly: GCA_963853795.1. Lineage (NCBI taxonomy): Eukaryota > Metazoa > Arthropoda > Insecta > Lepidoptera > Noctuidae > Xestia > Xestia rhomboidea. The sequence continues at coordinate 523,347 of OY970784.1, forward strand.
CATAAGCATACAGTTGGTGTTTTCAATATACATTTGACACAGATGGCACAGGGATAGATAAACACTCATAATCAAGGCAGATTGGCGACTTACAACCAGTCCGCACATTGTTTTCCTCCACCAATGTATGTAATTTCTATTTTACCCTCACAACAACACTGACCGAAAATACGAATTCTCGTGTATGAGATCAGAGGGAGAAAAAGCATATTGGGTCAGTGGGTCGTCTTAGGGGCACTATGAAAAAAATACTTGAAAAATTTTCGCGACCAATTTCGAGGTAGCGTAGTTGGTCACAGTTCTAACCTAACCTAACTAATGACAATGACCTTCGACATCGTTTTAGCGACAAACGGTTAGTCGGAGACCAAAAACACCAAGACACTTTTAGCCTTATATTTAGGCGTTTTATACGATAGAATCGACAAAATAAACGTTTGCAAAAATAACAATTTTTTAGGCTAAATTTTTGTTAAGTCCTCACGCCGTAGCGCCCAAGGCTACACTCCAACCGCATATTTTTATCATGAATCATAAGATATTCAAATTAATAGTAATGTATCAACTTACTGGAACATCAGTCAACTTCTCATAAAGGTCACGCAAATTCTTGTTGACCACTATAAACATACGAGTATTCTGAGCTAAACATATCCTACACATTGGAAACTTTTCCATGTTTTATGTTTAAAATAAAATATGCTGCAAACCAACTAATAGAAACTGCAAGTAATGCCACAATGATTCTTTAAAACAGTATTAATGATTGGTACCCCTTATTATTATACTCTTTGCTCGGCACGCACGAACTCGATACGAAGCCATTAAATTATCATGAATGAATAGATTTGATTATAATATCGTGACATTGTAGGTTTCTAAGTCAGTGTATCGTGATTGACAGATTGACAGTGACTGAATTTGACTGACAAGTCGCAAATGTGACAATAAGACAACTTTTATTTTTATTTTAAATCCTGGCTAAGTGGTTTTTGGCACACAGTCACTTTCATCTTATTACACTTTACTGAATTTAGTCGTCTAAGTTCAGAAGCAACTTTAGAAACAAATAAGAAGCTTCTGATCACACTGTACTAAATTTAGTAACTGAATCAGTAGTGAGTAACCAGTTAAAGCGCGACGAAGTCGGACGTGTCGTGTACGAGGATGGCTCCAGTATTGTCCAGACACCAAAAAATTGACCTTTGCCTAGCCCTAGCCATTGGCTCAATTAAAATACAAAAAAGGAAAAGAAGAACATGGGTGAAGGGAGGGAATATTTATTATAGCGCGGAAAGTTAGCAATTAAAGTGTTTAGGAACCAGAGGACATATGTACGAATGGATTCGAAATCGTTAGGTATTATTTAATCTTGTCCGTCCGTTCCGATCCGTTTATTCAAAAGCAAGATAATATTCTTCGAGACAGTATTAGTGCAAAAGAAAGATTGGTCGTACGTAACACCACGATTTCCATTTACCCACTTCTATCTCATTTAGTCTATTTAATTTAAATGTAGATATGTATAAAACCATAGCTCTTTTCCTTTTAATTAATGATATAGCTATATAAACATTAAAAGACTGTTCTATGTACTTATTATATCATGTAGTTCTTAGTTTAAGCACCGAGTCAACCTTTCTGTTGGGCCACCTGGTTGCGTTAGATGGTTAGTTTTTTGTTGTCCTATTTATATTTAACAACTAATCTCCTTTCCATTTCCAAATTTTACGTTATTTATTTTATCCTCGGGAACTTGATTCTTACGTTTTGATATCAAACAAAATATTGTCAGTGGCAATAAGCACGAATAGCGCAATGCCAAAACGAGAAAAAAAAACACCAAGGTTTTAACATTATGTAGCATTGATTATCGGATTTAATGATAATTAGTTAGGTATTCATTAGGACTAATTAATGAATGACTCTGAGTGTGGCTGTTATAGTCCTTAATAGCCGGGACATTAAATTTAGCAAAAATAGCCTAACTGTCAATGCCATTCGCTTCGTGCATGGAGGTAGGACATAGGTAGGAATCGGTAGGAATACTATTTTGACACTCACTCAGACGTCAGACCAGACCACAGATAAGTATATACTAGCACCAAGGAAATTATATACTAACTGGAATGAGTACGAACAAAATGCTAAAATAATAAAAAAAAAATATCTCATTGTCATTGTCATTAACTTTTCATGTTAACAATGTGTGTCTGTACCGTCCAGTTGCAAATTATCAATTTTGCAACCTGTCTATCCAGACGACTTTTGTATTCGGGGATTCGAGGACTCCGTTAGCATTATATATTTTTTCAGACATAGAAAATCGCATGTTCATGCTATGACTGTTTACCTATAATGTTTTAGTAACATTCGTCAATCTTTATTTTATATTCCGTAACCGTTCATTTTCATTCGCAGCTCGCCAAATGGATTCTTTTGCTGGAGAAGCATGGAAAAATCCTTAGGAAAAATCCTTCCTTTAAGAAAAGAGTCCGCCGCACCGTGCCGTGCCATGCCGGTCATGGCACGGCACTGTGCGGCTGACTCTTTTCTTTTCAATATTTGTATTTAAAAAGCATACTAGGTACTACCGACACCGTGTGCGATGTCCGATGTTTCTAATTTATAAAATATACTTTTGATTACTATGTACGACAACGATGTTCAAAACTTCAAACTTACTTACTTAATTTATTTGAAAATTTCCCGTTTGTCAATCTAAAACATTGGTAACCCTAGTTGTAATAAACAACCAAAGTTAAAAAACTTCCCTGAAAAACGAAATTCCACGTCCAGCATAACCTTACTACTACACCCATCACACAACACAATTTTACCACAATTATAGCGGATTATTTCACTTAAATACAATAAAAAGTACTTACATGAATGACTTCAACGCGAAAACGTATCGGCCATATTGTTTACATCGGTGACAAGGCAAGACAGAGACACCATCCACATTTGTCGGTTTCTCGCTCGGAACGTTTTTTTTTTTCTATTGAATCCATTTTACAAATTTAAACTCTATTCTTTTGAGATAGAGTTTATTTTTTTAGCCTTTTGTTCGTACTCATTCCAGTTAGTATATAAAATCCTTGGTGCCAGTATATACTTATCTGTGGTCTGGTCTGACGTCAGAGTGAGCTTCAAAAGCAAGGTTATTAGTGTTCTGTAATCTGTGGTCAAAATTATTAGTCAATTAACAGTTACATTATTGCAGCAGTTTGTAGCATATTTTATTTTTTACTTGCGTTTTTAGTTAAAAGATGGAAAAACTACCAATGTGTAGGATATGTTTAGCACAGAATACTACGAGTATTACGTCCGTGGTGATCAACAAGAACTTGCGTGACCTTTATGAAAAACTGACTGATGTTCCGGTAAGCTGATACTTTAAGATTAATTGAATATCCGATCATTCATGATAATAATATAGGTCAGAGGGTCGTCTTAGGTCCTAAGACGACCCTCTGACCCATATTCCTTTCCCTTTGCCCTAAGACTTAGTGCAAAATAAAAATCACAGACAAATAAAATGATGGAAAACAATGTGAGGTTATAAGTCGGCAACCTGCCTTGAATAAGATGTGTTTATCAATCCTTTTTTGTTGCAGTTTGTTACTAAAGACAGTAGACCAATTCTTGCTTGTTACCTCTGCTGCGCTAAACTAAAGCAATGCTTCCAGTTGATGAGAAAATGTTTGGAAGCGGAAGAGCAATTCCCTCAGATAATGAATGAGGTGAGGTATACAACTGACATTTAATTCTCATAACTTCTGATTAAGTGTATTTTATAGTGGATTACTCTCGTTCCCTTGTGTCTGGGAGCAGCGGTGGCCTAGTGGTGGTGGCACCGACTTTAACAGTAAGTCGTGGGTTCGAACCCAAACAGGCGCATTTCTTTGTGTACTTAATTTATTTCATCACGACTGCCCTCAAAAGAGTGAAGGAAAACAAAACTGGCATGTCTTAGAACCACCACCACTGCAAAGTACGTAAATTATAGTACAGTGTTTACAGCGATTTTTACACAGTTCACATGGTTGTTTCAATGTCCCCCCCCCCCCCCACCGCCCCCCGTAAACCAAGAGTTTGGAGACATGCTCGATTATGTCATTTTAAATATTCCACATATTATTGCCACAACTTCAGTATGAAACTTGTACATGTATGTAGCAGTTTGACAACAGCCCTCTCTCGTGTTGGCACAAGACATGCAACAATAACTTGTGCCGTTGGCAGTATGGCCAACAATTGTGCCTACTTAAGTATCTACAGTTGTGGAGACTCTTTTGAGTGACTTCACCTAATACCATGATATTACTTTTGCAGCCTAATCCTATAACAAACCCACAACACTTGGAGCTTGGCAGTGGGTTTACTAGAAGTCCCATAGAACAAATAAATATAGTTGAGAAATTGCAAGCAGAAAGTGTTATCAAAGAAGAACTACCAGCTGTTTGTGAGGGACTAGATGTTATTGATGAAACTGATGGTAAGGTTTAAGAATAAATAATAATTATGATCATTGATTGATAAATCCTACTATTACAAATACGAAAGTTTGTGAGGATGGATGGATGTTTGTTACTCCTTCACGCAAAAACTACTGAACGGATTTGGATGAAATTTGGTAGTATGATCCTGTGGGACGATTATCTATCGCCACACGGGCATAAGCTTCTCTTTAATAAAAATTAAGATATAATTTAGTTTTCCTATGTCCAGCCGTGGACGTCATTCGGCTGAAATGACGATGATAATTTAGTTTACCAAGCAAAACCAGTTGTTTGTGAAATTCAAAATATGTAATGATTTTCGCAAACTGTGTCCGTGCTACAATATGTTGCATGTTGATAAAAATTCATCACATGGCAATCATGATAAAATAATAACATTGTTTTATAATTTTGTACATTTATATTGCTATCGTCATATTTTCCCTATGCTATCTTATATGAGTTATTTGATGACTACATTTGAAGGAATCTCATAAATTAAAAAAAAAACCATGTATTGTAGTAAACAAAACAATCCTAACTATTATTATAATTGCGAAACGCTTTTTTATAGTAAGCAACAACCTATTGTCGGGCCGTGTACGTTACCCCAGCAGGAAAGTATCTCCTAGAGTTATATGAGTGGAACGTATAATGTGTGCCCTAACTGCTGTAAATGTGCCCCCACATAAAAAATGTGTGCCCCCTGTCGTTTTGGAACAAAACGGAAAAAACGATTCCTGCTGGGGTAACGTTTTTCTAGCAGGAAAATTCTAAACGAATGATCAGAGAGAGAAACATTGTGCATGGCCTTGTCGCTTATAGTAGTGCCAAAGTGTGCCCCCAAATTAAATTGTGTGCTGTAATGATAAAAAAAAGGGGTTTTGTATGATATTATAAATGTGTGGTGTGCTCCAAATAAAAACAATAAGTAAAAGTGAAAATTCGGGCGCCAGGAGTACACACAAAACTATGCCTAGGATAGACTTACCTGCGGGAGCTGGCTTTTAATCTTCAAGCGGGAAGGTATCAATAAAAATCGACCAAGTTACAGATCTATTTTATTACCCCAAGGCTGCTGGTTGGGAGAAAAACACAAGAAAATTCCTCTCTAAAATTAACAGATATGGTTCTAACTAGAGGTGTAAAACTAAGATGGAATATTTGTTATTTTATGGCCTGTCATTATTGCACTTTTGAAAATCTAAAATAAGTACCCCAAACCATACTAAATTCCGTCGAATAAACTAAACCCGAGGAGTCAAAACATGCTCATCTTGGTGACCTCCGCTGAGATGCCAAGGGCGTCCATGATAAATTTTGGTAGAGGCGAGCGTTCAATTATTTAAGTTGAAGAAGAAAAATATAAGAAGAAGAAGAAACGCCGTGGGGCGTTTCTTCCAAAATATTTAAATGTGTTCATCAGTAGACGACGCAATCCAAGCAATCGGCTATCACATAATTGGGACTAGATGCCGCCCATCTGAAGGTATACCTCCAGATTTATTTTAGGAGCGCTGCAAATTAGCCATAACTGATATTGATACCGCGAGGCTAGTCTATTTTAGTTATTTTCATAGTATTATGTCATACGGTATTTTACTATGGGGACGGGCTGCAGACATCGAGTCTATATTTATTCTGCAGAAAAGAGCCATCAGAGCCATATATGAATTACGTAGACGCGATTCTCTAAGAGAACTGTTTAAGGAAATTAATATCATGACAGTACCTTGTCAATACATCTATGAAAACATTATGTACGTTAGGAAAAATCTGCATTTATTCAGTAAAAGAGGTGACAGACACCACTATAACACTAGAAATAGGGACCAACTAGTTCAGCCAGGTTTCAGGCTTGCTAAAGTAGATTCATCTTTCATGGGGTACTGTTTGAAATGTTACAATAAAATACCTCCCCACATTCTTCAACTGAATGAGACGAAATTTAAATCTTGTATAAAACGCACACTATGTAGGCAAGCATATTATAAGTTGGGGGATTACATTGATGATAAAAATGCTTGGCTACATGCTGGTCCTGCTCCACAACCATAGTTGCAAACTAATTGATTGCACTGGTCGGGCATTATTTGAGTCTATCGACACGGAAAGAAGTAGAAGAAGAATTGATTCCCATGTTAATGTATTGTGGAAGCTGCGGAAGATTGTAAAAATATACCTATTTGCATTGTATAGATTCCAGTTTTTAGTATTATATAATCTCATAGTACATGTGTGAGTACTTTGTACTGTTCAGCCACCACTTACATTTAGTTATCTTTCATTGACTTGAATATGCCTTGGTGGCTAAGAGAGAATGTCATGCTCACTCAAATGTCTCGCTGATGGTGGCGGGTGTGTCGGGTCATTTAATTCCCTTAAATATTGTCGAGTTGTTTGGCGCCGATACATGCGTCATGTTCGTGAACGGGCGCTCTCAGTTGGGACTGGTCATCTCTTGGCTGCCACGGTTCGTTCATTTTAATTACTTTTTTTTTTTTAAATTTTTGATTTATTATTTTACTCTGGACGCTCTTAATGTGCACGTCTTTCTACATCGTTCTCACATATATGTATAATCTCAACATGAATGATGTAACCAAGATTTTGTAACAATATTTTGATTTAAAAGAGTGTCCATGGAGTTTCTTGCCCGTTCTTCTCCATAGAGATCTACGTTAGGGAACGGGCAACTACAGTACTTTCTCAAGTTATTATGCTTTGTGACTGCGACTGTAGCTTTGCTTTTATTGTATTTTCGACTTTCAAAAGTGCCGTAATGGTCTAATTGAAATAAATGATTTGAGTTTGAGTTTGAGTTTATAACCCAAAAATTGACGAGTCGAAAAGTGAGAAATGTCAAAGTGATAGTGAACTTGACAGCGTAAAAAAAAAATCAGTGTGACCACTACACAAATCCAAGTCAACCAAACAATGATTTTTTTATAAGGCAACACCCAAGCTAAACAGTCACTACAAACGACGAGAATATGCATCCATGTGACGAGCTAAAAAGCCTCGTTACAGTGCCCCTTCAGGTTTTTGAGATATTGCATTTCCTGCTGGGGTAACGTTTTGCAGAATCGTATATCTCTAAAACCATTGCATGTGCCCCTGTAGAATAAACATACACGCGTAGCTCTTAATGTGTGCCCCTCAGTGCCCCAATTAGATTTAAGAAAATATTTATAATTTCCAAGTTATCACGGTTTTATGAAAACTCGAAAAAACATCACAGTGCCTAAATGAGACAAGGTATAAGCTCGCTGAAAACTGTATTGGGTCCGTCTTGACGCTACTAATAACCATACAAAGTTTCAAAACTGGTCATGCATGCGTTTTTGAATTATCTTGATAAAACTCAAAAAGATGGTGTCATAACTTTGACGCCAAAAATACAAGGAACCAGCTCGATCCCAGATGTGTAGGTGTTAAGGAACTAGTGTGCCTTTAGTCAAAAATATATGGTGAAAATATTCAGCTTGGAATGTTTCGCATTAAGTAAATATTAACAAAAAACCAAACATGTAAACAACGGCTGGTTATTCGACCAAATTGGAATGACTACTAAAAAGCGACGGATTCATACATATCGATGACCTTCTTAAATTTACGCACTAACCGATTCACACGTGTTTGGCCTGAGTGCACTGAAGTAGAAAAGTAATATGTAATAAAATAAAGTTGTTATTGGATAATATTCTACTAGCTTTTTCTGTGATTTTGCACATGATTAAGTACATTATAAATAGTAGGCTATGTGTGTTCCAAGGTAAGCTATCTTCTTCATTCAAAATTTCATTAAAATACATCTAGTAAATGTATTTGCCAGGTCTTTTACCCAAAATTTGATTGGGGGATGTTTTAAAGAAAAATATAGTTCATGAAATGTGTGATGAATACCTACTACGAAAAAGAGGTAGTAGCTCTTTTTTGTATATTAATAAAAAAACAACACAACAGTAAAAGAAGTATTTATATATTTATTGATAAGCCGTAGGTTAGATAAATAAACATTAAGTTTTTCTTAAAGTGGATGCTCCAGGGTAGCCCGCGAAATTCAAATTTTCTTAGAAAGTTGCTGGAATTACTTTTTCAAGGTTAAATTAATTCCTGCACGGGCTACCATGGAGCATCCACCTTAATAGAAGATTCCCTTTTTCGCCTCCCCAACGCTGCATATGTCTAGCTGCGCTCCATCCGCTGACGTCGTGTTGCAAGGAATCGCTTTGTCTAGTTTGGAGAAAGTGAGACAGCTAGTATGCATACGGTATTAGTGGGACAGAGACAGATACCTACCTAAACGTCGCTCTATAGATGAATAATACGAAGTGTTCTTGATTAGGGAAGTGCGTCTGGATTATTACTTGGTATTGGTAAACATTTGCAGTTATGACGCCAAGGACACTGTTGCATGTTTACTTTTTTTTAAGCTGGTTGTAAGTGGCGTAATAATTAAGCATGTGTAACAATGATGTGGTTATAGGGGTGGTGAATTTTGTAAAAATAGTTACAATGATACGGCACGATCTGCGGTGGTAAGTATTGGCATTGTTTTGACTTATTTCAAAGTACTTAGGTACACATAACAAGTACTTGGATTTTGTTTCATTACTTTATTTATAAACAAAAATGTTCAAAATCATGTTTGTTTTGTTTTCATCTGAAAGGATATACATACTTTCCGATTGATCCAATAGAAATTTCTCAAAATCGATTCAGTCATTTGTTTTTTTTTTTGTTTAATACGTAATTTGTCTTCTTGTGCTACGTTGATGACATGTGATCCCTTAATAACTTCTAGTTACAATGTAAAAAAAAATCATGACAAGAATTCACAAGAGTCCAAAACTCGACCACAATCCGTCAACATATCATAGGGCTGTATCTTTTTAGCCGAAATAGCTAAATACTTGATTTTCACAGAATGTTCTATGGTATGTATGTTTATAAATTAATATTAAGGGATTAAAAATAACAAACAACAAGCTGTTTCATTTAATATGGTCACAAGGTGCATTTAACATATTTTTAATTAGCCCCCAAAACTTTTGAACGCGACTGTACGGACAACAGCTTAGGTATAATACGTCCACTAAAGAAGGTCATCGATATGTATGAATCCGTCGCTTTTTAGTAGTCATTCGAATTTGGTCGGATAACCAGCCGTTGTTTACATGTTTGGTTTTTTGTTAATACTTACTTAATGCGAAACATTCCAAGCTGAATATTTTCACCATATATTTTTGACTAAAGGCACACTAGTTCCTTAACACCTACACATCTGGGATCGAGCTGGTTCCTTGTATTTTTGGCGTCAAAGTTATGACATCATCGTTTTGACTTTTATCAAGATAATTCAAAAACGCATGCATGACCAGTTTTGAAAGTTTGTATGGTTATTAGTAGCGTCAAGACGGACCGAATACAGTTTTCAGCGAGCTTATGCCTCATTTAGGCGCTGCGATGATTTTTCGAGTTTTCCTAAAACCGCGATAACTTGGAAATTATAAATATTTTATTAAATCTAATTGGGGCACTGAGGTGCACACATGAAGAGCTATGCGTGTATGTTTATTCTACAGGGGCACATGCAATGGTTTTAGAGATATACGATTCTGCAAAACGTTACCCCAGCAGGAAATGCAATATCTCGAAAACCTGAAGGGGCACACAATTTATTTTTGGGGGCACACTTTGGCACTACTATGAGCTACAAAGCCAAGCACAATGTTTCTCTCTCTGATCATTCGTTTAGAATTTTCCTGCTAGAAAAACGTTACCCCAGCAGGAATCGTTTTTTCCGTTTTTTTTCCAAAACGACAGGGGGCACACATTTTTTATGTGGGGACCTTTACAGCAGTTAGGACACACATTATACGTTCCACTCATATAACTCTAGGAGACACTTTCCTGCTGGGGTAACGTACACTGTCGGGCCTACGCTGTCCCCCCATACTTATGTACTAATGCTGTAACAAAATAATATTGTAATACCAAATGATTTGAAAAGAGTAACCATGGAATTTCTTGCCGGTTCTTCTCCATGGAAACGACCAACGCGAACTGTGCACCCTTTTCGACGTTTTGTAAGTTCCCATCTAGGCCTATGTGAAGTAAAATATTTTGATTTTGAAAGTAAGTTTGTTTGTTACCGGTGTACAGGTGTACAGCAACGGAAATTGGGTACCTCTCATCCCAAAAAAAAGTACTGTTCCCGAGGAAAACAACTATAATGTTCTTATGATAATATAGATGACGCCACTTGTCTTTCGAATCATTATTGACATATTATATTATTACAAGCAGAGTACAACCCGAATTCTAAATAAACGCGGCAAAAGCAAGTATTAACAATATATATTTTGCTTACTTACAGAACTAGAAAATGTAGACAATAGTTATCTAGATGTAAAAGATATACCCCCAGACCATTCCGAGCCAGATTCAGAAGATGACGTACCTTTAATGCTGGTTAAAATCAAGTTGGAAGAAGTAATAGAAGTACCTGAGAAGAAACAAACAGCCGCGGTGCCAAATAGTAAGTGCTAGTTACTTAATCAGTAGTCTCTCATTGTAATCAATGGAATTTAAGTATCTTGCCTCAGTTATTTTCTTTTTCTCTGTTTTACATGCTAGCATGTTGCAGACTGACAATTATAAATAAATAATACCTTGTTCTCCACAATGTCAACATGTTTAGATATACGAGGTGCAAACGCACCCTTCACGAAGCTGTCACCCAAGCATTCTGTACATCAATCTAAGTAAGAGCTACGCAAAGACGGACACGACGCTTGCCCGTCTGCGCCCTGTTGTATAACAGATAGAAAGGACGGGGCACGGGCGCGAGCGGATAAGGGGCGGGTGAGAACGGGGGTGCGGGTGGGGTGGGGCGCGGGTGCCAGGAATCGGGCGACGCGCGCGTCGCTCGTAGTCTCTCGTGGCGCCCGGCGTCACGCCCGTGCCTCGTCTTTTCTATATGTTTTAAAAAGTCGCGACGGCGGCGCCCCGTCTGCGCCCTGTCCGCGCCCCGTCCTCGTCTTACGTCTTTTCTGTGTGTCCAGCGCTTAAAGTTGCGCCAGCGGTTGAGTCCCGCGCCCCGCTCCCGTATGTCGTCGCCTACCCTACCGCTGAGCGGTTCAGAAAGTAGAGGTTTCAACGAACAAAAAGCTCACTAACTTTTTTAAAAAAGCTGATACTTTGACGTGAGAATTTTCGATTGAAAATTAGGGTGCTTTTTCGATATTAAGTTAAAATAATAAATATTTTAAATCAAAAATATTACAGTGTGTTTGGGACATAAAAAGGTAAGTTTCCACTAAATTTCGTGAAAAAAAAAATTGTTTTGTAAAAGAAAAAATAAAAAACAAAGTTATTTGATTTTTTCACATAAATTTTGAGGTTATGAGAAAAAAGTGTAAATACAAAAGTTGTAGATCTTTTTATTACCTACAACTTTGCCATTTAACTTTTTTCCATAGGACTTGTAGTTTTGCCGGAAATCGGAATAAACCGTTTTTAACCCTTAAACCCCCACTACTGGGTCGAAAACCTATATGGTAGTTCCCGTTGACCTAGAATCACGAAATTTGGCATTAAGCAAGGTCTTACAGCACATGTAAAGGGAAAAGTCTGAAAACCGTAAACATGTAGTTTATTAACAATAAATATGTTTTACTATTACAAACTTATTATTTGCGGTTGGTGCAATATCCGTTTCTAGAGCACGAACAGCAAAGTTAAGTTTGTCCTTGTAAAAGTTTGTACGGTACCCTCGGTGCGCGATTCCGACTCGTTCATGGCCGGTTTTTCTTATATTCTCTTTCTTTTCCAAATGGTTTCATCCTACTATGATTTTTTTCGTTTTTGACCATTTTCAGTTTTCAGAGGTATCTGCACTGGTCTATTTCTGCCCTAACGAGAATATCAATCTACGTGGGGTCTGTCATTTCTAACTTTAAAGACTATCTATGGGACTACTTACTTGGGGTGTATGTGCTACGGGGCACCTGTTTGGGCCGATAGGGCCACCATAGGGGCGTACGACGTAAATTGCTTCAATAACGCCAGCGTTAGGCTTTGATATTCTTATGCAAAGCGTATAGGACGGTTACCGTACTTGCAGGTGTACTTCCAGTCGATCTTAAAGTGCAGCGGCGGCCTGTACCATTACGCGCGTGAGACCGCGGACGTAGACTTTGTAACCCTACGTGGCCGTGCTAAGATTTCTAAATTATTCAAACCACAGACCGACGTCTGGGAGGAACTTTCGTCTGAATGGCAACGTAGGTAGGATAATCCCATCAAGGGCCGACACCTCCACTAATTCTTTCCATCCGTTCGTGAGCGGCTGCCAGGACATGGCTGGAGGTTGATCTCTGTGTTTTTAATTTCACACAGGTCATGGTAACTTTAAGAGTTATTTTCCTTCAAGCTTGTTGATTCGCTTTTTTGTCAATGTTCTACAACTGACTGCGAATATGAACAGTGCAGATTTGCACATCACATTTTATGGGATTACAGTCTTTGGCAGAATGAACGTGTTGGATAGTGGTGAGACAGGTCACATCCGGAGTTTACTATACGGACCTTGTAGAAACTAGAACAAATTTCCGTGCGTTCAAGCGTTTTTGCAGACTTTTATTGGAATCAAATATAACAGCTCACAACTTAGGACCCATTAATGTCAATATTTATCCGTGATGCAAGGCAACTGGGCCTATCCCAGTTGTAAACGTCCCTTTGTGCCCACTGGCCTTGTTTCGTTCAGTGTCCTGCTGATATGGAGGGAAGTAAAAATAACAGGTTTTCACTACTCCTCCATTATAATTTTCCGATTAATTTCGTTGCGGGATCCAAGACAGTTAAATTGTTTCTCTAGGACTTCGTCGAGCTTCATTGTCTCGGCGCTTTTCTGGTGGTCGCCACTGTTGGTACTGGCTTTCAGAAGTTACAGTGGTTTGGGAAAAGTGTGGAACGCTTGTCCCATAAAAAAAACCGGCCAAGTACGTGTCGGGCCACGCTCAGTGTAGGGTTCCGTAGTAGCCCGTTATCACAATATAGAACGAAACCGTTGGTACAGCGCCATCTCGCGGCAGCTTTGTGAAACTTATGATAATTTATTATGTTTTTTTATTTAAGATTTTGTTTTTCAATGCAAGTCTTTACCCGTTATTAACAAGCAACTACTTCATCTAAGTCACTCAATTTATAGGATTTATTCTAAGGATTTTGTATTTGGTACAAAATTATCCAACACCCAAGTTCAACGACTATTACTGCTAAAAACTTATAAAGTTATCTTAACCGCTATAGTTTTCCTTTAAAGTTCATGAAATGCACTATCATCATGAATTTTTCCAGATTTTTCAAGCCAGCTGTTTTGCTTTTAGAGAGAGGAAGACTGGAACAGAAATTTTCACTTTAAAGTTTAATATTTTGTAAATGTATCATTAAATCGAAAAGTAGTATTAGCAACCCCTAAGTCATTTTAGAAGACCTCTTCAACGATACCCCACTCGATGGAGTAGACGACGAAACAAAATTCATCCCACTTCACATGTAGGCTACCCTAAAAAAAAAAAATACAAAATTTTATTTTACCACTTTGTCGGCGTTATCGATATACACACCTTTACAAAATTACCACAACTCACAAGCATTACGCTCAGAGTAGCCATCACCCTCTCGCTGTTCTTGTGCCCCTACGCTACCGCAAGCAGTGACAACTAGGGAGTATGACGAACTAGCTGCTCGGTGCTCAAACAAAAATAATATAGAATATAGCGAATATAAGAATAACAATACCGCATGTGAGGTGGACAGTTTGAACGGCTACATTTCATAATTTCATTACAACTAAATGACCTCTCGACAGTGCGCTCCATGACGCCCTAGAAAGTATGTGAGGTGTGTGTGCCATGTCAGCGTCGATGTATGCTCAGTTTTGTACTTAATGTTGTATGTGTTAACAGCAATTCTCTTGCTCTGCGCTCCTCTTCTTTCTGGAGTGAATAATTGAAACTGCTTTTATTTCGATTCGTGTATGATATCTTAAACTTAAAAGATTTATAATCACAGGTGCGAGCGTCACAAGAAGAACAAAACTAGAAGATACAATTACCGCGGAGCTAAAGAAAAATGAACCATCAAACTTGAAAGTTTTCCGGACAACTCGAAATCGTACGTCCAAACCTGGCACTACTTTCAAAGAGTCTGACGAAAGTGATCAGCGTAGTAAAACTGAAGTAAAGAAGCGGAAACAGCATACTCAAACACGAATTAGTAAAATACGTTATGAATGTGATGTGTGTCAGCATAGTTTTAGTCGGAAAGATAATTTAACAAGTCATATTCGAAAACACACTGGTGTAAAACTTTACAAGTGTGATGTATGTCAGCGTAGTTTTAGTGAAAAGCGTAGTTTAACAAAACATATTCGAATACACACTGGTGAAAAACCATACACGTGTGATGTATGTCAGCGTAGTTTTAGGGAAAAGGGTTTTTTAACAGCACATATTCTAATACACGCTGCTGTAAAACCTTACAAATGTGATGTATGTCAGCGTAATTTTTGTCAGATAGGTACTTTAAATAGGCATACCTTTCGAAAACACTCTGGTGTAACCAGAGTGTTTGAAAAACCTTACAAGTGTGATTTATGTCAGCGTAGTTTTAGATTTAAGGGTCATTTAACCACTCATATTCGAATACACACTGGTGAAAAACCATACAAGTGTGATGTGTGTCAGCGTAATTTTCGTGAAAAAGGTCAGTTAAAAAGACATATTCGAATACACACTGGTGAAAAACCTTACAAGTGTGATTTATGTCAGCGTAGTTTTAGTCGCATAAGTAATTTAAACACACATATTCTAAGTAGGGCATGCAAAAACCGGATTGATTAGAAAAACCGACTTTTTCGGGTTTTTTGTTTACAAAACCGGTTGTCGTTTTTTCGGGTTTTATTTCAATTTTTATTAAAATAATGAGAAATATGTGTGTGCGTAAATGAAAATACTGAAGTCTAATCAATATATAAAAATAATAAAGCTAACTACGATGCTAGAAACTATGAACTAAGTAAAATTGACTGGGGCAGTGGACTCTCTCACCTCGGGTCTGAGCAGGCTGTTAACGTCTTATATGAGATACTATACGGTATTATCAAATTGCATGTTCCGTTGACTAGAACCAAAAATTCTAGCTTTCCAGTCTGGTTTTCGCCATCTCTCATACGAATCTTTAAAACTAAAGAACGCGTCTAGATTAAATGGAAGACATACAACAATCAATCCGATCACTTCAAATTCTCCAACTATCGGAAACTTTTCCACAGTGAGTCTATCAAATGCTATAAGAAATACATTGGAGCGGTCGAAGACAGCATTCCTAAGAATATAAAGCATTTCTGGACTTACATCTCATCGAGAAAGGGAAAAAATAATTATCCGGCCAGTATGTACTTCAAAAATGTTTCTTCTGATGACACCACGGACATATGTAATCTATTTTCTTCTTTTCTTCTGTCTACGAACCCTCTACTTTTGACCCTGAAAAGTGGCAGCCTCCTGACAGCTTTGCAGATAACTCGTTTAGCATATCCGATATTAACCTATCTGTGGAAGTTATACGAGTGAAGTTGAAATCTTTGGATCCATCTAAAGGGGCGGGACCAGACGGCTTGCCACCCAACTTCTTCATAAAAACGTGTGACGCCCTGTGCAATGCTTTGCATATCATTTTTAACAAATGCTTGTGTGAGGGTGTTTTTCCCGCAATTTGGAAACGTGCGTTTATTACTCCTCTCCATAAAGCTGGTGATAAGAATAATGTAGAAAATTACCGCCCCTTCTCAATCCTTTCCACCTTGTCTAAGGTATCTGACAGTCTTGTCCACGGCGCCTTGTATCCTCAGATTCATCAACTTATTACACCTGAACAACACAGCTTTGTCAAAAGTCGTTCAACCACGACAAATCTGTTAGTGTTTACGAATTACCTCTTTGAAA
Source organism: Xestia rhomboidea (assembly GCA_963853795.1). Taxonomy (NCBI): domain Eukaryota; kingdom Metazoa; phylum Arthropoda; class Insecta; order Lepidoptera; family Noctuidae; genus Xestia; species Xestia rhomboidea. The sequence goes on from OY970784.1 coordinate 539,872, forward strand.
AAATGGATCGGCGCGTTCAAGTAGACCCTGTGTATACGGACTTTCAGAAGGCTTTTGACAAAGTGGATCATTCACTGCTTTTGGAAAAAATTGCCTTCAATGGCATTCGCGGTAATTTGCTGAGATGGTTCGCTTCATATATTTTTAATAGAACCCAAAGAACGGTAGTTAATGGATGTGAGTCTGAGCCTGTTGTTGTTAGGTCTGGGGTTCCACAGGGATCCATTTTAGGTCCCCTTCTTTTTATAATATTTATTAACGACATTGAAAACTGCTTCAAAAATTCAAATTTTTTAATGTACGCAGATGACTTAAAAGTCTATAGATCATGTATAAATACACAAGACTGCGTACTCTTGCAAGACGACCTAGACAGGCTCAATGCGTATTGTACTAAAAATAAACTTTTTCTCAATATTCCAAAATGTCATAGCATCTCATTTACTAAAAACAAAAAAGTAATACACTACAATTATTGTATCAATAGCGCACGCTTGGACAGTGTTGCGATTTGGGTATCACACTAGATTCACGTCTACATTTAATAAACAAGGCGTTTCGTATGTATGGCTTCGTCATGCGATCATCTGGTGACTTTGTGCGGCCCTCTACGTTCTTGCTCTTATACAAAACTCTGATACGCTCCCAATTGGAATACGCCATCCAGATCTGGAACCCTCTACGACAAATACTGCTCTAGATTGGAAATGGTGCAGAAAAAGTTCTTGCGGTTTAAGAACTATAAATGTTTTAATTCCAAGGTTACATACGCGCAGTTACTTAAGCGATGTGGCGTTCTGAGTTTAGAGTCCAGGAGACTTCTTCTGGATGCAATGACACTACATGGCTTGTGTAACAATAAATTCGACTGTGTTGAACTCACCAATCAGTTATGTTGTAGAGTACCCAGAACTGTTGTCCAACGAGGGGTGCGCGTACCCCGACTATTCCATACAGACTTGTGCAAAACTAACGCCGGAATGCGCGCACCTCTTCGTCGCCTTGTTGAGATATACAACACACACTTTATGGAGCTTGACATATTTAGTCTATCCAACCAGACATTTAAAAAAAGTTACAGAAATTTTATCAAAAAAGCAGTGAAAAGAAGGCGATAATTTTATAATTTAATTGAATTGAATTATTTTGTATTTTATTTTGAATTATTGACAGAACTGAATTAAATTATTTGTATTTGAAATATATTGAACTCAATCTAATGGAACAAAATTAAATTAAATGGAATAAAATATTTAATGGAATTAAAATATAATTTGTATGTAATAAAATGAAATTAAGATCAGTTTAACTGAATTAAGTGGGAATAAATGAATTACATTAATTTGTAATACATTCAATACAGCCGTCACAGAAGGCTCTGTTTTCTGTAAAATCTACCACAGTCTGTTATTCTTTTGTTAAGACGTGGATATTGGTGTGGGTTACATGTTTGTGATCTTTAGTTTATAAGTTGTTTTTGGTATTTTCTTTAGCATGTAACTGTTTTATGTCCCGAATAAATAAAATAAAATAATCAAAATATGTATTTTTAAACATCTTACTTATTTTTATAATAATGAGATTTTTTTGAACTGAAATAAGCTACAACTACTAAGTTATTACAATACAAATAACATTCTGTATACATACATAACAATAAACATAGAATAAAGCTTATTTTTCACTCGGTTCTCCAGGTTCTCTAGTCACTTCAGTAGTTTTTTTGTATAGCACATCAAATGCCTAGTTGAAACCCATGTGCCAGGCAAAGTTGTTTGTTAGCCCTAGCAGCCCGGCCTAAGGCTAACATAACGCTGGCCTCATCAGTGGTCAAAGAAACGATGTCTTCATCCAACGAAAGTCTAAAATTTGACAGTTTCTTTTTTTAAATTTCTAAACAATGCTGCGCAGTCCCTTTTGCACTGATTCTCAGACCTAAGTTTTTGTAGCAAGCATTGTCACTAAAATGCGGTGAAAATAAATTTATATTTATGTATCGCCGGTTTCTGTTTGACGTCCATCTAAAGTCACGACAAATCTCACTCTATCTGACTTCAATTCCTCTTAATTCTTTTATAAATGAATTTCGTAACTCGTTGCTTTTAAGACTATATTTTTGATACTATTTGGTGAGTTTGGCAATTTGTATTCACTTTTGATAAAAAGTGTTTCTAAGCTCCTCGGAAGAACAAATTGTTTTGAAGGGCAGGCCATCCAAAGCAGCCATCTTTTATACGACGTATTCAATAGAATGTAATTTTGTGAAAAAGGGATAATTTTTTGTTTTTTTTTTGGATTTGAAGGATCTGTGTCCACGTTTGTCACTGATAAATGTAATATTTTGCTTGGGAAAATTAAAGTATTCATATTAAAAAACCGGGGTTTCAAATCAGTCGGTTATCCGGGTATCCGGTTTGCATGCCCTAATTCTAACACACGCTGGTGTAAAACTTTAGTATGTCGGCGTAGTTTTAGTGTAAAGCGTCATACGAATCATAATAAAAATAAATAAAAAATTAAAATAAAAAAGCCTTTTAATTCCATTAGCTGATAAAAATTTACATAACAATAATAGATTTAATCATAATCATGCAAAATTAGAATAATTGATTTTATGTTGTTTTCAAAAATAGAATTTACAAGATTCATAACGTGAAATAACATAATAGAAAGTTTATAACAAAATAATTAAAATTGAATAATCCATTTTGAATTCATTAAAACATGCAAAATTAAACAAATCATGACATGGAAAATTATTGTAATTAATAATAGTGATATTACGCCAATTGGACCCCTTTTCGGGTAAAGGCCTCCTCCAGAGAATGCCAATTTTCTCGATCTTTGGCGACATCTGACATTCATTCACACGCTGGTGTAAAACTTTAGTATGTCGGCGTAGTTTTAGTGTAAAGCGTCATACGAATCATGTCAATCAATATTTAAAGAGCTTGGTTTGCTACCGTTACCTTAAAAGTCTGTCAGTGTTCTGCGATATGACAGGCATCTGACTACGTGGACCATAAAATATTACTAGATAAATTAGATGCTTACAGAATCAGGGGAAACGTTCTACAGTTGATTGAATCATACCTCAGAAACAGAAAGCAGTATGTTGAAATAAGTCAATGCAATCATGTAACTAAAGAAGATCAGATATTTAGTTCCAAACGCAAATCAGTTATGTATGGCGTTCCACAAGGGAGTGTCCTGGGCCCTCTATTGTTCATAATTTATATTAATGATCTACCAAATGTAACTGTTAGCGATGATGGACGGTTCAGTACTGATAAAATAGAGTTATGTACCTAACTTCCTAATATTTAGTTAAAATTAAGAATAGAATAAGAATAATAAAGAAGAATAATAATAGAATAGAATAAATAATAAGAATTGTTTTACTGTGTTTGAACTTTCTTTATGTGTATATTTCATAATATTGTGTTTCCCTGAATATTGTTTAAAATTATATTGTTAAATATCTAAATTTAATGTGGCAACATTAATTTGAATCGTATTCTAATAAAAGGCGGGGTGGTTGCGAACGTCGCGAATCCGCGATACAGTTAATAAATATAAAAACGCGAAAAGGGAGCAGAATCGACCGCGATCCAGCTCGCCCCCGCCACTGACAGTAGCCCGCTAGGCACGAGGCCGTGAGGACGGAAATCGTACGCGCACCGTAAACGTCTGCGCAGCTACCCCGTGTTAATTTTATTTTCTTAGTTTTCTTTATACACAACAACATTGCAACGATCCGCTACAAAAGTGGTCCATCGAGTCGGGTCAGCAGTGTTCAGTGTAAGGAAGCACAAAACCTGTGTGGCAGGATGCCGTTATTTCAAACGCCGCGTTCCGGGAGAACGCGTGCACAATCGAGAGAAATAATGGCTAACGAAACGAAAATGAAGCTAGAAGCGGGTTCAGACGTCCAGTAGAACAGGAAAAGCGCTGGAAAGATCCTGTCCGACATCGTTGCGAATCAAGATGGCGGCGTGCACAGCCGCGAACAAGCCGCCACGTGTACGAGCCACGCGTCTTCCTCATCGGCCACGCGGCAAAAGCGGCTCGAATATAAAGCAGCCCAAGCCAGAGCCGTCATCGAATTGAAAGAGGCTCAAGCCGAAATGACGATGACTATGACCAAAGCTCGCATAGAAAAGGAGTTATTAGAACAAAAATTAGCCACCGATTTGGCACACCTAGAAGATTCCAGATGTTCAAAGCAATCTTTGTCTATATCATGCAAAAGTAAAGTTGAAAAGTGGCTGGAACAATCCGTTACTGCACCCGGGTCGTCGCTTGAACGGAACTCGGCGAAGTTTGTGAAAACAGCGCCAGCCGCGCACGGCAACCCACAGATCAGTCGGCCGGTACTCAACCTGCAATTGAAGCGCTCACTAACGCTATAAAGGACGCCATCAGTGCTTCAACCTCAAAATCAAGAAACAGTGAACTCTTGTCAAGGTTAGCTATCTGCAAAGACCTGCCCATATACTCCGGAGATCCGATGGAGTGGCTACATTTCAAAGGAGCCTTCTGCGAGTCCACGCGACTTTGTAACTACAGTGATTCCGAGAATTTATGGCGGCTACGTAAGTGTCTCCGCGGCGAAGCGAAGGAGTCAGCGTCATCTTTACTGATGAGCGCCACATCACCTCAAGAGATACTTGAGACATTGGAACTTCGTTTTGGTCGACCTGAAAACATAATGAGAACAGTTACGCAACAGTTAAGAAAATTACAGCCGCTACCACAAGCATACCATACGGAGATCGTAAACTTCGCCATCAAAGTAAAGAACTATGTTACAGCTACTCGCACTGTGCAACAAAGTGATTATCTACGAAGTCCCGAACTAGTAACCATTGTTGTCTCCAAATTGCCCACCGAACTGATTAATAAATGGGCCGATTACCTATATCAGTATGATAATCAAGACGTCACACCAAAACTAGAAATATTATCCAAGTTTCTTCGTCAAGAAGCCAAGAAAGTTGCATTAACAGGAGTAAGCTACGTGCACAGTCAAACCGATTGGAAACCGAGATCTAATACCGAGAAACATAAAAATCACAAGCAATCAGTGTTAGTGTGTGCGGAGGTCAACAAACCCTCCACATCTGATAAATGTAAATACTGTAAAAAACCTATTCACAAACTAACAGAGTGCAGCAAATTCAAACACGCTATGCGCAAAGACCGATGGCGCTATGTTCGCATAAACAAACTGTGCTTCAAGTGTCTCGGAGATCGACATGAAAATCTGTCTGAGTGCACCGCCGAAAACTGCAACGTCAAGGCCTGTGGTGGGGCTCATCACCAGATGCTGCACTGGAAGAAGCCAGAAGCGGCGCGCAGTGAAACTTCCGTGCCACCGAAGGCGCCACCAAAGGACACCGCGACGCCCGACTCCGCTAGCGCCGCTGCTAGTGAGCTCGTCTCACACGCCAGCACCCGCGCCGCGCAGTGTCACGAAGTGTCAGTGATAAAAGCAAAGACAAATGTAGTGCTTAAAATAGTGCCGGTCACTATTCATGGACCCAGGTCAAGTGTGGCCACGTATGCGCTTCTAGACGACGGCGCAACAGTGACTCTCATCGCGGCCGACCTGGCCGATAAGGTCGGGCTGCACGGGGAAAAGGTCACAATGCGCGCTTCAGGTGCATGGGACTCCGAGTTATTGTGCGAGACTGAGATTATTAAATGTAAAATAAGTAACAGTGACGGTAACAAATTCGACTTGCGTGCTCGTAAACTCAAAGAACTTAATTTGCCCTTACAGTTATTCACCTCTAATGTAAACTATTGTGAAACCATGTCTAGTAATAATAACCCCATTATATGTGACAGCAATGTTAAACCTAAAATGTTAATTGGTCAGGATAATTATGATTTAATTGCTCCTATTTCCTGTAAAATGTATAAGCTGGGCGGACCATACATCACGCAAACTTTATTAGGATGGTGTGTGCACGGAGTTTGGCAAAGTGATATTACTGGTAAGCGCGCCGAGCACGTCAACAACATCGCCAGCATCAGCGGCGCCGGCGACGAGCCTGCTGCAGCGCACGGAGCGGCGATATCGTGCACACTCAGTCACCCAGGTAAGCCTGCCGCGCACGCGCTCTGCGACTCGTCCCCGAGGAACGGCAACGCGGGCGCCAGCGGGACTTAATGTGTAAATAAACCATTGTGTCAGTCAGCTGTCGTCAAAGATACCTTCGAATGTAGTTCAGACATTGATTTAAGCAAATTACACGATTTAATTCGCTGTTCATTTTCACTCGATTCAATTGGTATTAGTAACAATAACAAACCGCGTCAAATTGAAGAATTAGGAGCCGTAAATATCCTTAACAAGTCAGCTGAGTTAGTTAACGGTCAATGGTCGGTCAAGCTTCCATGGAAGCACGATAAATTTGTTATGCCGGATTCTTATCCTGTAGCATTAAAAAGATTACACTCGGTAGAAAGAAAAATGTCTTCTAATCCAGAATATGAAATTAGATACCGCGAACGTTTTGAACATTTACTTAAAAACAATTACGCACGAAAACTGACTGAGGCAGATTGCAGGTTCGATTCCGAGTCGGACCACATTTGGTATTTACCGCATTTTGGTGTGGACAACCCAAACAAAAAAAAGTTGCGATTGGTTTTTGATGCCGCCGCCAAAAGTGACAATATGTCACTTAATGACTTTCTACTCGACTTATCTCTTCTGACTGTACGACTTATTACAATCTTTAAATTTTTTTTCATTTCAAATATTTCATGATACCCTCACACTCTTCTTCTATCTATGCTTTCCAGTAAAAAAAATCAAAGTTAATAAGAAACTAAAGAATCAACCTTGGATAACCAAAGGCCTCAGATTGGCTTTCAATACTAAAAGAAAGCTCAGGTATCTATATAGTTGTAAATCTTCACGTCAGTCTTACAAAGCCAAATAACACACTTATAACAAAATATTAAAAAAAAGTATAAACCTAGCACAGAAACTCAACAATGATCGATTATTGATGAGATCTAAGAATATTTGTCGCGATTCCTGGAAAATAATTAAAAGTCAAGAAAGCAATCAATATAATACACAACAAATAAACAACATAAATGTAAACAATAAAACCATAACAGATCCTGAACTTATATCAAATACCTTTAATAATTATTTCATTGGGCTAACAAAAGGTCAACCGCCTCCTAGTAAAAAAAATATAGAACCTAGAACAATAGAACCTCTTATTGCTAGCATATTCTTAACGCCAGTTACAAGTTTACAACAGAAGAAGTATATCAAATTATACTGTCTTTAAAAAACACTAAATCGGTAGGTTATGATAACTTACCCACTCAAATTCTAAAACAAACTGCACATTTAATAGCACCAATACTATTTCATCTCATAAATCTATCATTATCACAAGGTACTTTTCCAGACAAACTAAAAATATCAGTTGTAAAACCGATTTATAAAAAAGGGGATAAAACAGAACCTAACAACTATAGACCTATTGCCCTCATACCCATACTAGCCAAAATTATAGAAAAAGTTATGTATAAACGGTTAACATCTTTCCTTAATAAATTCAATATACTCAAATCAGAACAACATGGTTTTCAGAAAGGAAAGTCTACCACACTAGCTGCCTTTAAACTAATAAAAAAAGTCTCTGAAAATGTTGATAAAGGTATTAACACCTGTGCAGTGTTCTTCGATATGAGCAAGGCGTTCGATTTTGTTGATCATGAAATTTTGCTCCAAAAAGCCTACGCATACGGTATTCGCGGTATAGCACATAAATGGTTACAAAGTTACCTCACAAATAGACAACAATACGTAGAAATCAATAAAATTAATTACGAGAATATAGAATTCGCTTACAAATCTAATCTCACACATAACAGGGTCGGTGTCCCACAAGGTAGTATATTAGGCCCACTTCTATTCCTACTCTACATCAACGATTTGCCTAACGTGACCAGCTATCACTGTACCCTTTTTGCAGATGATATATCGTTAGTAATTCCACAAAAACCTAATACTACATTTGATGACTACAATAAAGAAGTTAACGAAGCTGTTCAAAGCATTATAAAATGGCTAGAGTCCAATAATTTAAAAGTTAATATAGAGAAGACCAGAATAATTCAATTTTACAATAGAAAACAACATAATTACAAACTAAATATCTCGTACAGAAACACTAACATAGCACAATCCGATAGTATAGTTTTCCTTGGGATGTCATTAGATAGTCAGATCTCATGGAAATTACACATAGATAAAATCTGTAACAAAATAAACAGGTATGTTTACGCTCTTTGGCGTCTTACACGTATATCCAGCCAAAAAACTGCATTACAAGCCTATCATGGATATGTAGCCTCTAACCTACGATATGGTATTATATTATGGGGTGGCTCAGTAGAATTTAATAGAGTATTCCTGGCGCAAAAACAGTGCATTCGCGCACTTTGTAATGTGGATTCATTAACTTCATGCAAACCATTGTTCCAAAAGCTAAATTTATTAACAGCACCGTCCATGTATATATTTGAGTCTTGTATTTTCGTAAAATCACATCAGTACCTATACAAATCGTTTGGTGAATATTGTAATTTTAATACCCGTTATCCCAATAGTTTTCCCTTGCCAAACATAAAAACTGATCTATATAGAAGAAACTGTTACCCCATGTCAATTAAATTATTTAACAAATTACCTAATGAAATAAAAGACCTACCCATTAGTTTATTCCGAAAAAAATTGTACGCCTGGTTAGTCAATAAATGTTTCTACACAACCCAGGAATACCTTAGTTATAAGAATAGAAAATTATTATAACACCTCACTAAGTCCCTATTGTAGTGCAATAACAGATAGATAAGTTAGTACCTATGCATAGTTATATCACCCATTTCGTTTAATGGTTATTCTAAGCTTTTATTTTATATTTCGTATACCAGAAATGGTTAATATGAGGATCCTCATTGTTATATTATGCAATGTAACATTAATGTACCATCTATTAACCCATATTATGCGAATAAATTATTTGATTTGAATTGATTTGATTTGATTTATATGGTATAATGTTTAGGTTTAGGGAGAACCCAATAGGAATAATAGGAGACATAAAAGATATGTTTTTACGTATTAAAATACATAATAACGATCAAAATGCACTTAGGTTTTTATGGAAGGAGAAAGGCAGCGATGTTGTAAATAAGTATGTAATGACGTCCCTTATTTTCGGCGCAAATTATTCCCCGTTTGTTGCCCAATTTATTAATCAAAATAAAAATGCTTCTCGATTTAGTGAACAGATGACTGACGCTGTGAAGGCTATAACCAACAATCAGTATATGGATGATTATATTGATAGTTTTTCTGATGAGGAGTTGGCCAGGAAAATAATAAAAGAAATTTCATTTATCCATAACGAAGGTGGATTTAAAATGTGTAACTATCTCAGTAATGTACCTAATGTGTTAAGTGACATTCCAAAAGACACCCTTAACGACATGGCAATAAAGTTCAATTTTGACAAACAGGCGGAGCGGGCATTAGGCATATTGTGGTTCCCGCGCAGCGATCTGTTAGCTTTAGATTTATCGTTTAAACGTATTCCACAAGAAATAATACTCTTGAAGCGAATACCTACTATGCGCGAGATGCTGAGTATCATCATGTCTGTTTTTGATATTCATGGCTATTTAGGACCGTTTACTATCAAGGGAAAAATATTAATGCGCGAAACATGGAAACTTAATATAAAATGGGATGAAAAATTGAACGATAATTTAAATGATTTATTCTGTAAGTGGATTAATCAAGCTAAGGAGATAAATAATATAAGAATTCCGCGTTATTATTTTTCCTGTGATCGGACTGGTGATAGTTTAGTTAGTTTAGAACTTCATTTATTTTGTGATGCATCGCCGAGCGCGTACGCCGCTGTTGCATATTGGCGTCGCGAAAGCAGCAACGGACAAGTAACCGTGTCGTTTATCGCGAGTAAATGTAAAGTTACTCCATTAAAACCGGTTTCCGTGCCTAGACTTGAGTTACAAGGAGCCGTGTTAGCATGTAAGTTAGCTAATAGTGTTAAAAAGGAACATCGTGTACAACCTAATTTAGTTTTCTACTGGACAGATTCGACTACAGTCTTACACTGGGTTAAAAATAAATGTAGACCGTATAAAGTATTCATCGCGAACAGGCTAGGAGAAATAGACGAGTTGAGTAAGTCCGACGAGTGGCGATATGTGCCCACTGGCGTAAACGTCACAGACCTGGCGACAAAAAATAATGATTACGTATTGACAGGTGATTCGGAGTGGTTCTCGGGCCCGTCGTTCTTACGCCAGCCGCGTTCTTGCTGGCCGCAGCAACCTGAAATAAAAACAATTAGTGATGATATATTAGAAAAGGTACACGTTGTTCAAGAAAATGAAATAAAAATAACTTACCTATTCCCGAACCAAGTCGATTCTCCAGTTGGCTTCGATTATTACGTAGTACTGCAACTGTTCTATTGTTCATTGAAAAATGTAAAAAGAGTGAAATTAAAGTAATTAACAAAAAACTCATAAATCAAGCGGAAGTATTGTTACTTCGTTACTCACAGGAATGTTCCTTTCAAACTGAAATAAATTTGCTTACACTAAAAAAAGAAGTAAGTAAATAAAGATAGCCGTTTGAGGTCACTCACCCCGATATTGGACGAAAATAATTTGTTACGTATAGAAAGTCGTATTGGTAACGTAAAGGACGTAAGTGAGCTTACTAAGTACCCCATAATTTTAGACGGTAAAGATCGTATTGCACGGCTTGTCGTGATGCATTATCATAGGAACGCCGCACATTCTAGCAACGAGATGGTAATTAATGAATTACGACAAAAATATTGGCTTATTATTACCCACAGTTCGTTCTATAGCAAAACAATGTTTACTTTGTCGATTTAAAAGAGCCTCGCCTTTGCCGCCGCGCCTCGGTGATCTACCCGAATGTCGTTTTACGCACCATCAAAGACCATTCACTATGTGTGGAGTAGATTTATTCGGACCTATAGCTATAGAAGTAGCGGTCGGCCGACAGAGGGTGCGCAGATACGGCGTACTTTTCACTTGTCTCACGGTGCGCGCGGTTCATATTGAAGTAGTGCCAACTCTTACCACGGATTCCATGATAATGGCACTACGCAGAATGGCCTCTCGTAGGGGATGGCCCCATACTATTTTTTCCGATAACGGAACTAATTTACGAGGTGCTGACACGAGCTACGCGAGCTAGCTTATAAAGAGCTGCTTGATAACCAACAAGGGCTAATCACGGAAGCTTTAAACAAGGGTGTCGCGTGGAAATTTATTCCACCCGCCAGCCCGCATATGGGCGGCGCTTGGGAACGCCTTAATAGAAGCGTAAAAACGGCTCTTAAAGTTGTTCTAAAAGAGCGCGCTCCGAGAGAGGAGACTTTGACAAGTTTCTTATGTGAGGTAGAGAATATAATAAACGGGAGACCATTGACTCACGTTTCAGTAGACCCACGTGACCCCGAGTCTCTAACTCCTAATCATTTTTTATTAGGCTCATCATCCAATTTGCCACAGATAGGTGTCTTTGATGACAGTGATTTGCATCTCCGAAGACAATGGCGTATCGCGCAACGTTTAACCGATTTGTTTTGGTCCAGATGGATGAAAGACGTGTTGCCTACTCTAGTGCCACGCAAGAAGTGGAATCGCGAGGGTGCACAGTTGAAGGTAGGTGATCTCGTAGTCATAGTTGACCCGGCCTCCCCGCGGAACATCTGGCCAAAAGGAGTACCAAACAAACCACAAAGGAAACCACATTCAGAGTAGTTAATCAAACGACTGAGTAAGTCAGCCTATATGCTCTACAAAATCTCTCCTGTTCTGGGCGTGGATGCCAAGCTCACGGCGTATCATGGCATTGTTGGTCCTCTTCTGAGATTCGGTGTTAACTTCTGGGGAAACTCAACCCTCAAAGAGTTAATATTCAGGTGACAGAAGAGATGTATTAGAACCATGTTCGGCCTAAAAACAACCGACTCATGCAAGCCATTCTTTGTAAAATATAAAATTTTTACCCTCCCATCACTCTATATCTTTGAAATTGCGATGTTCGTAAAAACAAATCCGCATCTGTTTAAGAAACAATCAGATATGGATAACCGTAACCGGCGCGAGATATACAAGCACATATTGTGTGTGAGACCATCCAATACAGTACTAATACGTAAAAGTGTTTTTCAACACACTTCCTCGAAAACTGGTTCATAACGCACTACGATTAGGTTCAACATGCAATGTATTTCACACCCGTGCGATTTTTTTCATTTTCCAACACGTGTGGGGGCATGAAAATTGCCACAGATAACTATACCTATACTGCCTATACTGAGTTCAAATTGGTTCAATGCATTAAGTCGGAGGTGAATGGTTTTTTTTTAATTTTGGCAAAGCAATAATGCGACTTTACCGCCTAAATATTTTTTAAATATTCAAATTGTGTTTATAAATAGAATATCATAGATAAACATGATTATTTAAAACTAATATTTACTTTTATAAACAAATTAACATTATTTGTGTTCTAAATTCAAAACTATACAAAAGAAAACATTTTTTATATTAGGTTTTTTAGCGGCTTCATACCTTTGCTTCTCCTTCAACCTGGCGAAAGCAAAGCGCGGAAAAAAAGAAAAAGAAAATCATAGTTTCTTAGTAATTCATGACAAAAATATTTTTCGTTTTTTATTTGATTTCTTCCAAAGGGTATTGAAAAACGTCGTTTGATACACGTGGACATTTGTTATTACAGTTCTCGGCTCAAAGACACCCTCGCCTACGGCTCGGGAGTTAATTCCGCCTCGAATGCAATTACAAACTTTCACCACTTGTAAGTATCAAAATGTACTATTTCTGTATGGCGTATATTTGTCGTTTGACGTTTGACGCATATTTAACCACCTTCCACAGGCACTCGAAGAAATCTAACTTATTTAGAAAAAAACTAAAAGAGTATTTAGCAGCCAAATCAATCCAATGTAAATTCTAGTGTGGGGGCGAAGTTTTGGTTCTGTTGACTGTTGTTAATATTTTCTTATTTTGACATTTTAATTGATTTTGACTATAAGATTTTATTCTTCTAATAATTTAATTTAATTGATGTTTAAATTGCTAATGTTGTATGCTGTTCCTATATTATGTAATTTTTTGTTCAAATGTAACATATTTCTAAAAAGAAATCAAATAATTGTATTTTATTAAAAATATTAATAGTTAAAATTAAGCTTTTTATTATTTGTACACCGTAAAGGTAAAACATGACTGTGATCCTTTCTGTATTGTACTTAACATCTTGCATGCTTTGTGTGTGCATACTTATGTTTCTGACAAATAAATGAACTCTGAACTCTGAACCTTCAATATATTATGTATATTATGCATGCATGTTCGTTCAAAAACACAAAGAACTATTTAAAACAGCAGAGGAAGTAAGCGCTCGACGTCGGCGTGACCAATACAGACTTGTACTAGATGTGCTGCCTCGATTAGCGAAATATAATAAAAACTCGGGCTATGTGTGCAGTACGTCTCTATAATAAATTACCAAAAATGTTAAAAACAATTATTTAAAATCCAATTATATAAACGGCTCAATAATAATAATTTCAGTATAATATTTTCAATAATAAGTCTGTGCAATAATGGACGAAGTTATGATGACGAAAAACTACCGGCAATACATTGTGAAGGATGGCACGGTTGACATAATATGTCGGGCATGCCACCGTCCGGGAGAATCGATCAGACACATTATTTCTGGGTGTTCTAGTCTGGCTAACGGAGAGTACTTGCTTAGACAAGTATTATATTATCTGTGGTAGTATTTTAAAAACTATTTTGACATAATATTTGAAACTGTTAAGCACTAATTATTTCTGAATTTCTTGAAATGTTAGTTTTTATAATTTTATGTAAATTGCATGTATTTTCAACACAATGTAAATTTGTCAACAAAAATCAGGTTCACTTTCTTTTGCGCCAATGGAACGATGTTTTAGAAAAAATAACAAACGTTTTTATTAATCCTATTGAGGTGTCTTTTAGCAGACTGAACTCCAGCCTCCCACAGCCCTCCACATGTAGGCGTCCTTGGTGGTATGAAGTGCCATATTGTGCTATCGTTAGCTAGAAGTTCAGCCGATTCCTTCGCGATAGGAACATGTGCTTCAATTCTTTGGCAGCGTCAATAAAATTGGTGCCGTTGTCGCTCCATAAATTCGAACAGTGGCCTGGGCGCGCCGCAAACCTCCGAAATGCGGCTATAAAAGCTTGTGTTGTTAGGTCTACGACCGCTTCTAGATGGATCGTGCGTGTGGCCGTGCATTTAAATAAACAGATATAGCCATTTGTTACATGATGTCCGCGGCCTTTTGATGTCCATAAGAATACCGGTCCAGCGCAATCAACCCCACTATTCATAAATGGCCGATGTTGATTGACTCGAACGGCAGGCAAATGGCCCATAAACTGGGTCTTAACTTTGTTCTATCCAAAATGCAGGTCTTTACAGTGTGTACGTTACCCCCGCAGTAAAGTGTCTCCTAGAGTTATATGAGTGGAACGTTTAATGTGTGCTCTAACTGCTGTAAATGTGCCCCCACATAAAAAATGTGTGCCCCCTGTCGTTTCGGAAAAAAAACGATTCCTGCTGGGGTAACGTTTTCCTAGCAGGAAAATTCTAAACGAATGATCAGAGAGAGAAACATTGTGCATGGCCTTGTTGCTTATAGTAGTGCCAAAGTGTGCCCCCAAAAATAAATTGTGTGCCCCTTCAGGTTTTCGAGATGTTGCATTTCCTGCTGGGGTAACGTTTTGCAGAATCGTATATCTCTAAAACCATTGCAAGTGCCCCTGTAGAATAAACATACACGCGTAGCTCTTCATGTGTGCCCCTCAGTGCCCCAATTAGATTTAAGAAAATATTTATAATTTCCAAGTTATCGCGGTTTTAGGAAAACTCGAAAAATCATCGCAGCGCCTAAATGAGGCATAAGCTCGCTGAAAAGTGTATTCGGTCCGTCTTGACGCTACTAATAACCATACAAACTTTCAAAACTGGTCATGCATGCGTTTTTGAATTATCTTGATAAAAGTCAAAACGATGATGTCATAACTTTGACGCCAAAAATACAAGGAACCAGCTCGATCCCAGATGTGTAGGTGTTAAGGAACTAGTGTGCCTTTAGTCAAAAATATATGGTGAAAATATTCAGCTTGGAATGTTTCGCATTAAGTAAATATCAAGGAACTTATATACTAATTGGAATGAGTACGAACAAAAAGCTAAAAAAATAAAAAATAAACTATCTCAAAAGCTTAAGAGTTTAAATTTGTACAATGGATTCAATAGAAAAGAAAAAAAAACGTTCCGAGCGAGAAACCGACAAACGTGGATGGTGTCTCTGTCTTGCCTTGTCACCGATGTTAACAATATGGCCGATACACTTTCGCGTTGAAGTCATATTAGTGCTTTTTAATGTATTTACTTATGTGAAATAATCCGCTTTAAATATGGTAAAATTGTGTTGTGTGAAGGGGTGTAGTAGTGAGGGGTATGCTGGATGTGGAATTTTGTTTTTCAGGTAAGTTTTTTAACTTTGGCTGTTTATTATGACTAGGGTTACCAATGTTTTAGATTGACAAACGGGAAATATCCAAATAAATTAAGTAAGTTCGAAGTTTCGAACATCGTTGTCGTACATACTAATCAAAAGCATATTTTTTAGATTAGTAACATAAGACATCGCACATGGTTTCGGTAGTACCTAGTTTGCTTTTTAAATACACATATTGAAAAGAAAAGAGTCCGCCGCACCATGCCGTGTCCTAAGGATTTTTCCGTACTTCTCCAGCAAAAGAATCCATTTGGCGAGCTGCGAGTGAAAACGAATGGTTTCGGAATATAAAATAAATATTGGCGAATGTTACTAAAACATTATAGGTAAAGAGTCATAGCATGAATATGCGATTTTCTATGTCTGAAAAAATATATAATATTAACGGAGTCCTCGAATCCCCGAATACAAAAGTCATCTGGATAGACAGGTTGCAAAATGGATATTTTGTTTTGTTAAGTTAACATAAAATGTTAATGACATCCACTCTTGAAGCTATTTCGCCTAGAATGCTATTGAGTTGCAGGTCACCATCATTAAACAATAAAATAACAGCTACTCTTAAACTGTCTCAAGACTTAGTATGATTATTGGACACCCTATTAGAAAGAGAACATCCACTCTTGAAGCAATCTCGCTCGGAACGTTTTTGGCTTGCCCGTCCTCATTCCAGTTAGTATATAAGTTTCTTTATCCATTGTACAAATTTAAACTCTAAGCTTCTGAGATAGTTTTTTTTATTATTTTAGCTTTTTGTTCGTACTCATTCCAGTTAGTATATTATTTCCTTGGTGCTAGTATATACTTATCTGTGGTCTGGTCAGACGTCTGAGTGAGCGTCAAAACCTTTAGCCCTTTAGGGTATATATGTTCTGTGGTCAAAACATTACTATACTCTTTGGTCAAAAGCAAGGTTATTAGTGTTCTGTAATCTGTGGCCAAAATTAGTCAAAATAACAGTGACATTATTGCAGTAGTTTGTAGCATATTTTATTTTTTACTTGCGTTTTTAGTTATAAGATGGAAAAACTACCAATGTGTAGGATATGTTTAGCACAGAATACTCGTATGTACGTGGTGATCAACAAGAACTTGCGTGACCTTTATGAAAAACTGACTGATGTTCCAGTAAGCTGATACTTTAAGATTAATTGAATATCCGATCATTCATGATAATAATATAAAGGAAAGGAATTTGGGTCAGAGGGTCGTCTTAGGACCTAAGACGACCCTCTGACCCAAATTCCTTTCCTTTTGCCCTAAGACTTACTGCAAAATAAAAATCACAGACAACTAAAATGATGGAAAACAATGTGAGGTTATAAGTCGGCAACCTGCCTTGAATAAGATGTGTTTATCAATCCTTTTTTGTTGCAGTTTGTTACTAAAGACAGTAGACCAATTCTTGCTTGTTACCTCTGCTGTGCTAAACTAAAGCAATGCTTCCAGTTGATGAGAAAATGTTTGGAAGCGGAAGAGCAATTCGCTCAGATAATGAATGAAGTGAGTTATTCAACTGACATTTAATTCTCATAACTTCTGATTCATCATAGGTTTCAAGCATACTGTCCAATACTATATGGACCGCAGGACGCCGGTATATGCGTGTTTCCTTGACCTCTCCAAAGCTTTTGATCTTGTCTCATACGATGTGCTCTGGAGAAAGTTGGGGAATGCGGGTATACCGTTTGGGGTACTAAATTGGTATTCCCACCAAACAAATTTTGTGAGGTGGAATAATACGCTCTCTGAAGCATATACGATGGAAAGCGGGGTGAGACAGGGAGGTTTGATGTCACCCAAGCTTTTCAACCTATACATAAATGACACCTCATCATCGAGCTCAGTAGCAAGAGTGTCGGTTGTTCGATAGATGGCGTCTGCCTCAACAACATTAGCTACGCGGATGACATGGTGCTGCTGAGCCCGACGGCGAGAGGTCTTGGAGAGCTGTTAAGGGTATGTGAGTCCTATGCTGCTGCACATGGTCTAATATACAATGTCCAAAAATCAGAATATATGGTCTTTAGGGCCGCTGGTGGTTGCCCTGAGTATTCTCATAATATTACCCTAAATGGCTTGTGCTTAAACCGTGTCACGAAATTTAAATACCTGGGGCACTTAATTACCGAGGGTCTTGAAAATGATATGGACATTGAGAGGGAGCGCAGGGCTTTGGCGGTCAGAGGTAACATGCTGGCCCGCAGGTTTTTCCGTTGCTCTGAACCAGTAAAAATAACTTTGTTTAAAGCCTACTGTCAAAGCTTTTATACGGGAAATCTGTGGGTCAAGCACACCAAAAGATTGTTTGATGTCCTGCGCGTCCAGTATAACAACATCTTTAGGATGATGTTGGGGCTGCCTCGCTTCTGTAGTGCATCGGGGATGTTCGCACTGTATCGAACTGATGGCTTTCATGCTGTCATTCGCAAGAAAACTGTTTCCCTGATCTGCAGAATGCGTGGCAGCTGCAACGGAATTCTGAAGACTGTTGCTAATAGGATCTCTTCTCCAATATGGGTGTCTTTTATTAAGCGGGTAATTTGAATGTTTTTATTTTATCTTATTGTATTTTGAATGTTTACATTTTCATTTTATCGTAATTTAATTTTGAATGTTTTATTTATTTTAATTATGAATGAATTTTAAATTTTATCTTTGATTCTGATTATTTTATAACTGATTATTTATGTGATTTTAATAATTGATGGTAATTAATTTTTGTATTTGTGATAATTTATTTTATTTTGTAATACTAATTTTATTTTCACTGTATGGATCATGTTATCTGAAGTAAATGAATTTTAATTTAATTTAATTTAAATAAGTGTATTTTGTAGTGGATTTCTCTCGTTCCCTTGTGTCTGGGAGCAGCGGTGGCCTAGTGGTGGTGGCACCGACTTGAGCAGTAAGTCGTAGGTTCGAACCCAAACAGGCGCATTTATTTGTGTACTTAATTTCACATGGTTGTTTCAATGTCTGTCCCCCCCCCCCCCTCCCCCTAAACCAAGAGTTTGGAGACATGCTCGATTATGTCATTTTAAATATTCCACATATTACTGCCACAACTTCAGTATGAAACTTGTACATGTATGTAGCAGTTTGACAACAGTCCTCTCTCGTGTTGGCACAAGACATGCAAACAATAACTTGTGCCGTTGGCAGTATGGCCAACAATTGTGCCTACTTAAGTATCTACAGTTGTGGAGACTCTTTTGAGTGACTTTACCTAATACCATGATATTACTTTTGCAGCCTAATCCTCTAATAAACCCACAATACTTGGAGCTTGGCAGTGGGTTTACTAGAAGTCCCATAGAACAAATAAATATAGTTGAGAAATTGCAAGCAGAAAGTGTTATCAAAGAAGAACTACCAGCTGTGTGTGAGGGACTAGATGTTATTGATGAAACTGATGGTAAGGTTTAAGAATAAATAATAATTATGATCATTGATTAATAAATCCTACTGCGTACTAATATTACAAATACGAAAGTTTGTGAGGATGGATGGATGTTTGTTACTCCTTCACGCAAAAACTACTGAACGGATTTGGATGAAATTTGGTAGTATGATCCTGTGGGACGATTATCTATCGCCACACGGGCATAAGCTTCTCTTTAATAAAAATTAAGGTATAATTTAGTTTTCCTATGTCCAGCAGTGGACGTCTTTCGGGTGAAATGATGATGATAATTTAGTTTACCAAGCAAAACCAGTTGTTTGTGAAATTCAAAATATGTAATGATTTTCGCAAACTGTGTCCGTGCTACAATATGTTGCATGTTGATAAAAATTCATCACATGGCAATCATGATAAAATAATAACATTGTTTTATAATTTTGTACATTTATATTGCTATCGTCATGCTTTCCCTATGCTATCTTATATGAGTTATTTGATGACTACATTTGAAGGAATCTCATAAATTCAAGAAAAAACCATGTATTGTAGTAAACAAAACTATCCTAACTATTATTATAATTGCGAAACGCTTTTTTATAGTAAGCAACGACCTATTGTCGGGCCTACGCTGTCCCCCCATACTTATGTACTAATGCTGTAACAAAATAATATTGTAATACCAACTGATTTGAAAAGAGTAACCATGGAGTTTCTTGCCGGTTCTTCTCCATGGAAACGACGTTTTGTTAGTGCCCATTTAGGCCTATGTGAAGTAAAATATTTTGATTTTGAAAGTAAGTTTGTTTGTTACCTTATCACGCCTAAACCACTGAACTGATCATCCTGAAATGTTGCATACACGTTGTCAGGTGTACAGCAACGGACATAGGGTACCTTTCATCACGAAAAAAACAACAATAATGTTCTTATGATAATATAGATGACGCCACGTGTCTTTCGAATCATTATTGACATATATTAATACAAGCAGAGTACAACCCGAATTCTAAATTAACGCGGGCAAAAGCAAGTATTAACAATATATATTTTGCTTACTTACAGAACTAGAAAATGTAGACAATAGTTATCTAGATGTAGAAGATATACCCCCAGACCATTCGGAACCAGATTCAGAAGATGACGTACCTTTAATGCAGGTTAAAATTAATTTGGAAGAAGTAATAGAAGTACCTGAGAAGAAACAAACAGCCGCGGTGCCAAATAGTAAGTGCTAGTTACTTAATCAGTAGTCTCTCATTGTAATCAATGGAATTTAAGTATCTTGCCTCAGTTATTGTCTTAGCAAGTCATTCTCGTTCGCCTGTTTTGGATTGCTCTGTTTTACATGCTAGCATGTTGCAGACTGTGACAATTATAAATAAATAATACCTTGTTCTCCACAATGTAAACACGTTTAGATATACGAGGTGCAAACGCACCCTTCACGAAGCCGTCACCCAAGCATTCTGTACATCAAACTAAGTAAGAGCTACGCAAAGACGGACACGACGCTTGCCCGTCTGCGCCCTGTTGTATAACAGATAGAAAGGACGGGGAACGGGCGCGAGCGGGTAAGGGGCGGGTGAGAGAGTAGAGGTTTCAACGAACAAAAAGCTCACCAACTTTTTAAAAAAAGCAGATACTTTGACGTGAGAATTTTCGATTGAAAATTAGGGTGCTTTTTCGATATTAAGTCAAAATAAGGTGAAAATAATAAATATTTTAAATCAAAAATATTACAGTGTGTTTGGGACATAAAAAGGTAAGTTCCACTAAATTTCGTGAAAAAAAAAATTGTTTTGTAAAAAAAAAAAAAAAAACAAAGTTATTTGATTTTTTCACATAAATTTTGAGGTTATGAGAAAAAAGTGTAAATACAAAAGTTGTAGATCTTTTTATTACCTACAACTTTGCCATTTAACTTTTTTTCATAGGACTTGTAGTTTTGCCGGAAATCGGAATAAACAGTTTTTAACCCTTAAACCCCCACTACTGGGTCGAAAACCTATATGGTTGTACGAGCCAATAATGCTCATACAGCAAAAGTACGTTTCTGCGCACGTAATGAATTACGCTAAACGTACTTTATTAATTATTTATAACATAAATTCAGTCGTCACTAAAACTCAGCCACAAGCGGGTCGATCAATAATAACATTGCATCAAGTGCGGCTCAGATAACTAAACAAACGTAACTTAAACGTAATTAAACTATTCAACATATCAGTGGTTTGGTGTGAACTAACTACCTTCCTACAACAACTACCGGGGTATCTGTCAACGACGAGATAACCCCAACATCTTTTGGTCCTTCGAGCCGGATCACGCGGCATATCACCTCGTAAGTCGTCGTGTCTCCTCATCAGCAGAGTGCTTAGCGTGGTATATCCCAGTTACGTTAGCAAATCGGTGTTATTGGCCTCCCACAAGCGGGTCTCACCAGTAACATTGAGACGTTGCACATAACGTAAAGGAGGGTGAGCTACACTGAGTGCCTGTGACTAACGAACCAGCAGAGAAGACCTCTACTGCTACAACTAAACAATCGGCGGAGATTACATCTACTGCTTCAATTAAGAAACAATCAGCGGGGATCACATCCTGCGGATACTCCAGCTCCGAAAACTTCGTGAGTACTTACTACCTACTCGCCAACCACGCGCAGCCACAAGGCAGAAACAATGTCGACAGAAGACTACCCTGAATTTGTGGAACTTATAACGAAACAGCAAAATAGCTACGAGAGAATAAAAAATCTACAAACTAACTATAAAAAGGATGCTGCCAGTAGAAAAACCACAGACTACCTGAACAAGCGCATCGAAGCTTTACAATCCCTGTGGGATGAGTTTCGATCAAATCATGAAATTTACAAAACCGAAAATACTAGAAACTCCCGGAACACCGAAATTTGATACAACTGGAGTACACCAACAAATCGGGGATGAAACGGACAAACACCTATCAACTCTTTTACGTAATCAAATGTGTAACTTCAACGCTTTGAAGCGAGCGGTCTCCAAAATTAATGTGGACGACATGAAAGAGAAGTGGCAACTCCAAGATCAAGTCAACATATTACGATCTAAATGGGAATCCATCGACAAGATTCATTGGGAATTAAGCTACTTACTGCAAGGGAACGACAAGGACTATGAAGCAAAATTCGACCATTGGGAGCAAGTCTACGACAACCTAAAGGAAGAGCTAAATAGAAAAATCTTTGAGACATCCCATTATGAAAAAACTACACCGCGTATGGAATTACCGGAGTTCAACGGAACTTTCAACAACTGGATCTCCTTTAGAGATTTATTCTTTGAAATGATTCATAACAATCCAACGCTGAACAAAACGCAGAAAATGAAGTTCCTAAAGTCTAAATTGAAAGGCGAAGCGGAAAAGTTAATCAAGCACCTTCCTGTGAGTGCTGAGAATTATGACTCGTGCCTGAATATTATTCAGCACCGCTACGACAACAAGCGATTACTTTTCACCTCCTACATAGAAACACTTCTCAATCAAGCGTCCATCGAAAAACCAAATTCTACTAACATGAAGAAGCTGTATGACACAACAAAAGAGTGTTTAAACGGCCTAGAAAACATAGACGTTAATATTCCAGTATGGGGTCCACTTATCGTCTATTTACTATCCTCCAAACTGGATGACGTCACTTACGCTAGCTAGGTATACCGGGCCATATTATAAACAATGTAAATGAATTTTATGAAGAATTCTTTTCGGTAGTGCACACCGAGTTCAATAATACTTTAAAAAAGAAATTTAAAACTATTGGCCCAAAGTTTATTTTTAGTGACTGGGCAACACCGGGTATTAGGAAAAGTAGGGAACGATTGTTTGAGCTGTACGGCCTTAAGCCTTACATCAACACAGAATCTTTTAATAAATATGTTGCTACTTATTCGAAAATTTTTAAAAACACTTGCAAGGTAGCCAAATCCTTATTCATTAGCAACAAGATTAAATTAGCCGATAATAAAATAAAGACGGTTTGGAAAATTATCAACTGTGAAACAAATAGAAATAAAAAACTAAATAATGATTTCACACTAGAGACATCACGTGGCCTTGTGAGCTCCAACAATGAAGTTGCTCAAGAATTTGTAAATTTCTTTACCAGTATCCCACTTAAAACTACAGAAACCTTAAAATCCTCTCCCTTGCTCTCTATTGATTTATTGAAAGCGAACGTTTCAGCCTGTCCAAATGAGTTTGAATTTCAGCATATAAACCCCTTAATAGTCATAAAAGCTTTTAAGCAAATCAAGATCAAATTAACGGAAGATCTATGGGGTATGTCTATCAAAGCTTGTACCTCAATTATTGAGACTGTAGCACCGTATTTAGCCTTAATATTTAATTTGTGCGTGGATCAAGGGGTCTTCCCGGATCTAATGAAATTCAGTAAGGTAATACCGCTTTTTAAATCTGGGGATAGTAAAGACACCAATAACTATAGGCCCGTATCCGTGTTGCCGGTTTTCAGCAAGGTGTTTGAAAAGATAATGCTCAATCAAATGCTTAACCATTTTAACACCAATAAAATATTGCACGAGCAACAGTATGGTTTCACCAAAGGACGTTGTACAACTGACGCCGGTGTCACTTTATTAAAACACATATTTACTGCATGGGAAGAGGCACAAGATGCCATAGGAATCTTTTGTGACCTTTCGAAGGCATTTGATTGCGTAAATCACGAAACCCTGATCTTGAAACTTGAGCATTACGGTTTAGGTAAACTTGCGCTCAGTTTAGTAAAATCGTATTTGAATGATAGACAGCAGCAGGTACAAATAAATGGTGTCAATTCAATGGGTTTAAATGTAAAAATGGGTGTACCACAAGGTTCGATATTGGGTCCCTTCCTGTTTTTAGTATATATTAATGACCTACCCCGTTTATTTAACAACCATCCGCATATGGTGTTGTTTGCTGACGATACTTCTTTAATATTTAGGATAAACAGACGTGCCACTGATCTTGACGACGTAAATAACGCCCTACTGCAGGTCCATAATTGGTTTACCGCTAATAATTTAGTACTAAATGGGAAAAAAACTAAGTGCATTAGATTTGCTCTACCAAATGTCAAAAGTAATGATTGTGACATAATATTGAATCAAGAGAAACTAGAATTTGTCGATAAAACGGTTTTCTTGGGAATCACGCTCGACTCAAGGTTACAATGGGGTCCTCATTTAACATCTCTTGCAGGACGGCTGAGTTCAGCTGCATATGCTGTTAGAAAAATCCGTCAATTTACTGATATTGATACCGCGAGGCTAGTCTATTTTAATTATTTTCATAGTATTATGTCATACGGTATTTTACTATGGGGACGGGCTGCAGACATCGAGTCTATATTTATTCTGCAGAAAAGAGCCATCAGAGCCATATATGAATTACGTAGACGCGATTCTCTAAGAGAACTGTTTAAGGAAATTAATATCATGACAGTACCTTGTCAATACATCTATGAAAACATCATGTACGTTAGGAAAAATCTGCATTTATTCAGTAAAAGAGGTGACAGACACCACTATAACACTAGAAATAGGGACCAACTAGTTCAGCCAGGTTTCAGGCTTGCTAAAGTAGATTCATCTTTCATGGGGTACTGTTTGAAATGTTACAATAAAATACCTCCCAACATTCTTCAACTGAATGAGACGAAATTTAAATCTTGTATAAAACGCACACTATGTAGGCAAGCATACTATAAGTTGGGGGATTACATTGATGATAAAAATGCTTGGCTACATGCTGGTCCTGCTCCACAACCATAGTTGCAAACTAATTGATTGCACTGGTCGGGCATTATTTGAGTCTATCGACACGGAAAGAAGTAGAAGAAGAATTGATTCCCATGTTAATGTATTGTGGAAGCTGCGGAAGATTGTAAAAATATACCTATTTGCATTGTATAGATTCCAGTTTTTAGTATTATATAATCTCATAGCACATGTGTGAGTACTTTGTACTGTTCAGCCACCACTTACATTTAGTTATCTTTCATTGACTTGAATATGCCTTGGTGGCTAAGAGAGAATGTCATGCTCACTCAAATGTCTCGCTGATGGTGGCGGGTGTGTCGGGTCATTTAATTCCCTTAAATATGGTCGAGTTGTTTGGCGCCGATACATGCGTCATGTTCGTGAACGGGCGCTCTCAGTTGGGACTGGTCATCTCTTGGCTGCCACGGTTCGTTCATTTTAATTACTTTTATTTTTTTTTAAATTTTTGATTTATTATTTTACTCTGGACGCTCTTTAATGTGCACGTCTTTCTACATCGTTCTCACATATATGTATAATCTCAACATGAATGATGTAACCAAGATTTTGTAACAATATTTTGATTTAAAAGAGTGTCCATGGAGTTTCTTGCCCGTTCTTCTCCATAGAGATCTACGTTAGGGAACGGGCAACTACAGTACTTTCTCAAGTTATTATGCCTTGTGACTGTGACTGTAGCTTTGCTTTTATTGTATTTTCGACTTTCAAAAGTGCCGTAATGGTCTAATTGAAATAAATGATTTGAGTTTGAGTTTGAGTTTTGAGTTTTTACGCTGACTACATAAAAACTATGAAACAGTCAAGAGAGCTCCCCGACCTAGAGGAGTTTATGGAATTCCTGGAATTGCAGTTCATAACTCTAGAAACATCCCGTAACAAAAAGAATGGTGGGAAACAAAACTTCTCATCAAATAACCAACATAAAAGTTATAACAAACGAACTTTAAAGACACAGAAAAGTGGACAAAAACCTTCCATGCAACGCTTAGGAAATGTCCACTGTGCAAAAACGAACACACGCTGATGCAGTGTCCTACATTCTTGGACATGGATGTCGCAACGCGAAACAAAACAACAAGAAATCTTAACTTGTGCAAAAATTGTTTGTTTAGTCACGGCGGAAATAAATGCAACTCAACGAAAAAATGCCGCACGTGTAACTACAAACATCACTCCCTTCTCCATGATGATAATCTGAAAGGGCAACAATCAACGCCAACCACATCAACGGTGGCTGAGCGAACATCTAATCACATTAACGGTGAACAAGAGATACTCTTAACGACTCTTCAATTACGGGTCAAGAACAAGGAAGGAGATTACGTCATCCTTCGGGCGCTACTGGATCAAGGCTCTCAAGTAAGCTTGGTCACAGAAAATGCTGCTCAACGGTTGAACTTACCTCGAAATAAAATGAACGCTGCGGTCACTGGTGTTGGCACTATAATGGGCAAAAGTAAAGGGATGATAAAATTGGAATGCAAGTCTATCCACTCCGATTATTCATTCCTAACAGAAGCGTTAGTGATGAATAAACTCATCAACAATTTGCCAAACTCAACGATCAACACAGAGAACTGGACACATCTTCACAATATCGAGTTAGCTGATCCAGACTACAACATCTCTGGACCCATCGATCTACTGCTTGGAGCAGATGTTTACTCCGACGTGATCTTAGGAGGAATAATTAAGCATAACAATGGTTCGCCAGTAGCACAACAGACAAAGTTGGGCTGGATATTGTGCGGAGCTACAAAGCAGTTTAACTGTCTAGTAACGCTAACCGAGCTAGACAATCTAACAAAATTTTGGGAAATAGAAGACATCCCTTCGGAATCCGAAAACACTACGGAAAACGAATTCTGTGAAAAATATTACACAGAAACTACCAAACGATTAAGCAACGGGCGTTATGTGGTGAAAATGCCAATGCACTCTAACTACGAACAAAACCTAGGTAACTCGAAACCTCAAGCTACAGCACAATTTCTTCATTTAGAAAAGAAAATGGCGAGGCAAGAACACTTCGCTAAACTATACAAAGACTTCATCCGAGAATACATCGATTTGGGTCACATGAAACCCGCGACGGAATCGGAAAGTCGAGTACAAACCTACCTACCACACCACGGCGTAGTAAGGGAGTGCTCATCAACAACGAAACTACGAGCTGTTTTTAACGCATCAATGAAAACAGACTCCGGGTACAGCCTAAACGATTTGATGGAAAAAGGGCCAAATCTACAAAAGGACATACTATCCCTCATCATAAAATGGCGGAGCTATAAATATGTTCTAACGGCGGACATTGAGAAAATGTACCGTCAAATCCTTATTCATCAAGATCAACAATGTCTTCAAAGAATTATCTGGAGAGAATCCAAGAGAGAACCACTGAGAGCTATGCAACTGTGTACCCTAACATACGGGACCAAAGTTGCACCATTCATAGCGATGCGGACTCTCCAACAGCTGGCCAAAGATGAAGGCAACGCTTTCCCTCTGGCCCAAAAGGCGCTACTTAACGAATTTTATATGGATGACGCCATCACGGGCCATCATACCATAGAATCAACAAAGCTACTGCAAAAAGAGCTAAGCGAACTACTGAAGAAAGGTGGTTTTGTTTTACGGAAATGGTCCACGAACGAGCCATCTATTCTCAAAGATCTACGAAAGAAAGAGAAAAGTAACAATAACGAATTTAACTTCAAACAACAAGAGTTCAGCAAAACACTGGGGCTCGCATGGAATGACGCAAGCGACACATTCCATTTTATTAGCGAAGCACCTAACGACAACAAAAATGCATTATATACAAAACGCAAGCTATTGTCAGAAATAAGCAAGATCTACGATCCACTCGGTTGGTTGGCTCCAGTAACACTACAAGCAAAACTGCTTTTCCAAAAACTATGGAATGATAGCTTTCAAAACATTGGCTGGGATGAAAATGTACCGGATTCCATAGAAAAGGAATGGAGGCAAATAAAATCTGACCTGCCAAACATAAAATTCATAAGCTTACCAAGATGGATAAAAAATGAAAACAATAGTATGATCGAATTGCAAGCCTTCTGTGACGCGAGCGAGAAAGCCTACGCATGCGTTATCTACAGCCGAACTACGTCATCCAGTGGCGCTTACGAAACAACACTACTCGCAGCAAAAACTAAGGTGGCACCAATCAAGAAGAAAACTACAATACCGAGATTGGAATTATGCGCCGCAGTTTTGGCAGCGAAAGTCCTACAAAGGTTAACAAAAATCCTTGAAGATTACGATCTAAGGATTACCTGCTGGACCGACTCTAAGGTCGTTCTAGCATGGCTTCAGGGAAATCAAACTAAATACGAAAAGTATGTCACTATAGAACAACACAAATAATAAACATCGTGCCTGCGATCAACTGGGGTTACGTGAAAACAAACGAAAACCCTGCCGAGTGTGCCACAAGAGGACTCCCACCATCCAAACTGGTCAACTATTCCCTGTGGTGGGAAGGCCCTAAATGGCTTAAGGAGCAAGAAACACAAGCCCTTGACTCTAAAGAAACTTATAGCACAAACGAGGGCTTCCTAACAAACTGTTATACGACTAATAGTACGGAACCCACGTCGATTAAAAATGAATTAATAAATTCATTACTTGAACGACATAGCAACATAAATCGTATTACAAGAATACTAACTTTGGTGATACGTTTTGCTGATGCATTACGAAACAAAAGAAGGTCAACTGAGTGCCATGAACTGAACTTGCACGAACAAAACAACACACTATTTATAATTATTAAATCAGTGCAACGGGATTACTTCGAAAAGGAGATAAATTCTCTAAACAAAGGTGAAAAACTTGCCAACAGAAGCACCATTTTGAAACTTAATCCATTTTTGGACTCTAATGGAGTTTTACGTGTTGGAGGACGCCTAAACCACTCAAACTTGCCAGTGGAAACGAAACACCCCATTCTTTTACCAGGAGAGGGAAGACTAACCCAACTTATTGTTGAAAGGTCGCACCAACGAACTTTACACGGTGGAGCAAGATTAACGCTAGCTAACACTAGAAACACTTACTGGATAATCAGCGGCAATCGAACCGTCAAGAAAATACTGCGACAATGCATTCGATGCCGTCGATATGCAACAACGCGAAGTGAACAGTTGATGGGCAACCTTCCTAAAGAAAGGATTACTCCCTCGAGGCCGTTTTCGCATACCGGCGTCGACTTTACAGGCCATGTGGACGTAAAGATAAACAAAGGCCGCGGGATAAAAACCTGCAAAGGCTATATAGCCATATTCATATGCATGTGCACAAAAGCAGTGCATATCGAACTTGTTTCGGACCTATCAACGGAAACTTTCATCGCAGCACTAAGAAGAATGTGCGCCCGAAGAGGAACCCCAAAACATATTTACTCGGATAACGGAACCAACTTTGTCGGAGCCGCAAGAGTTTTAAAAGAAGAGTTCCAACTATTTAAAACACTGCAATCGTCAGAGTTCTTTAAGGAGATCAACGACCTTCAAATCGAGTGGCACTTCAACGCTCCATCCTGGCCATCAGCAGGAGGCTTATGGGAAGCCGCTGTACGCTCCATGAAAGCACACCTGAAAAGGGTGATCGGACAACAAAAGCGTACCTACGAACAATTTGCAACGCTTCTAACACAAATCGAAGCGTGCATGAACAGCCGGCCACTGTGTCCATTATCAGAAGATATTGAAGATCTGGAATACCTCACTCCTAGTCACTTTCTCACGGGGAGTCCAACACTAACACTACCACTAAATGAACCTGAAGAAAACAAAACGATAGACATCAGAAACAACTGGAAACTCATCGAGCTCATGCGTCGACACTATTGGGGGCGCTGGTCGAAAGAATACCTTCATTCACTACAAAACCGAAACAAATGGCAACAAACTAAAGAAAACATACAGAAGGGGCAGCTAGTTCTCGTCAAGGAAAGTAATCTACCCTCAAGCAGATGGGCTATGGGACGAGTAGTAGAACTGCACCCAGGCAGCGACAACTTAGTACGAGTAGTAACGCTTAAAACACCAAATGGGATACTTAAAAGACCCATAACTAAACTCGCCCCGCTACCTATAAACGAGGTACGCGGGAGCGCTGACACACAAGAAGTGAGTCCAGAAACAGACCACGACGAGCCCGAGAAAGGCACTAATACAAGTCGAAAAGGGGTAAACAGCCTGCTTATGATGTTACTAGTAGCATTTACAACGCTATCATGTGGACTAGCAGCACCCCTGCAACATTTTAAAATAACTCGGTTAGCTGAAAACCAACCAGTGTACTTTGACCCCGTCGGAAACGTCCAACTCACCCACGATGAATGGAAACTGCTGGTATACTACAACCTGACAACATTCTGGCAAAGTACGACAAAGGTAGAGGAGTTCGTTAATCGTTTAGGCCAACTATGCGACACAATGCCTAACGAATCATGTCACTCTACGTCACAACAACTCAAGTTCGAAATGAACCAACTGAACGAGTATAACATATTGTTGCGGTCTCAACATCAACAGCGGAGGCGACGTGGCTACGTCAACGGCGTAGGAAATCTTGCACGAGCCCTGTTTGGTGTCCTTGACAGTGATTTCGCCGAAAAATACGCTCAGGACATAGAAAAAATTAAAACAAACGAACAATATTTATTACAACTGATACGAAATCAGACACTGATTATCGAGGCAGAAAACAACGTCATCAAGAAAAATGAAGACTTTGTAAAGACGCAACTGGAAGTAATTCAACAATTCATGAACGAAACGAAATATAATACGGCTGTGATAGAAAACAGATTTCAACGAATGAAAACAATGAATGACGTCAATGCTGGGGCGTTAACAGCTAGTTTACTTATCTCAGTACTGAGAAGAAACCAAGAAATGCTCTTAAGTGCATTGACAGATATCTACAGAGGCCATCTCGACATGAAATTATTCACACCGGAGCAGCTATCTGAACAACTCAATTACATTGCCGGTATCATACCGAAAAGATTAACATTACCTATCAAAATTATTTATGTTAAAGCCCGACTCACCGAACAGTACTTACTCTTCGAATTACATATCCCGTTACTAAGCGATGACGAGTATACACTGTATCGCAATATAGCTATTCCTAGATGGGAAACAGCTGAACAATGTCAGGTGATACAGACAGCAACACAATATATTGGAGTCAACTTCGTAAAGAGTACCTACATACAGATGGAAGAGGTTGATCTTCAGCAGTGTACCACCATGACGGCGGACAATCATATCTGCTACGCCTCTACAACTATCAACAACCTGCATGGAGCCACGGCATCCTGCGAAGCTAAAATACTTAGTCAAAACGTAAATAAGATTACATGTGATTGGGTATCACAACAATGCGCTGACCAATGGATAAAATTACAGAGACCAAACATATGGCTGTATAATTGCATCAATGAATGCACGATTCGCATTGTCTGCGAAAATCGAATTACAACAACCACTATAACAAAAGCGGGACTCCTTGCCCTAGGTCAGGACTGCATACTTCAGCACAAAGACAACACAATTTATTCACATAATGTTTTTAGTAGCAGTACCAACATTGGAATAACCTTGGAGGTACCTACTATTGACTCTCCAAATGACATGTGGAATACATTAAAAAACACAAAGATTGTGCTACCGAAATTAAACTTATCTAATGACCACAAATTATTAGATGACCAGATAACCGCACAAAAGGGAAGAGAGAGTCTACCCAACGACCTTAGTGTCCACGACATCGGCAACTACGCTATAAGCTCTTTGCTGGTGGGAGGAATCGTCGCCGCTATAATAGTTTGGCGGATAAGAAGATATCTTCAGGCTCGTAAGAAGAGCGAAACTGCAGCCAACGCGAACAACACTCACGAAAGGACACAAGATATAGAACTAAAGGAGACTCCTGCCTACGCCAAAATACGAGGTGGACATTCGGAAAACTACCGGCCACCGCTACCAGCAATTGGAACAAGATTTAAACTATGATTAATTAATTAAGAATTATTTCTTGCTTATTGTTTTAATTGCTTAACATGTATACTATTTATCTTGTAACTTAAGTTTGGTAATCTGAGTGCATACCTTTTCCCTCGGGAGCATGTACGAGCCAATAATGCTCATACAGCAAAAGTACGTTTCTGCGCACGTAATGAATTACGCTAAACGTACTTTATTAATTATTTATAACATAAATTCAGTCGTCACTAAAACTCAGCCACAAGCGGGTCGATCAATAATAACATTGCATCAAGTGCGGCTCAGATAACTAAACAAACGTAACTTAAACGTAATTAAACTATTCAACATAACAGTGGTTTGGTGTGAACTAACTACCTTCCTACAACAACTACCGGGGTATCTGTCAACGACGAGATAACCCCAACAATGGTAGTTCCCGTTGTTCTAGAATCACGAAATTTGGCATAAAGCAAGGTCTTACAGCACATGTAAAGGGAAAAGTCTGAAAACCGTAAATATGTAGTTTATTAACAAAAAATATGTTTTACCTACAAACTTATTATTTGCGGTTGGTGCAATATCCGTTTCTAGAGCACGAACAGCAAAGTTAAGTTTGTCCTTGTAAAAGTTTGTACGGTACCCTCGGTGCGCGATTCCGACTCGTTCATGGCCGGTTTTTCTTATATTCTCTTTCTTTTCCAAATGGTTTCATCCTACTATGATTTTTGTCGTTTTTGACCATTTTCAGTTTTCAGAGGTATCTGCACTGGTCTATTTCTGCCCTAACGAGAATATCAATCTACGTGGGGTCTGTCATTTCTAACTTTAAAGACTATCTATGGGACTACTTACTTGGGGTGTATGTGCTACGGGGCACCTGTTTGGGCCGATAGGGCCACCATAGGGGCGGTACGACGTAAATTGCTTCAATAAAGCCAGCGTTAGGCTTTGATATTCTTATGCAAAACGTATAGGACGGTTACCGTACTTGCAGTTGTACTTCCAGTCGATCTTAAAGTGCAGCGGCGGCCTGTACCATTACGCGCGTGAGACCGCAGACGTAGACTTTGTAACCCTACGTGGCCGTGCTAAGATTTCTAAATTCTTCAAACCACAGACCGACGTCTGGGAGGAACTTTCGTCTGAATGGCAACGTAGGTAGGATAATCCCATCAAGGGCCGACACCTCCACCAATTCTTTCCATCCGTTCGTGAGCGGCTGCCAGGACATGGCTGGAGGTTGATCTCTGTGTTTTTAATTTCACACAGGTCATGGTAACTTTAAGAGTTATTTTCCTTCAAGCTTGTTGATTCGCTTTTTTGTGAATGTTCTACAACTGACTGCGAATATGAACAGTGCAGATTTGCACATCACATTTATGGGATTACAGTCTTTGGCAGAATGAACGTGTTGGATAGTGGTGAGACAGGTCACATCCGGAGTTTACTATACGGACCTTGTAGAAACTAGAACAAATTTCCGTGCGTTCAAGCGTTTTTGCAGACTTTTATTGGAATCCAATATAACAGCTCACAACTTAGGACCCATTAATGTCAATATTTATCCGTGATGCAAGGCAACTGGGCCTATCCCAGTTGTAAACGTCCCTTTGTGCCCACTGGCCTTGTTTCGTTCAGTGTCCTGCTGATATGGAGGGAAGTAAAAATAACAGGTTTTCACTACTCCTCCATTATAATTTTCCGATTAATTTCGTTGCGGGATCCAAGACAGTTAAATTGTTTCTCTGGGACTTCGTCGAGCTTCATTGTCTTGGCGCTTTTCTGGTGGTCGCCACTGTTGGTTCTGGCTTTCAGAAGTTACAGTGGTTTGGGAAAAGTGTGGAACGCTTGTCCCATAAAAAAAACCGGCCAAGTACGTGTCGGGCCACGCTCAGTGTAGGGTTCCGTAGTAGCCCGTTATCACAATATAGAACGTACACGTTGGTACAGCGCCATCTCGCGGCAGCTTTGTGAAACTTATGATAATTTGTTATGTTTTTTTATTTAAGATTTTGTTTTTCAATGCAAGTCTTTACCCGTTATAAACAAGCAACTACTTCATCTAAGTCACTCACTTTATAGGATTTATTCTAAGGATTTTGTATTTGGTACAAAATTATCCAACACCCAAGTTCAACGACTATTACTGCTAAAAACTTATAAAGTTATCTTAACCGCTATAGTTTTCCTTTAAAGTTCATGAAATGCACTATCATCATGAATTTTTCCAGATTTTTCAAGCCAGCTGTTTTGCTTTTAGAGAGAGGAAGACTGGAACAGAAATTTTCACTTTAAAGTTTAATATTTTGTAAATGTATCATTAAATCGAAAAGTAGTATTAGCAACCCTTAAGTCATTTTAGAAGACCTCTTCAACGATACCCCACTCGATGGAGTAGACGACGAAACAAAATTCATCCTGCTAAATAAAAGACGTGTGTTCGAATCGAGCGTATATTTGAACTGAGGTGACGGTACAAGTGTGCGCTTGCTTATAATTACCCACGTATACAACACCTTCACCCTTAATTTCTACAATACTTAAGAATCCTTATTACTAACACAAGAACAAAAGCTGTAACTAATTACTAAAACTTACTTACTATTAGACTGTTACAAATAACCGACCAAAGCAAAATAACAAATAATTTTCTACACTTAATTAAATATACATAAAACTTCTTTCCCAATCTACTTGTAACGGTCCTCGATACCATAGCGTCTCACTGGTTTACGTACACGCTGAACATTAGGCGGTTCAGTAGGTACATTATCGTTCGAACCATGATTAACTATTTCCTGCACATTGGGCGCGCTAGACGTTTTTAGCGGGGTTTCTGTTGACACAATGTCCGTATCGTTGGCTGGTTTTGGTGATGCGCCCTCGGCTACCAACGGTGCGGGCGGGTTGGGGCCCCCGACCGGCGTATCAGCCTGTTGGTCATTGTCTACGGGGAAAATTAGCGAAGGGCGGAATCGTTTTACAGGTCTTTCGCGTATAGGGTGATTGTCACCATGGTTACGTGTTAATTTCACTATCTTAGCTACGTCTCTTGACACTCTAAGCTTTAGTTGGTCGACATGTCTGTGTTCTTCGGTTCCATTGATAGATCTAACTTTATAATCCGTACTACCTGTCCTCTCTATTACTGTCCCCGCCGTCCACTTATCATGACCCCGATAATCTCTAAACCAGACCTCATCCCCCGATGTAAATTGTCTAACTGTCCCCCCAGCTGACTTTTCCGCCTGCTTCTGGCGAGACTTTACTAGTTCTTTCTGATCTGGTTTTAAGCAATCTAGACGCATGCTCAATTTGCGCCCTATGCACATCTTTGCCGGGCTTTCGCCGGTTGTATAGTGTGGTGTATTTCTATATGCTAGTAGGAATCTACACAAGGAAGCGTGTATGTCTGTTTTTGACTTAATTGCTTTTTTAATATTGCGTTTACATATTTTAACGGCGTTTTCCGCCGCCCCATTCGAAGCCCCAAAAAATCGATGTGTATTCTGGTCCATGGGCGGTCCGGCCATGGCCAGGCGCGCGGTGCGTGCGCCGGAGGGGCGTCAGCTACCGCGGCACATATGGTGCAGGCACGACACGCTGCTTCTACAGCCTCGTCTATGCCCGGCCACCACACATAGCTCCGGGCCAACGCCTTTGTTTTCACTACCCCCATATGACCCTCATGTAGCTCTGAAATTACCTTATCCCTGCACGAGTTTGGAATAATGACCTTATGTCCCCACATCACACAACCTAATTCTAAATATAACTCATTTTTTATATTAAAGTATGGTTTTAATTCTCTCATTTCGACTTCGTCCGGCCACCCATCATTAATATAATATCTAGCTACTCTGTTTAATATGCTATCCGAAACCGTTTCTTTTTTTAATTTATGCGAGTCTAAAAGTAACGCTTCTGCAGCGAAATGTAAGTATGTTTGTTCCGGGGTGTCTAATTCTTCTCTGCAAACCCCCTCCTTGTGCTTACTAATCAACCTAGACAAAACATCTGCTGGATTCCTGTCCGTACGAATATACTCTATATTGAAGTCGTATGCTGATAATTTAATTGCCCATCTCTGTAGTCGACTAGCCGCCGTGTTGGGAATGCCGGCATGCGGTCCGAAGATTGTTACCAGCGGTTTATGGTCCGTACGTAAAGTGAACTTTCTGCCAAACAAATATTGGTGAAATTTGTCCATTGCAAATATTATCGCGAGAGCTTCTTTATGAATCTGACTATAGTGTTGCTCGGCGGAGGTGACGCGTACGCCACCACTCGCTCGCCGTCGGCCCCGCCGGGCGCGCGCTGCGTCAGCACCGCGCCAAGCCCCCGCGAGTGAGCGTCGCATGCTACTATACTCTCTAACGACATATCAAAATGTGTCAAAACTTCTGTACTACACAGAAGCTTTTTAATTGTATTAAAAACCTTTGTATGTAACATTGTCCATCTCCAGTGCCTTCCCTTTTTGAGCAAGTCGTAAAGAGGGTTGATATGGGTGTTTAAATTTTTTATAAATTTCCCATAGAAATTAACCATGCCCAGAAATGATTTTAATTCCGATATATTAGTTGGATGAGGCATATCTAATATTGGTTTTAACTTATCTGGATTTACTTGTACTCCCTTTTTATTTATTATGAACCCTAAATACTTTACTTGGTCTGCTATAAACTCACATTTTTCTTTTTTTCTTTTTAAACCGTTTGTTTCCAAAATACGAAATACTTGTTCTATACTTTCTAAATGTGAATCTAACGATTTACTTTTTATTAAAATATCATCATAAAATACTATTACGTCGGGGACATTTTTAAAGAGATTTGTCATTAATTTTTGAAAAATTCCTGGACTAGAAGAGAGACCATACACTAATCGGTTGTATTTAAACAGTCCTCTATGTGTGTTAATGACAGTGTAGTTTCTAGACGTTTCATTTAAAACTAACTGATTATATGCTTGTGATAGGTCTAACTTGGTAAAATAATGATTACCACTCAGCCCACTAAATAAATCTTCTACCTTTGGAACCGGATACCTATCAACCAACAAAGCTTTGTTAAGTGTCACCTTATAATCCGCACAAAGTCGTATTCCACCGTCCGTCTTCCTCGCTATGACCAACGGCGTGGCCCAGTCGGACCGGTCAACGGGCTCGATGACGCCGGCACGCAACATTGCGTCAACTCCGCATCTACTCGCGGGAACAGCGCGTACGGTACCGGGCGCGCGCGGCAGTAAATCGGCTGCGCTCCGGGCCGCACGTACAGCTTGACCTCTTCCCCCGTATACTTGCCCAATGTGCCGTCAAATAGTTTCTCATGCCTGGAGATAAAATCATTTAGAAAGTTATTTTTACTTGTTACAATATTATGAATTTCTGTACACTTGCTTAGCTTAGGTATTTCCATACACAATTCAGACAACCATTGTCTCCCTAATAAGCTAGTACTACCTTTATTTATTACATATAAGTCCAACCTTTTCACCTTGTTTTTATACTCCACATTTATCTCCAAGTACCCTATCGGATAAACAGCTGTGCCATCGTAAAATTATAACTTTAATTTACATGTTTTCAGAGGTATATCTTTAAATAATTTAGTGTAAGTTGAGTAGCTTATGCAAGATAACGCCGACCCCGTATCGACTTCCATTTTTAATGGTTTATTGTTTATATTAACTGTCATACACACCGGTCTATACTTCGCTAAAGACATCTGGTACATTGCCTCCTCGTCGTCACCCGACGCTTCCCGCTCCTCCCCGGAGCTGTCACCCGCTGCTGGTTCGCGTAGCCAGTGCGCTGCACCGGCAGCGCCGCAGGCCGCGTCGGTGGCGTTTCCTCGGTCGCGTGTACCGCGTGCCGCCGCTGTCGCGCCCCTGCGTCGCTTCCCGCCGTTCTCCTCCGCGCTGTGGCCGCTCGGACCGAGCGCGCGACCTCTGCGTGACCTTCCTCGCGCGCCGTTGGAGTTTGAATTAGCCGATGTCGTACGGCGTTCGAATTCCTTCTTCATGCATACTCTTCGTAAATGGCCAATTTTACCACAGTAGCTGCATTCAAAATCTTTGTACTTGCAGTTTTGCGGGCTATGTCCATTGCCACCGCATGCTGAACAATTTCTGATTCCTAACTTGTGCATCTTCTCGCTAAGTTCCCGGTTCGGAACTTGTTCCCGCGAGCCCTCGACAGCTCCGGCGTCCCGCTCGGCTGCCTCCAGGGTATTGGCTAACTGTAGCGCTTTGTTGTAGTCTAGATTATTTTCTGCGAATAGCCTCTGTCGAATAAAATCGCTCCGCAGACCGCACACAAACTGGTCCCGTAGGTTTTCTTCTAAGTTCGTTTTAAACTCACAGTACCTCGCCATCTTTTTCAATTCTGCCACGTAGTCCGCTATCAATTCGCCTGCCACTTGCCGTCTTTGACGAAATCTATATCTCTCTGCCAAGATTGACGGTGTGGGTTGCAGATGTGCACGCAGTAGATCCACCGCGACCGTATATGTTAAGCTTGATGGCTTCCTCGGACTCGATAATGTAGACAACAATTCGTAAGCCTGTTCTCCGATTATCGCGATTAACGTAGGCAACTTTAAATCGTCCGTTATTTTGTTAACCACAAAGTACATTTCTAGCCGCTCCACATACGATGACCAGTTACCGGTTTTCACATCAAAGTCTTTGATTTTTCCCACTGACATTGTCACGATTGTCCACGATTACACGACACAATTAGGTATATTATCTATTCTGCACCGTACAAAGTTTGTTTATCCCATCCTCGTCGCCACTGCTAAATAAAAGACGTGTGTTCGAATCGAGCGTATATTTGAACTGAGGTGACGGTACAAGTGTGCGCTTGCTTATAATTACCCACGTATACAACACATCCCACTTCACATGTAGGGCAAAAAAAAACACCAAAATTTTATTTTACCACTTTGTCGGAGTTATCGATATACACACCTTTACAAAATTACAGCTTTCTGGTACTAACGGTCTCTAAGCAAACACTCGGACAGACATACAGACGGTCATGACGAAACTATAAGGGTTCCTTGTCAGGAACCCTAAAAACCAGCCAAGATAATAGGGACTATAGACCTCAGTATCTGGTATAAATATCAAACTTGCTAGGTCCACCCGTTCCTGAGAAGATCGGTGGTGACAGTCGGACAGACGGATTGACGGACAAGAAAGTGATCTTACAAGGGTTAACTTTTACCTTTTGAAGTAGAGGTGAGGACTTTTAAAAAGCCACGCCCCCTATTACATGGGACTTAAAACATAACTGGCGAAATGTGGGTGTACTAAGCTATTAGTTACACCTCTGCCTAACCCGTCGCAGATCACAGGCGTGATGTTATGTTATGTGTGACTTGATTTA
This sequence comes from Xestia rhomboidea, assembly GCA_963853795.1. NCBI lineage: Eukaryota > Metazoa > Arthropoda > Insecta > Lepidoptera > Noctuidae > Xestia > Xestia rhomboidea. The sequence continues at coordinate 579,243 of OY970784.1, forward strand.
GACCAGTCACCACAACTCACGAGCACAACGCTAAGAGTAGCCATCACCCTCTCGCTGTTCTTGTGCCCCTACGCTACCGCAAGCAGTGACAACTAGGGAGTATGACGAACTAGCTGCTCGGTGCTCAAACAAAAATAATAAAGAATATCCATCGCTCTCGCGGGTCGCGGAACAATACCGCATGTGAGGTGGACAGTTTGAACGGCTACATTTCATAATTTCATTACAACTAAATGACCTCTCGACAGTGCGCTCCATGACGCCCTAGAAAGTATGTGAGGTGTGTGTGCCATGTCAGCGTCGATGTATGCTCAGTTTTGTACTTAATGTTGTATGTGTTAACAGCAATTCTCTTGCTCTGCGCTCCTCTTCTTTCTGGAGTGAATAATTGAAACTGCTTTTATTTCGATTCGTGTATGATATCTTAAACTTAAAAGATTTATAATCACAGGTGCGAGCGTCACAAGAAGAACAAAACTAGAAGATACAATTACCGCGGAGCTAAAGAAAAATGAACCATCAAACTTGAAAGTTTTCCGGACAACTCGAAATCGTACGTCCAAACCTGGCACTACTTTCAAAGAGTCTGACGAAAGTGATCAGCGTAGTAAAACTGAAGTAAAGAAGCGGAAACAGCATACTCAAACACGAATTAGTAAAATACGTTATGAATGTGATGTGTGTCAGCATAGTTTTAGTCGGAAAGATAATTTAACAAGGCATATTCGAAAACACACTGTTGTAAAACTTTACAAGTGTGATGTATGTCAGCGTAGTTTTAGTGAAAAGCGTAGTTTAACAAGACATATTCGAATACACACTGGTGAAAAACCATACACGTGTGATGTATGTCAGCGTAGTTTTAGGGAAAAGGGTTTTTTAACAGATCATATTCTAATACACGCTGCTGTAAAACCTTACAAATGTGATGTATGTCAGCGTAATTATAGTAAGATAGGTACTTTAAAAACGCATACCTTTTTAAAACACTCTGGAGTGTTTGAAAAACCTTACAAGTGTGATTTATGTCAGCGTAGTTTTAGTTTTAAGTATCTTTTAACCAGTCATATTCGAATACACACTGGTGAAAAACCATACAAGTGTGATGTGTGTCAGCGTAGTTTTGGTCAAAAGGAGCATTTAACCAATCATATTCGAATACACACTGGTGAAAAACCATACAAGTGTGATGTGTGTCAGCGTAATTTTCGTGAAAAAGGTCAGTTAAAAAAACATATTCGAATACACACTGGTGAAAAACCTTACAAGTGTGATTTATGTCAGCGTAGTTTTAGTCAGATAAGTAATTTAAACATACATATTCTAAGTAGGGCATGCAAAAACCGGATTGATTAGGAAAACCGACGTTTTCGGGTTTTTTGTTTACAAAACCGGTTAAGTCGTTTTTTCGTGTTATTTCAATTTTTATTAAAATAATGAGAAATATGTGTGTGCGTAAATGAAAATACTGAAGTCTAATCAATATATAAAAATAATAAAGCTAACTACGATGCTAGAAACTATGAACTAAGTAAAATTGACTGGGGCAGTGGACTCTCTCACCTCGGGTCTGAGCAGGCTGTTAACGTCTTATATGAGATACTATACGGTATTATCAAATTGCATGTTCCGTTGACTAGAACCAAAAATTCTAGCTTTCCAGTCTGGTTTTCGCCATCTCTCATACGAATCTTTAAAACTAAAGAACGCGTCTAGATTAAATGGAAGACATACAACAATCAATCCGATCACTTCAAATTCTCCAACTATCGGAAACTTTTCCACAGTGAGTCTATCAAATGCTATAAGAAATACATTGGAGCGGTCGAAGACAGCATTCCTAAGAATATAAAGCATTTCTGGACTTACATCTCATCGAGAAAGGGAAAAGCTAATTATCCGGCCAGTATGTACTTCAAAAATGTTTCTTCTGATGACCCCACGGACATAATTATGTAATCTATTTTCTTCTGTCTACGAACCCTCTACTTTTGACCCTGAAAAGTGGCAGCCTCCTGACAGCTTTGCAGATAACTCGTCTAGCATATCCGATATTAACCTATCTGTGGAAGTTATATGAGTGAAGTTGAAATCTTTGGATCCATCTAAAGGGGCGGGACCAGACGGCTTGCCACCCAACTTCTTCATAAAAACGTGTGACGCCCTGTGCAATGCTTTGCATATCATTTTTAACAAATGCTTGTGTGAGGGTGTTTTTCCCGCAATTTGGAAACGTGCGTTTATTACTCCTCTCCATAAAGCTGGTGATAAGAATAATGTAGAAAATTACCGCCCCTTCTCAATCCTTTCCACCTTGTCTAAGGTATCTGAGAGTCTTGTCCACGGCGCCTTGTATCCTCAGATTCATCAACTTATTACACCTGAACAACACAGCTTTGTCAAAAGTCGTTCAACCACGACAAATCTGTTAGTGTTTACGAATTACCTCTTTGAAATAATGGATCGGCGCGTTCAAGTAGAATACGGACTTTCAGAAGGCTTTTGACAAGGTGGATCATTCACTGCTTTTGGAAAAAATTGCCTTCAATGGCATTCGCGGTAATTTGCTGAGATGGTTCGCTTCATATATTTTTAATAGAACCCAAAGAACGGTAGTTAATGGATGTGAGTCTGAGCCTGTTGTTGTTAGGTCTGGGGTTCCACAGGGATCCATTTTAGGTCCCCTTCTTTTTATAATATTTATTAACGACATTGAAAACTGCTTCAAAAATTCAAATTTTTTAAAGTACGCAGATGACTTAAAAGTCTATAGATCATGTATAATTACACAAGACTGCGTACTCTTGCAAGACGACCTAGACAGGCTCAATGCGTATTGTTGATATGTTTGCAGAGCAATGAAACAACCGTGTGACGCTCATGCTGATTTATTACTACCGAAGAGGGTGCGCGCGCGCAAGCCGTGCGCCGCGCGCACACATACACCACATTTCCTCCAATACTACTCGTTTAATACTCTATAACAATAAAACAATAAATGCATTAGGATACTTAAAAGAACTTTTTATAACACACCTTCTTTCTATCCCTAACGGAACGACCGAGTCCGGCCGTCCCACTGCCCGGTTCTGTTTGTCTGCCCTTTAACCCATCCCCCGCAACAACATCCAACCCCTCTTCCCCCCGTCCCTCCTGAACTTCAATATTTCCCTCTGTAGGGTTGTTAGCTCCACCTTGGATTTCTATATCTGACTGTGAGGGTGATAGTGGGCATGGTGGTGCGGTTGATGACTCATTAGTAGGCAAACTTAATACTGTCTGCTGCTGCTGGGACTCCGTACATTCAGAAATCTCAGATGGCAAATATTCATCACAATAATTATCTACAGATTTAGTATTAACATTTCCTTTTTGTTTACAAATTTGATCAAGATGTCTTTCACATACAGTATTAAATTTCTCAATATACACCTCAAAAACTCTTATACCTAATTTTCTTATGATTTTTCCTAATTCCCATTGCGCTTTCCTATCTGTAAACCATTTACACCGTATAACTTCCCCCACCTGAAAATTCCTGCTTGATTTTAATTTAACTTTATCGTCACTAATATTTTCATTTTTACATGGTAAAATCACATCTAACCTTGAACGTAAATTTCTGCCAAACATTAACATAGCTGGGGTAATTCCCGTAGAACAATGTGCAGTATTACGATATTCAAACAGAAAACTCAGTAATTTCTCGTGTATTTCACACTGTGAGATACTTTTGTTATCTATGATACATTTTAACATCTTTTTACAAGTTTTTACTGAATTTTCCGCTTGACCGTTACTTACCACCAAATAAACATTCTGACCTAAACTCATGTAATCTATGTGGATACGATACCACGGCTGAGGAGGGCGGGGCCAAGGTGCGGGGACAGCGCGGGGCGGTGCATTCCGAACTCGCGAGCACTCGTTACATTCACCTATCCACCTCTGGATGTCTTTATCAATACCCGGCCACCACATCCTGCTGCGGGCTGAACTTTTGGTTTTTACGATGCACAGTGTTTTATGAAGCCCGATTTTCGGACATCCCATTTTTATTGCAAAACTTGACAGAAATGATCATTTAAATGCAAGATCTCGTGTCCCCATTTAGCTACCAAGTCTAGTTTCTGAGTAATAATTTTTTGAAAATCGACCAAATTTTATGTCGATTTATAGAAAAAAATAAATTACTTTTAATCTAAGCGTCATAGAAATAACGATGTTAGGTACATTGATGGCGCATCTTATGCCGAGTATTTTAAAGCATAAACGAACCTCGTAACTTTGCTTGATCCAGATATATACGTGTTTTTCGGTTTTTAGTTTTTCTTAATTTTCTCGAAAATTCCGTAATTTCGGGAAAAGTTGTTTATACTGAAATTATTTCGATAACTTCTCCAATTCACCACATAAATTTCACATCCCAATTCCATGGAACTTGGAAACCACAACGATTTTAAGTTTTATCCGGATTTTACGTCGTTAGGGCTGTCAAAATCTCAGATTTTTATTTATATCCGGATTTTATATAACTTTGCCAAAAAATATATCTACCTTGTAGTAAAATCGGTGGTTTGGATTATCTGATGTGAAGAAGCCAGGATACCAGCTTGGTATCTAAATAAAATATTATTCATCGATGTACGTTAAAAGGCATATTCAGGCATTTTGTGTTATTTAAGTATTTTTATAGTACGTACTAAATACTGCTAAATGACAAGCAAAATCCACATAATGCAATAGCAATAACATAAGCTGGGAGTACCTCCACGCGGTGAAGGCGGTAACAGTTTCTACTGGCTAAAACTCCCATAAATATTTTTAACTTGACCACCAGCTATGCCTTCGGGCTTATGTTGTTTTCGTTTGTCTATTGCGTACATCTGTTTAGTGGCACGGTAGCCTACCCGGTAACGCAGGGGAGCAGCCACCAAATATTTTAGTCAATAGTAAGCGGAATTTGTTAGTAATCATGGAGCCGGTCACGACCCATGGGACTACTCTACCTCAGCAGAACCTGACCCGCTCTGCTGGAGATGGTCTTTCTGGTCCCCGACCAGATTACTCTTTAATGCCAGGGGGGCATGACAATCCCAATGAACACGATGATCAGCAAGTGGCCTCTATGTCAAGCGAAGCTATGGATAGCACCGAAGTCGGTGCTTTTCAGTCTCTAGAAGTAGCAGCAAACGCACAGGCCGTGGAAAATAAGCCCTCACAAAAAGTGCTGACAAGATTAGACGTTTTTAATTTGTTTACGAATAAATTCAAAGACCTGTCAATGTCTGAACTAGTAAATAAAATTTTCGAATATTTTGGGGAGAGCTACCATATCTCCCATACTACGGAAGAATTTGCCCCTGTTCTTGCTACATTTGTAAGCAAAAGTAAAAGCATGTATAAAAAATGTAACTATACAATGAAACATTTCGAGAAAAAACATCATGACTGGTTAAGCCCAATAATCATTACCGGGCAGCTGATGGCTGAAGATTCAACATTGGCACCTAAAAGTAGAACATTTACGAATTTAAGTATGCGGCAGCAATTAAGAAGTCGTCGAAGGCTCCAAACGCAATTACAGGACGAGCCTTTAATAAAAAAAGTGAAATCTTTTACTGCATCACTGTCAATTGAAGGCGTTTCTTTACAATCGAAGCCAGCGAAAGATTTAGAACAGATTATATATACATGTGTAGAAGCACCTGAAACACCAACAAATATTTTACAAAAAATAACTAATTGTCCTCGGCCGTATACCCCGGAAGAAGCGCTATCAGTAGTAATAGATAGAAATTTAACAGAAAGAAAATTGTAGGTCTCGAGACCTACAATTTTCTTCATATGGATCTTCAAGATCGCGGATTCCCTGCATTTCCTCCATACTATAAAGTTTTAGCAGCAAAAAAGGATTGCTATCCATCCAATATTACAATTTCAGAGCGAGAAGCCTCAGTTCCTTTCCAAGATCTTTTACAACACACATTTGACAGATTATTGAGAGTCAGCGATGAAGTTGTAACACAATATTGCGAAAAAAAATCTGTGAAAGAGTTTGAATGTGTGTTGGAAGGAAACTGGGGCTTTGATGGGAGTACTGGACAGTCACTGTACAAACAAGCCTTTTCGGATGCTGAAGGCGGTGAAGAGAATAGCCTCATTGCAACTACATTTATTCCGTTAGTAGTAAGAACGAATAATGTTATACTCTGGAAGAATCCAGCCCCACAATCCTACAAGTACTGTAGACCAGTATGTGTGCAGTACAGGAAAGAAACGGCAGCATTAATAATGTCGGAAAAATCAAAAGGGGAGGACGCAATAAATAATCTTTCACCTTTATTAGGCGAAACCACAAAGGGACACAAAATAAAAACTTCCTGCTTATTGAATTTAGCTGCCATTGATGGTAAAGTCTTAAATACCATTTTACATACTTACTCCCAAATGCGTTGCCCATATTGTGGTTTAACGGCGACGCAATGTAACTATATTGACCTAGCTTTAGAGCAACCTATAAATATTGATGCCCTTAAGCATGGTGTGAGTCCACTTCATGCGTGGATCCGAGTGCGCGAGTTCCTCTTGCATTTATCTTGTAAAAAAGTGGTAAAGAAATGGAGGATACCCACAAAATCAGAAGAAAAAGGCCTTGTAGATGCTCGAAAAAAAGCTGTTCAGCAACAAATTAGAGAAAAGTTAGGTTTACTAGTAGACGTTGTTCGGCCAAATTCTGGCACCACTAATGACGGCAATACTACGCGAATCGCTTTGTCCGACAAGAATCGTCAAATTGTTGCAGAAATTCTCGACCTCGACCAGTGGCTACTAGAGGACTTACACGTTATTTTAACTGTTATGTGTAGTGGTCTACCAATCGAAGGTAATAAATTCGGTGATTTTTGTAAACAAATCGCCTTTAAATATGTAGAAAATTACGAATGGCATCCGATGACAGTAACTATACATAAAATATTGGTGCATGGGGCTGCAATAATTAATTCAACATCGCTTCCCATTGGAATGCTCTCAGAGCAGGCGTTGGAATCAAGGAATAAGTTTTGGAGAAGCGACCGTGAGCATCACTGCCGAAAACTGGACAGGGTTAAAACGATTCCGAGATCTCTTTTTTTTCTTCACAAAATTGTTTATATGTATGTATTTATCAATTATATTATATTCCTCTTTGTTTCTCTTTTTTAAGTTGCCCGCCAAGTTGTTTCTGAACTACCATAAGGTCAACTGGTTGAAAATGCGTAAGGCAAGAAGTCCGCCTTTGTACATTGTTTTTTAACTTGGGTATAGAGTTTTTAACAAATAATAATAAATAAATAAATAAAAAATATTTTTGAAAGGTCTCGGTAGGCTGCCAGTAATCTGGTTCACGTTCTGTTTGTCATTCTGACAACGTAACTTTTACGAAAAAATTGATCCACAAAATTAGGATTAAAAAAATTGACAACCCTAACAAAAATAGTTAAATTGGAATAACTTCTGAGTTCCATGGATTTGGGATGTCATAATCATGTGGTGTATTGGGGAAGTAAATAGAATTATTTCTGTATAGATAACTTTTCCCGAAACGGCGGAATTTTCGAGAAAATTAAGAAAAACTAAAAACCGAAAAACCCGTTTAAATCTCGATCTAACAATGGTGCGAGGTTCATTTACGGACTAAAATACTCGGCATAAGGTGCGCCATCAATGTACCTAACATCGTTATTTCGTATCACGCTTAGTTTAAGCGTAATTATTTTTTTTCTTAATATCCGGATGAAAAAATTACAATTTTCAAAAAATTATCACTCAGAAACTAGACTAGGTAGCTCAATGGGGACACGTGATTTTGCATTTAAATGATCATTTCTGTCAAGTTTTGCAATAAAAATGGGATGTCCGAAAAACGGGCTTCATAAAAAACTGTGCGATGCCAAAATGAGCTGAGTGTAATTCTTCTAACATTTTGTCCCTGTACATCCTTGGAATTATTATTCTATGCCCCCTAAACAGACACCCGTCATTCATTTCCAAATCCGTTTTACAGTAAAAATAAGGCAATACGGATTGCCATGTAATTTTACGTGGCCAACCATGATTCATATATTTTACCACGGTGGCTGTGCGGGATTGATCCAGGTATAATTTCGGGAATGATCAAAAAATACGTTGCTTGGTGTACGTGCAGTTTTTAATGAGTTAATAAATTACATAATGTAGGTAGCCGGTCGACAAAAGTTAAAAAGTAAAATGATTAGCAATAATTCACGCAGCCACAACTGTAGCTATGCAAGTTTCTGTAGGCGTTTGCGGGAACATAAGGGTAAGTAACAATAGGTAAGGTTACAAAGGCCCAGCACTCTGACTAAGTGATGCTTGGTTGATTTAACACCAGCTTCCGCAAGGCCAGCGAAATGAGGAGAATATGCGGGAATAAAGTGGAAGGTAATTCCTTCCTGAGCCATCTCCTCGGACAGCGAGTCGCAACTCGCCTTAAGAAACCTAGAAATGTCATTAGATGCCCCAACAAATGAGGTGCCATTATCCGAGTAGATATTTCTCGGCTTTCCTCTACGTGAGATGAACCTTTTTAATGCCATAATGAAAGTTTTGCTTGTTAAATCACCGACCAGTTCAAGATGAATAGATTTCGTAGAAAAACAAACGAAAATAGCTATATAAACTTTTACTAATTTACAGCCACGACCTTGACGAACAGCTGATTGAATAGGACCTGCATAGTCCAAGCCTATGTTCTCAAAAGGAAAACCTGCTATAAGTCGCTGCTGTGGTAAATCTCCCATAATAGGACTTACAGTTTCACCCTTTTTTTTTTTTTTTTTGGAAGGGAAATCATCAAATGACTTCTCCCGCTCTGGGCGGAGCGGGAGGGAGTGTCAGACTTTTACTGACTAAAACCCATCCATGTTCCTTCATCGCCCTTTGTGTTCCGGGACCACGGTATCTCTTTCGAATAGTCCCGCAGCACAGTTTCACCCCTAAATCGGCAACAACGAACACATTGTTTACAGCACATCCTAGCTAAATTGCGACCTCGAATGGGCCAGTACGTATCTCGTATAGACGCCAACAGTAACTGGGGTCCAGCGTGAAATAATCTTTGATGCTCATAATTAAAAAGTAACTTGGAAAAATGATGACTAGATTGGATAAGAATCGGGTGCTTTTTATTATAAGGAAAATCTGAATGTTGTAATCTACCTCGAATCCGCATTATGTTATTCTCGTCTAGAAAAACGTTAAACTTATTTAATTCACTTTTCTTGGGTAACGATTTATTATTAAGTAGTAATTTATAGTCCCTAAAAGATTGTCGTTGAGATAAATATATAATAAAGTTTAAAGCCCTTTCTAGTTCATGCATAGAAAGAGGACCGCAAATAGGTTGTTTTTTACAAGCGTTAATAAAACGTAGAACATAAGCAACTGTTCGTTGAAGTCTTAGAAAATTTGAAAACCGTGTAAAATCAATCAATTCATCAATTTCATTGCTATTGAGTAAAACATGCAAGATGACATCCAATTTCATTTCCGGCAAAATTTCGTTATTAAAGTTTACAAATTTAGAGGGCCAATGAGACATTTCATTCATTAAAAAACTAGGACCGGACCACCAAACATCTAAACTAGGTAACAAATTAATGTCTAATCCGCGAGACAAATAATCAGCAGGGTTTTGGTCAGTTGGAACATGTCTCCACTCACAGCCACTGGTCTTATCTAAGATCTCGGCAACCCTGTTGCGAACGAACGGCTGTAGTTTATTTGGTAACATTTTTAGCCACCCTAAAACAATAGTGGAGTCAGTCCAAAAGAAAGTGCGGCGCGCGCTGACTCGTAATGCTGCCACAACCTTTTCAAAGATGCGAACACCTACAAGAGCACCGCATAGCTCAAGTCTGGGTATGGTCGTCGGCTTGAGTGGCGCAACTCTGCTCTTGGCTAACAATAAACGCACTAAAACCTGTCCCTGCTTATCAACGCTTCGTACATACAGACAAGCGCCGTAGGCGCGTTCAGACGCATCAGTAAAAATGTGAAATTCTAAAAACTCAGAACAATCAATTAAAACTCGACGTGGAATATGAATTTCATTTAATTTAGGTAAATTAATAATCATTTCATTCCAAATCTTACTAATGTCCGGTGATAGCTGTTCATCCCAAGAAAGTTTTTTCAACCATATCTTCTGAAGTAACATTTTCATAAGAATTACACACGGAGCCAATAATCCAAGCGGATCAAAGACTTGTGAAAGAATCGACAGCATGTCACGTTTTGTGTTATTAAAATTAACTGACTGACTAATTGGAAACCAAAGATAATCTGACAGTGGCTGCCAACCTAGGCCTAAGGTTTTGGTTGACTCAAATCCACCAACATTCAAATCCAGTGAAGACTGGGGAAAGTCAGAACCAGTTACCAATTGCATGTCATTCGACTTCCACTTTCTTAGATTCATCTGCGCTGAAGCGAGAGTTGAAGTAACTTTATGACGTAACTCTTTGACCTGGCTCATGTCATCTCCTCCAGTGAGCAAGTCATCCACGTAAAAACGTGGAGGATGACGTCACCAATCTCCTTATCAACACACTCTAGCCTTAACTGCCGAAGACACCGAGTTGCTAGGTAAGGAGCGCTGGCCGTGCCGTAGGTCACGGTATTAAGTTGATAAGCATGTAATGGAGTTGACGGATTATCACGCCAAATAATTTGTTGAAGATACCTATCATTTGGATGAACAACTATCTGCCGGTACATTTTCTCAACATCAGCAGCTATAATGTACTTATGTTGTCTAAAACGCAACAGGATCGATAAAAGATCGTCCTGTACCACGGGTCCAATCATCTGGATATTATTAATAGAAATGCCAGTATTGGTTACACTACTTGCATTAAAAACCACTCTTAACTTAGTGGTGGTGCTGCTTTCGCGCAGAACTCCGTGATGCGGAACGTAAAACGCTTGATTATCAATAGTTTTACATTTAGACATATGGCCTAAAGTTTCATATTCCATCATGAATTCTTTGTACATATTACAAAATTTAGTTTTAGATTTAAATCTACGTTCTAGAGAAGCAAAACAATGTTTGGCTCGTGACAAAGATTCGCCTAAATTGTCCGGGGAACATTTTAAAGGAATCCTAACACAAAATTGTCCATTTTCCAATCGAGTAGTGTTTTTCATAAAATGCTCCTCGCATAGCTTCTCCTCCGAGGAATACGGAGACGAAGTACCCACTTCTTCAAGTTGCCAAAACTTTGTGAGTTGTTGATCAACATTACAATTTAAATTATCATCACCGTCTGAACGCACCTTTAGAAAATTACATTTTAAAACTTTAGAAGCAATACAACTGTTAATTGGGCCGGAGACCAACCAACCCAATTCAGTCTCACAAAGAATTGGTTGCCCATCACCTAGCTTAATTCGTTGAGATTCCAATAAATCCCAAAAGATGTCAGCACCTAGCAACATGTCAACAGGCGCGGGTGAGTGAAAGTTGGGATCTGCGAGACAAACATCAGACGAAATTTTAATTTTTAACAAGTTAACATGTTTACTTGGAATCCTATCTGTGATGGATGGGAGAATAAAACAATTAATATCCATACTAAAGTTATTACTTAAAGATCTTATTGATACAGAACAAGTTTTATTGATAAAAGATGTCGAGTTGTTGATACCTATAATAGAATTGTTAACAGTCTTGGCAGTCAAACCTAGCTGGTGGTATAACCTCTCAGTCATGAGACATGACGTGCTGCCACTGTCAAGCACAGCACGAGCAACATATTGCTGACCATTAATACTCATGACCTTGACGAGTGCAGTGGACAATAACACGTCACCGTGTTCCACACTCGCGGACAGCGACACACCGGTACCTATACCTGTAGTAGTGGGCTGAGTGGAGACAGTCGCACTGCCATTCGTGTCAACAACAACACTGCTAGCAGAAGTACCACTGGCGTCTGACTTCAAGGATTTATCAACGTGAACAATAGTGTTGTGTTTACGACGGCATATTTTACAACTTGGCCTTTTGCAGTTGTTTGCATAATGTCCCAGATTAAAACAGTTGTAACAAACTTTGTATTTAGGTAATAATTGCAAACGAGCTTCATTGCTCAACGATAAAAACCGAGGACAACTACATAACTTATGATCACCGTTACACATGACACAATTCTTAGGCTTATTTGAAACACCGTCATCCTGTTTGCTTGAACTTTCACCTGAATTATTTTTATTAGAATCCTGCACCAACATTGACCTAACCTTGTTTGAAGTTTTACCTGTGTGTGAGTTTTTAGCATTCGTAGAAGCTTCCAATTCGAACGTTTCTAATATCTCAGCACGGTTTATAATAAAAGTAATAAATAATTCAAACGTAACTTTAGAATTCTTGTCCAGGCGGCCCTTATACTCACCCCATTCACGATAAGTTTTGCTATCTAATTTATGTGTGACAATATATATGAGTAAAGTATCCCAATGATTAACAGGTTCATCTAAGGATTCTAGGGCACGTATGTTTTTGTTAACCACATCAAGTAAACCTTTTAAATTAACTGATGACTCCTTTTGAAGGGTGTCGATTTGAAATAATGCAGAAACATGATGTTGGATAAGCAGGTGTTTGTTATCAAACCGCTCGCACAGAACATTCCATGCTACCGAATAATTTGCAGAAGAAAACTGAATTGAGTTGATCACCACAGCAGCAGACCCTTCTAGGGATGACCTCAAATAGTAAAATTTATTGATTTCATCCATATCATCGTTTGAATGGATGAGACTAACAAATGTGTCGTGAAACTCTAACCAGTTTGTATATGTACCACTGAATTTCGGCAACTGAATAGTCGGTAATTTAACAAACTTATGATTGCTAGAACGCGACATTACATCACAGCTATCATTAGAATCTCCTTTCCTATTATCAACCAACATTTCAGTGCCTCCAGTAAATAAGGGCACAACTCAAATTCGTCACTTTTCAAGAGAGGCAAAAAACATCACTTTTATTGTTTTTAAGTATTTCGCAATTAAAATTATTACTTTTTTTAATTTTACATTGTAGATAAAAATAGTCCTTTTATTTAATGAGAATCACTTCCACATTGAGTCACGCTTACTATATTTTTTTTTAGTTTTCCTTGAGTTGTTCCCTTGTTAACGAAATAATAATGGCATAATGTTAATTATATTAGTCAGTTTGTTCGTGTGTAAAGTAATATTACCAGTTATTCCCATATTTTATAAATGACTTAGACAAATAATAATGACTTATGTCCTTCTACTATCGATGTCGAGGATTGAAAGTAACAAACGGGAGATCTAATTAAAACAATAATCTATGAAATCTTACATTTATTTAAATAATCAACTCTAATAAAACATGGAAGGAGTGGAGGGAGACCTTTGCCCAGGAGTTGCCAGTGCAGGCTAGAAAAAAAAAACATCAATTATCCTCGCTGTCATCTTCATTGCCCGGTACAAAACTTAAGTCAGGATCGTCTTCTGCTCTTTTCGATTCAGAAGTCAGCAAATTCTTATAAAAATCGTGACATTCTGTGTCTATAAATGGTAAAAGTGTCATTATATCCCGTTTTTTCTTCACGCTTATTGGGAGAGGTGTATCGGAGATGACACTCAATGAAATACTTGTATTTCTGGGTCTTCCATGTCTTTGGAATGAAAGTTGTTTAAAATCATGAATTTCACAATTTAGATTGGGTTTATAGTTGACAACCAGCTGATCGGTTTGTGTGTATCTGAACCAGCTTATATCCAGCCAGTGTACCTTTTCTTTGTTGGTATTGAATTTCCTTAAAATCATTGGTCCTTTCAGCAGTTTTTCAAAATTATAAAAATCGTGTATAGTCATCTCTCTGACAGTAAATTGACCTTTTCTGCCAGTAGATCTTACCATCTGGTAATAATCTCTCGGAAGATCAATAGTTTGAATTTTCTTTTTTGCCTTTTCGATGACCGAGTGATCATAGTCGCACTCCATATGCGTATGTCCGGGAACAAGGAACTTGTGATCTATGTATTGAATATGAAGGCATTCTAGCATGATTGTCAAAAACATAGCACTCACAAATGAATTTTTATTTTGCCCACCACAAGTGTCCGAATACAGTGTGATTTTGTTGATTGTCATTGGTAGTTTTTTTATGTAATCGTACAGACATGAAGCTATTTGGTTTCCGCCTCGTTTACCAGAAGCTTCGTGCCACATGTAGCGAGTAGCTTTCTTCTCTTTGCATTCGTGTATCGTCAAATTATAAGTCCAAAGACTTCTTTTATAAAACGCCATTCCAGCAGATAGAACCGGTGTGGGGAGACATTGTTGAAGATCGAACGTCAAAACTATTGAACATTCATCAGCTTCTGATAACATTTTATCTTTTTTCTTCTCATTGTATGCATAATTGCAGCCTCTTCTTGATGATCATTTAGTTTTTTAATAAGTTCTTCTTTTTCTTCAGGAGCTTGAGAATATTGAATTTGAGCTTGTAACATGTCACACTTTTTGCAAGTATCCACTTTTGGAGGTTTGAAAGATAAGTTCAAGCTTTCAAATATTTTCATGTATATAGTTTTACACACACGTTGATTTTCTGGTTCTTCATCGCAATACAATGAATAAAATTTATCAAAATTAAAATGACTTGGTAAAAACTTCTTCGATGTTTTATTTCGACCATAATGACTCTCGTATTGCGGAAAGGATAAAACATGCTGGCGTACTTTTTCCGGTCTTCTTCAGACCACTTGGGGTTTGAATTAGTTCCTCGTGAGCTCATTGGTATGATACCACTTAAGCAATCCTTTTTCTTTTTAGCTAGCAGAGAAACAAACTTGTGACTTTCATCAAAGATTATCATAAAGCAATTTTTGCATACTTTTTCGTGTACTTCTTTGCCCCAATGAATATGATATGCAAAAGAACAGCTTCTGTATTTTTTCGGATGCACTTTGCAAACTTTTTTCTCCTCTACTGTAATCAATGAACTTATGTAATTAATTACCCTTTTTTCATAAGTTCCCAATTCATATCAATAACAGTTAAAACATCATCAAGTGGGTACTACTAACGTAAATTTAGGTTCTCTTTTCCAAGGTCGATAGAATATGAGCATGCATAGTTTAAAATTATTAAAGTAATTCCTAATACTTACAATTTCAGATAGTTTTAACACTAACTCAGTCATTTTTCTGCCTCGTTTCATTTTTATTCACTATGACACAAACGCTGCAAACACAAACTGACCAAACAACGAAAATTTCGAACCACAGGTGTCAAAATCAGTTGCAGGTCATAATATTATTGGTTAAATTGAATACTAGTAATAAATAAATGTGATATCTCTTTTAAAAGTTTGTCTAGAAAATGTTAATTTAATACGTTATCACTAATTGGATTATCACAAAATAAACTAGAAAATTACAAATTAAGGAATGAAACGATATATTCCTAAACCTCGCGGCAATCCACCAATAGCGACACAGTGCTAAGTGGGGATATACAAGTTGACAATAACTGTAGCAAACGCAACAAATGCATTTGTGCCCTTTTAAACATGCTTACCAAAAAGGATTATCTGCATGTATTTCTTACTGTGTTTAAAAACTTTGGTACTACATGGGTTGTGTCTTTTTGTAAATAAATTAACTGTGTTTATGCCTTTTAGTTCGATTGCTTTTTGGGAATTCTTGTAGTTACGTCTAATAAGCAGTGAAATTAACTTGATATCGATAGATGTGCCTTTACATGCAGTCGAGTTATGCCTTTGATATTTCACAAAAAAATATGTTAGGATGCAGCTAGAGTTATGTCCTTTTGATATGTTATGTAATGGAACACGTAGATTACAATGGTGCTATAAAAACAAAATGGCATAACTCGACTTATGCCGTTTTTTACTGGAGGCACTGATTTGTTGAGCTTTAGATAGGGTTTTGTAATATAGGGATTCAAACTCTGCGCGTTCCGACATCTGACCATCCAAGTCATCAGTTGTACACTCCAGCAATAGTTGCACCTCATCATATAGGACATACAATGCCTCGAGTCTAGTAAAACGTAGTTGCAACTCGCTTACCTCAGTAGGGCTCAAAGAAGAGGGATCCAAAGAAATTAAATAGTTCGAGAACATTGTCACCTTTCCTTTGTAACTCGCTCGTTTCCTAACGAGATCTTTAGTGTCCTTATTTAATTCCTTAACCTCTGGCATTGCGCAAGTTGGTGTGATCAACCTGGAATGTATATAAATAAAGTTATAGCAACGTTTTAAATATAATTATAATTAATGATGCAGCCTGAAATACGTATACGATTAAAATACACTTACTTTAGAGTGAATTTACATAAATAATAATTTAGAATTTATAATGCACTATACGTATTGACGGTTATATTGTACTTTTAATAATATATTTCTATTATCTATCTGTGCTACTAATGTGATTACCTAACTGTCTCAATAACTGTAAAATGATTACACCGTAAAGTAAAATAATGTAGTAACTACAAAGAACTACTCTTTAGCAATGTATAAATAACTAAAATTAACAATAATTACTGATCAGTTGATAATTGTATTACAATTTGTAACCACTCACAGAACAAAGAAAAATGACAATAGGTATTTCGTACTAACCTGGCTATTAACGGCTAACTTACACTAATTATACCTGTTAAATAGAGTGTTGGGGACACAAATTTAATAATAAAGACGCCTTTTCTCAGCTATTAAGCATCCAGACCACGTAAATTCCAATAATCTTCTGAATGACGTAGCAGAATTCACCGGCCACACCGGGCGTCGACTAGATTTTTGATGTCCAGCAATTCTCTTCAATCCCTTTTTAACAATTCGCTGATTGGAGTAAATATTCTTCAAATCTCCACAATCCAGGCTCGAAGGACCATGTGCGGGATTGATCCAGGTATAATTTCGGGAATGATCAAAAAATACGTTGCTTGGTGTACGTGCAGTTTTTAATGAGTTAATAAATTACATAATGTAGGTAGCCGGTCGACAAAAGTTAAAAAGTAAAATGATTAGCAATAATTCACGCAGCCACAACTGTAGCTATGCAAGTTTCTGTAAGCGTTTGCGGGAACAGTGGCTAACACTGTATCTAGTTTAGTAGCTTGCTTTATATCATCGGATGATACCGGTTTCGTAGTGGCATCAAGAAATAGATAAGGAATATCTTTGTTCCCCTCTTCCCCTTTACAGACGTGTTGTGACGGGGGTAACGGCGCTCTTGAAAAATAATCTGCTACTAAATTATTTTTAGCAGTAACGTATTGTACTACATAGTTATATGCTGACAATATAATTGCGTATCGTTGTAATCTTAACGCCGCCGTTACGGACACGCCATTTTTCTTGCCAAATATCGATAGAAGGGGTCTGTGATCAGTTTTAAGAATGAAAGGCTCCTGCCTACCATAAAGATACTGGTGGAAATGTTTAACACCAAATATGATTGCCGTTGCCTCTTTTTGAATCTGGCTATATACCTTCTCACTAACTGATAACGACCTAGATGCAAAAGCAATTGGACGCTCGCAGCCCTTATTGTCAACGTGAGAAAGAACCGCACCTAAACCCGACGGCCCTGCGTCCCCAGTAAGTACCAATGGTACGTCTGGGTCAAAATGTGTTAACAGCCGGTCAGAGGCCAACTCCTCCTTTACTTTGTCAAACGCATTTTGCTGACTTTCACCCCAATGCCATGTTACGCCTGCACGCAGTAATGTGTGTAACGGGTTTAATAAAGAAGAAGCATTCGGAACGAAATTACGGTAATAATTGACGACGCCCAAGAACCTTTTAGTTTCAAGGACATTTGTAGGACGCGGCGCTTTTAAAATCGCATCTACCTTCTTTGGACACGTCCCAAGCCCATTTTTATCTATTACGTACCCAAGGTACGTGACACTGTCCTGGAAAAAGGCACACTTGTCCTTTTGCAATCGTAATCCCGCATCCTGCATCCTTTTAAGAATTTCCTTAATCCTACGCAAATGCAATTCCCGAGTGGGAGCAGTACAACAAACGTCATCTAACCAACAAGTCACACCCTCTATACCTGCTAACAACGTTTCCATAGCCTTTTGAAAAATGGCTGGCGCATTAGCAAGACCGTAAACTAGACGGGTATATTTAAATAGTCCCTTAAGAGTATTTATTGTTGTAAGATCCTGTGACGAACTACACAATTTGAATTGATTATAAGCATTACTTAAATACAATTTAGAATACTGCAACCCTCCCCAAATTTTGGCAAATACCTCCTCTATGCGCGGCAATGGATATTTATCCACTTTTAGAATTTTATTAAGTGTACACGAAAAATCGCCTGCTATTTTTACTTGTCCATTCGCCTTTAATACAGGAACAATCGGTGTCGTGTACTCAGAAAAGTTTACGGGAACTAAAATACCTAAGTTTGCAAGTCTTGCTAACTCATCTTCAACTTTATTTTTAAGGGCAAAAGGGATAGAACGCGGCTTAAAAAACATTGGCCTCGCCCCCTCTTTGAGCTGAAAATCTATTTCGATTTTATTAAAACATCCTAGTTCGTCCTTCCAAAGGTCAGGGAACTCATTTAACAGCTGCTGCACCTCCCCTGTACATTGATTATCAACATTGATGTTATTTACGGTTGAAGAAAAATATATTTTAAACTTAGTCATGAAATCACGGCCTAGTAACGGTGGTCCGCCATTTTGTATAATATAAAACCTAATGTTCTGGCACGTGTTGAAATATGAAACGGTACAAATGAAATAGCCTATAGGAACAATTTTGTGCCCATTGTACAAACACATTCTCAAATCAGTTTTAATTAAATTATATTTTTTTAAATGTTGTAGATATAACTTTTCTGAAATTACACTAGTTCCTGAACCAGAATCTAATTCCATATCAAATTTCAATTTATTTATCTCTATTGAAATAATAATGGGATCACTATTAACATACCGCATATTGAACAGGTCGCATTCTTCACATTTGTGAGACTGTTCATCACTAACTAGGTGATGCAATTTCGATTTTTCACTGTTACCTTTACACATTTTTTTAAATGTCCTTTCTCACCACATTTTTGGCAAACATAATTTTTAAACCGGCACTTCACTGATTCGTGATTTTTATAACCACACACTGAACAACGCACACTGTTAGCGGCTCCACGTGCAGTCGAAGTAGTAGCCGCTGATGAATCTCGCCGTTCGCGAGCCTGCCCAACCCTGTAGACAGGTTCTTCCTTCACAGCCGCCGCTCCTGGCCCGCCATCCTCCATTACATGGGTGCGAGCTCCACGTGCGCATGCCGTCTGTTGAGCAACTTCCACCGCTTTTGCAAAAGTTAAACTTGCCGAATCCTTCTCAAATAGACGGTCCCGTTCACGCCTTTCTCTTAGGCCTAAAATGAACTTGTCTCGTAGCAAAGTGTCCAATAACTCCTCGCCGAATTCGCAATATACGGCGAGTCCTCTCAAACGCGCCGCCCAGTCTTCGATACTTTCGCCTTCGGATATTACCGCGTCATAAAACTTGGCTCTGTCTACGAAAGTCGACCTTTTGGGTTTGAAATGACCGTTGAGCTACGACACTAATTCTTCGAAGGATACTGTGTCTAGTTCCTTGGGATGAACCAGGTTCCTTGCCAGACGATATGTTTCATCTGACAAATGCGTGAGAAATAAGGACGCTTGGTCGCCCCCTGTTATTTTATTCAGCTTCATAAACTGGTTTAATTTTCCATAAAATATTTGCCATACTTGGTGTTTATGGTCAAATACATTTAATGATCCAATAAAACTCATTTTCTATTGACCGACACACACGCGGGTAAACAATTATTCTCGTCGCCAAATGATATGTTTGCGGAGCAATGAAACAACCGTGTGACGCTCAAGCTGATTTATTACTACCGACAAGGGTGCGCGCGCGCAAGCCGTGCGCCGCGCGCACACATACATGTGTACACATACACCACAATTGTACTAAAAATGAACTTTTTCTCAGTATTCCAAAATGTCATAGCATCTCATTTACTAAAAACAAAAAAGTTATACACTACAATTATTGTATCAATAGCGCACGCTTGGACAGTGTTGCGAACGTCCGGGATTTGGGTATCACACTAGATTCACGTCTACATTTCGACATACATGTTGATAACATAATAAACAAGGCGTTTCGTATGTATGGCTTCGTCATGCGATCATCTGGTGACTTTGTGCGGCCCTACGTTCTTGCTTTTATACAAAACTCTGATACGCTCCCAATTGGAATACGCCATCCAGATCTGGAACCCTCTCTACGACAAATACTGCTCTAGATTGGAAATGGTGCAGAAAAAGTTCTTGCGGTCTATGAACTATAAATGTTTTAATTCCAAGGTTACATACGCGCAGTTACTGAAGCGATATGGCGTTCTGAGTTTAGAGTCCAGGAGACTTCTTCTGGATGCAATGACACTACATGGCTGGTGTAACAATAAATTCGACTGTGTTGAACTCACTAATCAGTTATGTTATAGAGTACCCAGAACTGTTGTCCACCGGGGGGTGCGCGTACCCCGACTATTCCATACAGACTTGTGCAAAACTAACGCCGGAATGCGCGCACCTCTTCGTCGCCTTGTTGAGATATACAACACACACTTTATGGAGCTTGACATATTTAGTCTATCCAACCAGACATTTAAAAAAAAGTTACAGATATTTTATCAAAAAAGCAGTGAAAAGAAGGCGGTAATTTTATAATTTAATTGAATTGAATTATTTTGTATTTTATTTTGAATTATTGACAGAACTGAATTGAATTATATTGAACTGAATTAAATTATTTGTATTTGAAATATATTGCACTCAATCTAATGGAACAAAATTAAATTAAATGGAATAAAATATTTAATGGAATTAAAATATAATTTGTATGTAATAAAATGAAATTAAGATCAGTTTAACTGAATTAAGTGGGAATAAATGAATTACATTAATTTGTAATACATTCAATACAGCCGTCACAGAAGGCACTGTTTTCTGTAAAATCTACCACAGTCTGTTATTCTTTTGTTAAGACGTGGATATTGGTATGGGTTACATGTTTGTGATCTTTAGTTTATAAGTTGTTTTTGGTATTTTCTTTAGCATGTAACTGTTTTATGTCCCGAATAAATAAAATAAAATAATCAAAATATGTATTTTTAAACATCTTACTATTATTCTATTTTGAAAAACCATATTTACATTATATACATACTACAACTAGAACTCTAAATAATTACAAAAATAAAACTAAACGTAAGTACTTACATATATCCAACGACGTCAATAGGCGTCAAAGTACTCCTCCGCATCGCTGTCATTCGGAAACGTGCCCACAAGACTGGCAGCATTGCCACGTTGAATGGCAATGCTAATTCTTTGGCCTAAGAAAGAGCCAGCCCTCTGGTCACGCGAAGTGTCGACCAGTCGGTGAGAGATTTCCTTAAAAAGGAGACGCGCACTCGGACCCCATGACCCGAGCGTTTCGACCCCAAACGGCTCATAGCTGTAGTTACCAATAAGGTTACAGTATTTGCGCCGTTTGAGGACCTCGGCAGCCGCAGCAGCAGCGCCTGCACAGCCCGCCGTGCTTGCAACGTGAGAAGGCGCTAGGGTGTCGACACAGGTTGCGTCCCACACCAAAGGCCTACCCACGCTCCAAGGCACCAACGTCATGCCGTCCGGTCTCTTGCCATCGTCACGCACCAAGCCGTTTGGTTCTAAAACCGCTGGTACGCCGGCGCTGGCAAGAGCTCGGCGAATAATGTCGTTAATGCTGGCGTGCCGTGCAATGCGACCTGCGCTCCTGTAGCAGGACAGGCCATGGTGTCCGAGGCTGTCGACAGCTTCACCGCAGTGACACCGATGCGGAGCAACACAAGGTGCGCCTAGGCGTAGACTTGTAGCGACCCGAAACGATGCGTCATCCATCATAGTGCCAATGATGAATGACGGAAGTGCCTGAAGCCACAAGCCCGACTCCCATTCCCCCACGGCCAGCAGGCGGGCACGCTCCACAGTATTGATTGACGTGTGTAAAAGGGTATTCCGTACAATAATGCAGAGCGGCACGTCCCACTGTCTCTGGGAGGACAGCTTGTCGGGCAAATCCATATTGGGACAAGCCATTTTCCAAGCGTTCGACGCATCGGTCAAATACGGCACCTCAAAATCAACCAGTGAGAAAGATAAAATATCCCTGGTTAATTTTTCGGTACCGTAGACCGAGGAGAGGAAGGCTGGTAAACTTATACTTGAAATTTTGCGGACGCCGAGACCACCCAAGCGAATGGGAAGTGTGGCTTGCTGCCAAGCTCGGTCGTCCAGGGCCACATTAAGTATTGAAGTAAGAGTGTTCCTAATAATTTGGTCGGCTTTTTCTAAAAGCTTTTAAGCTTTTCTTTAGCTAGATAAGCACGTAATTGTGTGTGTGTACAGACCCCCAAACTATCAAAACTTTTCCTTATTTGAGTCAATAATGGAAGATGTCCTGGCAAAACTTGCAGCTAGTAATAAATCAACAATTTTTTTTTTTTTTTTTAGATAGAATTGTACGGATTCTGCGACGCATCTAACAAGGCATACGCGTGTGTAATCTATTGCAAGGTAATAACCACAGAAGGGACTACCATCACATTAGTTGCCGGGAAGGCCAGGTTGGCACCCATAAGCAAAGTCTTATCGATACCGAGGCTGGAGTTAATGGGCGCTCATCTGCTAGCTCGGCTAATGCAAAAAGTTAGAAGCTGCCTTTCAGATTACCCCACGGATGTCTACTGCTGGACTGATTCAACTGCAGTACTAGGATGGATACAAGGAAATCCAGCGCGATGGAAACCATTCGTAGCAAATCGGGTACAAACAATCACCAAAACCATACCATCAAAACATTGGCAATATGTGAAGACAACAGATAATCCAGCGGACTGTGCAAGTCGCGGTTTGACTGTCAGGCAACTCAAAGACCACAAGTTATGGTGGCAAGGACCGTCATGGCTGCCATCATACACAAACCAAGAAAACCATCATACCAGTTATGAGACGAATTTAGAAGTTAAGCCGTCTATTTCCAAACAAACCAACGCGGTAGTCATTGAACAACCAACAGAATCGCTGACTACCGCAATTATTAAACAATTGATAAACAAACACAGCGACATTACAAAAATTATACGTATTTTTGCATGGATACTGCGATTGCCTACTTCGAACAAACAAGTTCACCGGCCCTACCTCGAATTACACGAGCTTCGTCGCGCTAAACAGCTGATAATTAAAAATGTTCAGCATGCAGAATTTGCAAACGACCTAGATTCAATAAACAAATATGGAAGAGTGCACTCCAAAAGCAGAATTTTGAGTTTGAACCCAACCATAGATGAACGCGGAATTTTACGTGTGGGCGGCAGATTGGAAAACGCCAACATGAGTACGGAGATGAAACATCCCATCATCTTACCTCACGATCATCAGCTAACCACATTACTCATCGATCAAGCTCATAAACTGACCTTCCATGGCGGAGCGCGTTTGACATTAGCAAATCTACGACAACAGTACTGGATTGTCGGCGGATATATGGCCACAAAAAAGTTTATAAGAAAATGTGTCATATGCAGAAAACAAAATCCCATACGGCAGCACCAGCTCATGGGAGATTTACCAGAACCAAGAGTGAATCCAGAACATGCATTTTATCACTGCGGCGTCGATTACACAGGCTTCGTAGAGGTCAAAGCAAATAAAGGACGAGGAATCAAAACCACAAAAGGATACATTGCAGTTTTTGTATGTATGGTCACGAAAGCGGTTCACCTAGAACTCGTGTCAGACCTGAGCAGCTCCGCCTTTTTGGCAGCTCTAACCAGAATGGCAGCCAGAAAAGGGGCACCACGACACATGTACAGTGACAACGGCACTAACTTCGTGGGAGCAAACAGAATGATACAGGAAGAATTTAACCAGCTTCACCAAGGATTCAGTAAAAGTTTTATGACCGAGATAACAGAGATGGGCATAGAATGGCATTTTAATGTACCTAGCTGGCCTAATGCCGGCGGTCTATGGGAGCGAGCAGTGCGCAGTCTGAAACATCACCTCAAGAGGGTTATCGGTCAACAAAGACTAACCTTTGAGGAGTACACCACGTTGTTAGCTAGACTAGAAGCGTGCCTCAACTCGCGCCCTCTTTGTGTAATATCCGAGGATCCTGACGATGTAAACTTCCTTACACCAGCTCATTTCTTATCAGGAAGACCAGGAACAACCGTAATAGAAACAGAGCAAGATGCTAGAACCAGATGGCATCTAACCAACAAATTATTCCAAGATCTTTGGAAACGTTGGAAGACTGAATACTTGGTACAACTCTCATCAAGAAGCAAATGGATGGAACCACAAAAAAACATCGAAATTGGAGATCTAGTTGTAATTCATGATGAAACTCTGCCCCCAGGCAAATGGGCTCTTGGACGTGTAGTCGACACACACCCAGGGAATGATGGCCTTACCAGAGCGGTTTCATTAAAAACCAAAAATGGAGTCATGAAACGCCCTATTGTTAAACTCTCCGTTTTGCCCGTTAACCAGAAAAATGTAACAACATCAAAACCAGATAAAAAGCCAACAATCAAATTGTCAGAAAGGAAAAGAAAACCGAGATCAAAAATCGCAACTGTAGCAACTGCATTACTGAGTTTTTTCATGCTGATTTTTCCATCTTATGGCTTACACGATGTAAAACCATTCCCAAACAACCAGACGCTTTATTTTGACCCCATATCAAAGGTACAATTAATCAGGGATAAATGGACATTAGTCATGTGATGATTGTAATAAGGTTCACTATTGCTTGTTCTGGTTTCGGATAAATAAAATACGTGGTGTCTGTTTGCAAGTATATTTGCGACTAGCTTAATACTATTATAAGTAATGGTTTAAAAGGCGGCATGTGGTATACATATAGCTAGGTATGTGGATATGTGACTTGCATAGCTACGAAGACAATTTTCAATCTAACATACCGCCCACCAAAAGGACTTAAGTACTTTTACAATCACAATTAAGTTCCAACAAATTATCATCTAAACAATCAAGTACCTAACTCCAAATTGATAGTATAAAACCCAAAATATTACAATTGTAAATTAATTTTTAATGAAATTCTAACTGTGCTTACTAAAATAATTCACAATATTTGAATAATTCAAGAAAGTTAAGTAGAATCAACTGGCAATGGACATAACTTAGTAATAGTTCTCTTTGTTATAGAACCTCCACTTTTTACACTATGTTCTCGTGTTACCATCCATGCCTGGATGTTTATCTGTAATTCGTCCTAAGGACCATTTGCTGGGTGGTTGATTTTCAGTCTTGATCAACACAATATCCCCTATTGCAAGTTCCTTCTGTTTCTTCATCCATTTAGGACGCTGCTGAAGCCTGGTCAAATATTCCTCTTGCCAGCGTCGCCAAAAGTCTTGAAGAACCTTTTGTGTATGTTGCCAACGTGACAAATTGTGAACCTTCACAGCTTGCAAATCAGGTGAGGGTACCACAATCGGTGGTTCTCCAATTAAAAAATGGCCAGGAGTTAATGGATCTAAGTTTTCTATGTCAGTGTTATCTATTGGGCACAACGGGCGTGAATTTAGACAGGCTTCTATCTGGCATAATATTGTGGTCATTTCCTCGAACGTCAGGTGAGTTGTAATGATACGTTTTAGGTGGTACTTAATCGACTTCACGCCTGCTTCCCACAATCCTCCAAAGTTTGGACTATATGCTGGGATAAAATGGAACTGTGTGCCATCTGTGGCTAGCGTGGATGTAATTTCGCCTGTCATCTGTGCTTCACTCCACAATTTATGAAGTTCTCTATTTGCACCCACGAAGTTTTTACCATTATCACACCATAGGTGGCCACATTTTCCCCTTCTCGCAACAAAACGTCGAAAGGCTCCTATAAATGCCTCTGAAGTGAGGTCTCCAACAAGCTCTATGTGAATTGCTTTGGTGGACATGCATATAAAAATTGCCACATATGTCTTTTTAGTTTTGTTGCCTCTTCCTTTGGACATCAGTGTTTGAAACGGTCCTGCGAAATCTACACCACTATGCAGAAACGGTCTCGTCGGTGTTACTCTTTCCACCGGTAAATCTCCCATTATTTGTTCTTTTGTTGTGGCATTCATTCGAGCACACTTCATGCATTTGTGAATATGTTTCTTCACCAGTGATTTAGCTCTTATAACCCAGTATTTAAAACGTAAGTGACATAACATTAACTGTACTCCTCCATGAAGTGTTTTCTCATGTGCATCAGCAATGATTAACTGTATTAGTGCGTTTCTATTTCCCAAGATCACAGGATTCTTCTTATCATCAGGTAAGTTAGCATGTCTTAAGCGACCGCCCACCCTGAGTACACTTTGCTCGTCTAAGTATGGATTTAGGCTTCGTAGCTGACTATTTTTCTTAACTTGTTTCCCTATCTTTATTCTATGTATCTCTTCTTTAAATTCTTCCTCTTGAGCCTTTTTAATGCAGATCCGTAGAGTTTCTTCTAAATCTTGTGGTGTTAAACTCTGATTTTCATTATTTATATTATTTTTATAGTTCAGAAATCTTCTACAGTAAGTAATCGCTTTTATTAAATCTGATAATCTTTCAAAATTTTCAAATTGTGATATTAATGTTGTTTCAGGTTCTATAATTCGTTCTGCGTTGAGGTAAGTATTGATTTTAGTTTTCTTCATTTCCAAATCTGTTTCTGTTATTTCATGTTTAATATTTATTTTTGTTTCAGATAGCCAGCCCGGTCCGTGCCACCATAAGTTACATTTCTTCAAGTCGGATAACAACATTCCTCTAGATGCCACATCAGCGGGATTCTCGTGTGACTGAACATGGAACCAGTGTTTATTGTTTATGTTTTCAACAATTTCGACCACACGGTTTGCAACGAAGGGTTTCCACCTATTAGGTTCACCACTAAGCCATGCGATAACAATTGAAGAGTCAGTCCATGCGTACATTCTTGTTGTCGGTATCCTCATTGATTGTCCAACTTGTTTCATTAATTTTGAAAGAAGTAGGGCACCACAAAGTTCTAGACGAGGTAACGAAATGGTCTTCAGTGGTGCTACTCTGGTTCTGGCAGCTATCAGTTTTGTTTCAATCTTGCTGTCTGAAGTTTCTATTCTAATATAGACTGCCGCTGCATATGCACGCATTGAAGCATCACTAAATCCGTGAATTTGTATTTTGTCCTTGTTAACAGTCATCGTACCAAGCCATCTCTCTATTTGTATTTCAGTTATGTTAGCGAGGTCTGATCTAATTTCTCTCCACTCTTGTTCTAATGTGTTACTAACTTGTTCATCCCAGTTAACCTTTTCAAGCCATAGCTTTTGTATTAATATTTTAGCCATAACAGTACTCGGTGCTATCCAACCAAGAGGATCAAACACTCTTTGTATATCAGACAATATGTTTCGCTTTGTTATGGACTCTGTTATGGGTGTAAATCTAAGATTGTATTGGAACTGGTCTGTTTTTAAGTTCCATTCAATTCCTAATGCTTTAAGAGTACCATCGAGGTTTAAATCAATATGTGCCTTTGCAGATCTTTTATCTTCTTCGATATACTTCATTAAATCGATACTATTGGATGCCCATTTCGTAAGTTGGAAACCGCCTCTTTTTAGTGTATCTGATAATTCTTTAGAAAGTGTCATAGCTTCAGCTACTGAGTCTGTGCCAGATAAAACATCATCCATGTAAAAATCCTCATTTATAGTTTGTGCAACAAGAATATTATTCTTTGCTTCGTCTTTGGCTACCTGTTGGAGCGTTCTAACGGCCAAATATGGTGCAGACGCTGTGCCGAAGGTGACTCTGCGCAGTCGGTAATCTTCCAAGGCATCAGATTCCCGCTGCCTCCACAAGATTCGTTGAAATTCTGCGTCTTCTTTGGTCACTAATACTTGGAGGAACATCTGTTTTATATCTGCCATAAAACATACTTGTTTCATGCGCCATCTCATCAAAATGTTTCTCAAGTCTTCTTGCAGCTGAGGACCCACACGTAACTCATCGTTCAACGAAACGTTATTTGATCCTCTACATGACGCATCAAATACAACGCGTGTTCGCGTGGACTCCTTCTCAGATCGGACGACAGCGTGGTGAGGTAAGTAGACAGCTCTTTTATCCTTTTCCTTATCAGGTACCTTCTCAAGGTATCCTTGTTCTATATACTCATTAATAACTTTACTATATTCCTTTTGCAGGTCTGGCGATTTCCTGAACTTCCTTTCTAATTGTGTAAGTCTATTGGTTGCTATCGATTTTGTGTTACCATCTGGTGATTGTGGACTGTATGTATTAAATGGTAATTTAACAATGTACCTTCTTTCTTCATTTCTGGTAGTTGTCTTTTTATATACTTCTTCACACAGTTGTTCTTCCTTTGTTAAGTGTCTTTTAGTGTCTACGTCAATTTCCCATATTGATTTCAACATGTCTTCTACGTCAACTGAATGATGCATGACAACATACTGGTTTTGTTGTGTTGTACTAACTTCTCCAAAAAGAATCCAACCCAGGCTGGTTTCCTGAGCGCTTGGTGTGCCTGGTGGACCTTTGATTAGGTTGCTTTGCAGAATTTCGGCATATTCTTTCACACCCAAGAGCAGATCTATAGACCCTGGCTTGAAGTAAGTTGGATCAGCCAGGTTGAGGTCTTGAATGTGTGCCCATTCTTGTTTATTGATTGTTTTGGTGGGTATCCTTGTGGTCAGTTGCTTGGACATTACATATGCCTTGATCGGTAAACAATAGTTTCGGTCCAATCGTGATCGTATTTGTAGCTGAACCACGTGTTTTATATCAGTCTTCTGGGATCCCACCCCTATAATGCTTGCCTTTACAGATTGTCGTTCGAGCTTCAACAATTGAGTCGCCTTTTCGCTAATAAAAGCTGCCTCGGAACCTTGATCTATCAGCGCCCGCAGTAAAATGGTGTTGCCTTGCTCGCTTGTTGCTTCCACTACTGCCGTTGCTAAAAGTGCTGCTACTCTCTTCTTAGTACTGGTTTGCGACGCTATCATTGTATTGACTTGTACTGCTTGCTCTTCTTCTACATGTGTTACAGCTGGAGGTGAGGTGACCGATGATTCTCCATGCTGCTCGGTCTTGTTTTCATGCAAAAGGGAATGATGGCGCCTCTTACAAATACGACAAGATACTGGCACTTTACACTTGAATGCCGAGTGTCCTGGTACTAAGCAGTTAAAACATAATTGTTTGGTTTTCACAAATTCTCTTCTTTCAGTAGGTTCCTTCTTGCCAAATTCCTTGCAATGACTTAAACTGTGACTTCCTTTACACATCACACAAACTTTCTCCGTGACTGGTGCGGCAACATGACATGAACGCTCCTTTATTGTTTTATTGTCCTTAGATGTGATATTCTGATTTGTTAATTCCAGGGTACGGAACTTCGATTCTAAGAACTTCTTCAAATCACTCCAGGTAGGTAAGTTTTCTGATTCTTCTTTATATGCATGTTCTTCCCAGTTCTTGTGCGTCTCTGGGTCCATCTTCTGCACTAGAAGATATATAAGGAATGGATCCCAAGAGCCGACATCAATATTTAAATTATTAAAGTTGTTAAGGCACTCTGTGGATGTATCTAACAACCCCTTTAACTGAGAAGCTGATTGAGAAGTCATCTTCTTTTGGTTGAATAACCTTTTCATAGAATGATTCAAAAGTAAGCGTTTGTTGCCGTATCTCGTTTTCAAAATATCCCACGCATTTACATAATTGTTATCGGTTACCTGTATATGCTTCAATAGTGATTCGGCTTCTTGAGTAACACTAGTCTTCAAATAATGAAGCTTCTGGACATCGCGAAGCGAAGTGTTATTGTGTACCAACGAGATAAATAAATCTTGAAAAGTTTGCCATGATTCATAATTACCGGAAAACTTCGGTATCTCGATCCTCGGCAGGTGCACGAGGCTGTTTTGTGGACTCATGCCGTCGAAACTACTGTTTGGTGATCTTGATTCCACCACTGATGGTTCAGATAACGCAATAACCATGTCCTTTAAGTCACCTTGAAGCACGTTAAACAAATCTTCATAAATAAAAAATTCCTCATTCAAAAAATATGGCAATGCTCCTTTTTGCTCCTTTGGCGTTATTTTTACCAAGTCTTTATGCGCGCATTTGAACGTATTCCAATAATCTTCGATGATTTTCATACGTGCCTCAATATATCCTCTTGTTAAACGTGCTTTAGGACATTTCTTTAGGTTAGATTGTGTTTTCCGTAGTAGGTTTGCAGTATCTTCTAACACGGAGAGAAGTTTCTGTTGTTCTTCAGTCGTATTCATTTTTCACGTAAACAAGCTTGAATGCTGCTGATACCCAATGTATAAAGTAGTCACTTAATAATTACTACAAGTCTTCGTAGTAAACAACTTGCTAATTCTCGGAATCCGATGTGCACAAAAAAAGGTCGGCTTATCGCAGCTGTGGAATGTGGGCCTTTTGTTCTCTCGGCAACCGCTGCACTGGATGGATCCGGCTCGATTGCGACCATATGATGATTGTAATAAGGTTCACTATTGCTTGTTCTGGTTTCGGATAAATAAAATACGTGGTGTCTGTTTGCAAGTATATTTGCGACTAGCTTAATACTATTATAAGTAATGGTTTAAAAGGCGGCATGTGGTATACATATAGCTAGGTATGTGGATATGTGACTTGCATAGCTACGAAGACAATTTTCAATCTAACATCATGTACTACGACATGGGACCTTATTGGACGGGTATAACCACTTATAATAAAATAACAAATTATCAAGAACAATTATGCGCAACCATTGAAACACAAAGCCATTGTAATACGATCGTACAGCAAGCCCGACACGATTATCAGGAACTGGAATACTACAATGAACTTTTGCTAACACAGCATTTTGATGTCCACGCCAGACAGCGGCGCGCAGGGAAGACGAGTCGGCGCCAACGCAGCCTAATCGACGGTGTCGGATATCTAGCGAATGACTTATTCGGCGTGTTGGACTCACGTTTCGCTGACCAGTATGAAAAGGACATTGAAACCATACATCGCAATGAGAAACACCTTTCAAATTTATGGAAAAACCAAACATCCGTAATCGAAGCAGAGTTCAACCTTATGAAGAGGATGGAGAGCACTGTAAATAAGCAGCACAAATTAATAACCAAGAAGCTTTTAAATTTGCAAGAAAACGCAAGCACTCTCCAACGCGAAATACAAAATATTTCGTACGTTAACGACTTCACATTGTCAGCGATATCGGGAAACAACTTGCTGCAAGGATTAAGACGACTTCAAGATACGTTGCTCGATACACTAACGGACATTTACCACGGACAAATTAGCATACATTTACTGCCACCAACGCAACTTAAACGTGAGCTCCAAACCATATACGGCCAAATTCCAAGCGAACTCACACTACCAATCGCGAATTTAGATACTGATCTTCAGTATCTTTACAAACTACTGAAAGTCAAAGCCAGAGCGACTCAAAAATTTGTCATAATTGAAGTTACTTTTCCACTAGTATCCAGAGAAAGTTTTAAATTGTACCACACCAAATAAACACCATGAAGACCACAATCATACCAGTCTCCGAATACGTAGCCGTCAACCTGGAAAAGGATTCCTTCTTCAGCATGTCCACACAGGAACTAACGACGTGTCTACACCATGGAACTACCTACATCTGTCAGCTGCTAAAACCAATAACAGACCTGCAAAATGACGAAAGTTTTTGTGACAAAAACCTGGCTACCAATAAATGTAAGCTAGAAAAAACCAACTGCACTAACGTATGGCTTGAATTACATTTGACTTCTCAGCACTTTTATTTTTGTTGTGACACCTACACAATAAAAATAATATGCGGCGACCGTGTAACAGTTCGTCAGCTGAGCCAAGCCGGGGTCATTAGCATAGGTCAAGAGTGCGTCATCAAAGGAAAGGACTTCTCATTACATTCAATACGTCATCAGTCCAACCAAATGAACATTACACCAACCATATACATACCAGAATTCGATCAAATTAACCATTTAATTAACATCAAAATCCCTGACGAAAGACAGGCTGATGACGGAAACCTTACCATACCCATGACCAAGCTGGGGGAGGCGATAGAGAAACTGAAGAAAAGCGACTCAGAAATAGACGATTATATATCGCCGCACGACATCCACCAATACGTAATATGTTACGTGCTGATGTCGATCGCTCTGTGCGTAGCAGCAGCCTGTCTATGGCAGACCGGGCGATGTCGCCTGTGCCGAAAGGCCGCAGCTGGACACCGTGGCGGAGGGACCCACCGGCGGCAGACCACGGTAACCCCACCACCTCCGAGACCTCAACGCCGCAGCGAGAGCTGCTGCCAACAGGAATTGGCAGCGGCTCCGCTGGCACCGAAACCAAGCAGAAGACACGAATCGTATAGTGAAGTGCTTAGTGCCAGTGATCTAAAGGACAAAAGTGAAGTCGGTTTTCGTTTACACAATTATGCCAAACGCTGGCCTAGCGCGAACTATAGTGCGATCAAACGAGACAAAATTACGAACACAGGCAATCAAAATATTGCTTTTACTGTGGAAGATTCAGTAGTGTAACTTCTAATAATTTAAGTAGACCAATATGCCATTATGTTTTGCCCTTACTTGTTTGATCATTATTTTTATACTTACCAGTTAAGATTACTAGAAACGAACGTGTTTAAGTTTCATAATTTTGTGTACACCATTTAGTATTAAAGCCTAGTTTTTAGCTATCATCCCGCATTTCTTCTCGCTCGGGAATATGTTCGAGTTTAAATCGAACACTAAGCGAAAATGCATAATTGCATCGAACGCAAGTATGCACATTCGCTCGTTCACCAAAATGTGGGCCAGTTCGTATTCAGATCTCATTAGAGACACCGCGTACTCAAATACCATTACCATTACCATTACCATTGTCTTGTGATTAAGTGTTGTAGTGATTTAATATATAGCTATTTCTCTTACAATTCGAGACTTTAACTTTTACCATAAACCATATCCTATTAATACGAGAAAGGAGTGTTAGATCACCATAGCGCCTAGCACTACTTTTTACAGTGATTTTAATATCAATATTTTAGAAGAAAATTCAAATCGCAGTCGGTTATTAAATCTTTTTAAGTCATTTGACTTGACCAACACTTTTATAGAACCTACTAGAATCAGTCCATCTTCTGCTACTCTCATAGATAATGTTTTCTGCGATTGCGATTACATAGATAAAGCCATAGTTAATTGTCTGCCGTTTGACCATAGCGGACAGACTGTAACTTTTAGGAGTAATACACCATTGCAAAAAGTTCAGATTAAATTTAGGCCCATAACTTCTAACAAATTAAATAGGTATAATATTTCCCTACAGAACAAGTTAAGTGTATTTAGCCATGATGATATTAATATAAATAAATTTTATGATAATTTCTTTTCAATAGTTCACACTGAATTCAACAAAACTTTTGAAAAGAAGACAAAAAGTATTTGCCCTAAATTTATATTTAGTGATTGGGCAACTAGAGGTATCAGAAAAAGTAGGGAAACACTATTTGAGCTTTATGACCTTAAGCCTTATATAAACACTGAAACTTTTAACAAATATGTTGCTAAGTATTCAAAAATTTTTAGAAATACATGCAAGGTTGCTAAAGCCCTGCACATTAGCAACAAGATCAAAACAGCAGAAAATAAAATAAAGACAGTTTGGAAAGTCACAAATAGCGAGACTAACAGGAAGAAAATACGTAATACTAGCTATTTCCTATTTCCCACAGTCGAACTGTACGAATACTGCCAAGTACTAACTGTAAGGCAATTATTTATCCTGGCCACAGTTATGAAACAGCACTCCCTGTCACAGTACACACAGGGACCAGTGCGTCGAAACCGCCTTGTTGCCACATCTTTCCCAACCAAAACATCATTCACCCGTCGCTTCTTTATTTTCCTCGGCCCATACCTCTACAATAAAATTCACAAAATACTATCCGTGCATCAACTAAACCAACACGACCTTAAGATAACTGTGCAAAATTGGCTACTTCAGCAGTCATATACTGCAACAGAGGGTCTGTTGCAGATTTTGGCTTAACTGACCTCCAACTTACTGGCACATCATACACATACACACTCATACACACTTACACACACTCATGCAAATCCCACACGCGCAAGCACACGCACACTTTCTCATACACACACACCTACACCACGTAAGTAATTATACTAAATAGTTTTGTTGTTATTATAATACTTTACACTTTTATTTCTCTTTGTTATACCTATATTTTTAAATATTTTTTTAAATTGTAAACCAACCTTTAGCATTGGTACTAAACAATGATTTCTGTAAATTGCTGTCTGAGTGGAAACCTGGTGACCTTCACTACCTACCACAGGCACCAGTGATTCACGACCTTGTAATGTCTTGTTTACGCCAATAAATAAATTATTATTATTATATTAATTATTATATACATTAAATACAGCATGTGGTCCTAAAAGCTCTAATCAGGAAGTAGCTCGAGAATTTGTAAATTTCTTTACCGATATGCCTTTAAAAACTACCGAGGCTCTTAATTCCTCTCCTGAAGTCTCAATTGATTTATTAAAGGCGAATGTGTCTGGATACCAGGCTGAATTTAAATTTGAACACATAAACCCAATGACAGTTATTATAGCTTTCCGGCAAATAAAAATCAAACTGACCGAAGATCTATGGGGAATGTCTATCAAAGTTTGTACATCCATACTTGAGACTATAGCTCCTTACTTAGCTTTAATTTTTAATTTGTGCGTAGACCAAGGAGTTTTCCCTGATTTAATCAAATACAGTAAAGTCATACCTCTTTTCAAATCCGGGGATAGTAAAGATACTAATAATTATAGGCCTGTATCCGTGTTGCCAGTTTTTAGCAAGGTGTTCGAAAAGGTAATGCTTAATTAAATGCTCCATCATTTTAACACCAACAGAATCTTACACGATCAACAGTATGGTTTCACTAAGGGACGTTGTACAACTGACGCTTTTGTAACTTTATTAAAGCACATATTTGCGGCGTGGGAACAGTCCCAAGACGCTGTAGGAATATTTTGTGACCTCTCCAAAGCATTTGATTGTGTAAATCACGACACATTACTTTTGAAACTTGAGCATTACGGACTAGGTAAACTTGCACTTAGTTTGGCAAAATCTTATTTGAGTGATAGACAACAATATGTTCAAATAAATGGTGTTAATTCACAGGGTTTAAAAGTCAAAATGGGGGTTCCGCAAGGCTCAATATTGGGTCCTTTCCTCTTCTTAGTTTAAATAAATGATCTACCGTATTTACTGAAAAACCAACCTCAAAATATGGTGTTATTTGCCGATGACACTTCCCTAATTTTTAAGATAAATAGACGAGCCCAAAATCTAGACGACGTGAATAATGCCCTACTTCAAGTCCATAATTGGTTCACAGCAAACAATTTGGTACTCAATGAAAAAAAAACGAAATGCATAAGATTTGCTTTACCGAATGTCAAAAGTAGCGATTGTGAAATAGTATTGAATAAAGAGAAACTTGAATTCGTAGATAAAACGGTTTTCCTGGGAATTACGCTTGATTCAAGGCTTCAATGGGGTTCTCATTTAACATCTCTGGAGGGGCGGCTAAGTTCAGCAGCATATGCTATTAGAAAAATCCATCAATTTACTGATGTAGATACTGCTAGATTGGTCTATTTTAGTTACTTTCATAGTATAATGTCTTATGGCATTTTATTATGGGGACGGGCTGCAGACATTGAATCTATATTTATTCTGCAAAAAAGAGCCATCAGAGCCATATACAATCTTCGTAGGCGCGATTCTCTGAGGGAACTGTTTAAGGAAATTAACATCATGACGGTACATTGTCAATACATCTACGAAAACATAATGTACGTGAGGAAAAATCTACATCTTTTTGGTAAAAGAGGTGACAGACACAATTACAGTACTAGAAATAGGGACCAATTAGTTCAGCCAGGCTTCAGACTCGCTAAAGTAGACTCGTCTTTCATGGGGTACTGTTTGAGATGCTACAATAAAATTCCACAAAGCATTCTTGAACTGAATGAAACAAAATTTAAAACATGCATTAAACGCACATTAAGTAAGCAAGCATATTACAAATTGGACGATTATATCGCTGATAAAAATGCTTGGCTCAATGCCGGTCCTGCTCCACAAGGACATGGGCGCATAAATGGATATCACTAATTGTATTGTTGGAGCTGCTGAAGATTGTACAACTATCTTTGTATTGTATAAATTCAATATTTTTGGTATTATATAAACGCATATCCCATATTGTGTGAGTGCTATGTACTAGAATGCTATCAGTCGCTGGAAACCTACGTCTTTTCTTGACTTGAATGTGCCCTGGCGGTTAAGAGTATGTCATGCTCACTCAATGTCTCACTGATGGTGGCGCGTGTGTCGGATCATTTAGTTCCCTTCAAAATGGTTGAGTTGAATGGTGCTGATCCATGCGTCATGTTCGTGAACGGGCGCTGTCAGTTGGGACTGGTCAGCTCTTGGGTGCCACGGCTTATTTGTTTTTTTTTTTTTTTTTTTATTGTTTGTTTTGTTTTTACTATGGACACTTTTAACGTGCACATCTTGCTACATTGTTCTCACATAATGTACCATCTCAACATGAATGATGGAACCAAGGTTTTGTAAAAATATTCTGATTTAAAAGAGTGTCCATGGAGTTTCTAGCCCGTTCTTCTCCATAGAGATCTACGCTAGGGAATGGGCAACTATCGTACTTTCACAGTTTTTATGCCTTGTGACTGGGACTGTAGCTACATTTAATTTTCATCTTTGTTTCGACAATTCAAAAGTGCCTATATCTGGCCTACTTGAAATAAATAAGCCTTCTACCTCGCATAGTTTTTGGACATCAGACTCGGAGCGAGAAGGTGTAGTTTGAAGACAAGTAGATTTAGGCGGCGTTCTAGACATCTTTGTTCTTAGTATAAAAACAATTCCTTGAAGTAAAATCAAAATGTCTAATGATTTACTTGCGGTTTTATTACACTTCGGTTAAGGAAGTGTGCTTAAAATATTTTTAAAAATGCAAAAAGTACGACGTATCTCCTAGTTCGAACCTGCGCCCTCAAGGTTCAGCCGCTAAGTGGCCAGTCGCTACGCCGCGACACCAACTGAACATTATTATAAGTGATCAAAAATGGTATAAGGTTGCTAAGAAGCTCAGCAAGTTTATGTGCGAATGACCGTTAATGACTCAGTTCTTTGTTCGTGAAGGTCACTCACTTTGCACAAGCACACTGTTTACGGAAAGTTTTAAAATGTTTTTTGTTAGTAACTCGAGTAATAGTTTGAGTATTGGATTGGTTTATGCACTGTTTTGTAGGTATTGTAGCTGAGCACTGAACTATATGACGTTTATAATGAAATATGCACTTTTTACTATTATTTTAGAATAAAATATCCGGAGGTCTCAATAACATGACCGTTCGCGCCAACGTTAGGGGAGGAGTCTTTCATTAACAATATATATTTTGCTTACTTACAGAACTAGAAAATGTAGACAATAGTTATCTAGATGTAGAAGATATACCCCCAGACCATTCGGAACCAGATTCAGAAGATGACGTACCTTTAATGCAGGTTAAAATTAATTTGGAAGAAGTAATAGAAGTACCTGAGAAGAAACAAACAGCCGCGGTGCCAAATAGTAAGTGTTAGTTATTAAATCAGTAGTCTCTCATTGTAATCAATGGAATTTAAGTATGTTGCCTCAGCTAATCTTGAAAGCTCTTAGCAAGTCATTCTTGATCGCCTGTTTTGTAATGTTTATTTTTTTCTTTTATAAATATTGCTGGACGTTACACACATAGCCATCTAGTGCCACACTAAGCAACGAGATTTGTGTCTTAGACACCAGATAGTTTATATACTTCATAGATACTTTTTACCCGACTACGGCGAAGCCAAAAGGAAGGGTTATGATTTTAGCAGTTTATGTATGTATGTATTTACGTATGTTTCACCGTAGCGCCTAAACTATTCATCCGTTTTTTGAAGAGTACGGTGTCAATCGATTCGTTATTATGGCGCGGGGAACAGGCTACATAAATTTTATGTGACGGAATTTAAACTTAAAAATCTGACCTCGATAAAAATTAAACTGAAATATTCATCACGTGTTTGGTATTAAAAGAAAGATCTTGGCGAGCACATTACAAATATGTAGATATATCATGTTGTTTAAGTCAAAATATATGAAAAAGGACACCAGAAAACTCGTTCTCGGCTAGTGTGTATGCGATCGAGAAACGGAAAAGTATTCAAAAAAATAAAGTTAAAAAAACTATAAACGTTATAAAAAAGACGAAACAAGAAAATAATTCAAATAGAACTCCAGAAATGCATAGACAAAAATGGTCAAGGTAGAGCCGTGGTGGCACCCACTGCCTATATGATTATTGATTATGTGGGTGCCAGGTACACCTCCGTTAAAACAGAACTGGTATGTATCGTATACAGTGGGTGCGACCACGGCTCTACCTTGACCATTTCTGTACCTATGCATTTCTGGAGTTCTATTTGAATTATTTTCTTGTACTTCTACATGGGACTTAAAACATAACTGGCGAAATGTGGGTGTTCTAAGCTATTAGTTACACCTGTGCCTAACCCTTCGCAGATCACAGGCGTGATGTTATGTTATGTGTGACTTGATTTAGACCAGTCACCACAACTCACGAGCATAACGCTAAGAGTAGCTGTTATATATGTGGCCTCTTTGTTTAGACCAGTCACCACAACTCACGAGCATAACGCTAAGAGTAGCTGTTATATATGTGGCCTCTTTGTTTAGACCAGTCACCACAACTCACGAGCATAACGCTAAGAGTAGCTGTTATATATGTGGCCTCTTTGTTTAGACCAGTCACCACAACTCACGAGCATAACGCTAAGAGTAGCTGTTATATATGTGGCCTCTTTGTTTAGACCAGTCACCACAACTCACGAGCATAACGCTAAGAGTAGCTGTTATATATGTGGCCTCTTTGTTTAGACCAGTCACCACAACTCACGAGCATAACGCTAAGAGTAGCTGTTATATATGTGGCCTCTTTGTTTAGACCAGTCACCACAACTCACGAGCATAACGCTAAGAGTAGCTGTTATATATGTGGCCTCTTTGTTTAGACCAGTCACCACAACTCACGAGCATAACGCTAAGAGTAGCTGTTATATATGTGGCCTCTTTGTTTAGACCAGTCACCACAACTCACGAGCATAACGCTAAGAGTAGCTGTTATATATGTGGCCTCTTTGTTTAGACCAGTCACCACAACTCACGAGCATAACGCTAAGAGTAGCTGTTATATATGTGGCCTCTTTGTTTAGACCAGTCACCACAACTCACGAGCATAACGCTAAGAGTAGCTGTTATATATGTGGCCTCTTTGTTTAGACCAGTCACCACAACTCACGAGCATAACGCTAAGAGTAGCTGTTATATATGTGGCCTCTTTGTTTAGACCAGTCACCACAACTCACGAGCATAACGCTAAGAGTAGCTGTTATATATGTGGCCTCTTTGTTTAGACCAGTCACCACAACTCACGAGCATAACGCTAAGAGTAGCTGTTATATATGTGGCCTCTTTGTTTAGACCAGTCACCACAACTCACGAGCATAACGCTAAGAGTAGCTGTTATATATGTGGCCTCTTTGCTTCAACTTCATTCATTCTATCATATATTTCTTTTTCATGTCATGTCATGTCATCGGGTTGTCACTGTGACTTACATTGAATAAAATATTGAGTCTACTACGAATATAATTTCTTAATTAGAAATTACATAATATTGGCGACGATGGAGGCAGAACTGGCGCGACTTACTTGCCTGCGCGCAAATATACGCGGCCAGCTGACCAAGTTTGAATATACACTAGCACAGTTAAAAAATCCTTCGGATTACGAAGTAAGTTCACGTTTGACAAGTCTAACAAATAATGAACAAAAATTTTAAAAAGTACAAAATTAAATTGAATTATTACAAACACATGATGCGTAAGCTGAAATTGAACAGCGGCATTCTACAGAAGAGTACATATTACAATTAAAGTTAAAACTGCATGGCTTATGCCCTACATCACCGAGCGCACCGTCGACTTACGTCACGGTTTCACGTGTAAGCACACCGGAAACGACACCAAGAATCAATTTTCAACCGTTCCAGGAACGAGAAAGTTTCAATAATTTTGTTCAGAGATTAAAAACCTACATGTAGCTAAATAATTGTAACAATTCACAAATCCAGACCCTCACGCTGCTTAGTTTAT
Source organism: Xestia rhomboidea (assembly GCA_963853795.1). Classification (NCBI taxonomy): domain Eukaryota; kingdom Metazoa; phylum Arthropoda; class Insecta; order Lepidoptera; family Noctuidae; genus Xestia; species Xestia rhomboidea. Next base: position 619,842 of record OY970784.1, read on the forward strand.
TGCCACCAGAATTACACCAGAAAGCTTACGACTTGTGCGCACCAAACAATCCTTGTGAACTGGAATTCGGCAGCTTGGTTCAAATATTACAACACTATATAGATCCAAAACCGAGCATTTGGGCTCGTCAACATAAATTTATTTCGCGACTTCAAGGCTCTGATGAGACAGTCATGTCATACTCGTCAGACTTGAAACATTTAGCTCAAGATTGCGAGTTCACGTGCAATAACTGTAAAAAGTCGATCTGTGATAATTTTCTTACCTTACAATTTATAAGAGGATTAAATGACACCGATATTCGAACCAAATTACTACAGGAAACAAGGGTGACCGAATTTTCTGACTTAATAAATAAAGCAACCACGATTGAATTAGCAAAGTTTTACAGCAGCTATATGTCACCAGCTCACTCTTCAAACCAAGGTCTACCACATGTGAAAACTGTTCAAGCTGGCCCCAAACACGGTAATCAACGGCAACGGCCAGAGAATAAACCTTTAACGATTAAAGACTTACGAAGGAAATGCTTTCGCTGTGGAAGCAAGGAACATCTAGCTAGCAGATGTCGCAGCATCAAGGATACTTGCAGCAAGTGCAAACGAGTAGGTCACCTTGCTCGCGTTTGCTTACAATCAACACCTGGGAACAACCAGCTGCAGCCTGAGCACGTGGAGGTGCAGGACACGGACAACTCTTCAGATACAGTTGATGATGCCACCCCTTGGGATATGTATTTAATACGATCTAACAACACAGACAAATTTATGATAAATGTACGCATCAATGACTCGAAACTGAAAATGGAAGTAGATACAGGAGCTGCTCTGTCATCTATATCTCACAAAGATTTTAAAAGATTGGACACTGGATGCAAGATTTATAAAACTAATATCACGATGAGAACATATACAGGAGAAATCTTCGCACCTCTTGGGGTAGCCAGCGTTACGTGTAAATACAAAGACCAAACACTTGAGGGAAAATTATACATTATCAAACAAGATGTTGACCCTATCTTCGGCCGAGCATGGATATGAGCAATCAATTTGGATCTGGCAAACATAAACGTAGTTAATGTTAAAGAACATCCAAAACTGGATAAGCTACTTTCTTAATACCCGACGGTATTTGATGGCTCCCTTGGGTGCATACCTGATTACAAAGCTCATTTGACCCTAAAGGAAGAAGTGTCGCTAATTTTTGTTAAGCCAAGACGCATACCATATGCTCTTAAAAATAAAGTTGATGATGAAATAGTGCGACTCTGCGAACAAGGAGTAATTACAAAGGTTGACAGCTCTGAGTGGGGAACACCAGTGGTTCCTATTGTCAAACCAAATGGCAGTATACGCTTATGCGCAGATTACAAAGTCACCTTAAATAAAGTTACAAGGGATGAGCAATACCCTATTCCGATCATAGAGGACATTCTGGTAGAGATGAACGGAGGTCAAATATTTTGCACACTTGATATCAATTAGCTTATCTAAACATGATGATGGACGAGGAGAGCGCTATAATGCAAACATTAAGTACCCACAAGGGTACGTTCAAAGTAAATAGACTTATGTTTGGCGTCAAGGTTGCCCCGAATTTATGGCAAAAATTTATGGATCGTTTGCTCCAAGGAG